>JAAFCE010008833.1:28570282-28686410 GCA_013389805.1 Trigoniulus corallinus | reverse complement strand
ACTTTGCAGTTGCTGCTAATCCTGCTGATGTGTTAACCATGGCTCAGAGGCCATTCATGTCTTTTGATATTCAAATGGTCTGCAGAGACTACAAACTTCACATGTTTGAGGATGCCCAAGTAACAAGAGTCCTCATGTCATTAATTGCAGGGGGAGGAGGTTCTTACTTGGTTGTCAATTGTTCACACCTTCACCCACGGCCACTTACCTGTGGGGTGAAAGGGAGCTATGATGTGATAGCTGTTGAAAGCCTTCAGATATCCAATTGTTCCTCACTTGCATTGACATTCTGCAAATCATTTCATTAGTCCTACGTTATCTCCTAATTATCCAATTGATACCAAGAAAACAAGGGCAATTACTGGACGCACCTTACTCCAACCTCATGTAACAGTCCACTCTATTCTGCATGATGGGCAAAATATCTTTGCATATTTTTTATATACAGTAAATCCTTTCTATGGGTACACCCCTACATTGATACATCAGAAAAAGCCCACCTTAGTGATGCAGTGGGTGGCATGCTTCATAACCAGGGGCGGATCCAGGGGCTGAGCAAGGGGGAAGCACTTCAAAAAGCGTGCACCCCAAATATTTTTAAATATTAAGAAACTGTTGTATAATTCAAGCTAGCAATTCCAATAGGTCCTCTAGAAGCAATTGGAGCAATTGCTGCATTGCTCCCCTCTCTGGATCCGCCCCTGTTGTTAACTGCAGCTGTGGTTCTAGGTTCAATGCTTGACTGATGTGGATTGTCTTAAGAGAGACATGCCCCAAGTCTGCCTTCCTGTGGATTAGAAGGAAAACCATAGTCCTGTGGGGTGTTCAATGGCGTTTGCACATAAAGGAACTCTGCTATGCAATGGATAAATGAGACAAAATTTCCAGTTGTAGGAGCTTGCCCCCCCCCCCCCCCCCGAGTCGGTGGAATACCCCAAGGAACAGAATACATCGGCAATACATATGCATAGGGGTTGCAGCTTTGGTTTGCAACTGGCTATGGAAATACAGTAGAACCTCTACATACGAGTGACCCAACATACGAGTAAAAATTTCTTGGAGAATTTGTCCCTACATATGAGCAGAAATTTGATGATATACCAGCTCGAGTCATTGTTAACCTTCCGTCCACAAGGTGACGATTTCTGGCACACACCACAAGGTGGGGTCTGTGATTACCCCAAAAAGACTTTTTGATTTTCAAGGCTTAAATATTCACATTAAGGGCATTATTATGGATATTAAATTAAATACCACCCATATATAGCTTTAGCAATGAAAGTAATTTGGAAACATGCTGTAAAAATTCTATATTACCCCAAGAAGACAAGACATCATCACCATACCCTTATCCCACCTATGACAGGGTCGTATCTGCAGGGTCTAGTCCTCCACTCCTGCCTATCTCCCACCAGGTCCCCATCCACACCAGACACTACTATATCCTTATGGACATCCTGCTCCCATTTCTGCCTTAGTAACTAGTGTTTCTGACCAGCCAACCATGTTGGTACTAACTTGGGTTGCATTGCTTAACCTGAAATAAAATATGCTAATTACTTAGGAGACCTGTCAACTTCCCTAGATAGGTAAAGAAAACATCGAGGAACAGGTACTCAAAGGTTGGTTAAGATTGGCGACACAACTGGTGTAGACACAACTTTGTAGGTTTGGGGTCTGCTGAGACCCCCACCTTGTGTATGGAAGGTTAATACTTGTATTCAAAAGCCAGCAGTCAAGGGGATTCCGGAATCGACATAACCAAAGTTGAGTGGCAAATTTGACCCTTTTTGTGCTCGAGATATTAGGGGTCATCGACATAAAAGGATCGGCATAAGCGATCAGAAACTAATAGGATAAAGGGGGAATTTGGTGGTTCCATTTTAAAAACGTCGACTTAAAAGGGTTGTCGAGTTAACGGAGGTCGAGATAAGTGGGTCCCACTGTATTATGCAGAGGTTGAGAATGCAAGTAGCCGAGATGCAAACGCTGTGGTACATGAGTGGGGTGTCAAGAACTGATAGAATTAGGAATGGGTATATTAGAGGTAGCCTGGGGGTGGGGGACATCGCGGAAAAAATGACGGAGAGTAGGTTGAGGTGGCATGGGCATGTAATGCGAAGAGGTTGGAAGCACCCAGGGCAGGAGGAGACCAAAGCAGGCAGGGGAGCAGGTTGCCCATAAGGATATAGAAGTGTTTGGGGTGGACGGTGACAGGACCCTGGGTGGAGGGCCGGAACCCACAGACCCGACCCTGCCACTGGCTGGATAAGGTTATGAGGATGATGATGATGATGAGAAATAGGACGCTTGATAGGTCGATTTTTCGAGCCAACTTTATATTGGAAAAGATACTTTGCCTTAGTGTCCCAAAGCAAAATTAAAGAATCGAATGGTGGAATGGAAAGAATTTTGAAAGAACCACATGTACAGTATAACCTCCCAAGTTGGCCACCTCTTTATCTTCACCATGAATCATTGGAACCAAAACTCTCCCATAGGCATACCATTGTGGGCACACTCCATAAATTGACCACCTCTGGATATTGACCACTGACCACCTACAGTTGGCACAACAGTCATCATCACCTCTCTATGTTGACCATTTTGGTGCAATCATGCTCCAATTGGCCAGCTGTGTACAAAATTCACTACCAGTCGCTCATAGGGGAAAACCCTTTTCACTACGCATCTTGTTGTCAAAGTGAACGAGTGTATGTAACATTATGTCAAAGCGAAAAATAGTGGAGCTAAGGATAGAAAAGAAGGTGGAAGTTCTGGACCAAGTAAAGGCAGGGAAATCTCAGCGAAAGATAGCCGAAGATTTTGGGATTTCGAAAACAACAGTGGTGAATATTGTCAAGGCAAGGGACAAAATTTTGAAAGCATTTAATGAAAATTGTTCTAGCAGAAGGAAAAGGATTGTGGCTGATGATTTGGATCAAAAAGATTTTCAGTTTTTCTCAAGTTGTCAATCCAAGAACATTCCTTTAACTGGGCCACTGCTTCAGGAAAAAGCAAAAGTAGTCGCCCAAGCACTGAGACGTGAAGATTTCAAACTGCAGCATAACATTCAATGTTATTCTTTAAGTGGCGAGTCAGCTGATGTGAATCTTGTTGCTGCTGATGACTGGAAATCAAGCTGCCTACGTTGATTGCAGATTACAGTCTGACAGATATTTTTAATGCCGATGAAACGGCTGTGTTTTACAGACAGCTTCCAACCCGTTCCCTTGTTCAGAAAGGCGATCGGTGCAAGGGTGGCAAACAAGCTAAGGAACGCGTAACTGTCCTTCTCTGCTGTAGTGCCTTGGGCAAAAAACTACAACCTCTAGTCATTGGTCATGCTGAACGTCCTAGAGCATTCAAGCAAAATAACATGAATCCAACAAACCTTCCAGTGCAATACTGCTTCAACAAAAAAGCGTGGATGACCAGTTCTGGGTGAAAAGTGTAAACACAGCCATGAAGCGCAAGCAGCAGAAAATTGTCATTTTGGTAGACAATGCTACTAGTCATGGACCCATTGAGATCACAAATGTTTGGCTGCTGCATCTACCCCCTAACTTAATATCAGAGGTGCAACCTCTTGATCGAGGGATAATCCAAACAATGAAGCTCCACTACCGCTGGCAGTTGCTCAACATGTTAATTGCAAATGCTGAAGACTGCCAAAAGGCCACGGAGTTTAGTAAGTCGATCACTATTCTAGACTGCATTCGGTGGGTCGCATCAGCCTGGCAATGCATTTCCAAGATCACCATTCCCAAATGTTTTCAACAGTGTGGTGTACCAATACCCAACGTTGCTGAAGTGGATATTGTTCCCACTGATGAACAACTATTGATCATGGAGTTGGTCAGTGTTAATGAAATGATGCAATATGAGAGCAGTGTGGAGCTTCATGAGACCCTTGGTAGCGATACTGAGAGCATACTGCTTTCTGTAATCAGTTCAAAAGAAACAGAGGAAGAGAGTGAGGAATCCGAGGAAGAGCAAGAGAATTTTCAAAATGTCACTGCTCAACAAGCATCACTCTATATTAAAGAAATAGTGTGCTTTGCAGCAGGCACCTCTGGAAGCTTACTAGAAAAGGCATTTGATCTTCAGAAAGAAATCGAGCAAGTGCATGCCGCATCCAAGTCCTCAAAACAAAGTGCAATAACAGATTTTTTTTAAATCCACCTAATATACTGTACATCCATGTTAATGCTCACAATATTTTTACATACATACTGTACATAAATGTATGTTATTTATACTGTATGCTCATGAAACCTGCATGATTTCTTCTGATCTGTTCTTTTATTAAATATGTACAAATGTACATTTATAATTTTATGTGACCTCCAGATGTTGACCACCTCCATATGTTGACTGGTTTTGCTTGGAACAGTGACTGGTCAGGTTAGGGAGGTTATACTGTATATGTACAATTTAAAGACACAGTTACATGCTTCCATATAGAGCAGTGGTTCTCAAAGCGTGTTCTGCAGAACACTGGTGTTCCGTGAAACCACTTCGTGTTCTGCAAAAAAATTAATGCACAAACGAAGCAGTGGAGAGATATTCTGATGTGACCCACAGAATCAGTGGAGGAGGGGGTCACTGAAGTGACCCGCAGAATCAGTGGAGGAGGGGGTCACTGAAGTGGAGACAGGCAAGTGGAGTCCTGTGTGATAGGAGGATCCCAATCTAGTTGAAAGGGAAGTTCTACAGGACAGTGGTTAGACCAGCTATGCTATATGGATCAGAGTGCTGGGCAATGAGGACGAGCTACGTAATTAAAATGCGAGTAGCTAAGATGCTAATGCTGTGGCACATGTGTGGCGTGTCGAGAGCTGACAGAATTAGGAATGAGCATATTAGAGGTAACCTGGGGTGGTGGACATCGCCGAAAAAATTAGGGAGAATAGGCTGAGGTGGTATGGACACGTAATGCGAAGACGGGAATAGGAGCTCGTTAGGTTAATTCCAGGAATGCAGGTGGTCGGTAGCACCAGGGGCAGGGGGAAACCAAAGCAGATGTGGGAACAGGTTTCTCGTAAGGATGTGACAGTGTGTGGGGTGGACGGGGAACTGAGGGAGATAGACGAGAGTGGAAGGGTAGAACCCGCAGACCCGACCCTGCCACAGGCGGGATAATGATGTGGTAAATACCAAGTGTAAAAGGTGTACAACCTGCTTTAAAGTTTATGTTGAATTGCAAGTGTTCCGTGCTAGTAAAATGTCAGTTTAGTGTTCCCCGACTTCAAAAAGCTTGAGAACCACTGATATACAGGATAGAATTGAATCTGAGAGGCAAAGGGGTCTGCCAAAAATCTTGGACGACCATGATAACCAATATTCGTTGGGTAATTCGAAAGGATCTCTTTGTTAGTGCTCCAACTTTGAAAAGTGATGCCAACATCAAAAAGCGTTCAGAATTCGCCAAAAACATTGCAATTTAACCTGCATGGTAGTGATGGAAGAGCCAAGGTGTGGGGGAAACGTAAGACAGCCTTGGACTTGAGAAACGTCAACCCCGCTGTAAAACACACAGGTGTTGAGGCCATGGTGTGGGGTGTAAAAGTGGAAAACGGGTGGGAAATGTGAGGTTCATCAATGGAACCATGGATCAACTTGTGTACCTAGAGTCCTCGATTTGTATGTGGTTGTTGTACAACAACCCAAAGGTGTTCACAACACCCGACCTGAACCCCATCGAGTTCATTTAGAATGTATTGGGCCAAAGGGCCAGAACCCACAGCATCTCCAACATGCACTCCCTGAGGACTGTTCTCTAAGAAGAGTGAGAGTGTAAAATCGACCTGTTCGTGTTTAAAGTGTCGCAGTTCTCGACCTCCTCCACAATCCTTTCATATTCTAGGAATGCCTATCTACCGTTTCACGTGACCAAATAACCAAAAACCGTGGGACCATGGAAGACTAAACAACCAAAAACCATATTATAATATCTATATTTTTGCTTGCTTTGAAAAAAAAAATCACTAACTGTCCAAATATTAACTGTGCTGACTATATATTTTCCTATCGAATGTAAAATATTCATTTAATTGGAAAAAAAATATATAGGGATGTAAAGTAAGGACCTCTTCCTTCTCCTCCACTTTCGTGGACCACAGTTCAGACGCCCACTTTAAATAATGAAAATCTTAAATTAAAGGAACTGAAGGAGCCAATGGAACGGAAACGGTGACCATGGATAGTGAGTGTTGCGTGCTTGACTTCAAAATTATAGATTGAAACTTGGTTTAAACTGGCGACGAGAGAAATCCTTATCTTAGAATCGTTACTATGACGAAAAATATGCACGTAGAGCTGAAGAACTTCCTACGTGCAGGAGTTTGTCCCTCAGGAGTAGATGGGCTGGCGTTAAATAGCCAAATAGCAAACCAAACCAATGCGCTGAATACAGGAGCCAATAGTACTGCTGCATGCTCGCTGTGAGAGGCCAAAGAGAAACCTCAAACTGTGGCACTCTGCAGTAGGTACGATGTCCCCTGCACATACATCTTTCTACACGGAAACTATCTGCAACTTTTCCAGATTTAGGAACTCTTCCTTTCTCCTCGGTCTCACTAAATGGCCTTCAGACAGGCATTAAAAAGCCTAACAAACCAAATCATCTTTGGCGATGTGGCACACATGCACTGCATGCACAAGATGAGGAGAGGCCCATAAACGCTCTTGTAGATGGACCCTCTCCCACCAATAACTAGTTTTCAGCTAAGATGCATGGGAACAGGGCACTAAGAAAGAGCTCCGAGAACCAAAAGGATCAGATAGAAGTTAAAATACTATTGGGGAAACTGAAAACCACTGAATTAAAACGTTAAACCCTACCTTTTCTGGTAAAATTTCCAATAGCTAATGCGGCTGCTGCTTTTAATGTCTCATCTTTAGCTGTTAACCACGATATAATTTCTTCATAAACTTCACCTCGTCCACTGGCGTACAGATATTCCATACTTTCATCTAGAAATAAATATTATTATTGGACTTCTGGACAACATATTATACTTTACTCGATTACAACCAATCCAAAACCGGTACTGTATTTATTTACCTCCTGTAAGCATCAAAACAATCAGATCACAACCTACTTTAATTACATTAAGAGCTTCTTCGTCTTGCACTGTTATTTGTCCCATCTTTAAGAATTTAAGAATATTATGACAAAATCCCGATGCAGCCAATTGATATTTTACAACATCTGTCAAATAAGAGGAGAGATGGGGAAAATGTAGAAGAAAAAGTGATAATGCAAGGACTTAAAAATGATTTTTTTAAAAAATTTTAAGCTAACCAATCTTCTGCTAAATTTCCTATTAACTCGAAAACGGCTTCTACAACCTCAGTCGAGACTTCAATTTCCATAAGACCAACTAACGCTCCACAAATATTTTTTTTTATAATTTTCCGACGGCCATTATCTTTAAATAGACAAAGGAAATCGATGTTTATCATAATTTAAAAAATTTATATGAATGAGGTTACTTTCATATCCTCTCTCTTTCTCGGTACGAATAACTCACCGCTGTCTGCTAGACAATTTAAAATCAGCAATGTATGAATGCAAACGTCTTCTTCTTGATGATACTTTGCTAAATAATCACAAATGATACTAATCACGTCCAGTTCCAAAACACGTTCTTGTGTGATATCTGCAAGTATGGATGTACTACATACAGACGGACTGGGTAAAATATTCAATGTCAACATGCTTGGAATCCAAGAAATCTTAATTATTGATTACCAGTAATTCAGTTGCTACGATGCGCAATTGTTCCTTGCCTTCCTTTCGGGCATTTTCACTCTGGAGTATTTGTAACAATTTATCCGTTCCTCCATGTTCATGAACAACACTTCTGCCAAAATCTAAATACAAGTTATGTCATTTTAACCCTGGAATCACAACGTGACACTCTTATGACACATATCACAACGAGGGGTCATACAGTATATGACCCATTTCTCTTTTAGTCAAATTTTTAAATTAATAGGTATTATGAAGAAATATGACAATTCCTAATAACTTTTAACTATAGGTAAGTTGTTTATAATGTAAAAGTATTAAATATTAAGGTTATTTAATATAAAAATGCCAAAGTTTGGTAGGATGTAAAAATTGCCTTCTATTTGAATAATGAGGATTACTGGCAGAAAAATTATTGCAAAACAAAAAAAAAAGCATGCAAGATCAATAACACTAAATGATAAGAAAAACAAGATAATTTAACTTTTAAAGATATAAAAAAATTTAGCATTAAAAACTGGCTTGGAGTGGAAGACAAAAAAAAGTTACACAAATCACAACGTGGGGTCACCGGTGACCCAGACGCACTTTTTGCAGCTGACTTTGAATGTTTGGTGCAGAAATTGAACCAGCATTACATGCTAAATGTGGAAATTGAAAGGTACAAGAATGCACAAGTCAATAAATTAAATATTAACAAAGATATGACGAATTTTAAAATGCTTCGGGTCACCCGTGACCCCATGTTGTGATTCCAAGGTTAATATAACGTTTTTGAATGGTGTGGGAATTAAATGGAAAAGTTTGGACTGTTAATGTGAGGAACAGAAAATCTACATTAACTTTTTTTGAATCTGTCTTACCATTATCATAACAGATGTTTCCCAGCGCTCTACACGCTTGAACGGTAGCATCGTTATGTTCGTTTAAGAACAGTTGAAGAAGTGCGGATATCATACTGTACGTCCATCTCCACAGCGTTTTATGCCAATTTCTATAGAATCCACAATTACAACATTTTAAAGTAACTGGGATAAAATCTTTCTAATTTCACGACTTTTCAGATGCTCTTAAGAAGGCGAAACGTAACAACCATTGTCCAACGTATGATTTTATTTTCGTTCCCGATTTCTACTCCTCCCTTTCCCTTGATACCAATTTCTAGAGTAGATATTTCGAATTTATGGGCGTTCGACCCTGGTACAGGGTAGTGTTGGCAGATCAATGTGAAAGAGAAAAATGTTACAAGCAACCAAGCTTTAACGAGTAGCAGCACTCACATGTCCTCCGTTGAAAGAAGAACTTAAAATATGAAATAACTTAGGCGTGTCCCGCCTCTGGCAGCGTTGAGTAACCAATGCAGAAAAATAAAGGCAGAAACAGTGGACAAAAATTAACACAGGGAAACTTCGTTAGTAGTCTGTTAGTGAATTATGTGAATTCTTGTTGGCCTCCTGCCACAACAATTTTTACATAAATTTCGATGTGACCCATAGGATTAATATAGAGTGAATGAAGTCGAGACAGGCAAGTGGAGTCCAGTATAATCGAAGAGTCCCACTACAGTTGCAGGGGAAGTTCTAAAGGGCAGTGGTTAGGCTAGCTTTGCTATATGGATCAGTGTGTTGGGCAGTGCAGAAGAGCCATTAAAATAGCATAAGAGAAGCTGAAATGCGAATAAGTGGGGTCCGAGAGCAGGTAGGATTATATTAAGGGTAGATTGGAGGTGGGAATATCGCGAAAAAGATGAGAGAGAATAAATTGAGATGGTAATGCCATGTGATGGAAGAGGGAAGGAGGAGTTGGTTAAGTCCATTACAAGGATGTAGGTTACTGGAACCTTACCCTGGGTAGAGGAAGATCAAAGTCGGCGTGGGAGCAGGCTGTACGAAGGGATATGATAGTGGCTGGGAACCTGGTGGGTGATAGGCGGGAGTGGAGGATCAAGACCCGACTCTGCCGTGGGAGCTGCTAATTTTGTTGGACACACCAGTTCTCATCTGATCACTGAAGTTAAGCAATGCAATCCCACCTAGTACTGACATGGGTGGCCACTTGAGAAAACTGAGTAAGGCTAATATCCAAAAATTGTCGCATTAGTTGTAGCCTGTAGGGTTGGAGGGCACCCCCCACAGGTAGCCCTGCCACTATTACTGCGGGTTCTGGACGTCTGACTGGGGTGCCCCCAGTCAGAGAAGTCACAGCAAATAAAGGGGCTAGACTGAGACTAGGGACATGGAATATGGGGACCCTCTCTGGGAAAACTGGGGAACTAGTAACAACCCTAAAGCATAGGAATATCAGCATTGCATTCCTCCAGGAGACCAAGTGGAAGGGTAATAGGTCAAGGGCCCTGGGGGAGGTAATTTTTTAAGTAGGGATTTGTAGTAGGCTGATGTTAGTTACTGTAGTTTGGTAGGGTATACTGCTCCACCTCATCAGTGCATATGCTCCCCAAGCAGGCCTGGGTGTCACCATAAAAACAGTTTTTGGGATGAGTTTGATGAGGTGGTGCAGTCAGTAGACAGCACAATGAGACAGGGCAGGGGAAATGAGCTACTGTTTATTGGGGGTGACTTTAATGCCCACGTGGGTAACGACGGTCTGGGATATGAGGATGTTAATGGGGAATGTGGGTATGGAAGGATCAACCTCGAGGGGCAGAAGGTTCTTGACACAGCAAGAGCACATGGTCTTGCATTAGCCAATACATGGTTCAAGAAGAGGGAAAAGTACCTAATCACTTTCCAGTCACCACAGGGGAGATCCCAAATAGACTTTTTCATGGTTAGGAAGCAGCACAGGGCAGAGATTCGTGACTGCTGGGCACTTCCCAGCAAGGATTTCCAGAAGGAAAGTAGTGATAAGCTGCTCATGATAGACTTCATAATGAAGGGGACAGGGAAACACCATACCTGGAAGGGTGAATCAGTTGTTAGGTGGTGGAAATTACCGACAA
Source organism: Trigoniulus corallinus (assembly GCA_013389805.1). Classification (NCBI taxonomy): domain Eukaryota; kingdom Metazoa; phylum Arthropoda; class Diplopoda; order Spirobolida; family Trigoniulidae; genus Trigoniulus; species Trigoniulus corallinus. Next base: position 28,675,692 of record JAAFCE010008833.1, on the reverse strand, counting down.
AGGCAGAAGAATTCTGACAGGAGGTTCTCTGCCAGGTTGGCTGGGACTGGGATGGGCCAGCCAGTGCTATGTGGGACAGGGTTGCTAGGAAGATTAGGAGATGTGGAGAGGCACTGTTAGGTAGGGGTAGAGTAGGAGGAACATATCAGGGTAGGCAGACATGGTGGTTTAAATAAGGAGGTGGAAGCTGCCATCAAACTAAAGAAGGTAGCTTTCCATAGATGGAGAGAATTAGGGGATCAGGTTTCCAAGACAGACTATGTTCAGGCAAAGAAAAATGCCAGCAGGACCATTGCCCAGGCTAAGGACCAGAAGTATGAGGCCTTATATGAAAAGTTGGGGACAAGTGAAGGAGAGAATGCAGTTTTTAGACTGGCCAAGACCAGGGATAGAACTAGTAAGGATGTTACCAGGGCTATAACAGTTGAGGATACCAATGGCAGGGCCCTGTTCCAACCAGCAGAGGTAATTAAAAGGTGGGAGGAATACTACCACAGCCTCTTAAATACTGCTACCTGCTCAACAGTTGCAGACAGCAGTTCAATCCCTACCCAGGCAGTGGACAAGGTGAGTGAGGATGAAATAGTCACAGCCCTCCAAAAAATGAAAGGTCAGAAAGCTGTAGGCCCAGATAAGATCCCCATTGATGTCTGGCACACCTTGGGGACTACAGGCATTACATGGCTAGGGAAGCTTTTTAATAAGTTAGCAAATGGGGACAGGATGCCATTTGCATGGGGGAAAAGTTGGATAGTTCCACTGTTCAAGGGCAAAGGCGATGCCCAGGACTGTGGAAACTACAGAAGCATAAAGCTAATGAGCCATTCTATGAAGCTGTGGGAGTGAGTAATAGAATGTCGCCTCAGAGACCAAACTCTAGTCTGGGGGAACCAATTTGGGTTTATGCCAGGATAAACCCAAATTGGTGATAGAGAAACATGATAGAGAAACATAGAGCAGCAAGGAAGGACCTCCATGCAGTATTCGTTGACCTAGAGAAGGCATATGATAGTGTCCCTAGACAGGTGCTGTGGAGCGTTTTAAGGAAAAAGGGGGTCAATGAAGGCCATATTAGTATAGTGCAGGATATGTATGAGGGTGCCACTGCTAGGGTGAGGACAGCATGGGGAAACAGTGCAGGCTTCAAGGTGCAGGTAGGTGTACATCAAGGGTCAGCACTTTGCCCATATCTATTCAGTCTGGTAATGGATGAGCTGCTGACGGGGACTGGGGAATGGGCCCCTCAGTGCCTGGTATTCGTCGATGATGTGGGAAAGCTTGAGGGGTCCAAGGAGGATGCACAAAAGGGCCTACAGGACATTAAGACAGCAATGGGAAGAGGGGGTCTCAAAGTAAACATAAATAAGACGGAGTATCTAGCTTTCAATTTTAACAGCCAGGGGCAAGGGGGTGAGATCCGTTGTGAGGGGGAGGGTATACCAGCAGTGCAACAGTTTCGTTACTTAGGATCATTTTTCCAGAGTAATGGGGAGATATTCAGACGTGACCAATAGGATTAATGCAGGATGGCTGAAGTGGAGGCAGGCAAGTGGAGTCCTGTGTGACCGCCGGGTCCCAATAAAGTTGAAAGGCAAAGTTTACAGAACGGTCATAAGGCCCGCTATGCTGTATGGCTCAGAGTGTTGCGCAGCTAGGAAGAACCATGAAAGGAGAATGCAAGTGGCCGAGATGCATATGCTGCGCTACATGACTGGGGTGTCACGAGCTGACAGAGTACAAAATGATTATGTTAGAGGTAGCCTGGGGGTGGGGGGGCATCACAGAGAAGATGAGAGAGAGGCGGTTAAGGTGGTATGGGCATGTAATGAGGAGAGAGGAGGAGGAGCTTGTTAGTTCCATTATGAGTTTGCAGGTGATTGGGGGTACCAGAGGTAGGGGAAGGCCAAGACGGACGTGAGAGCAGGTGGTGCAGAGGGACATGGAGATGTGTGGGGTGAATGGGGACACGGTGGGGGATAGGAGGGAGTGGAGAATGAGAACCCATGGACCCGACCCCGCCACGGGCGGGAGGAGGATGAGATGATGATGACGTCGCATTAGTTGTAGCAACTATGCAGTCGCCGCATTAGACCTACACAGTGGACAAGGCTCTAACCTTTTAGTTGAAGGGTCCTTAAACACCAACGAACCCACCAACCGACGCTGCCACAGGCGGGATAAAGTATGATGATGATTATGCAGGGCTACAATATGCAAATATTTTATCCTGCACCGCACTCACTGACTCTATCAACGCCTATATTAATACTTAAAAATAACAACTACATACTGTCTATTCCATAAAAGGAATAAACTTTAATTTGAGCCAACTAAATGATGTTAATCCTTCACCTTTGAATAATTTTATGCATTTCATCCGAGCAAGCAGACAGTATTATCATGATTTGCTGATCTATCTGATAAGAAATTCAACGCACTTTTAACCTATTATTCTTTTGATATAAAAATAGCAATTCTGCACGAATACCTGTCTTTGCAATTTCGGCGACAGCTTCTGCAGTCTTCTCTTTTATTTTCAATGCAGAACTTTCACAATCACCGTTGAATAACTTTGTTAGTATACTGCTCACGTTGTTTTGCACCAAAGTTTCACACATGTATTTTAACGGTTGGAATTATTTCGTCATTATTAGCAGATGAAATGTGGCGCTTCGGTCGGTATAACTTCGTCAAATACGCGGTAGTAAAATCAACACGAAAAGCATTGCATAAATCGAAAGCTTCCAGTTAAAATAACGAGAAATAAATGAGTTCAACACGCGTAATATCGCGGCAATATATGCAGCAGGTCCTGGAACGAGTATTTTGACGAAGTTATACCGACCGAAGCGCCACATTTCATCTGCTACGAATGACGAAACAATTCCGACCGTTAAACTACATGATTACCAGGAAGGGGAGTATCATGCCATCATTTAGATAAAGTGTTCATATGCTATTTAATGCTAATATTAAAAACGTCAGCTTGGTAGACTGAATCACTCTAACTATGTACTCCAATATACTGAATGCTTTCACATTAGCAATGAAAGGGAATGTTGGTAAAATTGTGCTATAAGGGTCCGATGGATTGCGTAGTGTGTAGCAGACGATTCTTCGTACTTCCGATGAAGGAAAGTATTAAAAATACACGTTGCGGGGTCTGTTGTCGGTCATTGATATTCAGGGGCGGATCCAGGATTTTCGTCACGGAGGGGGGGGTTGAGCCATAGGCAGCGATTGGAAACGCAATTTTCATTTGTCAGTGTCAATGTCGACCCAAAATGTGGGGGGGGGGGGGGGTTGCAACCCCCACCCCCCCCCCTTGGATATTCATTGCTATCAGCAATTTTGAGGGTGATTTCGGAAAACTACCCTTTGGCTAACGTGTTGGACCCTTCATAAGAGGACCAAAAAAAAAGTAAATTTCGCCAGAAGTTGTGCTTTCGCTTTGACAAGTTTGTTTGCAGGGGTGAGTCAAAAATGTCACTGTGCCTCTTATGGGCATGCTGTGCAATGTGTCATTGGCGTTTTGTAGAGAACAGCTGCTTCAGTGTCCATTTCTTGCCTGCGCTGGCTCTGAGTGGTTCGTTGGTTGTTGGTGTTTAAGGTCCCGTCAACTACAAGGTCATTAGAGACCCATCCACTGCATAGTTCTAATGCATAGACTGCACAGACACTACACTAATGTGACGATTATTGGGTATTAGCAGTACCCAACTTTCCTGAGCGACCACCCATGTCAGTACTAACTGGGTTTGCGTTGCTTAACTTCAGTGATCAGACGAGAACTGGTGTGTGCAACGCAACTCGCCGCTCACCCGTTGGCTCTGATACATTTGCTCAGCAGCAGTGATGAAGACCTTAACATTGAAAGAAAAAAATTGATCTATGTATATGTATGCATATTGGTGTGCATTCATAAAGTGTAAGGAGGTACCTCCACAAGCGGACCACCTGTGTAAGGGGACCGTCTGTACGGGGTCCCGCAGGTGGTCCGCTTATACAGGTTTCACTGTATATATATAAAGTGGAAGCTGAAGAATTTTGACTTTGTATTTTCAAGCTCCTCCTCCGCTGAATAGTTTGCATAGATTGCCTGAGGTCACAACGTCAAACCCAAGATTCTTAATTCCAGGTTGTTTTAACTTTCGATGCACAAAGGTCCCTTAATTGCCAGGGATACGTTGCCATATGATAATGACCACAGTGCCACAACAGTTGAGAATACAAATCACAATTAAGGAATCAGGTGCCTGAATTGAAGTGACGCTCCCAGGCACCTTAGTAATAGTCTTTTCCACAGAACATATAAACTTATGGTGTGCATAATTGACCAACACTGTTACCAGACTTGTTTGGTGTTATTCATTTGTCAATCCCTAAATCCCCAGTATGTCCTTTACATCAAAAATTCCCACTACAGGTACAAAGGTAAAGTGACCATTTTTTTACAATGAAAAGGAGGACAAAAAAATTTAATAAAAAAGTACAACATAAATAAATGAAACATTTTACTAATTCAAACAAAAATACACTAATTATGCTTACATCCCTTTTAATTATTTAATTGAGTATTTTTCCATTGAATGAATATTTTTCGTCAAGGTGTCATTTTCTCACAATATATAGGAAATTTCGGAGCAAGAAATAGCCTTCATATTGAATCTGACAGTAAGTGCTGCAGAAAAAGTATCAAGTAGTGCAAGAGTGGTGTGAGACACGTGAAGTTCTCCTATGCTTAGCACGTGTGTTATATGCTGCATTTACACGTTTGCGAGTAAGACGAGGAGCAGCGAATTGCATTGTACACACCAGTTCTCGTCTGATCACTGAAGTTAAGCAGTGCAACCCCAGTTAGTACTGGGTTGCCGCTTGGGAAAACTGGGTACTGCTAATACCCAAAAATTGTCGCATTAGTGTAGTGTCTGTGTAGACTGCATAAGAACTATGCAGTCCTATAATGACCTTGTAGTTGAAGGGCCCTAAAACACCAACAAAACCAAAAAGACGAGGCACGTGTGTTTGATGAACATGTGAGCAATGATGCTTTAACCTTCGATAATGCAATCAAATTACACATTCATGAGTAAGACAATACGAATGGCGAGGCGAGTATGTTCGACGAACGTGTGAACACCACATTCGTCATTTACCTCGTGGTTCGCCATGCCATTTATGGCACTCGCCTTGAAAGCGGTCTTTCTCAACTGTACTGTAACATGGCACAAAACAGTTCAACGTGGCATCTCTGAATACAGGAAATGGTTAACAGATTAGTTTTAAAACGTCAAAAAGGAAGACATTTAGGAGGACACTTTTCAAGGGAGGACAGAACCTACAAAAGGAGGACGGTTGGTCACCTTAACAAAGGTGTCTCTACAGGGTGTGGCATGCCCAAAAAGTAAGCAATTTAGCAATGTTCAATGGAGATTGGATACGATTTCAATGGACCAACAGATGCAATCCATTGAAATAGGGTAAGGTAATCGGCAATGCAGGTAATTTGCGATCAAATAAACATTCAAATGTATTACCTAGCAAACAATTGGCAAACCAAGTTGTCCTTTCATGCCAGTTGCTCACGAATAGTTATGAAATGTGAAACATTTTTCCATTATAAAGAACCTATGTGTGGTAATATGAAGGCATTTATCTCTGACATATCTGAGCTATTCCAGTCGGAGGCAACGTAGCGACGATTGCAATAGTGAGGAGCTTGATAGAGAAAATGATGCTTCAAATATATATGTACAAAAAAATTAATTTATACGTATATATTTTTCAAAGTAAAAATAGTTTACAGAAATTATTAAAATGTATTTAAAAATATAAACAAGGCACTTTCAAACACCATTTCTGGACAATAGAGATTCTTTGTTACGATAAATCTACAAATTACCAACTGAACAAATTCTATGCGTATAACTCTTCACACTAGTCTCACAGCAAAACCCACATAATTGACATATTAAATCTGATATGAATTTAACAAATGCATAATTCGTCTCTTTAGGACAGTATTACCAACATTACGAAACAAATTGTTAATTTTGCAACATTCAATTCATTTTGATGGCAACACAAAAGTTACAGGCCAAATTCCTCGGTCTTAATGTTGAACTGCGGGAAACTCAACTGCTGCTGTCATCTGATGTAAATGGGACTGTATCATCTTCACGATCAAGCTTACTGTCGTCAAACTCAGTTTTTGATTTTCTTTTAGGCAGCTTTCGTTTTAATTCGAAGCTCAATGTTTCTTTGTCAAATTCTAGCGGGACAATCCCCAATTCTCCATCAAACCTGTTCTTAGTAACCTAAAATCAAATGATTAAGATGAACTATACCAGCTGATTAACCAGCAAGCAATTTTGTACGAATTACCTGAATATATTTGCGTCCTCTTAAAGAACGTAAGCGTTTATCTTGCAAAATAAGAATATTATCAGCTTCTTGACTAGCTTTTGCTCCTCCAAATATTGACATGTTATTTAATTCATCTGAATTTTCCTATTTAGATAATCATTAATGCTAAATTAAATGCTCTTTGATACTTTCTGAACTTTTTTTGATTAATTCTTACCTTCCTTGGATGAATTATAAGAGTAACATGACAATTATGGACAGTAGCGAACTGCCGAAATGAAGATACAACTATATCTTGCTTCCAAAAACGATCCAACGTATGAGACATTTCAGATGTCCCTAACATAAACTGTAGGTTATCCACTAATACATGCTCTATATCATGCACATAAATTGCATGACGCATGGCGTCTAAAACACTACGAATACTCTGTTGTCCATGAAATGTCATGAAATATAATGGCAAGGCTTCAAACTTATCGGCCCAAAAATTATATTGATCTAAGTGTTTATCCAATGCAGTCCTACAATTTCAAAATAACAATAAGGAAGTACATACTAAAGTTAATTATTAATAATAGACAATAAATAACTTCATAATGTATAACTTTCAAACAAGGTATTCCAAATAGCTACTACATATTTGTAGCACACCTTAACAATATCATACACAAGAGACTGGCTAGTAACTTCAAAATGTGCTCAATCAACCTCTATCAAGCTTTCCACATCAAATCAATCATATACCTCGTAAGAATCTCAGATTATTCTTTTGAAATCCTTTCATACCTAACATGAATTCAAAAATGGGATGAAATTTCATTCCTGGCAACCAAAGTATGCAACGTTTATATAATCTTCGATGAAAACTTGCGTTCAATATTGTTAAGGCATGTCACTGAAATTCTATTTTATCAACGTTTAATTATGCCTAGCTACTGGATTGTTATTAAGCTCTAAGCAAAGTCTTACCGAGAAAACTGCATAAGCATCATTTTTGCCAAACGAGTGTTGCATATCTCAAAACTACCCCACAAAGTTCGAACCTAAGGTGATAAGTATGCATACATGTTTCAGTCACTCATACTGTCGCTTAAACTAAAATAATGGCAAATACTTACGCCTTGCATACATAAATCAAGTGAATATTCACTCATAAATGTAGTTTTTCCTGAACCAGTTGGTCCAGTTAAAACTGTAAGCTCACCACGTCGATGTCCTTTAAGGAGCTTACTCAATAAAGGATACCTCATCCACTTTAAGAAATATTACGCCTCTTATAATGACATTTTAAGAAAATTTAATTTAAGTTAGTCGAATGCATACCTTTACACCCGAGACTTGGTCTACGTGAGTCAGTTCTGCATAAACATCATGTCTTAAAGAATGAAATGATGTTATGGCATTATGCGCAATGGGATGTGCAGTCTTTAGTATGTCATAAATATTAAGTTGCTGATGTAGAGCTTGTAGAGGTGGTGGATGATCTTCTTGAGGTCTAAGGAATCAAATAAGTATAATAATTACTTAATAACTTTCGTGGCTTTCTTGAATATTTCAATGGCTATTATTACCTGATAAAAAAACATCGTTTATCGTTCAATTTACGTGCTAACATTTTTGCAAGTTCCCATGAAGCTATAGAGCTACCTAGCCAAAGGATAATTTTACTGTATGGTTCTAACAATGGGAGAACCTGTAAACAGAAAAAAATTATTGCAGAAGAATAGTTAATGTCATACCGATGAACACTCAATGTTACCTCAAGTGGCAAAGACTTTTCCTGAGGAAGACTAACAACAGAAACACTAGTTTCTTGAGCAATAGCCAACACATCAAAAGGTGAAGCACTGATAACAATCACGTCTTTTCTTTTGCCCAATTGCTTCCATCCAAAAATAACACCCATTGGATGCCTAACATATGTTAGTTAAATAAAACTATTAAAAAGTATTTATGGTTTATTCGATCCAGAAAATAATCATAACATACCTAGGCAAATTTTCTATCTCGCACATTCTTTCTGCATTTATAACGTGAAAACCAGCAATTTTCCCATTAACAGCATATATTGGCAGCATCAGATTCGACAAATCTGACTTTACTCTGACTTCATATTTTTCTAGAACTGTCTCATGTATAACCTAATAGACCATTTAAACTCTAAACGCCAGTTGTACCATCCAAATAAAAAGATCTGCATTTATTACTGTTATAATAACAATTTACTGAAATGTTAAATTTCCTCAAAACAGACTGTTGATCACATGTATCCAAAGTATTTATTGGAATTGCATCATGGAAAGCAGGAAGATAAGATTCTACATCTTTCTCGTTTTGTGATTTAACCGGAAACTGTAATCTTCAGATTAAAAACACTTAAGCATTATAAGACATAAAATTATCAACCTCCTAATATTGATTAAATCATACATACTTTTCTCCCATTTTCGCTAAAGACAAGTAGTCCTGAAAATCTCGCCAAGATCCACTATTTTGACATTTTAAACAGACAAACATGCCTTAATGTAAAAGAAAAAAAAACCAAATATCAACTGCATATTAATCATTTTAAAATCTTTAACAAAACCTGCAAAAGTAGCAATGATGATACCTGTGGTTCGATTTATATATAACTTTCCAACTTCGCTACGTCCACGATTGAGAACATTACAAAACTGGCAATCAGCAACTAGACAAGTAAAGCCTTCTTGAAATCCTATACAATGCTCAGTTAAAAATTTTTTAATATCACTGGTTGTTAGATGAGTGCCGTCTTGACTTAATAATATCTTCGCGTAATTCCTACGCCACTCTGTAATCAAAAAACATACTGTATCCTTCTAAAAATTAAATCGTTACATGAAAACCATGAATAAAAAATTAAGCGGTTTTGTCTTCTTGATGCTGGAGACTAATTTTAACAACGCGAGTCAATTGTAGTGAAATTATAACGGTTAATGTCGGAAGAGTTTAATGACATCATGCAGTGAATTGTTGGTGTTTTAGGGCCCTTCAACTACAAGGTCATTAGAGCCCCGTCCACAGTGTAGTCCTTATGCAGTGACTGCACAGACACTACACTAATGCGACGATTTTTGGGTATTAGCAGTACCCAGATCATGCAGTGAAAATGAATAAAATAAATATAAACGTATTGATCGCAGTTAGCTATAAGTGTAGCTTCCTGCACCTTGAAAACATGCCATTAATGGAAGATTAAGTTATGCAGCTACAGTATACCTCACCTTTCTGATAACTTGATATGAAATTGACCTTCGAATTGCAATATGGAACATGTTGCAATGGACTATTTACACAATGAAAAAGAGTTGTTTGAAAGGCTTTACCAGAGCGAGACATGCAATTACTACATTTTCTTATAGATTGCTGAAAAAGTTTCATTCTCCTATGTAAAATAGATTCATATCCAACATGGTTCGTCCAATGGCCATGTTTATCACTCAACATATCCCAGACACTGCGATGCAATGATGTCAAATTATGATGAGTACCACATAACTTTAACAGGTACAATGCATCCTAAAGTTCAATTGTGTCACTAGGATATCAAGAACTGCACGACTACAATGAAAATTTGCATTATATTAATACAATGATCACCAAAGCCACTATTTACAAGTCATCCATCTTTTACCGCCATCAGACCACGTGTGCACAACAGCGCTCTGCATCTAGACCTCAGTTTGTTGATATATTTGTCTGCCAATTTCTTGGCTAAAAATTACATTTATTACTAGTAATACACCTTTGGCATCCCATCATTTGACACACAAATATAAAAGAATGCGACTACCATCTCCACTCTATAAGATGCACAAAGGCCGGATGTTCAAGGATGTCTGGAAGGTAAAGTCTAATAGGAACATTGTTGAACTCCCAATATCTCAAATTCTTATTGAAAAAGGTGTTAAAATATGGGATGCAAAAGAAGTTGCTAATCCACCACCAATACTAGAAACGTGAGTCTAATGTTAGTTCACTATCATGTAACTACTTTTGAATAAATGAAATAACACATCTTTTATATGTCTAGAATTCCTATCCCAGAGCCGTGGACACCACCTCAACCAAACGATAAAACTCATCCGCAATGGAAGCCACAGTTATGCCGTATATGTGATAGGCGTACAAGACTGCTTGAGGGTAAGATTTCAGTAATTTCAATGCTGTCTAGAATGACAATTAAGATGCAGCTATCGAGATCGTCGTGGCTTTCAAAATGTCATGAGCAACAACTATTCACCTACTGTATTATAAATCTTTAAGGTTTACAACAAGCTCAGCTACTAACAAACACATTGGTTTACGAAGGACTTCCGGAGAATCTGCAGATACAGACGAGTGTTATTCAGCAGGCAGATCAAGATGAGTTGTTAAAAAGGTGTGTGCTACATGCCGCTTTATGCAATTTTTTTTCAATTGTGTTGATAATGTGCACTGAATCAATTGTTATCAGACAAATTCTACATTCACATGCTTATGATGGTTGGCAAGTACGACTACCAAAACGTATTGATATGAATAAACCAGGATGGATTTTTGCAAGAGATTATGGAACTCCCCTACGACGAAAGATGTAACAATAAATATATTTGCATTCATTGGTTTCAGTTCATAAAAATACAGGTGTTTTCTTTCTCTCTTTTCTAGAGATTTGTTAGTCCAGAATATTGTGCGATTAATGTTTTGTCAGTCTGGAATGTATTCTGACATTATGAAGAGGAATGTATTAAGACATCTAAATGCAGTTATAACCGAAAAGAGGAGTATGCAATAGAATATCCATAATCTACACAAAATTCTGAAAAATGCGTAGCACATTGTAATGTTTTATGTCCACTTGTACGTCCTGGCCTAGATGGCGACTTATTGCAGTTCAGTGCTAGAGCTGACATACTAATATCATCATATAAACCTTTAAGCCCATTTGTAAGTATGGAAGAAGTAAAGAACGAGAACTCTTCAGCATTACCCAATATTTATCCAGTGCATTATACAATTGATTTGATTCCAACTCATATTTATGAAGTTATGGACATCTATCGTAAGGAAAATATCATTATCGTTTCTTAATAAATTTAGTACAAAAATTCATTTCTAAAATTCTTATAGCGATTGTGAAGAAGTCCGAATTTCCATTTCTACATACTATTTATATGATTGACACGGAACCAATTTATAAATGGACAATGTCTAACAAGCTAGCCAAAGCGTTGATAACTTGTTACACTTTTGCAGTTTCTCAAGCAAAGCAGCTATATGTAAGTATATAATGGCCGTTATTCTAATAATTCAAAGATTTTCGTAATTCTGCATTAAGTATCCATACCATTTAATCCAATGAAGTGCTCATAATTTTAATATTCATATATGTTTTGCAGAAATAAGCGTTATTTGAAATATTTGCATTTTTAGGGTGACAAACAGTTGCCAACTCCAGTTGCAGTCCAGTGTGTAATAACTGATGGTAGGAAGTTTTCACTGTTAGCGTATCAACTTAATACTGCTAACAGTGATACTGACATTAAGAACATGGCTTGGATAAAAAGTGAAATGGCATTATATGACATATGCAAAGAAGAAGCTGGCAAAATTCAATTTGCAGGGTATAACTCAGATGTCTACCAGAATTTACTACTTTTACACTTGAATGGAACGGACCTCACAGACCAAACCTTAACAAGGACAATTATGCCTACACAGAACCATCAATTTGTGGTAAAAAATTAATGTTTACTGCGTTAGAGAGAATACATGCATGATAAAATACAATTATACGAACTATGTTTGGGACGTCGACGTCGAACTACCATCATGTGGGCCAGTTTCTGAACTAGAGCTCTCGGTAGTAGCACCTAAGAATAAAACAATTTTAAAATGACAATCCAGTGAACGTGTTATGAAACATTGTACAATATTCTGGTATTTAAAGAACCTTACTCCGTTTATCTCCTGAACGATTGAAATCCCCTTTATAAGGTTTGCCAGAAGAAGGATTCCCACGACCTTCTTTATGTTTCAGCTTATGATGACTCTTGATATCACCGCCTTTGCCTGGCCCACCCTGCAAGTTAAATATTGATTTTGGCCTGCCGCCTTTCTTTGGCTGGTTGTGAGATTTATCTTTAGTTTTCACATTTAACAGAGGATGGGTTTCTAATAATAATATGGAAATGGATTAACACTAGGAATTATATAGAGCGACGTTAATAAAATAGTTCACTCACCATCTGCTGGTGCATTAACAAGATTGACATCAAAAGTTTTGGAACGCCTCTTTTTAGGGGATGCATTTTCCTTTTGATCAGAAGTTGGAGGTCGTTTACCGGACTCTTCAGAGCCCTGCTGATAGAACTCTTGTTAAAAGAAACAACATTACTAAAGTAACGCATTACCATAAAATGTGACCTGTTCAAGTGGCTGAACCCAACCTTCTTCAGGATCATCAATTTCTGGAGAAATTGGCAAATATAGTAAAGCTCTATCAACTGTATCATCATCTTCATCACTGTAAAACGTGGATTAATAAGTGATGACTGTGGTGATCATAAGTTAGCGCCACTTACAGACCAAGCTTAACAATATTCTTGGTAATGTATAAAGGACGAGAAGACATGAGGGTAAAGGAAAGCTTAAGCCCTAAAGAAATTTCGACTTTTCTTTTAACAGAACCCTTCATAATCGAAATACAATTTTAGTATTGTGACTTGCCTAGTAGATAATGCAATCGTTAGTGTTTACATATCGCTTACATATCCTGAGGACATGGCAGAAAAATGAAAGTAGCTACTTTACCTTAAAATGTCACTCTTAAAATTAATAATATTCTAGCTATGCGCTTTTAGCGTCTCTCGCGACTTATTAATATAGTAATGGATTAAAAGGCAACTACCTTACAGTTCCAATAACCTCTCAATGTGATATATAACATGTAGGACTCAAATATGGAACGTTTTAGCCCGCTCACCCTCTTTGCTGTTTATCATGAAGATAATCTTATAAAAGTTATACTGCTTACCTACTACAAAAAGCTATTATTTTTTCTATAGTTACAACATCAACCTCTTCATCGTCTTCTTGTCTCTCTAAAGAAACAACGTACGGTTGAGGGCTCAAATAATATGACTTTACCCTAGCAAAATGCTATCCTACCTGTATTTAATTCAATACTTTTATCTTCATCTTCTATATCAAATTCGCTTTCCCTTTCTTCGTATTCTACATTTTCGTCCAATTCCTTAAAGTCAGGTGCAAATGCACTCCAATTTTCCTATTAGTTAATACAAATATCCCTGCTTTAAAATGTTCTAGTGATTTAGACTGATTAAACTGAATCAAAACATTAGTTGTTTACATGCGTTATACAATATGTTTTCAGTGCCTTGCATTAATTAACAATTTTTCGCACAACACAAAATCAGAAATTCAGAGTATACAAAGGCTCACCACTTGATTCTGGGCCCATATAGATACCACGCCACTAGATATAGAGGCAATTATAGGTCTCACTGGATGCCACTAAATTTGAAGGGAATTTAAAAACAATGAAAGACTTAAGTGATTACTGTATTAGAGTCACCTATTTTGGATATTAAAAATTTCTCACCACTACATCTAACAGCAACTCCCCTTTAGTACCATGCAGGATTTTCACCAAATTTCCAATACTTTTTTCCCAAATGTAGAGGGCGTGCTGTCTGGCTGATCCAGCACATATGTATTCCCCATCACCAGAAAACACGCATTTTTTCCACATAGTTCTATAAAAAAAAGGTCAAAACGTAAGTTCAAGACATATGCTTAAAATTTCATATATACTACATACTTGTTTACTAAGTCTTGTAGCTTCTGAATGGGTTCTGGCTCTCCTTCCTTACCACAGGCAAGAACTTCACCACTTTCATAAACACGAATGATACGATCAGCAGTGTTAACTAGGAAACAACTTAGGAAGAAGCAATAATTAAGCAAATGTTTTCAAGCAACGTGTAAAAAAACACATACACAAATTACGTACTCTCCCCTCCTTGCGAACTCGATAGATTTGATAGCAGTTGTATTTGACGTTCCAGTAGTAACGCGAAAACTCGCTATTAGTTCTAATTTTGGACATGATAAAACTAGTATCTAATATATAATAAAATATCACATTTAATGAAAGTTTATGTGAGAAATGAAAAAAAAAATCATGTATTTTTATCATCCCTTCTCATTTTCAATTCAACCACCTAGTAATTTTAATAACCACTCTTAGAACATTTAAGATCCCTTTCTTCTCAATGATTGTTTAAACCACAGCTGGTTAGCAACGCAATTACGGAGATACTTCAGGTCATAGCACAGCAACGTTTCGTTAAAGATTTTTCACTTTGATGAGTTATGGTACAACAAATTTGCTAATGGCACAGAACATGCATACCTGCCTCGTTTTAAACACTTATCCAAATGACACCTAATATTCGTTTCTTAAATATCTAACACCCACAACTAAATAACTAGAATGTCCATCTATACTTACTTTTCCTTTTGCATTTCCTGTGTAAATATAGGAACCTCGTCGATCAAATGATGCCACAATATTTACATCTGACTAAAAACACGTTAATCTAAACTGCAGATCAAACACAAATCACAACCTGTATGCATACTACGCATTAGTGACTCGTTCTGTACCTCATCGTCCAATGGCACTACAGAATGACTTCCATCTGACTGCACTAATACAGCTGCATATTTCATCGGACAAACTAAAAATATTTTGCTGTTAAGATAATAACAGTGACTTAATATAAGTTTATTAAATTTTTAAAGTAAACATCGATTAATAAGAAGCAACTTGAAACATACCTATCTCTGGGATGAAACTGTACTTTAAGTATTGGAGATGGGAATCTATACCGTTGTTCACATTCGCTTTGAAGGACATCCCATATAGCTACACTGTTATCTGTAGATGCACTTAACAACTTGTGCCCATCACGACTCCAACTTAGGGAACAATTGCATTATTATACAGATTTGCAACAAAAGAACAAAAATAGTTCAGAAGCATGTTTACCTCAGAGAACAAACAGGATGAACATGTGCACTAACAATTTTTGCAATGCCTCGCGTTAGAAAGTCCCATATTACAATACGACCGTCATTACATCCAACCACTAAAAGTGTTCCTCTTCTGTTGAAACAGCAGGTGACAGCCAAACTAATACTGTCTAAAGCACCGTCAAATTCCTTTAATTGAAATGAGCACAAAAAACAACAACGTAAATAAGGTAAATAATGATCAGTGAATGTCAAGCAATCATCATCATATCTGATATAGAAAATTGCCGAAAATTTATACCTCAGGATAATTCTGTCCAAATGACTCTAATACATAAAAAAATGAAACAGTCAAATATGAACAATGCATGACAAACTCAAAGTTCTCTTGAAAGTTCTATCACAAACAATTTAACAGAATAAAACGTTTACATAGAATAAATTTATAAACTAAATACCAACCTAGCAGCTCCAAATTCATGGCTGAACATGAATACCTTCAAAAGTTCTAAAATTGTTGTTCGCTCGTCAACTTTCAAATCTAACGAGAAGCCATCAAGCCTCTCATTTCATATGTCGAGCTGCAGCCAGCGCCGCATAGTACACGAATGATTAACTACTAATCCGAAGGGAACACACACGGTATACAGACAGCAGTCCGGCGAAACTTCAATCCGAGGCAGGGCCGGTGCTATATTTAGCGAGGCCCTGTGCAAAATAATGATGCGGGGACAAATTGCCCCGGGCGCCGGAAAAAGCACAACCTTGGGGGCGCCTTGCTGGAAATCAACCGCAGTGACACAATGTTTGTGCGATGACTTTACGGTAAATAAAAAGTGGCTACATACCAGTGCCATATCTGTTCAGGACAAGCGACAGGGGTGGAGGGGCTCTCTGAATGCCCTCTTGCCCCGGGCGCCACAACTGGTTACGCCACTGATGCGGGGCCTTCTCTTATAAGAAAGGTACGTATAAAATTGCACTTCAGAGAGGGCCCCGCACACTCTCTGAATGCGCGGGATCCTGTGCCGTTTCACAGTTTGCACACCCATCACGTCGGCCCTGATCCGAGCCTTGTACTCTTGTGTCAGGTTCACACTATGTTAGTAGTTTAGTTGAGCGTCGTGCGACTTACCACTAAACGCTTTAGTAGCCGAAAAGTGTCCAAACTCTACATAAGTACTAGAGTGGCTGTCAAGATGAACAGATGGCTACAGCGTAATAGAGAACCAATTAGAGAAAGCAATACTGTAAGTGTATTGGTCCGTCCCAGATTCTTTTGACTCAAGTAGTATAAAAATTAAAAAGGAATAAGTAGTGACAATCAGGACCTGCCTCGGTGAGCAGAGGTAGCGTGCTCGACTACTGAATTGGGGTTGCCGCTTAGGTTTGGCAGCCAGGTGCGGATAAAATACCGTGCAAGAGATCGCCCATGTGTTCCAGGACAAAAATGGTTACCCAACCCTGCTATAGGTGGGAAAAGGGTTAGTAGTTGCTTGGTTATTAATGGCAATTAGGAACTGACTATTGTACTATTATTAGTGACTAAATAATACACACCAGCAGAATATCGTGGGAACCGGTGTGAGCCTGGCTTGATGTCAGTAACCAGCCTACCATTTAATCAAAAAGAATTCTGTAGGGCACATATCATTTTCTTTATTTCACAATTGATGGATCACTTTATAAAAATCTACTTCGTTTCATTAGACATTTATTATAATCCGCCGTCTTAATTATCATTAATTGCATAAACATTTTTTAAAATATAAGTTACATTAAACAGTCAACAACGTGGTAAGATTCACCAGAATATAGCGCAGCAAAACAAAAAACATAGGTGCAGTAAATGCAATTCATATCATATATCTTATACATATAGATTTATATTTACAGTCAATATCGTTTGTGTGATCGATCACCTATTTGGTCAACACAAACTTAGGCAATTTCATTATCTGTTACATTAATTAGGATCTGCTTCATTCATTGAATAAAGCGTGTAAAAGTTAACGAAAAATACTGGAGGTCATAACAGTAGACAAGAAGAGAGCTCCAGTACACATCTTCCTTCTTACCAAGCCCCATTAATCATTAACACCCTGAACTGCCTTCAATTCTATCTAAAAAACCTTATAAAGGGAGGCAAGCCAATTAAATGATAGTTGTTGTAATGCAAAAGCATTTCAAATCTGAAATCCAATGTAAATTAAAAGTACAAGACAAGATTCCTTCGTGTCTTATTATTACAAACAGTTTAAAAGAAAAAGTCTTCATTAGCTGCTGTATGTTATGATGATGAGGCCAAGTCAGTGGCAACTATTCCATGCTGCTGCAACTGTGCCCTTAGTAACGCATTTTCATTCTTAAGCTCTTCGCATTGTTGTCGCAGAAGTTCCATATCCACGGACAACCTCTCACTTTCCTTCAAACTGTCAGCCAGTCGCTGGTTTGTAGTTCGTAATTCATGTATATACTCGCACGTCTTGGCCAAGATACCGCCTTTACTCTGCGCAAGCATGGGGCAGGTATCACTAAGTATGAACTAAGGGGATAAGGGATGTTAATCAAAATCAAAGCTGGGACGAAATCAAATTAAGAAAAGTGGCTAGAAAACGGTCACTATTATCACATCTTAAAAATTTATACAATTTTATCCAATTCCCAGCTTTGGAAATGACACGTTAACACTAAATCTTACCTGGCCATGTTTTGAGTGGTCTTGGGCACAATCAGGTACAATTTTTGAAAGTTTTACAATCCAGTTATTTATTTTATCTCGCCGTCGTCTTTCAACTAATACAATTATCCACTATTAACGATAATCATTCAAATAAATGATGGCAACTGAATGTTTAAAACTTACCTTCATTGTGTGTGGCTCGTCTTCGCTCGTCTCTTACTGTTCTAGTTCCATCAACTTTAGGATTATACTGCGTTCTAGGAGCAATCGTTCTTTGGGTCGTATTCATCACATCCTGAGGTGACATCATCACATAAAAAGGGCCTAAAATCCATATTTAAAATAAAAAACAAATCACAGCTCTGTTTACTAAAATGATCAATATGTCAATTTTAAGTTACCAGCCGGAGTTGCTGCAAGAGCTGCGGTTGCTGCTGCATCTGTAGATCCATCGGCATTGGTTGCTGCAACTGCAGGGAAATATGTAAATCTTGCTTCAGCCGCATGCCCATCGGCTGACGGACTACTACCATTACTGAATGGACTTGCAATAACAGTGGGGACGCCCTGTTGCCCCGTGAAAGCAGATGTCGTAATTACTTGCGCAGTTGCTGCTTCTGTGCCGTCACCAGCTCCTTGTGTGACTTGTACTACACGAAATGTTACCGCACCTTTTAAACAACAACGTAGTTAGTAGATGGGCTAGTCACCAGTCACTGTATTAGCTATGTTTTTTGTCCACTCTTTCCATTACCAACCGAATTTCAGAGTTATCACTGTAGTTAAGATATGTCCCTAGTTCATTACACCGTCACTTTCAACCAGCCTCTTTTTAAATAAACAAAACTTACAATGGTAATGGAAAGTTTGGATTAATGTAACACATCTTTAAGAGTACAGATTAAGCTTCTGACCATTTTCGGTACGAAAGGGGTATTGAACACCTTGCTCTAGCAATCCAGCAGCTCCAGACGTGACGGCTGATATTGTAGGCGACTGATCATCAACAGATTCTTCAACGGAACCATCTAGGAAAAAAAAAAGTTCCTAATAATTCTAACTCGAAGTAATTCAAGTATTTGTGGCGACTCGTGCAAGAGCCTTCATAATTTTCATAGCCTGTCCACTATTAATAGTTGGGATATGACCGTTCCAAACTAGCTAGCAACATTAACACATACATCCCTTTCGTAACTTTACTACACATAAATTTTGCAAGCACGACCAGCAATAAATGTGTATATTACAATCACCACCAATATCTCTCATCACAAACCATTACATAACTCGATGCTCTAACATTTCATGCATTAATAGTCTGGCAAGCGTTAATGTTACAATCTAATCTTACAGCTTCAAACAGTAGCTAGAAAACATTCTAACTACATACAAGTTCTATGTAATCATACTATATCTCTGCTGGCATTCCCATTCAACCACAGAATCAGGACCACTAGCTGGGACCGTACCATCTGCATGCATCTGTGGAGTGTCATCTGACGTTGTCGATTCATTTGTCTTGTCCTGTGAGCTGAAACAAAAATGAAAAATAGAGTTTAGCCGTCACTTACCACTTTTCTAGTTTCTAACAAGCAAACTATCAATGACGGCTCTGATTACACAATATACCGGTATGAAGATTTTACAAACCATCAACTATAATAACAATGATTTCGACTGTATGATGGCTATACTTCCTATATAATCGATTTTCTAGTTTGGCAATTTTTCTTGAGGTAGGGAAGTTACCAAAGAAACTGCAGATGTGACCTATACGTTAATCCTAAAATGCAGAAATTTTGCAAACACCACTCCAACTATATTTCATGTTTTTATGCGATCAATGGCAAGCTTATTCTAAAAACTCAATACCCTTGCTTTATCAACCCAATGCTAGGTTCCCACGAGTCCGGAAAGACCAAACGGAAACAGGATATAGGAACCATTTTACTGGACTTCATAGATAAAAAATATGTAGTGAATAATAAAGTTTTAAGCAAAACATTTAGCATTCTGATTTTACGCCTGTTTCGAGTCCAAGGTCAACGCAAATTAACGCTCAACTGAGGAAAACATGACCGCAGTTTTTCGCTACCCATAAATAAAAAGCTATTACGGTAAGTTTATACGATTAAGTTGATTTTTGAGAAACTGTAATTTAATCTACAGGTCGAATTATGACATTCTTTATTAGTGGCGTGCTTGGTTCAGAAGAAACAGCTGCTCTATTTCCAACACAAATTATAAGTGCATTAAGTATTTCAAACACTATTTCGGACTATGCTCAACAAGCCTTAAAACTGGAAATAAATACACTATAATTATCTCAGTTTTTAATATTATTTATGCAGGTCACATTTCTTACAACAATAATTTTGATTACGTAGTCAGCTCACATTATTTTCGATGTATTTCGAACGAAAGCTACGAGTTTTCGAGCATGGTGCATCTGTTTAAATACTTGAATTCTTCAAACAGTGCCCAAAACACGCCGGGTAAGATATTACGGAATTTACAAAGCACTTATAAAACTTTTTTTGATACTTCTAAAATTGTTAACAGTTTGGTGTAGCTACAACTGAGAGGTACTAGGCCTACAACATGAAAGCGTCTTGTAAAAATATGCCACGAACGTCGTTTTACTTTACGTGGGGTAGCCGAGAAGGCTGTTGGAATCAGTAATTTAATCCATATTTACACTTACGTGGAATCTAAAGCTTGATCTAGCATATCCATGTGGTATCAGAGTTGATGTTTGAATTTGCCAGGCAGCAACTCAAGGTTGATCACGGGGCCAAACAGCAGGTCATGTGAGTTGGGGCTCAAGCATGTGACAACAAAATGGCGAAAGACGAAAATGCGCGGATGATGTCGTAGATGCTTCTTCTTTAGAAGCCAGTCTTCTAGTAGATATCACTTTTAATAATAATTTCAATATTTTACTGTAAATCAACAATAATATTAAGCATATAATCAGCCTTGTGACTTCCCAAGATTAAATAAAACGAATTAAAACAAACTACGCAAAACTAAATTACGCAAAAACTTTTATGTTACGTCTACAAGGCTCCACGTAGATGAACTGCCACTCAGTGACGTCACGATTACGTTAACCAATCGAATGACGTATAACAAAAGACGCAATAGTCACATTTGCACGTTTACGCCAGTAACCGGTTTCGTTGCAAATCAATTCAGGTATTAAATCTCATACTGAATTTCCGGAAACGTGGAGTTTTAGTTGCTTAGGTTCAAGATGTTGGACTTATTTACGATATTTAGTAAAGGAGGTATTGTTTTGTGGTGCTTCCAAGGCACTTCTCAATTATTTACACCCTCTGTAAATGCGTTAATTAAGTCTGTCATACTTCAGGTTAGTTTCCTTTGACAAATTGTCTTTAAAGACGGATTTGCTCTTGCAATATTCATATCGAAGTTGACAACGTAATGAATGATATGTGAGAAGTTTGCTCTTATTAATGCAGTACACGAACCTTTTTATTTAGGAACGAGGTGGCAGTCCAGTATTTACTCACGAAGGGTTAACGTTACAATATAAATTAGACAATGAATTCGAATTGATATTTGTAGTAAGTATACACATGAGTTTGCAAACGTACTCTTGTTGATCAATGAAAATTCTCAAATGAATACTGTATATACTCTTTATAGGTTGCCTATCAGAAGATATTACAACTATCTTATGTCGATAAGTTTCTCGATGATATTCACTTGGAATTCCGTGATAAATACAAAGATGATTTGGAGCACGGTCGTATATTTAAAGTGTGTTTAAACTTATAGTCTTCATTATGCTGACAAAATAGCATTATATGTAAAGGGAGGTTTGCAATACTTCTGTATAGGAATTTGACATGGATAGCATGTTTAATGATATGCTGCATGCAGCAGAAGAATGGGGAAAAAAGCAAGAAATGTCTTCTAAAAAGATGCGTACTTTTGAACAGTCTCAAAAATCCAAAAAAACAGTTGCATCCATGATCGAAAGTCGCAAAGACTTGAAACCGAAAGATACTACTAAAAAAGCTGGTACGTAAAATAAGTTAATATTAGTTACGGTCTGAGTACTAGTTGCAAATTTATGAAAAAGCAACTTTAAATTAATACTCGCCAAGCAAATTTCTCATACTTATAGTTAACCAATGCAAATCTCTTACAGATTAATAACTTGTAGGGACTCATGATTTTAAGGTTCATGTACTTATTCAAATTAATGTTAAAAGCTGATTGAAAAATTAACACTGTTATTTTCAGATAGCAAAGAAGAAAAGATAATTACGGTCGTCAATACAGAGGAAATAACGAATGGCACTCTTGACAACGACACAATTGAGAAAAACAAACTGAAATTAATGAAACAAATAGGAAAACCAAAGAAATCGGAGAAAGGGTTAGGGTTCTTATTCATAACATATAAATTAATTATATAAATATACTCTACATTAGAGCTAAATGTATTTCAGGAAAAGTCCCCAAGCACAGAAACAGAAGAGCAAACAAGCTCGAATTTGGGAGAACGGCGGTTCAACTAAAGATGGTCAGGAACTCGATTTCAGCAAGAAAAATCGTGACGGCAATATCACTTTTAATACTGATGATCCTACGACTTCAGAATCGGTAAGAATATTAAATCATATAAAAGACAGCTTTAATATCCACTATATGTCCCTGTGTTGTTCAAGCGCTCTTGGATAAGCACCATGGGAGGAAATCTACGAGAAATAGAGCCAGAGTCATCTGATAGTAGTGTTGATGAGGACAATGACGATGGTTTAATTCAGTCCAATACGGATGACAAGACGTGAGTGAAATTTATAATTTTAATCTTCTCTAAATAATTTCATTAGTTTGGGATTCACATTCGTAATTTCAATGGATTCCTTCTTATAGTAAAAAGTCTCGGAGCAAGAGCTTATTCAGTATGTTTAGAGGACTGGTGGGCTCAAAAAATATTTCTCAAGAAGACATGGCACCCATTTTGGAAAAGATGAAAGATCACCTGATAGGTCAGCACTGCATATATTAAACATTAAAAAAAGTACCACAAAAGATAATTAATAACAATGTAATTCACATCTAGGCAAAAATGTAGCAGCAGAAATTGCTGAAAAGTTGTGTCAGTCCGTAGCTGCCAAGTTGGAAGGAAAAATTTTAGGAACGTTCACTGGAGTTGCATCAACCGTTAAAGCAACTCTTAATGAAGCCCTTGTTCAACTCCTTTCACCCCGTCGGCGGATTGACATACTTCGTGAGGTGATTGAAGCTCAACGTCAACGACGTCCATATGTAATTACATTCTGTGGAGTAAATGGTGTGGGGAAGTCTACTAATTTAGCAAAGGTTTGTGATTTTTTTTCTTTCGACTCATACTCGGACTGGATTACAGAAATTGTTTGTTAACGTTTTATTTAGATTTGCTTTTGGCTAATTGAAAACAATCTAAGAGTTCTCATTGCTGCTTGTGATACCTTCCGCGCTGGTGCTGTTGAACAATTACGTACTCACACCCGTCATTTGAATGCACTTCATCCTCCAGAACAACATGGTGGGGTTCAAATGGTTCAACTTTACGAAAAAGGATATGGAAAAGATGCTGCTGGCATTGCAATGGAAGCAATTAACTTTGGTAATATTAAGTAAACAATTTTATTTGTAGGAGGTTCTGACGTGTTGTATAGAATAACCTAGTAGGTTTTACGTGCTTCTTTCTCCATTGAGGGTCTTGCGTCCTCAAGTAAAAAGGACACCAATGCGATAAAATGAATTTCCACGAAAATAATTATCTAGTTCTATTACCTGAATGCAAAAAAATACAGGCTATGATGGGCATATGACGCTTTGTTGGTTCATCTCAAGGATACGTCTTTGAATATTTGCATTTTTCGTACCGGAGATGATTACTAATACTACTACATGTATATTAACTTTGTAGCAAGTAGGAAGTATACAGTCGCTTGGCATTATATTTTTCAGCACGCGATACTCGAATTGATGTTGTACTTGTGGATACTGCTGGTAGAATGCAGGACAATGAACCATTAATGCGAGCATTATCGAAGGTGGTACACATTGAAAGTTGTCTTTTTATCATCAGTCATGAGTTATATAACGTCTTTGTGTATTTTTTTTTGTTGTCATTTCAGCTTATTCACGTGAATCAACCCGATTTAGTATTGTTTGTTGGTGAGGCGCTAGTGGGAAATGAAGCCGTCGATCAATTAGTAAAATTCAATCAGGCACTTGCAGATCATTCAACCCAGGAGAAACCTCACTTAATAGATGGGATTGTTCTTACAAAGTTTGATACAATTGATGATAAGGTTTGTAATAACTTGTATGGTATGCCACGGGTTGGTATTCTGCCCAGCATGGTCTTTAACAAATAAGGCTGAAACTAACGTTAGCGCATTTACGGTGGGTTAAGAAGCCGCTAATGGCAACTTTTTGTGGTGTTTTGAATGAAACCTGAATCCCCTTAGGGCTATTGGCAATTGATTAACAATACTATTTCTGTATTACGTCTGCTTGGAAACGCCGCCCTGGTTAAATGAATTTGTTTTTTTAGGTTGGAGCTGCTATATCAATGACTTACATTACTGGACAACCAATTGTTTTTGTTGGAACTGGACAAACTTACGTGGATTTGAAAACCTTAAATGCAAAAGCAGTAGTCCATGCTTTAATGAAGTAACAAGGGAAAATACAATAACTAGTGTTTATTAAGAAAATTATACAGGAAATACTTAATAAAATGTCCCAGCTTCTCATCCTAAAATTAGGCGTCATACAGAGCAATTAAAACTAAACTGTACTATTACATCATAATTGACATTTACTTCTCCAAAAGTCGACCCCTGCCAATACCGCGGCCTGAAAAATTTCATAATAAAGTATTTATTAACTTTTTAAATAAAGTCCTACGTTTTGTGCAATTTACCTAATGGTACTGATCTGCTGCTGGAAGGAACTGAAATGGTGGATGAGCTTTTAATGGAACTCAACGTTGACTTAACCGACGAGCAGTCGTCATCGATAGAGGTGGAGGACGTGTGTGAAAAATTAGATCGGGAATTGTCTAAAAGAATAGTCGTCTTAAAACACTACGCAACAGAAAAGGAGACAGCTAGTAACAAATCAAATTTACCTCGTCTTCCCAATTCCGGGAAGTCGCTGTCTTCAAGCTTAAACTGAGGCTGTGAAATTGAAGCTATGGCTGCTACAAAACCTGAAATACCATAAGTGTGCAAAGTTTTTTACATGCTAGTAATGTTGGAAAATAGCTTTATTAATAAATCTCACTTGTACTCTTCGGCTGTCTCATAGGTGGCAAACTGACAGTAGATGATGAAGAAGAGAGTTTGGAAGACTTCATAGCAGCTTCAATTGATGGCTGAGCACTTGGAACGTAGTACTAAAACAGTTCGTGGTTTAATGAATATATATCGTCTAGCACTGCTTTAAGTATGATGTGGCCTATCTCAACAAGATGGCACGTAGGGATTATTTTCACTTTTAACAAGCTTCAATCATAATGTTAGGGTAATATAACACTATTCAGAGAATTCTAGAAGTTGAAACCAATATAAACGTCAAAGTACCAATTAAGTAGACATTTACCTTATCTTCTTCCGAGTTGAAGTGACTTTTAACATTTCTTATGATAGCAGAGATTCTACTTTCTCCAGAGCGTTGAGACGTAGGAATAAGAGGAGTTGGACGACGATTTACCTACAAAAAAAAAATCTGTAGACGATAGTAGCTTTTAAAGTCAGTAACAAAATTCCATACCATGAAAGACGATGGAGGTAGCATATTAACAGAATCATCTGGTTCTCTTTCAGGAAGGTGCCGATTAGCAAGTGGTACGATTTGAAAATGATCACATAAATGGTCCGAAAAAATATAACTTTAAAAAAAAATAAGTGGTTAACAATCTAACAAAAGTAGTTTCATTAAGTTAGAATAAGCCTATCTACCTGATTTTCCTTGCTGTTCCTAATGCACAATGTTCAGGATTGTCTTCCTCCCAATGCCAAGAACAACTGCACAAATGTTTCAATGATTACTTATGACTGTGTTGCCAAATAGTTTAAAGTCGAAATTAATAAACCATTCTGAAGTGCCCTCACCAAGTTTGTGCATTGAATGTAAAAACTGTACTACAAAAGTAATCTTGAACGAGTCCCAAACTACAAATCTTATCGGATGAATAACGATACAGTTCGTACATCAGTTGCGCCGCATCATAGACTTTTAAATTTTTTGGTCTAGAGGGGCGTCGTGAATCATACTGCAGCCACTGCAGAATATATTTCGTTTGTTTAATTTCTTCTGTTGGGCAATACAATGGAGGGTATGTGACTGAGGTGCCATCTGGATTTAACATATTTAAAACTTTTGAAAAAATGTCAAGATAATTTTTATCAGCCAATTCAAAATTCTGAATTGGTATTTTGTGGGTTCGCTCACCTTAAAAATAAAAAGCATAAAGAATTAGTTAATCACACTGCAATAGCTTGACTAAAAGTATCAAAAGAACTTACTATGCTCTTTACACTTAAACGAATAACCCCTAGGTAAAGGACCTAAAAGATTTCGTAAAACATGAGAACGAAACCAATCTAACATACTGTAACTAACTAATCATAACAAGCTATACCTGGATCAATAAATCGATGATAATGTTGTAGAATGCCTTCTGCTATGCTGTATTCTACCACGCCAAGTTCTGCAGGTATATATTCCTCTTCATCCGTGACACAAAATATTTTTGTGGATATAAAGAAAAACGACTCTTTTGCAACTTCTGTATTAAATAGAAAATTGGAATTGTTAGTAACCAAACACCTAGTTGCAGTTTTGACGACGAAAGGAAGACTACCAATTCAGATAGTCAATCGGAATGACTGGCGCATACATTGTAGCAGAACCATTCTTGGATACCTTATGGAGCTCTCAGTCTTTTGTTTACCAATTAAATGAAATAAATACATTTACTTAACGAGGCAAAACCACTCATTTCCTTTATATCATTTTTCCTAATGTATCTCGTGCATTAATGTATGTTAACTAGGAATACTGATGACTGAGATTAACGTTTTGAAATTGGAGGGGAGAGACGAAGAGAGATCTTCACAAACTAAAAGGCAAAAATTTTCAAACGAAAAACGGGTCACGGGTCAGAATGACTGTGATCAGTAAAAATTTCTCAAAGAAGTCAGTTGCGGTATTTTTTAGTATTTATAGAATAATCGGAAATCACGGGATGTGAAATTAATTTACCATCTTTAGAACCTAGGTATTTCAAATGCTGCTCAATGAATTCAGTCATTTTGCGCACTTCATCTTTTTCTTCTTCTTCTCGCTGATTAAGGTCCTAAGTAAAAATACAGTACATTAATTACTGTTAGACTTCCCCAATAGTTCCAATTTCTGTAACATTTCAAATATAGAAATTATACTAGTTTTAGCTGCTGAAAACTGTTGTTCAGAAATACAAAAGATGTTAATAAACTATAAATTACAAGAAATGTAATATAGCCTCCTTTACACAGCGTAATTACCACTAATATTTCCATATCAATTTAGCAACGGTGTCCATTTAATACAAGAAATACACGAAATAACTTTATATTTGACAATATCCCAAACTTCATATGTCCATATAAGGAGCACAATATGAATTTAACCATAATAATGCTCTTTTGATGATATGTTAGGTGTTAAAAAATGGTTGACGTTGAAAGTTTTTATTAGCTCATAATTGGTTGAATTTGAAAATTATTACGTAGTTTTAATTTCTTGTAATAATGCCAACAATTAATATGTTATTATTGTTATTACAGTTTTTATAAACTACTAATTCACTAAAGTGTCTCACAATTATATCAATCATAATGTATAACTTTGATATTCCATGTTTATCACCCATATTCTGCATCTCGAAGAGGTAATTACTGTCACTGAAGGAGTAAATAAAAAAATATTGAATCGAGTGAATGCACCACATTTCCAAAGTTCCCATAACTACTAACAGTCACCTGTACATTTCCTTGATCGTATGGCATGATTATCATTGTGAGAGCATGATGACAAATATTTGTGTGTGAAAATGCTTGTTGTTGTCATTCAAATTAATTTGTTTGTATAAGAAAATTGAAACAATTCATACATCTATACTGTTGCCAAAAGAGTCGAGTTTTCCATTCACGCGATCATTTCCTCTCTCTAGCTTCGCTTGCTCTTCATAAGGTGCTTTCTCTCTTGCTGACAGCGCCTGAAGAAGTAAAACAGTTAGGTTTCTTGAAAGCATAACTGTACTTTAATCCTAAGATCCATAACATCTCGACCTGAAACATTTATACTCACTCTCCATCCCGGTCCTGCAATTTCAGCAATCTCATTCAACTTATAATTTTCCCCACGGCGTCGATAGTCCTCTTGAACTTCAAGTATATAATAATAGAAAGCATTCTTTGGTTGCTTCTTCTTTTTTGGCATTTCTTGCAGCAGCTACTAACACAATGTGTAACTCAGATAAAGAGGATAAATGATCGGATAAAACTTAAGGGAAAACACACAGTTCAAAACAAACAATGAAAACGGTAGAAACTACACCGCGACTGTAGACAGCATGACAAAAGATGCACAGGGCACTCGATAACGCGTTTAATAAACAGACAACGGCGCGTCAATCTTTGGAGGTCCACGTCAGGGAATGTCCATAAATCACATGGCATTCGAAATACTTCCGAGATAGGCACATTAAAAACGATGTAGAGTCAAGCAGGCGGATACTTGAGGTGGATGAATCCTGACAGAGCTTGCAAGTCCGTTGTAAAGCCAGTGCTGAAGCCATAGGAGTCTATCTCCTATACAGTATATTTTTTATATTTTTTTCCCGAATACTGTTGCTTATTGTTATTGTGCAATAGGTCAGACACCATGCAATATTATAACCAACAAAGTATTAATTTACCTGCCAAAATTTCTATTTTGGTTGCATAATGCGGCGTAGGAACACGTGGGGTTGGCCGGCATCCCTCCACAGACAACTCAGCCAATATTTCCTGCGGGTTCCAGACTCCTGGGTGGAGTGCTCCCAGTCAGAGCATGTTCAGTGGACCCGCAGACCTGACCCTGCCACAGGCGGGATAAGGGAATGATGGTGATGAAGGATGTACAGTATTTACCTACAAATGACATTTTCACACACAACACCGGACCACGGGTTTACCTCCCATTCGACAGAAGGTGCATTTGGGATTTCCCTTTGGTTCAAAAGAAACAAAGATCCAGACAGCAAGTGTAAACCTATGAAGGTCATAGCTGGGTAGCGGACGGGAGAACATGTTCAGTATGAAAATACTGTATACAGTATTCAAACCTTCACTGTTGACTTTAAGTATAGTTATAGACAGGTGGCGTGGGAGAGTTAGGGCTTGGAAAAATTGATAAGGACATAGATATGAAATTGATATCGGTGAATAAAAAATTGCAGAATGGCAGTGGAATAATTCACTTCAATAATCATTGACAGAAATACTGTATACCACATTAAAAGCATATTACAGAAACAGGACTGACAAACCCTTCACTTGAATGCATAAAAAGACAAAGAGGAAACAATGAGACAAATTAATGAGTGAGTAACAATGTAGTTATTTGAGTTGAACTATGTTTTCAATCTTCTCCTATGTTGAGCCTCAACAATCAACTCCTCAATTCAGAAGAGTCCTCGATAGAGTTTGAACCACAAATCTGTAGGTATTGAGCTATATCAATATACTGTACACATTGCCGGCCGTTGAAGTCAATGAAGTTTCTTAAGCTATCTAATCGAAATTCAAAAAAACTCAAAAAAATATTTGCCCTCATCTTATTTTTACAATTTATTTATTTACTCTATTAATATATAGGCCTACAGTATAACTGACTGATACTATCAAAGTTATATATTACTAGTTGGAATATTCTCACATATTCCAAAACCAAAAATGATTGGTGTATGGGATACAAAACCATTTTCTAATGTAAAATTCAATTTGCTTTTATCACGTAGGTCGACCTCCTGAATCACCAAAATAAAAATCACTTCTGTAAGAATTTTTCTTTGAATAATGAGATCCGAATAAACTGCGTCGTGTTAAATCGGAAATGCAACTGGTGTCTGTACTCGCCTTGGGAATTTTATTATCAACAGGAAGGAGTAAGTATTTAAATACTAAAATGTCAGTTTTTTTATTTCATAATATCTGTTTACTTTTGGACCTACCGAATATGCTCAGCCATGCCATACGGGTCTTCTGACTTGTAAGTCTATAAGGTTCGAACCTAAACAAGTAGCTCCTTTGGGGCAAGACAAGAGAGGCCTGATGGTTAACATGAAGAAGACAGAGTACTTAGCTTTCAATTGGAATGGCCAAGGACAAGAAGGTGAGGTTCGTTCTGGGAATGAAGTGATACCAGAGGTGCAAGAGTTTAGATATTTAACATCGGTGTTCCAGAGCAATAGTATATAGACTCAGACGTGACCCACAGGATCAATGCAGGGTGGCTAAAGTGGGGACAGGCAAGCGGAGTCCTGCGCGACTGCTGGGTTCCAATAAAACTGAAAGGCAAAGTTTACAGAACTATAGTTAAGCCAGCTATGCTGTATGGTTCAGTGTGTTGGGCAGTGAGGAAGAGTCATGACAGGAGAATGCAAGTTGCTGAGAAGCGAGTGCTGCGCTATATGAGTGGGGTGTCGTGAGCCAATAGAGTTCGAAACGACTACGTTAGAGGTAGCTTGGGGGTGGGGAAACATCGCGTAAAAGGGTTGAGGTGGTATGGGCATGTGATGAGAAGGGGAGGAGGAACTAATTAGGCCCATTATGGGACTGCAGGTGATTGATGGCATCACGGGGACTGGAAGACCGAAGCGGACGTGGGAGCAAGTGGTATAAAAGGACATGGTTATATGTACAGTAACTCTATGGGACATCGTACACAATACACACTAAATGTGCTCTCGCCCAAAAGGAGCTAAACAATCTCGATGCAGTATCGAACTTGGAACAACTGGCGCAGTAGTCCATAGTCTGCACCCTACCTCTAACGAATAACACTAAAATATGGCAGAATTTAGCTCATTTTAATTCAGTTTCTTTTTTTCTTTAGGCATTGGTTCTAATGAAGTTACAGTTATTCAACATCCAGAAAATGCATCAGTTCAGATTGGTCAGAGCATCGTTTTAACATGTGCATTTAATAAAGAAATATTTTGTGCATGGCAAAAAAATTTCACCACTTATCCACTTTCTGCGCGAGTCAATCTTATTCATTCAAGTTCTGGAAGACCCCTTTCAAATTGTAGTATAAACATCACAACAGTGATAGAAGATGATTTAGATATAAGTTGGAAATGTTCCCACATCAAACTTGGATATTCAGTGGAGCCTGCAAGTTCTAACGAAGCATGGCTTTCTTTGGCACCTTCAGAGAGTAAGTTAGTTAATATTCTGGCACTTTTGAGAGAATGGGGAACACTACTGTCTGCTGAATTATTTATGCACCAGTCTCTTAAGACTTGTCGAGATGCTAAATCTATAAGACCCCTTCTGACTAAAAATAGGGGTGCATGGGAGGAAAAAGACTTTACAGAGACCCTTACTATCACTGATGCAGGTAACGACAATTTGTACTGTATATGGGCATGTTGCCGGGTATGAAATGCCGCCATAAACTGTATTTATTGCTATAAATAATAAAAAGCATTAATTTCTTTAAATTTCTGAAAAGCTGATACTAAAGGCACATATTATTTAAGGTACCTCTCAAGACAGCTTGCAGAATGTCACCTTACTTGAAAATTTAAATGAGAGTAGTACAATTCAAGGAGAAAAAGGTACATACTTAGAGACACTAACATTTAATCGCTTTTTCAAAGACTATTTCATTATGACCATTTTGTTTTAATCACAGTGACCAACTCAAGTGAGGAAAAACAGATGCATGAGGTTATAACGGAGGATTTAAGAAATAATACGTCATTAGATGAATCGGACTCAACATGTTTCAGTATAGACGGTATTATATGCAGTGATACATTTATTGGTAATTACAATTTCTGCATAATATGAAATCTCTTAAAATCAAATGTTAAATCTTTGAAGTTGTTTAATGCAGACCATTATTAGGAAGTGCTGCAAACATGCATTTGAATTTGCTTTATCTGGGAGGGTTCCGTTGTATAGTCTCCTCCCATATTTGCTTGGCATATCTCAACTCAGTCTGTTCACATCCTTATATTTCTTTTACTTGTAACCACTCCTTAATGAATATATTGATGACTTCACCCCCTGATAAATATGTTATTAACTTCTCTTCTCCTTTGTTACTATTATTATTCAGCAATCTGGTCCATACAGCATAGCTGGTCTAAACACTATTCTATAGAATTTCGCATTGAGTCTGAAGTGGGACCCTACTATTGTCTGTGTCCACTTCTGCCATCTTACACTAAGTCTATGGATCATATCCGACTCTTATTTTACCATTGCTCTGAATATTTAATCCCAAATTTTTGAACGTTTTGAGCGGAGACGCAAATCCCTGAAGGAGGTGGATCGTGGTGGTTGAGGGGGCGCATTCCCTGCGACGTTTCTGGGCCGCCCTGCATTGACAGGACGGATCCGACACGTCGAGGGGTGGGGTTGCGACCATAAGTCCCCAACAAGCCACGTTGACCACTACCTCCAGTGGAAAACAGGTGGTCAGACGGATGCCCGGTTTGATCAATCGGCTGGAGCGTTCGTTTTCACCCCTTAGAGTTCATGTTCAGCTCCCGATGCCTATTGGTCCTGGTACTCGGGAGCCATGACTCTGAAGGTTACCTGTCCGAGGTAACCGGAAATTTAAAAATAACAAAACATATTGTAATTAATTCTGAAAACTCTAACCCTACGGTGCAGGGGATCAAAATCCCAGTGCCGGCAGTCGTCAGGGGTGAGCGAGCGGGCCTCGGGCCGTCGTTATCATGCTTCCGCAATGCCATGGGGATACAGACCTCGGCTCCCATGTCGGATAATGCATCGAGTGCCTTCTGTGGGATAGGGCGGCTCCCCCGCAGACAACCAGTCCAATATTCTTGCAAGTTCCAGACGCCTGGCTGGGGTGCCCCGAGTCAGAGCAGTTTCATCAAGAATAGGGGCTAATTTTAGATTAGGAACACGTGGAATGTAGGTACTCTTACAGGCAAAAACATGGGAATTAGTATTCTAAAGTGTAGGAGGATTAGTGTAGCTTGCTTTTCTGCAGGATACCAGGTAGAAGGGGCATAAATCAAGGGCCCTTGGTGTGGGTTACAAGCTTATATATACAGCCAGTGTAGGAGGATGATATTGGGTGGGTAGAGTATTGAATAGTGAGCTGCAGTAAGGGGTCACCCTTACACCCTTCAGGAATGCAGGTGGTCGTAGGCACCCGAGGCATGGGGTGACCAAAGCAGACGTGGGAGCAGGTTGTCCGTAAGTAGTTGGTGGGGTGGACGGGGACCTGGTGGGAGATAGGCGGGAGTGGAAGGCTACTGCAGGATAACGTCTGCCACAGGCAGGCTAAGGGTATGATGATAATGATATATTGAAATGTATTTGTGCCTTGTAGGTATTATCATAGGATGCGAAGGATTCTTTATTGTGGTTCTAGTTACATATTTGTGCATACAATGCCGCAAATTGACTAAAATTTCAAGAAAAGGTAGAAGAATTAATTCATCATAAGAAATTTGAATTCCGATCAGTAATGTAGCACTGTTATTATACACCTATACGCAGTGCCGGATTTAGATATTAAGAGGCCCTAGGCTATTTCAATTTTGAGGCCGTTTTCTTAAGTTTTGAAGCCCATTAAATGTAGAGGCCCTAGGCTTCAGCCTAATTAGCCTAGTGGTAAATCCGGCACTGCCTATACGGCATTTGAATTGCTTAATCGTGTTTTACTTTTTTTAAGTAGGCCTACTGTTTATTTCTTTTCCTTGAGATTTTCATTATAGAGACAATTTCATTAAAAAAGAGCAATAGTCATTCTTATAAATGTACATTTTATATAGCTAAATAAAATTTTGTATTTTTTGTTTTAATTAAAGTTTGTATTATTCATTAATCGTGTCAATTAAGGTTTCAAACACAATGATCAAAATGCAAGTGTTCAAGTACAGCAAATCATCACCATCATCATACCCTTATCCCGCCTGTGGCCGGGTCGGGTCCGCGGGTCCATTGAACATGCTCTGACTGAGGACACCCCAGTCAGGCGTCTGGAACCCGCAGGAATATTGGCTGGTAGTCTTTGGGGGATGCTGGCCTACCCCACTGTTCAAGTACATAAAAGAGTCTAGGACAGACCTGGTCTAGGAAACAGTCCTTCTATTAATCGAAAAAAGATAGCATTTTTATCAGTGTTCAAATAGTAAAATATTGTTTATTTTCGCTCCGTATTTACTATACGAAAAAAAGGAGGAGTTAGTCAGTCATCTGCCTTTTACCAACATTTTACCGCAATTTTTCAATTTTGGGCGTGTAGGGACACTTTCCACAATGAAAAATTCAAACAGATACCATCATTTGGCTACTTTTGTGCTCATATTTTGGCTAACAAGTAAGTAATTAATATTAAAATGTTAAATTTTTGTAATTTTTTTTTAAAATTAGTTTACCATGAATTGTGTAGATTGTGAAATTCGTGAAACTGTAGCCCAAGAGCCAGCTTTCGATATCACACCATCAGATACCGAAGTAAACGTAGGTGAAACAGGCTACTTGCAATGCGTTATAAGAAATGCAGAAAATCTTAAATGTTTTTGGAAGAAAAACGATATGGCGGTCGATATCAAAGAAAGATATAGTTATACTAATGCGCCTGGTCCGAATATACCAACAAATGGCGAATGCTCCCTAAAAATAGAATCTAGTAAACTGAATGACACAGGTATGTGGTCTTGTGGTCTAGAAGGAACAAGTTCAAAAGGTGGAATTACGACAGAAGACGATAAGAAATACACTGTTTACCGTAAGTTTATCCGTATTTCAATTCATTCAATTAGGAAACGTCATTTCATATTAGAGAGCTAGTGATCGTCGACATTCACCACTAACTCGCTATTGTTTTATCTAATAGAAATCCCTGACGATCCAGTTATTGTCCGTGACAATATTTCTTTAAAAAATGGCAGCAAATTCTACATACCAGATTCAAATTTACAGCCAAAAGTTGAATGCATATCTAAAAATGGCTATCCTGAAGCAACCCTTCAGTGGAGTTTATCAACAGAGGGCTCTAATGAATACCTCACAGGAACCCAAACCCTGCTTAATACTACTACTAATCAACATGAGAGCTTAATTACGACTACTCTTATTTTAAACGACTCTCTATCAAAAACATGGGAGGGCAGTCGTTTGACTTGTTCAGTACAACATCCAGGCTACAAATCCTCGCCTCCGCCATCCGTCAACGTTATACTGACTTTGCCAAGTAAGTTTAAGTATTAATTTTCAAAATACATTCAGTGCAATAGTTGGTGTAGTCATTTCAACCTATTTTTGAAGGTAAACTATTATTTTTTGATTTGTACTTTGTAGACCACTATGGACGATCCATGTGGAAGGTAGAGCCAATGGTAGTCATTTCGATCGGGATGATTGGGTGGCTACTGCGATAATTGTCCTTCTGTTCCCCCTTAAAAAAGGAACCTACTACATGGCTAATAGGAAGTGCAGACTTTGTGGACCATAACACGTCCTAATATTTATGGGTATTACAACACAAATTATCAATTCACGTCATTGAAGGTAGACCGGGGGTCGGCAAAATGGGACTCTTTGGGTTCTTACATGCACAGACGTAGATAGGGCAGCAATTTCGGCATTATAAAATTATCAACTATTCTCATAGTTAACAACTGGAACTCTTAACCCTTTTCCCGCCTATGGCAGGGTCGGGTACCCGTCTTGTCCCTCTGAATGGACACAAGGGCGAAATGTTGGTCCTAGTTTTTCTGCAGCCGGTTGCCGGCCAAAGCTGCAACCCCTACACTTATTTATCGTCGGTCTAGTGTTCGTTGGGGAATGCTACCGACGCCAGGGGCGAGCTCCTACATCATCATCATACCCTTGTCCCGCCTGAGGCAGGTCCTCATCCACCCCGCACACTGCTATGTCCCTCCGGACAACCTGTTCCCACGTCTGTTTTGGTCGCCCCTACCCCGGATGCTGCCGATCACCTGCATTCCTGGGATGCACCTAACTAGTTCTTCTTCCCCTCTTCTCATAACGTGTCCATACCACCTCAGCCTATTCTCCCTCATTTTTTCGGCGATGTCCACCACTTCCAGGTCCACCACTGTCCACCACTTCCGATGTCCACCACTTAAATGTACGTATTCCTTATTCTATCTGCTCTCGACACACCACACGTGTACCGCAGCATTCGCATCTCGGCTACTTGCATTCTACTTACATGGCTTTTCTTCGCTGCCCACCACTCTGATCCATATAGCATTGCTGGCCTAACCACTGTCCTGTAAAACTTCCCTTTCAGCTTGATTGGGACCCTCCTATCGCACAGGACTCCACTAGCCTGTTTCCATTTCAACCACCCCCATTGATTCTACGGGTCACATCTGAGTCTATCTATCCATTACTGTGGAACGTTGATCCTAAGTATTTTACCTCCTGCACCTTTTTCACCAGTTCGCCCCTTTAGCGTATGTCCCCATTGTTTTCCTGACCATCCCAATTGAAGACCAGGTACTCTGTCTTCTTCATGTTAATCTTTAGCCCTCCCTTTTCCATTGCTCCTCTTATATCGTTTAGTCCCTTCTCTATCTGCTCTCTGCAGTCACTAATCTTCCCTACATCATAAGCAAATGCCAGGCACTGAGGGGCCCATTCTCCTACACCCGTCAGCAGTTCATCCATAACCAGGATGAAAAGACATGGACTGAGTGCTGAACCTTGGGGCACCCCAACTTTCACAGGAAAGCCCCCAGTGTTTCCCCAAGGTGTCCTTACCCTGGCTATAGAGCCATCATACATATCCTGGATTATTCTGATAAACCCTTCTTCCACCCCTCTTTTTCGTAATACTTCCCAAACTACCTGTCGTTGAACACTGTCAAAGGCCTTCTCCAGGTCTATAAAGATGGCATGGCAGGGGCAAGCTTCTACATCTGGAAATTTTGCCTCATGTATCCGTTGTATTTACAAATTTTAAGTCTGTAAAACAATTTATCTTCGTTAAATAATTTGCATCTCTGTTGTAATATAGTGACGTAGGTACCTCAACTAACAAGCGAAATAAATTTTGAATATCTGGAATAGTCTTCTGGACTCATAAAATTGAAAAAAAAAATTGTATTTGGTGTTCTCAGTATCTTTGGGACCCACCTCGGTGGAGCATTGGGTAGCGTAGTTGGTAATGGCGTCAGTGATTCTAGGGTCGGTACTGGACCGAGATGAGTTGACTTCTTTTGGGCGAGAGAGATACCCCGAGTGCGCCTTCCTTGGAATGAGAAGTAAAAATGAGGTCCCGTGAGGTGTACGATGGCATTTGTACGTAAAAGAACTCTCTCTACTATGCAACGGGTAAATGAGGCAAAATTTCCCCCTAAACGACCAGTAGACCAACGATAAATAAGCATAAGGGTTGCAGCTTTGGTCGGCAACCTTGTGTCCATTCAAAGGGACAAGATTGGTACCAGCTCTGCCATAGGAGGGAAAAGCGTTAGGAGTTGCTTGCTTTGTTCTCAGTATTTTTGGGTCTCTAAACTATTAGGCCTATATGAACAATCATTTTCTAACACTTCATTAAATGTTACTGATTCAAACTTGGAATCGGGCCTTAAATTCAAATCCACTAATTACAAACCGGACCTAGGAGGCTAGGCCTACAAAAACTTTCTAAGAAAATGCAAGGTTATTGCTCACACTGAATCTAATGAGAGCAATACGCTCGTGATTTTTTTCTTCATTCAATTATTTTATTATTATAATTCATAATAATATTGCTTTAAATTTTTTGTATTTGTAAAAATATATTTAAGGCTCTCGAATAACTTTTAAATTCGTTTGAGGTATAGGTTCTTCCATCTCAAAAGTTTGCCGACCCCTGATGCAGACTGTCATCAAAGTATCATTTGTGCTTAGTCAACTATGCAAGAGGATTTCAGTACTTTTCAGTTATATGATTGTCATGTTCTTATTAAATGCCAACATTTTTCAAATGATTTTGTATTGTGACTTATCTGATGAACAGCAGACCGACGATAAATAAGCATAGGGGGTTGCAGCTTTGGTCGGCAGCCGGCTGCGGAAAAACACTGTCCAATATTATCGCCCTTGTGTCCATTCAGAGAGACAAGATGAGTACCCGACCCTGCCATTGCGGGAAAAAGATTAGGAGTTGCTTTTGCATTGTTGTTTATCAGCATCACCACTAGCCCTTTTCCCGGCAGGGTTGGGTACCCTATTTGTCCCAATGAAGCATATGAGCGATCTGTTGGGCGACAATTTTAAGCTGGTATCTGGCTACTAATCTAATGCTGCAACTCTTATCGGCGTCGGCCTGATTTTCTTCGATGGGACACTTTTCTCACCGCCAACGCCAGGGAACGAACTCCTACAAGTGGCGATTTTGCCGAACTATACATAGGCCACTAGATATACATAAACTCCATTGTAGTAAGGGTTTTACACACTACACAAGGTCATGGCTTTCTTTACTTGTTATCCGACGAAAGGCGCACTGGGGGTAGGGAAAAGCCTTTGTCTCTCGTCTGAAAGAAGCCAACCGTCTCGAACAATTCTGGAAGAACTCTACCGGTACATTTGCTCAACCGAAGCGGGATTTAGTATCCTGATTACGAAATATAGGTGTTGCCATAAAAGTAACGTAGGTGTACAATGCACAAACAGCTGTGTCGATGTAAAACTGTGAACATTATAAAATTATTTGATTTATGGTCTTTAAAATAGCTGAGGTGATGCTATAGTGATGACACTATTTGTAAAGGTTTAGTTATTGTGATGCGGTGTAGTCGAAATTTGTCATTCAACTCCAATTGGAAATCTTCAATCGAGCAGTGATGCAAGTTATCCACAGGAACACGTGAGTTTTTAAAAAGATTTTTACCCTACCTTTTCAGCCGTAGGGACAAAATCCCTCACTCACAACAGAGTCCCAGATGCAGTCTCCATTAAAACACTCCCTGAACACAGCCTGCATGATTAGAATCTGTATGCGGTGTGCCCCCAAATTCTCCAGAATTAAAATGGTGTTGACCCACAAATCGTGCCTCTCATTATTTTTGCGCATGACCGTCATTATGCTGGTCTGAGAACTTATCTTATAGAACTAATCTTATTAGGTTAACTTTGATTATGACAGGAATTCTTCTAGTAGGCCGAAAATCATTGGCTTTGCAAGATCTTACAGCTTCTTTAGATCTAAAGTTCTTTCAACCAGAAGAAAACACATAGCGCGATGATGGAAAGAGTAGTAACAGAGTCCCCCGCTACATCATCAGGTCTGCGGGTTCTAGCCCTCCACTCCCGTCTGTTTCCCACTAGGTAGGTCCCTGTCCACCCCACACACTGCCATGCCCCTTCGGACAACCTGTTAACAAGTCTGCTTCGGTCTCCCCCTACCTCGGATGCTGCCAACCCCCTGCATTCCTGGAATGCACCTAACGAGCTCCTCTTCCCCTCTTCTCATAACGTGTCCATACCACCTCAGCCTATTCTCCCTCATCTTTTCGGCGATGTCCACCACCCCCAGGCTACCTCTAATATGCGCATTCCTAATTCTATCTGCTCTCGACACGCCACTCGTGTACCGCAGCATTCGCATCTCGGCTACTTGCATTCTATTTACATGGCTTTTCTTCACTGCCCAACACTCTGATCCATATAGCATAGCTGACCTAACCACTGTCCTGTAAAACCTCCCTTTCAACTTGATTGGGACCCTCCTATCGCACAGGACTCCGCTTGCCTGTTTCCATTTCAACCATCCCCCCGTTAGTCCCCCGCTACATCTAACCATTTTTCCGCGCCTTGATAGGGCATTAAGAAACGAAAGAAAAATTGATTTCTGATGAAAGTCAATGCTGGAATTGCAACGGTCATTGACTTAATTTTCTATAGGATGATCTGTCAAAACATTTGAGTAAACAGTCGGTATTCCAGTTCGTCTGCATCGTCTCAATTCGTGGGGTAGGCCGGCATCCCACCACAGCCGATATTCCTGTGGGTTCCAGATGCGTTGGACACACCAGTTCTCGTCTGATCACTGAAGTTAAGCAACGCAAGCCCAGTTAGTACTGACATGACGTTGGGGAAAGCTGGGTACTGCTAATACCCAATAATCGTCGCATTAGTGTAGTGTCTGTGCAGTGTCTATGCATTAAAACTATGCAGTGGACGGGTCTCTAATGACCTTGTAGTTGACGGGACCTTAAACACCAACAAACAAACAAACAAACTTCTAATACCCCCTTATAGATGCTTCCGCATCCTATTCATTATTTGGACAGTAGTACAACTGATAGTGTTATCAAGATTATAAGTATTGCAAAGCGTTACACTTCGGAAATTTTCATTCATCTTCAAGGATAAGTCATAATGAGCATGTCTAAACTGTTCGAAAACCCATACTACAGGTATGTACAGTATAGTTGTATTTGTCATTTTCTTATAATCTGTTAGGTCATATTGTATTGCCAACGCAGAATGAATACCTAGCATGTTCATGAGCAGTAGTTTCCATTTCACTGCCAATTGAATTTCGACTGACAAGATACGTTGTAAGCATCAGGGCATGTAGGAGGGGTGAACTTGAATTTTCGCAGACTTGAATTTTATCGCGAATTAGCAACTAGTAGCTACTAATCCGTTTCCCATTCATGGCAGAGTAGGGTAACCATTTTTATCCCATTGGGACATATGGGCGATCTGCTAGATAGCATTTTTAAGACGCCGGTGTCACACGTCAAAGTGTCCGGCTGGAGGTACCTTTGAGGTACACTTTGAGGTAATTAAGCACATACCTCAAAGTGTCCGCTTTAACGTCAAAGTGTCCCGGCCGTTTTCCATCTTACCCGGTTAGGTTTTTTTGGTTCGTTGGTGTTTTAGGGCAAAATTATTGCCAAAAACAATTATTTTAATGAATAAACAATATTGTTGTAATGACAGAATTGCAACTTGAATGTGGTGACGTTGAAGCCAGGCAGAAGGAAAGCAGAATTGAGATTTTTGTGTCTAGAGAAATGAGATTCGTACAAATGGAATATTCGTGGCTACACCAAATCATTCACAGAATCGATATGTATCTTGTTCGCGGGGAGAAGGGCGGGGGACCGAAAATAGAGATCATTGTAATGATATATACCAAAGACAATCATCTTTCACCTCAATCGCTAGGTAATATTAATAACCAGGTAAAATGGAAAGCGTACACCAAAAATGGAAGAGCATTGCATCAACTACGACAGTGGTTCTCAATGCGTGTTCTGCAAACAAATTAAATGCAGAAATAAAGGCGTTGGAAAAAAATCGGTACAATTTAAAATAAGTTTTGGATGGGATTGTAATCAGCAAACGACATACAGTAGTTGTTCGTTTTATTGTTATATGAAGTGGTAGTAAGTACCAAGTGTAGAAAGTGTATGTTGAATTGTAAATGTTTATGTTGAATTGTAAATGTTCCGTGCAATTAAAATGTCACAGTGTAGCGTTCCCTGGCTTCAAAAGGATTGAGAACCACTGATCTACGAGATGGTAAGTTAACATTTGATATAATTACGCCTTGATGAAAAGAGACTAAAGGCTCCCTCACACCAACGCGAAACATCGCAGTCGCAGCGGATCTTTCGTGGCGAATTATTCGCATCAAAACGCTACCCATGACGAGCAATGGTCATGTGTACACCGCAGCGAATGTATCGCGCCCGCGGTTGCGAAAGTGCAGCGAATTATTTAAATTATTTACAATCGCTGCATGGCACGGCTTCAGTCGTCATCGTTGTTCGAATTTCGATAGAACAAGATGGCGTTCACAGAAAAACTAATAGAATTAATAAGAATGTATCCAACTAAACTGACGCGTTGGTGTGAATATAAAGGCGAATCCACCGCGTCGCAGTGCGTGCTCCTGTTCGGCGCGTGTTCCTGTGGCGAAAATTCCGCCGAGTCTGCGATTGTTTCGCGTTGGTGTGAGGGAGCCTTAATTCGGGCAACAGTATTCGTTTCTAAATGGTGGACACTTTGAGGTAGACCCCGGACACTTTGACGCGTAACACCGGCTGTGGACCTAATGCTGCAACTCCTGGGCTTACTTATCGTCGGCCTACTGGCCGGGGGGGGGGACTCCACCGACGCCAAGGTGAGTTCCTACTAACCTGGAACAACTGACGCAGTAGTTCAACATACTACCTCTGCGCCACCAGGGCGGCGGGCCGGCCAATTTTATATAAATTATGAAAAA
Organism: Trigoniulus corallinus; assembly: GCA_013389805.1. Lineage (NCBI taxonomy): Eukaryota > Metazoa > Arthropoda > Diplopoda > Spirobolida > Trigoniulidae > Trigoniulus > Trigoniulus corallinus. The sequence continues at coordinate 28,633,037 of JAAFCE010008833.1, read as the reverse complement.
AAATTTTAATGTTTCATGTGTAGTATAGATGCTGATGTTCAAAATAGAGCTTGTGCACCCATGCATCTCAGTCGCAGCAGGCCTCGGCCTCCGATGGGATCAGGCGATCCTTAAGTATAAGCGTTATTTTAATCTTAATTTCGAGCATGAAACTTTCTTATATTTCAATATTTCATTTGGATCATATCATTATAATGTCGTCTGGTTCTGCAGAAGTTACGAAAGGTATACAAACTCACCAAATCCGGCAATGAGTGAACTCATACAGTGCAGGAGGGTTCAAACTCTATGCTTAACCTCTAATTCCATATTCAATAGAGGGATGACGCTCGTTTTAAGTATATCTGTTATATAAAATTTATCATACATGATGTTTGGTACACTAAGGAAATACTATTATATTTACTTGATATTAAATAAATATTTTAAAAGACTTTAATATTAAGTAAAGCCAAAAACATTTATTTGGCTTTCATTTTCCGTATATTACAATCGTTTTCCAACTCTAATTTTTATCTCACCTCAAAAAATACCACATTTAATCATCATTATCTTCCCTTATCCTTCCTGTAGCAGGGTCGGGCCTGCGAGTTACAGCCCTCCACTCTCCCCTATCTCCCATCGCGTCCCCGTCCACCCACAAGAAGCAATTATAAATAATTTCCGTGGCTCTTTCTCACTGCTCAACACTGATCCATGTAACATAGCTGGCCTAACCACTGCCCTGTAAAACTACCTTTTCAACTTGATTGCGACCCTCCCATCACACAGGACTCCGCTTGCGTGATAGGAGGGTGTTGTGCAGGGTGTGTGGATCAGTGTTGGGCAGTGAGGGAGAGCCACGTAAAAAGAATGCAAGTAGCCGAGATGTAAACGCTGTGGTACCTACATGAGTGGGGTGTCAAGAGCTGATAGAATTAGGAATGCGTATATTAGAGGTAGCTTGGGGGTGGTGGGCATCGCGGAAAAAAATGAGGGAGAATCCACTGAGGTGGAATGGAAACGTAATGTGAAGAGGGGAGGAGCTCGTTAGGTCCGTTACAGGACAAGACTAGCTGGGGTTGCGTTGCTTAACTTCAGTGATCAGACGAGAACTGGTGTGTCCAACGCTATGCAGCCACTTCCTTGTACTAAGGCATGCCTATAGTAGTGTCGGGTTGATTGAGACAGGTAAAAGTAAAGGACCATAACCCACAGGCCAACCCTGCCACAGGCGGGATAAAGATATGATGATGACAAATGCCTCTACCATTGCTAAGTAGGATTTTATATGTACACCCTCAAACTTCGGACGATGTCATACTTTAGGGGCCATAGATTCATTGTGACATTATTGTACTGTATTTATAAAAGAATTACCTATTTTATAAAATATAGCGTAGGAATAATTCTGGGATTAATCGCCATCATTTTCATTGCTGTCATTGCCTACATAAGACGAAACATTAATGCACAAAGTAAGTATTAGTGTATAAATTGATGATATAGTTAATACTGTGGGTTGTGACACATAAAATAATATATATTACGAAATTTTTTCAATTAATTTTCGTTATAGAACAAATGGCTGAAAAGTATAGGTAAATAGCCTTTAAAATTCATTTTATAAACTTTATTATTACTTTAAGTGCTTTGTCATCATGGTTATACTTTTACAGGCGAAGATTAAATCAGCAACCTGAATACGTAAATTTAGCAGATCTAACTGCTATTGCATCTACCGGTAATGAATTCAAATCTCAAGAAGTATGTTATTCCTTTAAATGTAGATATTGAAGTTTTTATTGATCACATCAGGCATTTGGGACCTCCGATTGTCAGGGGCCTCACATCTGGGATTGCAAAAGCCTAAAGACAAAGATAGGGGCCTACAATTAAAAAAAAAACGATTTAATAATACATCAGCTTGATAGTATTATTTATTATACCAAATGCTTGATCGTCCATTGATTCATATGATAAAATGATAAAGACTTCTTAAAGTTAAGAAAGGAGTCAGAACAGTGGTGGCGAACCTGTGACCCGCGGGTCACAAAGTGACACACCGTGCAATTTTAAGTGACCCGAGCGTGATCATATCTACTATAGTTTATCGTCATGGGGGACATCACGGAAAAATGAGGGAGAGTAGGTTGAGGTGGTATGGACACGTGATGAGAAGAGGGGAGGGGGAGCTCGTTAGGTGCACCCAGGGCAGGGGAAAACCGAATCAGACGCGGGAGCCGGTTGTCTGGAAGGATATGGTAATGTGTGGGGTGGACGGGGACCTGTTGGGAGAAAGTGCATAAAATTAAATACCGGTAGTGCACCTGACCCGCGGACAAATTTTTACTTTTTTTCGGGCTATTGTGACCCGTCCTCAAAGAAGGTTCGCCACCGCTGGTCTAGAAGTGTCTTTCATTAACCGCAGTATAATATGGATAAGGACATTTTGCAAGTCTAAAGTCCCACACCTATATGTAAACTATATGTTAGTCCTCACCCCGATACTGACTCCTTCCTATAGTAATTTGATGCTGGCCATTAATTAATTTACTATTATTACTGCTTCTGAACTAAGTATAACCAATAATTAAAAAACTTAAGCAATTTTAAAGATTTAATGACAAATTCAAAATAGAATTTTGGCATAGAGTTTCAGAAAAACTTCCACTATGGTCGAACTGATTATTCACATGCGATTTTCACCTATAACACAAGATCCATAGTTGTTGACCCCCTGCCCTGGTGAAATGAAATCTGTTTCTTTGTTGTATCGCATAATTAATGCATTTATTTTAATTCTGATACTTGAGGGGGTTAGAATCAAAACAGGAATTCTCCCAAAAACTCATTCTGAGATAATTGCCAAAAATATTTAGGAGTTTTGCCAGCATGTATGCAAAATGGGTGGGCCCTAATGATCTTTGTAGTCGATGGGCCCTAACACACAAACTACAAACAATGCAAAATGTAGTGATTGTTTTGGAAATTTTAGGGTCCCAAAACTGTGAAAACCACTGGAAAAAGCCCTGAAATGATAGCTTGAAGTGTGATATTTCCGCATATGCTGCTAACTCAATTTTGTCAAAAATGGAGAATTCCTGTTTTGATTCTAACCCCCTCACTTGTTCCGCACACTAATTTCCTATAATACTGCATTTGTCACCTTTGAATTATTTTAATTTATAGTATTCTTAAGATTTTTAAATTTGCCGTCTAGATGTTGATATACGCCACGTTGGATTTCTCAAATTTGAAGACAAATGTGCACCAAAAGCCAGTTGATAATGAAGTTCTGTATGCAAAAATTCTACCCGGAAACACCGAGGAACGAAAGAGAGAAATATCATTGGCCAATCCACGATTTAACAATGTGCTATAAGACGGCAGTCACGATAGCATGACAATGTTATTTACATTAATATCAAACTATAGATTATTTTCTAGTCAAACTAATTATAAATTGCAGCATAATTCTCTCATATAATACGTCATATGGAATATGAAGCATCGCATATCGTGTATGACATATCGCACTAAGCAGCTACACATGATCAAACGGGAAACCAAAAATGTTTTAATAAAAGACATAATTGATTTTCATGAACCTGTAATAGACAAAGCAAAGTAACTTCTAACCCTTTTCCTGCCTATGGTAGGGTCGGATACCTATCATGTACCTCTGAATGGACACCAGTGAGCTATATTGGACAGTGCTTTTTCACAGCCGGTTGCCTACCAAAGCTGCAACCCCTATGCTTATTTATCGTCGGTCTACTGTTCGTTGGAGAATTCCACCGACTCCAGGGGCGAGCTTCTACACCTGGAAATTTTGTATCATCTAACGATTCTAACCGTTGCATAGTAGACAGGGTTCTTTTAAGTGCAAATACCATCGTACACCACACGAAGGAAGGAAGGTGCACTCTCTCTCACCCGACAGAAGTCAACCTACCTCGTTCCAATATCGAACCAGGAACCACCGGAGCAGTAAATCGACCTCGCTACCTATTACCCTTTTGTTCGTTGGTGCTTTAGGGCCTTTCAACTGCAAGGTCGTTTTGTCCCGTCCATTGCGTAGCTCTAATGCAGGGACTGCTCAGACACTACACTAATGCGACGATTTTTGGGTATTAGCGGTGCCCAGTTTTCCCAAGCAGCCACCCATGTTAGTACTTGCTGGGGTTGCGTTGCTAAACTTCAGTGATCAGACGAGAACTGGTGTGTCCAACGCAACTCGCCGCTCCCACCTATTGCGAGGTGATAGATAACAGACAGTATATTTAAATACAGAGGTATTTTTCTCTATTGTGAAATAATTTTTGTGTATTATCAGTTCCGACTTTTTTGTTATTAAAACTATTTGCTTACGGGATTGCACTAAAAATCATACAAGGATCTCCAACTTTATTAAAAAGATAACGTTTCAGGGTTCTGATTTTCACTACTAAAAACGCTCAAATATAGCAGCGTTTGCATGGCAGTGAAATGAAAAAAATAAGCTATGCATAAAGATACTGACGTATTTTAAAGATTTATCAGAATTTAGCAACCATTTTGAAATGTAAAATTTGACTTGGTTTATTGACCCATTTAACGTTGCCCCAGTACTAAGAACTCTAAGGGTATCTATTCAACTTCGTACCCTTGGATAATTCTGCTCTTCAAATGCTGCATTGAAAGGAAGGCCTTCTATGACGGGAAACACCCCAGGAGTTTCTCTGGCACCAAGAAGCAGTTATCAGTCACGGTCATGATAAAGACATCTAAGGTATCTATGTAAAAAAAATGCAAATGGTAAAAGTGTTATTATATGCAAAACTCAAAGTACTATTGGGGTCAAAGAATGACTCATAACCCACACAAAAACAATATAGACACAAATAAAATATCCGACTATATTATAATATGTCGAAAATGTCAACGGGCTAATGAGGCTAGACCTTAATTTCGTCCTTATGTTTATATTGCCGTCAGGTAACATCATTTCGGTGGCATCTAAGATTTGGAATTTGAAAATCAACTTCAAAGAGTTTGCCAATACTTCATTGTATCCATTTGACACTTCTAGGTTGTTTCACAACGATTCAAAAATATAAAGAAATGCAGTAAAATAAAGCATGTCTCTTAAATTGGTACCTACGTCAACACACAGGATGACAACAACGTGATAAAATCAACCAATAAGAAGCAATGAATCTGTAATTAACTGTCACATACTTTAGTGGACAATATTATGGCGTAGTCCGAGCCAGGACTTTCATATGCACTACTAACTGGTCAGGAGGAAGGTAGGTGAATGTTAATCTCTTAAAAGTTACAGCTATATTGGTTAGACCCCATTCGGGGATTCAGATTCCACAAAGGAAACCACTGGGGTCAGCCAAACGCGAATATGAAGTACACAGGGAATACTTGAAGGGAATACGAGTACGATTACCCTTAATAACATGGGTGTGCGTAGGAAATTGTCCAGGGGATGGCAAACCTTGAAGACACTGTTCCTGGGTGCTTCGTTGACCCGCTGTGTATGTCTAAGTACCTTAGACCACTAGGCTAGAAACTTGTTAAGAGAATCCTTGAAATCTTTTGTAGAGTAATAATATATTTAATAAAACTGGCCAACTGACTCTGTAAAGAGAATTTTGGAGGGCAGAAGTTTCATTAATAGCTATAAATTTGATCTGAGGATCAGCAGTGTTACATAATGTCAGGCGTTACTGGAAGAATGGTGAGAAAATATGAAAGATTAACAGATCTAAAAAATAACGAAGAGAAACCAAATGTCAAGGTAAATTGTAGTGATTTAAACTGTTTTCCCAGAGAGACCTTTGAGAGGTGTCTGTGGATGGCCCTAAGATAGTTTAAAGAGAAAATATTTGTCTTCTGGGTAGGTATCAATATTTTAAAGAAAATTATTTATTAATATACAGTCTAGGGTACTACCCAAATCTTAGAAGTGGCAGTAACCTGTGAAAATTCAGAATTGCATGCAATGTCATTCACTTTAAAGACGTGCAGAAAAACTGGTGGCCAATTAACGCCCGAAACTACTATAAAAGAATGTCATCATGGCCACTAGTATCTGGTTATCCTTGCCATTTCTTTTAATTTAAAGTTTTTGCTCATGTCGTTTACTGCCATATTAGTTCCATACCAATATTTCGAAATTCTGTATGTATCTCTGGACAAGTCTATAATTTTTGAAGTTTAATTACTACTGTTCAGGTCGTGACAGTTATAACACTGAAAACAAGAGATAAGAATTAAATGAATAGATTCCTGTCTCTTGCCACACAAATGACCATTTCATTGATGTGCTTTACATGTTTCTATCGAGACACAACCAGACATGTAGGACTACTAGGTATACTAGCGTACAAATACAAGGACTTCCACTTCAACATTGAAAGGGCCCACATTCTCAGTATGTGGCACACCCGCTTACATTATCCTTGGTATGTGACGTCTTCAGGGATGTCAAGTGTCAGCTTAACTCCTGTTTTACTTAACTTAGTTTGAATGCAATATAGGGTACTGTAAAATAAAAACACGATGATAATCTGTTACTAAAGTTCTTTAAAGATAAAATCCAATTGTGCAAATGTCCAATTCAGCCAACGTAGGCGCATATCAATTTGGAGAAGTAAAAAACGGGAATTTAAATCTTTTTTTCATTAATGTTAACATCACTTATAGTTACCTACATAACCATGATGGACAACAAGTTTTCTTTGCAATAAACGAACCAGGTTCAAGAAAGAGGCTTAATTATACTAGACCTTGATTTACTTTCTGATTATTATTTACCTGTATTTTACACATCGTGTGCGTATTTCAACGAACGGCGTGACAATGTCCAAGCCATAAGACTTGCTCTACCCAAAATATGCCCCACACGGAAAGTTAATACGTAAACAATAAAAACCCTATTATATGCAAAAGAGGTTTTACCTATTAAAGCAGTCTGTGATGCAGAGCCCATTTTAATGAGCACATTAGTGTTATTTTCTCGACTAACAATATATATATACTTTATATATACAAATGCTTCTTCATTGCTCCTAATCCTTACAAGCTGATCAGACAAATATATGTCGCACCTTGCATCTCATAACATTGAAAAATTTTGCATATAGTTAATTCGCCGAATTTTATGCCATATTAATTCAGCAAATGAAGTGAACTGACGTATGAAAAATTAAGCAGAAATGATGCTATATTTTTTGATAACAGTATTCTTTACTGCATCAGTACTCAGTCAAGGTTAGTATGAAGTATATACAATTTATTGCATAATTATTTTCCTGATCATAATTTTGTAATTTATAGATAAATAAGATTTAATAATTACTTCTACTTTATAGATACAACTAATAATCAGGAGATATTTATTGAAAAACAACCAGAAAACGTATCTGTGGATTTAGGACAAAATATTACACTTCAGTGTGAATTTAATGTGCCTGTAGATTGCTCATGGCTTAGAAATGGTGCTGCTGTGAAAGTATCTCAACGATACACGTTTGCACAGGATCCTTTTCTTATAAATAAGTCTACAGATTGTTCCATTGAAATTGCAAACATTCAGGAAGTTGATATTGGCAAGTGGCAGTGTCAAAGCTTGGGAGATTCCAATGCTGCTGCTATTGAATCCACCGAAATTTGGATAACACTGAATACGGGTAAGCGCATATGGCTCAAATTAATGATAGCATGGAATGAGTTGAAGATAGTCTCTTATAAAAATACACGAAATTCACAATGATGTATCCTTATTAGTATTCAAAAATTATTTTATTACGCGATCCAATATTATTGAAGACAGATGCGCATAAGGAACAAATAAGAGTTTTCATATTTTAGTGGAATGGTGAAGCATGCCAGCCCCAAATCAGATACTTACTGGTAGATTTACAGTTCGTGAACAGGCCGGTAATTAAGGATTTTATTTCCTTGGTTTTGTTCGTATCAGAGTAAATCTTCAACAACCATGAACGAGACTGTGTTGAAACATTTTAGCTACCCAACTCGGCGTTAAAATAACTGCGCATAAATATTTAAGGCGTAAAAAAAGCCGGTAGTCAGGAAATTGCTAATTAAGGGAAAAATAAATCATTTTAGCCTTCTTGAGTTTTGATTGTTCTTATTCAGTAAAACAATAGACTATTAAGAGCTGAAATAAATGTCATGAATAACGAATGCAAAAAGGGCATTTTCTGAACATAAATTACTCAAAATGGTTAAATGATATTTTACTTGCTCACTTTGTCGACAAATATCGCAAAAAAATAATTTCCTATTCATACCATATATTAGACCCGGAGAATCAATGGGGGTGGCTGAAGTGGAGACAGGCAAGTGGGGTCTTGTGTGAATGGAGGGTCCCAATCAAGTTGAAAGGAAGGTTCTACAGGGCAGCGGTTAGACCAGCTATGGTATATGGGTCCGAGTGTTGGGCAGTGAGGAAGAGCCACGTCCATAGAATGCAAGTTGCTGAGATGCGAATGCTGCGTTATATGAGTGGTGTATCGAGAGCTGATAGAATTAGGAACGAGTATGTCAGAGGCAGCCTGGGGGTGGTGGACATCGCCGAAAAGATGAGGGAGAATAGACTGAGATGGTATGGACACGTGATGAGAAGAGCGGACGTGGACCTAGTTAGGGCTATACCAGGTTTGCAGGTGGTTGGTAGTACCCGGGGCAGGGGGAGACCGAAGCTGACGTGGGAGCAGGTTGTCCGAAAGGATATGGTGGTGTGTGGGGTGGACGGTGACCTGGTGGGAGATAGACGGGAGTGGAGGGCCAGAACCCGCAGACCCGACCCTGCCTCAGGCGGGATAAGGGTGTGATGATGATGATGATGATGATATTAGACGCGAGTGTTTCGGTCTCGTGGGTGGGCAGTTTATACAATGCGATGCTATAGTATATCTCTGGAGAGTTAGAAACTACGATAAACATGTTCTTGAAGCAGTTTAGGACTCAGAAGCATTTTTGAAAAGATGATAAGAGACTGAAGTACTATAGTACGGCATGTTATAAGAAGAGTAGAGAAAGACTTGGTTAGGTCCATCACAGGGATGTAAATTAGAAGGAGCAGATGGAGTAGAGGTAGACCAAACCAAACATTGAGGAGAGTATACGGCAAGGCATTGGACTATGAGGAGTAGAAGGAGACTTTATTGGAAATAGCAGGATATGGAGTCATAACTCGCAAACCCCACACTTCAGTATTGTAGGATGTGTGATAGATTGTGCTTCTCAAATGAAATTTTCGATTAAGAGTCACAGGCGGCTCGTGAGGCAGGCAAACCTAGGCGGCAAATTTCGTGCTTGCCATGCAGCCTATCGGTCATTTAAAATGTTCATAGTTCTGGGGTTCCCAAATTTCTGCTTTGTTGGGCCTTTTCTAAATGTTGGTATTGGGAGAAATGCCAAGGGCGTGAGGGACGCTTAGACAATTTAAAACTGTATTAAATCCAAAGGCGGGCGGCGGCGATGGACCCACTTGTCTAGGGCGCCTGAAACTCACGAGCCGGCCCTGTTAAGAGTTGCTATCCTAGTTTACAAAATGTCAGAGTACTAGTCAGCAGTGGCTAGTCAGTCAAGTCAGTAACGTCAGTTAAGCACCTTAGTGAATTTTGAATGACTGCGCTATTTAATATTTTACTGAATTTTGATTTCAGAGTCGGCCTCGGCCTCATACGCACAATCTGGAGAACAGCAAGAGTTAAATGGTTAGCATCAGTCAACATCTGTTTATTAAATGTAAAACGTACATTTTCAGTATTACTTGAAGGACAAATTTGGCGAATGGTTCGTTGTAATTTGAGACGAACATATTGATGTAAATAATTAGTTAAAAGCAAGGAGGAAAAACTAGAAAGTCGTCAATTGCCAATAGTTTTAGGAGCTACTACGAACCTATTTAAGTAAAGACGAGGTGGTTTTAGGAAATAGGTTCATTAATCTTTTAAACAGCTTATCTCAAGCATATGAAACTTTCAATTTAGTAAGCATCAGAACTTGGTAAGTAAAATGGTATCACTCACTCGCGATGAATTCATTTTTGAAGGAGAGTAAATGATGTCATGTGAAAGGAGATAAGAGAATGACAGGCGTATATCTTAACCTTGCTAATTTTACATTTAAGCTTTATTTACACTCTAAATCCAGTTATTAACTACTACCGTTTGAATTGCTTAAAATCACTGACGTTAGACGATTAGTATTCAGAATACAGTAGAATTTACAACAGTCTAGTATTTGGGATAAATATTTAAGAATAGAAACATATTAAGAAAATAGACTGCATCTATTTGGGACAACCCACCACTTTATCGGTGCAGGTGTCGTGTGTTTTAGAATGACGATATGACCGGAACTTGCCTCATACAGCCCTTGATTTGAATATTATTAGTCAGCTTCAGGACAAGGAATAGAATAACATCCAAAATTGGATAGTAATGCTGTTGAAAAATGATAGCGGCTGAAACAATCGACTTGCTTATCGGTTATTTTTATTTATATATTTGAAGGAAGCCCCTAATAAAAGCCCCTAAAATCATCTAACAACAGAAGATAAAAGTTATCTTTCAACCATTTTTAAACCAAGTTTGGCCCAAAGTGCTTCGATTAAGCGCAGTTTATTATAAGCATTTAAAAATTAAATTTAATATTCACATGCAACACACTTGATCCTACATTAAAAAGTTTAAAATTTGTTTTTCTAGAAGCAACCCGTTTGCCATTACGTATTACAGCAAATGGCTTATATGGAATGGATAAAATATCCATTGATATCAATCAACCGCTAATATTTGGTTGTGGTGAAGATGATGACCGTCAATCAAATCTCACTTTAGAATTTCTACCAAGTACTGGTGAAAATTGGACTGAAATCGTGAATGACACCCATCATCAATTTGTGGTTAATTTCGGAAGTTACAGATGTAAAGCTTGTAGCGAAGACAATTCTGACGAAGATGGAAATAACTGCATATTTTCTAACGAACTGAATGTTACGAAATTGAATCGACATACAAGTAAGCAACAGTCATTCTATTTGGGATAACACCATACTACCACTATTAGCATGAATTGCTACTAAATAAATGATAAGCTTATTATCACTTAATTAACTTAAATTGCTAAACAATTTAAAAACCTGTGAGCCAACCTCCTAATAGAGCTATTTAAAAGTTAAGGCATAATATGTAGGTGTGAGACATCACCTACAGTACCTGCCCGTGTACTAATCAAAGCATCCATATAGGATAGAAAAAGGAATCTGATAATAAAATGAAATTATAACAAAGGAATTCTGATAATAACTATATAAAGAGCAGAGGTATATGGTCCTCTATGATCAGTTAGAGACCAAGAAAGGGGAGAGAGAAGTTTTTAAACTGGCCAAGGTTAGAGATAGAGCAGTTAAAGATATATCCCGAGCCATAACAGTGAAGGATAGCAAAGTTAGAGTTTTATTCCTCCCTGCTGAGGTAAAGAAGAAGTGGGAAGAGTATTTCCACAACCTCTTGAATGCTGCGGTGGGATAGGACGACATTGACACCACTTCTTCTACTTATGGGGTGGTGGTCAGGGTAACGAAGGAGGAAGTAGTTAGGGCCCATAAAAAAGTGAAAGGTCGAAAAGCGGTAGGCCCAGACAGAGTTCCTATCGGAGTGTGACGCACCCCAGGGATCATATGAATCAGGTGTCTAAGGAAGCTATCAATAGGATAGCTAGCGTTCCTTTTGCATGGCGTGAGAGCTGGATAGTACCACTCTTCAAGGGTAAAGGTGATGTCCAAGACTGTGGTATCTATAGAGGTATCAAGCTCATGAGCCATTCTACGAAGCTCTGGGAGAGTATTAGAATGTCTCCTCTGGGATAGAACTAGTGTACGTGGAAATGAGTTCGGGTTCATGCCAGGTAGGTCTACAATGGAACCAATCTTCATTCTGAGGTAGATGACAGAAAAGTATAGGGCAGCAAGGAAGAGCTCCATGCCATCTTTATCGACATGCAGAACGCGTATGACAGTGTCCGATGACAGGTAGTTTGGGAGGTATTACGCAAAAGGAGGGGTGGAGAAAGGGTTTATTCGGATAGTGCAGGCTATATATGAAGGTGCCATTGCCAAGATAAGGACTCGTTGGGGAAATACTGGAGGCTTCCCAGTGAAGGTTGGAGTACGCCAAGGTTCAGAACTACGGCTACGTCCTAAGTGACAGCGTTCAGAGTGAGCGGGCGTGCAATTCTACCACTCGAAGTGGACAAACCAATACATTTAAATGACGATGTCCAAAGTGGCCGTGTGGAGCGTCAAGCCACTGATCGGCTGAATGGTAGCACGTGCATTCTATCACACGCCCGCTCACGCTGAACGCTGCCATCTAGGACAGAGCCTAAGTCCATACGTTTTCATTCTGGCTATGGACGAGCTGCTGACGGGTGTAGGAGAATTTGCTGACGATGGATGAAAACTTTCTTAATGCTTTCTTAATGGTCTATTTGACCCACCACCTTCCTACCTGTAGTGGAAAACACCTGTCCATATTCCCTTAATTGCCCATTAATGCCTTCTCTGCCATTGATAATCCTTCCACCCCTATCTACTAGGACTTTTGTACCATCCTCACCCTCTTCCCCCCTCCCCTATGGCTATCCCTGACATATCTCCAAAGTACTGTACATATCCCCAATACTGTACGTTCACACAATTTTTTAAATTGTTGGCTTTATGTTGAATCGGGAACAATTTGGACTTGGCAAAAAAATTAATTTATACATAAATATTAGATACACTGTATTTTATAACGGTCATCACATTTCTTGAAATAAGTTATCAGTACATTAATGGGATGGGAACTGCAATAAAAGAATTTGGAGGTAAACTGGATACAACGTCATGAATCTTCCGTAAGTAGAAAATAACCGCATGAATAACCCTGTAGTTTCCACATTTTCGCATTGGTCAACACTACCCACCTCCCATTTCATAGGACTGCTAATTACAGTACCGTATATATATGATGCAGTGTTAGTTACAAGCATTATTATTTAATTCATTCGTTAATTTCAGGTGCACCAATACTATTAATGAATGGAATGAAAATTGATGAACTCAAAGTGCATGAAAGTCTACATTTCAATGCAGTATGTGTCTATAATTTAGACTACGGCTATCCTTTTTTCTATTGGAGATTCAAGGGTCAACATCGCAACGCAGGTCCTCGAGATGATGGTAAAAGTAAGAAAATTTCTATTTCGCTGAATTACCGAAATGGAATATTATTAGCAGAAAATCCAAAAGAGTTACAGTGCATTGTAAGACGATGGTTGAGACCATCGTTGAAAGTAACATCTGTACTATTTAAATATAACAATTAATCACATATGATTGATAAATAACCTTTATATGTGCAATTAATGTTAAAATTTGTTTTACGCTCACTAACTAAACGAAGAACATACTAGTATTGTATTAGTATTGTCATTAAAATTGTTGAATGACGAAAGCTGGACTTTAAGTACTAATTTTGATTACTACAAGCTCAACTTCAGTCCTTATATGAAGACTAGGCCTAATGAAGACTCAAGCAGAAAAGTTCAAACACATCGGTAAAAAAGCAGTGGCTACACAGTATTTCTGGGTCAGGGTATGACGCAGGGACCATCATTACAATTTCAAAATTGGGCAATAAGAATGCATTTGATAAGAATAAATGAATAGAGATAATATAATATTTTAACACAATGTTATGACTGAAAAATAATGTTATTTTCTGGCGGAAGGAATGTGTTGAGAGATCAAAACACGAATGATGTCATATATAATCTATAAACCTGGACCTAGATGGGACAGCAATAGCAATACAACAAAGGGAGTGCAATGTTAATGGCAACGACCGCAGATAATCTATAGTACTGTTGTTCTCAAAACTGAAAGAAGCTCTTTGAGATTTTCCTATGAAAGAATCACTAGCCTTGGTCAGAGGTCAACCATCATTTATTAGCTCATGAACAAACTTCACGGGAAGATGATTCATAACCACATTATAATAATACTTTTGCAATGCTAGAAGAAACTTTTCAACTTATCTTGCACAAGAATCTGTGAAGTAATTAATACACTAGTCATGATCACAAACAAATCTGCACCCAATACTGTCATGCGCTTGCTGACCCTTCTCCCAGTGGCTTGACCAAGTCCACGTGTGCAAGTTGGATCTTGGCCGGCTTGGGTAACTAACAGTAGGTCGGCCTTGCCAGCCACCAAAAACGAGCCCTTTTTTTCAAGTGTGTACTGTATTACCTTTTGCAGTAAAGACACCGAACGCCTCGTGAACTTGTCAGGCATGCTCATGCAGTTGCTTGTGGCATCATTAGTGCTTTTGTAATTAACAGCTCTTTAGCTTACATACTGCACATTCCATGACAACTACCAGTTGTTACACGCTATAGGACCAAATGCTGGATTCAACCAGTTGAATTTTCCGGCTAAACAAGATAAAAGCTCGATTAGTAATTAAAAACCCTCGAGAAGCCCTAGTACCAGAAGTTCACCATTTGCAATTGGTACAAGTTCATTTGCAGTATTTTACCGAAATCTTTTGTAATATACTGTACTTACTACTGCAACCAGTGGTAAATGATGGCGTAATATGGAGGAATTCACGAAACTTTCAACATGTTATGGTGTTTTATTTCGTAGACCGGGAAATTCCAGCTTTATTATACTGTATATTGTTATCTTGCAATCGACATATTGCACTTTACAGTGCATATTACGTCATATGAAAAGCATAACATTCACTTTGGGACGACAAAGTACCGTACTTGACCATTGTGCCGGCAGATGAATATGGTGCTGAGCAATGGCTTCACTGGGAGTCGCTAACATTAGACAACAGATGACGCCATATGCTCATCTCTGCAATGACACGACGATCATTGCAGGGGGCGTAAATTTACGTTGTAGGTTTACACGTGAATTTGATGGTGGGTATTTTAATTGCTATTTAATATTTCCTTGTCAGATTCTACCCTTTGGAATACTAAATCTAGTCAAGCGTATACTGCTAGACGAAGTTGTCAAGTTGTGGTAAGAGAATTACGTTGTAGTACTTTTGAAAGCCTATAAACTACATCTATGTGAGACGCTTAACCGATTATTGCTAAAATGGGCAAATACTGGAGTCTCATTGCAGTTGCCGTTTCAATTATTTATTTAGCAGGTAAGTTCAAATGCTTTTTATCATAAATCACATTTATTTTAAATCAGAGTGAGAGATTAGAATGAGATACAGTAATTGTTGCAGTGATAATTTTAAAGAAACAGACCCATCACACTGTAGTAAACTTTGATGCTAATTTGGGCAGCCGTTCTATTTATAGCTCTCGAAACCTTTTATTCGCACGATTTCGAAATACGGAAATAAGTATGTATTACCGGTAATCAAGATTTTCCTAAGCAATGGGGAGATAGACTCGGATGCGACCCATAGAATCAATGGAGGATTGTTGAAAACTTGAAGTGGAGACAGGCAAGAGGAGTCCTGTGTGATAGGAGGGTCCCAATCAAGTTGAAAGGGAAGTTTTACAGGGCAGTGCTTAGACCAGCAATGCTAAATGGATCAGTGTTGGGGCCGTAAGGAAGAGCCACGTCAATAGAATGCAAGTAGCCGAGATGCGATGGGATGTTGAGGGCTGTAGAATTATGAACGAGTATAGCAGAGGTAGCCTGGAGGTGGTGGACATCGCAAAAAAATTAGGGAGGGCAGGTTGAGATGGTATGGACACATAATGAGAAGAGGGCAGGAGGAGCTCGTTAGGTCCATTTCAGGAATGCAGGTGGTTGGAAGCACCCGGGGCAGGGGGAGACCGAAGCAGACGGGGGAGCAGGTTGTCCGTAAGGATATGTTAGTGTGGGGTGGACGGGAATCTAGTGGGAGATAGACGGGAGTGGAGGGCGAGAATCCGCAGACCCTACCCTGCCACAGGCGAGATAAGGGTATGATGATGATGTTTTAAATACATAGATACACTGGCGTGTCCAGGAGAATTTTGCGCAGTTCTTTTAACGCTGTATTTGGGGCGTTACAGTGTCCTGAAGCTGGATCAGATCTTTTGACATCCTATTTTTGTAACTCATGGGGAGGGGGTGAAAATGACTAGCAAATTAAGTACTGCGTCTCTGGCACCCTTTCAATGCAAACTATGTCCCAACTTCGTCTCTTATAACGAATAAGACCTTCGTTTCACTTTAACTGTGCTGTTGTCGATTATTATTTTACTCTTAATTCATGACGTAGGTATAATAACATTGTTACTGAAGTTGGAGACTAGCCTACGTGACAAGTCAGGCGGAGTGGTGTTAACTACCAACTTTGCCAACTATGGGGGCATTAACAACTTCATAGCTCTCAATGTTTTCAACAAACTTTATTTGGTGTTTCGGCGACAGATACTTAGCGTACACATTGCACAATTAATGATATACTGTACTGTACTTCTTAAAGGTGCACTCGGTGCGTGGATTCTGGGATAGGAAGGTAGTCAGGCTTGCTATCCTTGTGTATTTGTAAGAGGTAAATAAAAGACATGTTTAACTTTTCCCTTATCAGTTTCCATTCAGTTCTTCCTTATCTCCCACATCTCTTTCATTCATAATTCTTTAAAATTTCCACGCCTATGGCAGGATGGAGTACACCCATTTGTGCCTTTGGTACTGGGAACATACAAGGCTACTGATGCGCAGTAGACCTAATTCCACAGCTGCTCTGTATTTAATGCTGGTCTATCATTTTTGGGCGGAAATTTCTTTTACTGACGTTGGGGAGGTACTTTTATACCTGGAAACTTCATCTATGTCTACGAGTCACCATCTACATCACACAGTTTCGTAGTTTAACCCTTAGTCCGACGGATGGTGATCTGACAAACATTTTGAAATAGAGATAAATGCCATCCTTTAAATGCACGTGGATTAGGAGCAAATATGGGAGCACCAGTGAAAACTTTACCTTAAACACCTTATTAATACTAGTTCAGTGGCAGATGTTGACTAGGTACTAAGTATGAACTACTAGTAGTTTATAGATTCTTTTGGAGATGTGACAACATAAATTTGGCAGCTGATACCGGGTGTAACGTTTTTCCTCGATACCTGCTTTCTATACAGAATAATGTTCGAGTTTCATAGATACGGCATAAAATTATACGGAAAAACAAGTTTCACTTGTCCTGCTTTATTTATCTATTAAGAGATACCTAGAGATGTCCGAAATCCATGTGACACCAATATTACAAGAAAAGGGTGTCATCCTTTTGTCCATGTCTGATTGCATATTACCATAAAATCTCACGTAAAGTCCGCACCCGTCTATAGTCCGCATTAGCGATGGGTATGTTTATGGGTATGTTTCAAATATAGTCCGCACTTTCAAATTCCTACTGTAGCCAGTGGAGCAACTTGTAGGAGGAATGGGATCAAATGAATTTGAACATTTGAAATGTCAGATTGGCCTGACAATGAAATTGAAATGTGAAGGATTTTATATTGCATTATGATATAAATAAGAACGTACTGTGTAAAATCGTGTTGTTAAGTGTAATAAAATGTTCAGAAAATGAAGAGCAGTTTTCATTGAGAACCCTTGGTTTCATTTATAGTCCGCCCTCGCATATAGCCCGCACTAAATGACCCTATGTTTCGCGTATAATCCGCGGGCACTACGTGAGATTTTACGGTATATATTTTATAAGCCTAATACGGATTCAAGACAGGCACCAATGTATTTCAATAAAAGCGGTCATGCACAGTGATGAAGGATTAGAAAATCGGATGTCATCCGTTATTCAATCATAATTCAATTAATGACATGACGAAATGAGGAAAAAAAAACTGTGGGAAGTGCTTAAGTCTTCTGAGCCTAGGCGGGTCCAAGGCACAGCCGATTCAAACTACAAATGAACACAACCACCAAAGCAAAAGCAACTCCTGACCTTTTAACCAGCCTATGGCAGGGTCGAGTACCCATCTGGTCCCTCTGAATGGACACAAGGGTGATATATTGAACTGTTTTTCCGCAGCCGGCTGCCGACCAAAGCTGCAAGCCTTATGGTTATTTATCGTCGGCCTACTGTTCATTGGAGCACTCCATCGACGCATGGGAGCGACCTCTTACACCTGGAAATTTTGCCTCATCTACTCGTTGCAAAGTAGAGCGGGATTTTTTCGTACACCACACGGGGCCTAGGTTTTACTTCTCTTCCGAAAGAAGTCAGCCCACCTTGGTCCAGTATAGAACCTAGAACCACTGACGCAGTAACTGAGCACCCTACCCACTGCGCCACGGAGGCGGGATTAAATTTCAATTTCATATAATTTAGATCTGGAGCCATTATATTTTGAAGGGGATGTCAAATATCCTCAACTGGACCTGTCCGTCCTTACAAATCGACTTATGAACAGAAGCAGCCACAACTTGTAATGACGCACGGCCTAGGGGGCTTGTAGAAACATATCAGAACGGTTGAAGAGCAAGTTGTTGTTTTAGACGGGGATTTCTGTGATTGGGCAATCCAAGAGATGTAGATATACCTAGAAGGTCGATTAGACTTTTCAGGCTGAGTGCAAAATCGTTATTTTATCATCATCATTTGTAAGTTAAAATTTAATCCCTTAATTTTCATAGTTTCACTATTAGGCGGGCTTCCTTGACAGGCCTGAAGTCAATAGACAGTCGAGAAGACCCTAAAGTGTAAGGACATCTGACTGAATTAAACATTATTCTACTGAAGGAATCCCATTTAAACTTATACATCGTTAAGCTTTTCTGGATCATGATCACAGGCGTGCCAGCACAGTGTGCAATGCAGACAGGCGCCAGGCTATTAAAAGCGCCCCGGCCCTTAACTTGTTTCTCAGAACCGGCTCCCTGATCCGCCATAGCCAGTGTTAGGAAAGAAGTCACCATTCCTAGGTGATGCTGTGACAAATGTGTGGCATATACCAGTTATTGTTGAGACCTTTTTTCATTCGGGAGGGGGAGATAGAGGCGCCAGCTAAGTTCTTGCACACAGGCGCCGAACACTACTGGACCACCACTGATCATGGCTCTAGTTTTACTTTGTTTGACAGAAAGCCTGAAAGAACATTTATTCCGACATAGCCAGTACTTCTATTACTTTAAGGAAAGAGTCTATCTTAAACTCTCATATTTATTACTTACTAACACCATGTAAATCGTTTTTCTGTTGCAGGCAGCGGTGCTCAGGAAGATGTTGTAATTCAATCGACTTCCCAAACCAAATCGGTAGCAGTTGGTGAAAGTGTCACTTTTGAATGTATTTTTAACCGAGATGTGGAGTGTATTTGGTTTCGAAACGGTGCTTTAGTAAGAGTGACGGAACGTTACACATATACAGATGTGAAATCCAACGGATTCGGAAAAGACTGTTCAATTAAGATAACTGACGTGCAGCTGTTTGACTTTGCTATCTGGAAATGTTCATCACTGGCAGATTCGACTGGCTCAAGTCCTCCATCATTGGATAACACTCTTCTTAGTGGTGTGGGTCAAATTTAGATTATGAACAGTATCAAATTAATAACATATTAGTAAAACGGCTCTTGTATTTTTTTTTCAGGTCCTGGCAACAGTTCAAACGTAAGTGTTGGAATCAGCCTAATTTTATTTAGTTTGATATTACAATTGGCCAAAGTTTTCGTTGATTAAGTATATTTAACATATAAAGACGTCGAAAGTTTGTGATCATGGACGAGATATTAAATATTTTCAGTTTTGTTTTAAACAATCGTGATACTACTAAGAATAAACCACATTATCTATGTGATTTCCAAAATTCAAGCTGGAAATAAAGCTCGTTGTGTTGTAAGAGAAAATCAAGAATTTGTTTTACAGTTTCGTCCCAAAGTCCCAAGTTCAGCAAAAGCACTGAGGCCAACGATTTGAATTACTACTCTTTGAAAGAGGAACTTGGTGGCAGGTGAATCCTGGAGTATAAATCTCTAAATAAGGTCAGAGATTATCAGCTGCTGAAATACAAAGTTCTAGTGCAATGAAGACAAATTTAACTTGATAACCTATTAAACATTCCATATTATTAAACTGCAATGATAGAGTGAAAGACGGACGATGCTACCTACGGACATTAGTAAACTGTCAGGTGAAGTACTATGCATGATTTTGTTGTGCTCTAAGATGTGCACACACAGTGCAGCCTCACAAGCAACTCCTTACCCTTTCCTCGCATATGGCAGGGTCGGGAACCAAGCTCGTCCCTCTGAATGGACACCAGGGTGATATATTGGAAGGTGCTTTTTCGCAGTCCGCTGCCGCCCAAAGTTGCAACCCCTTTGCTTATTTGTCGTCGGCCTGCTGTTCGTTGGGGCACTCCACCGACGCCAGGGGGCATGCTCCAATACCTGGAAATTTTTGCCTCATCTACCCGTTACATAGTAGCGAGAGTTCTTTTATGCGCAAATGCCAACATACACCACACCGGACCTCGGTTTTACCTCTCATCCGAAGGAGCGAGAGAGAAGCCCCAAAGAAGCCAACCCACCTCGATCAAGTATCGAACCTGTAGGTAGCAAGCTACCTCTTGCGCTACCGAGGCAGGTTTAGTGCAACTTCACAAGATTCAAAAATAAATAATATTTTTCCTGCCAAATGTTCGTAATTTATAGGCCTTGTGGAAGCCAGAGCTTGAATTTATTTCCTTGAGACATTTCGGACTTTCAGTATTTTTTATTTGTATGAAGAAACCATACACGAAAGCTTTGCACAAGGCCCCGCTTTTTTTTCACGGTCAGGGTCTGCTTGAAGAGTTGACTAAAAATAAACTGACTTGAAAGAAATACTTAGCTCTTCAGACCCAGCAATAAATACATCCCACTTCTATTTTAAAAAGCTGTACAGAATTTTCTGCGTTGGTTCAGGCGTAGAATGTATAAAGTCCACTGTGGACCGTCTGAGCCTGGTCTAATCATCCGTAAGAGGTTGATTGTCCAACAGCAGCAGGTAGCCTGGCTTTAGGCATTCCTAAATCCATTTATCCCAGTTGAACGAGGTACACACGGGCGAACTCCTGGACAGTAAATTTAGGCCGCCGGTTGACCATCTACGATGCTCTTACACCAGGGAATTTTGCCGATCTCGGAGAGTGGATGTATCGTGCAAGCCACACGAGATAGTGGCTTCTCTCGCCCCAAAGAGGCCATTCTCCTCCGTTAAGATCGAAACGGCAATCAATCACGGACACCCAAGCCAAGCACACTTTATCGTACGATATCTGATAAGCATGTTGGGGCGAGATTTGGGTTTACCTTTGTTATTTGACGTCGGCCGTTCTGTTCTGAAGATTATTTACTGACGGCAGAACAACCTTTTTAGTCTCCCGCTACCCCGGGTGCTTCCAACCACCTCCATTCCTGAAATCGACCTAACGAGCTCCTCCTCCCCTCTTCTCATTACGTGTCCATACCATCTCTCCCTCATTTTTCCGTGATGTCCCCCACCCGCAGGCTATTCCTTTAAGCTCTCGACACCCCGCTCATATACCACAGTATTGGCATCTCGGCTACTCGCATTCTATTAATGTGACTCTTCCTCAATGCCCAACACTCTGAACGATATAGCATAGCGGGCCTAATCACTGCCCTGAATAACTTCCCTTTCAACTTGATTGGGACTCTCCTATCACGCAGGACTCCACTTGCCTGTCTCCACCTCAACCATCCCCCACTGATTTAATGGGTCACATCCGAGTCTATCTTCCTATTGCTTTGGAACGCTGTTCCTAAGTAGGCCTACTTTACCTTTTGCACCTTCGTCACCAGTTCGCCCCTAGAGAGGCCGTCACCACTATTTTCCTGTCCTTCCCATTTCGAAGCTAAATACTCTGTCTTCTTGATGTTTATCTTTAGCTCTTCCTTTTCTATTGCTCCTCTAATATCGTTTAGGCCAATTGTGGTGAACCTCTTTTGAAGACGGGTCGCAATAACACGAAAAAAACCATCATCATAATACCTTTATCCCGTCTGTGGCAGGGTCTGGTCTGTGTACGGACAACCTGCTCACGTCTGTTGTTTATGAGGCGATAAACTAGATTGCCACTTAAAATTGCATGGTGGGTCACAGGTTCGCCACAACTGGTTTAGGCCCTTCTCTACTTGCTCTCAGGAGACGCTGAGTTTCCCTATATCGTTGGCAAATACCATGCACTGGGGGCCCATTCTCCAGCAGGTCGTCCATAACCAGAATGAAGCGGTATACCCTTAGTGCTTAATCTATTAGTGACCTCCCGCGTGGTGACTAGAATGTGATCAGGTGTTAACTGCTTTTAACGTCGGTGTATTTTCTTTGGAGGGGGGAGGGGAGGGAACCTCGTACACTTTCTTCTGAGGGGGAGGGGGGCGAGCTCCTACACAATGGAATTTTGACGACCTACACGTATGCCATTCCATGTACTAAGGGTTCTTGTCTAATCAGGTGCACTTGGGGCGTCTCTATCTCACCCAAAAGAAGGCACCTATCTTGGACAGGTTCGAGCCTGCAACCATGGACAGACAATTAAAACTAGTGGTGATAGGATTTATCCGATTAATTTGACAGGGTTGTGGACCCGACTCAGTTAAGTCCATGAAGCTTCGAGTCCAAAAGACGACTTAATTAAGTTTGATGAAAGTGATATTAAGTGGTCAGATGACAAAATCTTACTTCCTGGTTAGAATTGAAGGAAGTCCATCAACAAGTCGGGATCATAGTGCACAATTACTAACCTGCGTTGGTGGCGCGGAATTAGCAAGCTGAACTCGTGCGTCAATAGTTCCAGGTTCGATCCTAGTCCGAAGAGGGGCTTCTTTTGATCTTTCGGGTGTGCGTTCGATGTCATCTGCTATAAATCAACCATGTCTACGTAAACCGACATGTGCAAGGTTAATAAGCAGAACAGATTACTAATAAGTAAAAATACCGTCTAAAATGAATGGATCACCTGTGTGTTCCCAGCTACGATGAGACAGATGAGTACCCCTCCCCCCCCCCGGAACTCATATAGACCGGAAAAGGGGTGAGGAATGATGAATGCCGTTTATCTACAGAATTCTTAGTCGCTTAGGCTGGCCTAGGCAATAGGCGTAAAGTATTGGTTCCTGTATGAATCATCTTGAGTTTCTTGCTCCGTCTAGGGTGAAAGAAGTATTGAAGACGAAAAAAAAAATAATTCGGCAAAATCTCTCTCACGGTAACTTCTCGCATTTCAATTCATAATCACTGATGTATATCAGACAAATTGAACTTCTGAACTCGCAACCTAATGTCACCAATGGATGACTGACTTGTGCCTTCCTAAAGTATTTTGAAAACAAGTCATGATGTCCAAGCTTTCCAAAATTGTCTACAGATGGCGGTGAGTAACTTTAAAGAACACTATAAATGGAACGTTCATAAATTTCAATTCAACATTTGAATTCAGGCTTTATAAATATATAAATAGCTAAGAACAAGAAACCATTTCACTTAAATCTGTCCGAGCCAGAAATATATCCTGTTTAGAAACTTTACTTTTAAAAAATTACGCTTCCCTGGCCAAAATCCGTTTCACCCTTGTATGAACGACCCTTCCCGCTATACGCCGAATGCCGTTGTAGTTCCAGCAATATTATGCACTAGTGTTTCTCACAATGTAAAAACGGCTTCGTTTTTGGGAGACGCCAAAACAGACAACGATTCTGTTTAAAAATCAATCAATGAAGAACGTATTCCTAAAATGGACAAATACTTAGGTCTAACAGTGTTTGCAATCTTGATGCTTTATTTGACAGGTAAGATTTTCATTGTCTATCAATATTACCGCATGTGCATTTAAAATATATCAAAAGATGCGAAGAAAGCATATTTGAAAAAGAAAGGCGTAGAATAGCAGCAGAAGCCATTAACGGAAAGGGGCTAGTAGCAACAACTAACGTCTCATGATAAAACTCCCCCCAAAACGGTGGTGGAGGCAAAACAATCATCTGAACGCTGATCATAGATAAAAATTGATGGTGATAAGAACAATTTCTGGCAGTTGACTAAGCGGATAAAAAATTTATTGTCATTATACAAGTAAATGGTTGTTGACAAATCAGTCGACATGTTGAAGTCCGGTTAGAATCCTTCTGCTTGTTGCATTTTCAAGTCAAATGATCGCTTATGACAGCATCATGTTATTAAAATTTTCACATTGGGCCAGTTTGACATTAAACATAGTGATGATATGCAAAAAGCGCAAACAAAGTTAAAATATAACAATGCAATAACAAAAACTCGTTTCAATTTGCAAGTTGAATGCAATAGAATGGGACGTTCTATTTCTCAGTTTATGTCAAGAAACTAGTTTCCTTGTGTATTGGATTGTAATCCTTTCCTCTTTGATATGAAAAAAAAAATATATTTATTTCATTGTAAAAAAAATCCTATAGTTGAAAATTACATGGCGTCATTACCTTGGATTACATCTTATGGCATATTTCGATTTGTTATTGTGAATTCTCCTGGAAATAAATATAAAATACAGACATTTAAAAGCCTGTAAGCTGAAATGGAAAACAGCTTATTTACGCCATTTAATTCATTGCGAAAGTCAAAATAATTGGCCTACTTTATATGCACGAATATAACTTGCAACGAAAAGTATTCATAAATAGTAGTGTGTCTGACTGTCTACCGTCTCAAAATTGATTATTATCATTATTTAGGGCACTACTACTACATTTAAGAAGAACCTATTTCTTCTTAACTGTAACACGTATGAAGCTCTTTAGGATCATTCTGCTAAAATATTTATCATTTTGTTCAACCTAACTAAATGAAGGTTAAAAGTAGCGTAATGTTTGTGGAAAAAAAAAGTCATTTTACAAACACGGTTACTGACTACATTTGTGTTATTCTTATACGTAGAAGAAAAATACGTCTTATTTTCAGAATGATGATAAATTTATCAACATTCTCGACTAGAAAGAGGTTCCGTAAGGTTTTCTACCCTGTTAAGCATGCTTTATGTGCTCAACACGTACGATGCTGGTTTTATTGATAAGACTAAAGAAAAAAGATTTAATTCACTTAGTTTACTTTTTTTATATCTAAGGTAAAACTTTCAAAACGTGGTCCTGTGATGTTTCTCTAACAACACAGTGCAGATTTTTAAAAGATGCATTGTTTTTCTTTTGGCAGTTAATTTCATTGGTTTTAAGGGTAAATGATGGCAACACGTCACTCAAAATGTACGAACAAAAAATACCAGTTTGCATTTGTTCAACTCCTCCACAAAATTTCTTGAAGATTAAAAAAAAATATGTTGTTTAGAAATACAAAGCTTAGTTGCCAGATAACAACACAATAGGCACCGACCACAGTGATTGTAAAATTGAAGATTTGGAAAGAAGTCATCCTCTTAGCCCCATACTTCGATAATTGGAGTAGTACTTCTTCTAATATCCAAGTTCAGCGGCTTACTATTTCGTATCAAAACAGACAGATGTATATCTTATCCCCATTTATAATGTCAGTTTTAAAGAAACTAATCTAACGAGAATTAAGATATTAAATTGTCGTAACTGAATCTTAGAAAAGCATGTGAGAAGTGACTGCTATCACGTGTGTGAAAACAATTGAAAAGGACTGGCAGCAAAATCCATATTATTCTTAACCACAACTTTTGCGGGCATTAATTTTCGGTGTGCAGAACAAATAAACCCTAATAGACAAAAAAAAATCACCCTAGGCAACCTATAAAAAGTTTAGTCGATTATTACAGGATAATGTTATGGTAGAGTCAAAAATCGAAATGTGTGCTTGCGTGTAAAATTATTTCACGTGAGAGTATTGCTACTCGATTAAATGAACTCAATGTGGCGCTAAAGCTTATTTAATTAATTAACATTCAGCGTTTAATACGTGCACCGAATGATAAAAGTTTGGTTATTACTGACTTTGGCCGACAAGAGTTTACTAGCTACTCAATAAATATCGACTTAAAATTTTGAAGTTTTGTTTTATGAAATCGACGAAATGTACCGTACGTGAAGTGTTTCAGCAAAAGATAACTACGGGTTTTTAATTGGGAGAAAGGTGAACGTAAAAGTGCGATAAATGACTTAATTCTGGCTGGAAAAAAATTATTAAATGAAATCATTTGACACATTCAGAAAATATCAGAAGTTTTCATATAGCTACTATATATAACTCCAAGGGTTGATACTGTATTATTGAAAGAAAGAAAAACTAACACTGTGAACAATTGTTAAGTAAAAGGGTGTCAGTAACTCTTTATGTAAAGCCCTTTCCACCCGTCTTTAAGATTGTGTCTTTCAATTAAAAATCGATAATTGCAGACGTTGAAAAATATATATCTCTATACATATAATGTAGAGCGGAGAACTGTGTTAGGCGGCACACCAATAAAATGCGAACATAAAACGTGAGTGATTTTAGAGATGTAGCGCGAGAAGAAACTATGACATAATAAAGCAAATGACAGCAAAGATGAAAAAAAACACACTTTGAGAAAAGATGGCCGACCGAAAACCAATATTAACTGTACTATGGGTTCTTCACGTCGGTCGTTTCATGCTTTTCATTTGCAAAATAAAAAAAAATCGGGGGGGGGGGGTGTGAATCTTACTGATGGTGGGGATGGTATAGAAGGACATCAATAAAGGGGAAAGAAGTGATGGGTTATATAAAATAATAATAATAATGCCGTCATTCAACAAAATGACTTTGGGCCTTAAATTTGGCACGTGAAATGTAAGATTGTAGCCTGTTTTCGTCTCCCTTATCTCGTCTGTCCCTCACATCTTAAGAAAAAAAATAGCAGTGAAATCCCGTAGCGAATTTATCTCCACTGCACTGTTTGATTTGCAGAAAGCGAAATGTCTTGAAGACAAAATCGAGAGCTTATACATAAACTTCTTAGTATAAGTTGGCTAAACTGTAATTAACCCTTCCCCACCCTCCACTCCTGTTTTTTCATTTGCTTGTTATCCTTTCTTTTTATCACTACTCAATTATTCATTGAATTTTAATTTGAACGTAAAGCTGTTAGAGTGTATTCACACTCATTTTACGCGATTTATTGGTGTCTAGATAAATTGGAATTTCACTTATTGTTGTTAATACTGTAAAAATAGTAGACACGATTAAGGAAGCCGAAGGTTTTTTTATCCCGTCTTGTCTGTTGTTAACAACGAGAGTTTAAAGTAGTAATTACGGAGGAAGAAATCCAGCTACTTTTTTGTCCCTCGTTAATTCCCACAAGGTCTGTACATTTTTTTTTTGGAGGGAGGGGTGATGAACGGACGCGAAAATCACAAGTTTTCAAAAAATTGCAATTAGAGTCCAGTAAATAGTAACCTTTAAAATCTCGTAGTGGCTTTCATTTCTTCATCCTCTGAAGAAATGTGGCGTATGAAAACGAAATCCTGACTATTGTTGTTGAAGAATAAATAATAATAATGTGGTTGTAAACTGGGATGTACCACACCAACGTACTTTGTAAAGAACTAAAACCTTTTTAACAAACTCATTTCCAGCCTACGGGCTCTTAAAGCTGGGTATCTACGGATTCAGAAGGGGATAGTAAGATAGAAAAAACTGACAGGGTAGGAATAGTGAGCGAGAGAGGAGTGGAAAGGAGCTCACGGACAAGCAGTCGAACGATACTTTTCAAAGGCTGACTGCCGAATCCCACAACCTTTTTAAGTCGTCTCTTGCGATATGCAGATAAGCGTACATTACGCCGTACAACATGATAATGTCAAACAGTTGTTTGGCCGGTCCTTTTAACCACAGAATAATTCCCTTGATGGCGTATATTGCTGCGAAACATGCACAAATTTGCGTTTGAAAGAGCTTTAGGCTTTAAGAAATTGAAGACGTCCTAAACAATCGTTTGCAAAACCCGAGACGAATGCAGCTGTTTCATTTATTACATTCCCTGCACAGCAACACAGGTAAGCAAGTAGCATAGTGATAGACGTTATTTTAGTTAAAATGATAGAATATTAATTGCAGTTGAACGACTTTTAATAATCTTTCAGGCCTTGTTCACGTTGTGTCAGTTCGTCACTGTTGGTTTCATACATTCATGGTTAGTATAGCCGGCTCCAGTCTTGTGGACGTGCAAAGGATATAGCGATGGTGCACCTACTTACATATCGTACCACAACTTTTACTTGTTTTCCAGCAAAACTCTTACCTTAGGCCTCCTCCTTAACATATGAGTAGAAAGATCATCGATTTCAGCCAAGTGGCTAGGATGTGTACTTTGTTTCAAGAGGTAAACGCTCTCTACCAAGCGAGCCAAAGAGTTTGACCCTCTCGGTTTCAATGACATCATATATTGACAAAATAGACACCCATGTCATCACTTATCAGAACAGAGTGGCGATTAACTTCCTAGAAAATGGAAGTTACCTCACTCATGCTAGATCGTTTGACTTTCAGTGACTAAACAGTAATAAATGTGTAAGATTTGTGCGCTTAGCCATGGATAATTCACACAATGTAGGACAACAGCGAGTAGAGATTGCAAGAAAAGTGAAGTTTGTTCGCTTAATGGACCATTGATTGTGACAGTTGTATGTTATTACAGATCTGTTTAATACTCCTCCTTTCCTTAAGAAAGATCTTTGGTGTGTTTGCTGCACGTAGTGAATGATAAAGAGATAATTCGTGCAGTTGATGTAAGGTTTCACTGTTGCAACACTATATAGCACGTAAATAAGATGAATACACTACTATTCACTATCTCAAGGCAGTCTGATTTATTCATAATAACAAGGTAAACTATAAGTACGAAAGCATCAAGATTATTTTTGTGGGCAGCATGACAAATGTTGAATCACTGTCATGAGTATGATATTGCAACGCAACCTGAAGCCGGAAGACGTTTGAAAAAAGTAAATTATATCATGCACAGAAACAGAGTACAGTAAGTGCATATAAAAATAAGATGTAGATAGAGCCTCCTACCCTTTTTCCCGCCAATGGCAGGGTAGGGTACCCATTTCTTGTCCCACTGGGCTACATGGGCGATCCGTTGGATGCTATCTTTATGCAGTCACCTGCTACACTTCAACTTATATGCTTATTTTTCTTGATTGGAGCTTTTCCTACACCTCTCTCTTGATTGGAGCTTTTCCTACACCTCTCTCTTTTTCAAGTGACCATATGCGCAAATCAAGATAAAACCCGTATACTGAAACTGAAATTTTTGTGGCGCATTTTTTTATAATTCCTAACACGAATGGTGGCATATTGTTGGGGAAGTGACACATGCAGTGATTCATTTCTTGGTTTCAGGTCTATAGTGAAGTGTGATCTCTTATCAGACAAAGTAGATTGTTGGACCAAACGCGAGGGAATTAATTTCAAATAACAACTTCCAATTAGCGCCAATTGTCAATGGGCGTGTAGTTAAATGAGAGTGCTTGCCTAATTCCCCAGTGCATTTCCCTAATAAGTTATAAACTTGAAATGTCAATGTATTAAGTCGGTTTAATATTTGCAAGCTTATAATATGTTATTGAAGTCAAAATTAGTCTTATGATAAGTGGATGGATGGATTTTGTAAAGATCATGACCTTGAGATGTAATGACTACAACGTCAAAATAGATGTTTGTGACTTATTGTAGATATTCAGTATCCACCACATTTTCAGAGAAACGTGAATTTCTCAATTGATGTGGTTGAGTATTTGTTTACTACACGTTTTCAGATCTAGACAGTTGCACATTTATCAGACCTAATATTGAACCTTTTGGAAAATACGTCTTCGTTACACGTAAAATGTATGTCTGCTTCAGCCAAACGTGAAGTAAATGATAAGGTTTTAGTTGACCTAATCGAAATTTGGAAGTATCATTTATGTGAAGCAAAAGCTGTCCTAATTGCTGCGCACATTTGGTTTTCATGCATCGTTTGAACAAATGGGTTCGTTCCTCTAAGCATCTTGTTATGGACTAGTGTAAGGTCATGCTTATTCAAGGGTATTGAGGTTTCATATATGACTAAACCCATATCTAAAATTTGTAGTTTTGTCTATAGTGATGCTTTTCGATTATTAACGTGTTCTTCGAATTGTAATGAACTTAGAAGTAGACTGTATTTAAATTGTAATCGTATCCAGAAACAACATCAGTTAGCACAAACACATCAATTTTTAACGAAACTACTTTCCTGCAATGAATCGTTCTTGTGGAAAGGAGGAAAACGAAAAAAAGTCGGATATCTGAAAACCGATAGGTTGGGGAGAAAAAAAAATCAGTTTTCAGAGCATTTCCTTCTTGTAATTCAGAAAAGTCGTTATGCAATAAATCAGTTTTTTGCAGTGCCAGTTAAGGAAGTGCTAAGTAACGTCTGATTGCGGTCTGTAGAAATTATTTGCAGGCTCATCGGACCTTGTAGCAGGGTACTTGACAAGTCTCTGTGAAAGCCATTTGGTGGAGGGGGGGGGCGACAAGAAGGGACTCATAATGGCTGTAACTGTAGTGGAATGACCTAGTTAGATTTATCCAAATTCGTACAACTGTCACTTTGAAATTATTGCTAAAAGCCAATGTGGCTATATCGTTCACTCGACCTTTATTCGCGAAATTTTAGTGCTGCCCTATTTGGTGACGCTGCCAGTCTTACATGATTTACATACAGCATAATCGATATTATGAATTATGATTGACTCGTGGGATGAAATGATGATCGACGTCGCCGGAAATGGACAACAACAAGTTATGAGTTCAAGAAGCAATCAGTACATAGGGTTGGTTATACATGTATATTTTGGTTGGTGGTTGGTAAAGTCCTGGCGTAGAGGGATCGATATTTGTCTAGATATAATGGATAGAAAAAGAAATACAAACACATTATAAAAACCAATAAAATGATATATATGTAAATCAAAGCAACTCCTAACCCCTTTTCCGCTTATGGCAGGATCGGGTACCCATCTTGTCTCTTTGAATGGACACAAAGGCGGTATATCGGACTGTTTTTCCACCGCCGGTTGCCGACCAAAACTGCAACCCCTATGCTTATTTATCGTCGGTGTGCTATTCGTTTAGGCATTCCACTTCGGTCCAGTATAGAACCTAGATTAGTCCTAGAACTACTGACGCAGTTACCGAGCGTGCTACCCACTGCACCACCGAGGCAAGGGGAAGCAAATGATATATACAGTATATGTCAATGATTTTAATGTTCCTTTGCTTTTAAGGTTTGGCCAGTAATGGATAAGCCATACAGTACTTATATTTTACTCTTTTGATGGCAACTTGGAGAAGAGTTTGGCACCCATGACTTTTAAATAAATAAACAGAAATAGATTCGGAATAGAAAATGGGCACAGCGCCTGCCGTAAGGTTGTTACCACTCCGGGCAAGCTGACCATCGAAACCATCAGGGCGAGTGCCCCGACTGACTGGAATGACAATAACTGGGTGGGTTTTAACTGATTGTTTGGTGGCCTGCTATCACAACCGTTTCAGTGACCTCATGAACAGTTAGTTAGGTCTATTTTACTCCATAGACTGTCATGCGGAGCTGATGTAATGAAATTATACTTCGTTAGGCACGGGCGCAATGAACACTAATGACATAACTTCCTCCCCTTCATAACCTCCGCTCTCATTTGGGCAGAGCCCTGAAGGTGTTAGACAGGAGCACTTATCCCCGTTGTTGGTCTCGTATTATGCGTTGCTGGTTTTGTGATAAAAACACAGCTGAATGGCGCTTGAATAATTGTTCTTTTCTTTAGGTTATCCATCCGCACCGGTTTTTTTTCTTTATGCACATTATAAAGGAGAGACATTGTGACAACAGCAGAGATAGATTCTGAATTTTGGTGTCGGGAGGGGAGGTTCTATAGTTCGCCAAATTCTCATAGGCATCATATGGGAGAAATAGCTTGAAGAAATAACTGCTCCCCCTCCCTCCTATTCACCCAGCATGAATAGTACGTTAGTAGTGAAAGAGCTGGTTTAGGCTTGACGAAAATCAATTTCATATGCTTTTAGTATCCATAAACGGCGTTGTGAGATACGTGTAATATTAATCCACATTTACGTAGATGGCTTCATTGGTTGTAAAATGGCCTAAACGTAAAGGCACAAAATACGTTGACTGGCGACTTTTTTGCGACCAAAGAATATATATGCGCGTCTTTGACAGCACTTACAAAAAATGATGTGGAGTTGATCGTGTAACGACCACATTGGAACCAGTTGTTGATGACATTTTTCGAGGACTAATATATATTACAATTTAATAATACAGTAAAACCTCTCTAATGGGTACACCACTCGGACCTCATAAAAGTGTACCCATTAGAGCCCCGCAGTGGCGTACCGAGGGTATTCTGCGCCCTGGGACAAAGACCTAAATCTGCACCCTCTGGCACCCGCCAAGCGCATTTTTGTTGTACATTTTTGCGCCCCCTGTCGTCTGCGCCCGGGGACATCTGTCCCCCCTCGCTCCCCCTAGTTACGCCACTGGAGCCCCGTCCACTACGTAGTTCTAATGCAGAGACTGCACAGTATTAGCAGTACCCAGTTTTCCCAATCGGCCACCCATGTTAGTACTAGCTGGGGTTGCGTTGCTTAGCTTCAGTGATCAGACGAGAACTGGTGTGTCCAACGCAATAAGGGAGTCTATGGATATGCACAATTTAATGGTTGTAACATTTATTGTATTGGGTGGTTAGTAGAGAACGTTTGGTGCTGCAAATTTCCTCTCTCCTACATCCTCTGCAGCTTCCTCCTCATCTCTCTCAAGCAGCCTCCTAAGGGTTCTGCCTGTTATGGCTGCTTGTCTTACTCCCCAACCCGTTAGTGTAACATAGAAACATTGTTGCAGACACAGAATCCCACAACTTTTTGAGCCATCAAATATCATCCAGCCCACCAACAGACTCGGCAAGGTCGGTGGCACAGGAAGCTTTGTCCATTTTCACTAAAAGTGAGCACCTCAAGTGCCTTCTGTTCTCTATCTTGAATGCTCAAATTACTTCTTGGTTCTCAAGCGCCCTCTGAACAACACCCTTGCAATTGTAAAATTACAAAAGCACAGCAGCACCAAAACATCCACACTGGACTCATAAGTTTTAAACTTATGTGTCATACTACTTATAAGGGACGCATTTAAGGGATGCAAAAGGACACATTTAAAGGAAGTCCCTTTTGTGAACCATGGTCGGTCCGTGGCATACCCGGCAGAGGTCATGAGGCTAGATGGGACGTATTTTAGGTGTAGCCTGTGCTGATCAGAGGGGTGTACTCTTTAGAGAGGGTTTATTATTATTGCTTCTATGGGTAAAAAAAGATCGGTGACAACGGAAAGCAAAGCATACCCATCACAGAGGTGTGCCCAAACAGAGGTTTTACTGCATTAAAATGTTTCTTTGGTTAATTATGGGGAAGGAATTGTAAAGGTATTAACTAACTAGAGGAATGTGAGGTGGGGGAGAGAATAAGGAAGTAAAGAAGTCAATGGTTAAAGATGGACCTTAGTGGCATTTTTCCTCCAGCTAGTGTGCAATATTTGACTGATCGTAGTAGTGTTGAAGAAGTAAAGGATATACTTAGGATTTCATTTCCCCCTCTGCATTTGTAATTCATTTGTTTCATTTGCATCCTTCCTTTGTGGCCATTGATTTTCATTAACAAATAACGAAAAGAGGGTTTCATTAACTGGAAGAAGCAGCTAATGTCACCTCAGAAGTCCCTGAATAGCTTTCGAGTAATTAAATACCTGCAGAAAAAAGGATTTTTTGAAGTTAACTTCATACTGTGTACAATTTGTAATCCGTAAACTTGAGTAGTAAAAGCGCTGTTTAGAAGGTCGTGCTAATATTGAACTCCTGTCTAATCCTTCAGGGGGCTTTGGATTACTTCTGGAGATGGGACGGGTGATGATACTGCGTGAGCTCTAATGCTTTTCATAGAAAGCTGCGATTCATTTGAATATACATATTTCTTAATGGAATTTAAGATAAGACTTGACCGAAGCTCTTGCCAATATAGGTCAAACTATGATTCTACCATGGGTTCTTTTAACTACCGACCCTGCGTTTATTGTGATCATTTGAAATTTCCGCGTAGCTCGTATTTCAAGAGGTTAATATCCATATGGATCTTTAGAAAACTTTCGTACGAAGCGAGAATGTTTGTAAACGCATATTTCGAGACTTAACGTAGGGACAGTACGAAATCTACTGTTTGCATTTTATAACAGTTTTTATTGCATTGCGTTGTGATTAATACCTAATAGGAAAGATGTTAGTTAACTGAGGAGCTTTATGCTCCTCAATTAGAGGTAAGAGAAAATATGCGTTGGATTTCAAGAGAATATACTGTATTACAAAGAAGTGGTACCCACAACGGAATGATACTCTGTGGTCCTCAACAAGGTAGTACCAGGTTGACTGTTGGCTACCGGCCTAGTATTACAACACCTACTTAATTTAATTTCAGCCCTCTTTCTAGGAACAGTTTCATTTTCAGACGCCAAGGAATGAGTTGCTACACTTGGGGAATTTTGCAGATCTAGATGTACATTGCGCTTCATGTAATAAGGTGCTATTACTGCAGGTGACGTCATACCCCCGTCCAGAGGGAAGTACGAAAGGAGCTACCCATCTGGACCAGGATAGAACCTACGTCACACTAAGGCAGGCAGCTAGAGAAGACATAAGACGTGGGTTGCATAATTGTTTTTATAATACGTTTTCAGCCCTCATTCTTGGAAATGTAGCTGTGAAATGTCAGGTTTTCACATTCAGATACGAGGCTGTACGTCCGTCATCAACCGTGTTATAGAGCTAGGCGCTGCAATCCCATCATGGATTTCCTCTGCTTGAAAGCTATGTTCATGCATGGCCAGTTTCAATTGTAAAACCTTGTGAAAATGTCAGGCAGACAGCTGTTGGATGATGGTACAATAATAGTAGCTGAAACCATTTGTGGAACTGATGACACAAAACCTGCCCCTTTTCTCCCCGGTCACTACAATTCCTAAAATTATAGGGTACTCCCTTAAAGTCATGCGATTTGTCAATCCGGTATGAAGTTTTTTTTTAAATCATGATTTTCATTTTATATCCATCATCCCCCTTTTCAACTGTAAACAGGGATACACGCACAAAAAAATTCTTGAAGGTTGGTTGTACGCGCAACAGTTATATATAAAGGCCCAGGTTGTCCATGCTTGAGGAAGAAAGACTAGGAAATGGGAGACTAAAATCACAGGAGGGTTCTTTTATAAAGAGGTGAACAATTATAATTCACATAAACAATTTAATGTAGCCGAAAGGGAGGGCCCCTACACACGCATCCGGTTATAGTTAACCACTTTTGGATATTATATCTTGAATGGTGCATCTTTGGGCGATTTGATAATTTCAGAAAGCTAAACTAGCCAGCTGCTTTAAGAATAACTGTTATTTTATACAACAGTAATAATGGCGAATAAAGCCCCACGTAGAAAGATGTGCATTATTTTAATCAAGCTCTCAGTAAATACGATGACGGTAATTTTAGGAAGGTTCACTTCATTATATCTAATTTTTCCCGGCCCTAAATATACATCCATAATTATTGCACTTATCTTAGTGAAGAATACCTATTTAGAGATGAGGGTAATAAAATGACGACAGACATTCCGGTTCGTATGCATGATAGGATAATTTAATTCAATAAATGATAGAATCTATTATTTTTGGCCTAGCTGAAGAGTGACTGTGGTACGTGTGCTGTTGTATTAGTAATGTGTGGCACTACAAACATGGCTTTTGATGAAAAATGGCCCATCAGGGACAGTGAAACATCAAAAACGCATATCGATTTACTTGTTTGCAGGCTGTTACACACACTGGCCTTAAAAACATACCAAATGCTAGCCATTATGTACCATAACAGATAGTTGGAAAAATCCTGTCAACTTTTATCTCACGTATTGATTTTTTAAACAAAGCTACATGGCAGTAATGTTTACGTCTTTTTTTTTTTGTAATGCAGTGAAAGTAGCGCGTTCCTCATTTTAAGTCACTGAATTTTCTCTCGCACCCCTTTAGTTTTCATGAATTAATAATGTAGCAAACAGAATTTTAATTTACCGTCAACTTCTATTTTTGTTTGATTGCACGATTAGGACCTTAATTACTCACGGTTTGGAACTAATATATACATTATAGTGAACTGTGCCAATCTTTGTTACGGAAATCCCTACTGGTAGTTGTTGGTTGTGAAATTGATTCAGCTACCAATAACGAGTACAAATTCAGTTTAGGGTAGGTAACACGTTTGAAAATGGTTTGTTGGAGGAAAGGCGATAACTTCATTATGGGGGAGCATTCTACAGGTTATTTTTTTGTTGTTGGTTGTTGCTGCTGATGTTGTTATGGTGATTTTTGGCTTAATATGCTATGTATGGATTATTTTTAAATGATGAACAATGGGTTGGTAATGTGAGCATTTAATGCTTTGCCACCACTTGTCTATCCTGACTCTATATCGTTCAATTTTTTTTTCTACTCTTATTTATTTTTCCTCAATTACCTGGGTTTTGTTTTTGCTGATATAGACATTTTTTACAGCCAGGAACTACAATAGAATGATTAAAAACACTCTTAATCAAATTTTTCTAGTTTACTCATCCCCAAAGCTATTCATATTTATTATTACATGCATCATAATCATTTAAAGAAATATTTTTCATTGGTCACGATGGGAATAAATTCACTACAAGCATATGAAACAGCCGTCTTAAATATAATGGGGAAGCTGAGGATACGCAAAAATGTATCCGAGGGCATACTGCAGTTTTTTTTTTTACGTAGAATGAAACTTGAAACTTGAGGGGCAAACATCTGCCATCTGTCATATCCAAGAGTGAATTTAAAGTTTTTTTTTGTAGTGAATGCTGTTTTCTCACTGACTCTGAACCTGACATACGTAAGAGAGATTGTTAGTTTTTTGCAATAATGGAACCATTGTACTTTGCCGGGAGCTTTTAATGACCAAACTACTGATAACCCATCTTAGTGTCGTGCCATTATTCAAAAATCTAAAAACTGTTTTGTAAACATTTTAAATAATCAGACGTTCTTGGCATCCAGTAATGCGATGCACAGAATTTTTTTTTGGATACGACATTCAGTGTCTTTCAAAATTCGACTGTGTTTACAAAGTCACTCTGGTGGGTGGATCACCTATTGGTTCATCTTTCAGAAACCTAAATATAGTATCAGCCTGTTCGGTTGAATTACCTATTTTTTTTTTGACGTATCAGATTATAAATGGTAAGTGTAACGACGTCAAGAAGTTGACATTATAAATTAAAGATTCAACCATGAAGTTCAGTATTTAGAAACTTTTCTCATTTACTAGTAAAACTTTTTTTTTGAAACTGCGACACAGATTTTTTAAATTCAGAAGTAGTGCAAGAGAACTAGGACCAAATACAAAAAAAAAGCAACTCCTAACCCTTTTCCAGTCTATGGCAGGATTGGAAACCTATCTTGTGCCTCTGAACGGACACAAAGGTGATCTATTGGACGGTGTTTTTCCGCAGCCGGCTGCCGACCAAAGCTGCAACCCCAATGCTTATTGATCCTCGGTCTATTGTTTATTGGGGGATTCCACCGACGCCAGGGGGACGAGCTTATACACTTGGAATTTTGTCTCATCTGCCCGTTGCATAGTAGAGAGGCCTCTTTTATATGCAAATTCAATCGTACAACACACAGAACCCAGGTTTTACTTCGCATCCGAAAGAAGCCAACCCATCTCGATCCATTATCGAACCTGGAACCATTGGTCCAGTAAATCGAGCACGCTACTTATTTCGTCACCGAGGCCGGTTTATTGAGGCTATTTAGATTAATTCCTGTCAAAATCTGATCCGATGCACCTGTGAGACATTTCAAGCACACTACATAATTGTTGTCTTTATAAAATGATGATGTGCTATAACTACGGGTTATTCTTCATGTGCCTAGGAGATGGAATTGGACCATTTAAGCTAACGTAAATGTAAAGAAATAACGTGTTACATAACCCATCTGCTTCGTTTTGACAAGTCTGAACCCACGTCAAATGAAGCTTATTTCAGAAGATGCATATTTTTATTTTCAGTCCGAGGATTAAGATGTTACAAAACCATGACAGTCAGAGCATGTGTCATGTGTGTCTCATTCATGAAATTATTGTAATATTTAAAACCTGTTTAAATGTTAACAGTGTTGTCATTAATTAAGCTCATTCCTAGAGAAAAAAAGCTCTAATATACTACTCCTGAACAGCATTTCACAGTCACTAGAAATATCTACGTCCGTTTTTTTTGAATTTATCAGAATGCCTATATAGTCAAAGGTTTTGATACTCATAAAGAAATTTGAAATGTCAACAAAGGTGCCCCAAGGAATAATGCTTAAAGTTATCTCATGAAATCATAAAAACAAACTACTTGCAGAGGTTTTCGCGTTTTGTCGTTTCCCTCACAATCTTTCCTTAAGAATTTAACTTCGAGATATCAAGCAACGGTTTAAAAACAAAAACAAGAAGAGAGATTCCTTCCCTTGGTAGATATTGTGGATGTTTACAATGCACTAGCATCTCTTATCTAGCAGATAGGAAAACCAAAGATGAGGTTGGTTAAACGAAGTACCGAGAGATAGGATTCTTGAAAAGCTTTAAAAGATGCTTGTAAGCAAATATGCTTGTTGGTTTCAATAAAACGGTATTTTAATACTTACAAAAAAAGGCGAAATAATAAAAATTAAATGACTGATAGCGACTAAGAATAACACTTTTTAAATGTTTTACCACCGATCAAAAGTTAAATCATCTCTTCGTTGCATTCAATAAATGCAAACTGTAGCAATGACGTAATGAGAATTTAAAAGAGTTAAAATGTTCAGCAATATGTACATTTTATAGTTATCATAAAGGGTTTTTAAACAGAATAGCGTTATCTCGTATCGTCATGAGCTAGTCCTCCTTTTTGTCAACAACCCATTGAATCGTCCTTCAGGGAGGTTTTAGGCATACAGTGTTTGTATTCACATATTGGATACTTGATTGGTTATTTCTAAAGAATCGGGTACTTTTGAATTTAGAGTTTGCAATAATAAAACTATATTATGCACCGGACGTGATGTGATGATGAGAATAGACATTAGTGTCTCGGAAGTCTCAACAACAATAATGCTATTCATTAATTCAATTTTAATGTAATTAATACTGTATAGTGCTATTGAATTGGGGGGTCTAGGAGGGCCTAGGGGGAGAAGGTGGGCTTTATCTTTTAATAGTTAAGGTTAAATAGGACAAGGAATGAATTGAGTGATTTTATAATTATCTTTAAAAAAAATGGTTGATTACAACTACATACCACCCCGGAAGAGTATTCTCTTGTGGAGGTTCAATGTAAAAAATAGCAAAATTGTGAGTCAGTCACTGACCGTCGTCTAGTTGTCAGTCTCTCAATTTGTCAATCTCATTTATTCCTATCATCTACTGCTACTAAATTGATACAGAATAAACGCATTAACTAGATTGCACTTGGTTGCCAGAAGAAAAAAATAGCCAATTTTGTTTCCAGAAAGTCTGGACCTGGTATGACTGCCGGTGAAGGTTATATTTTAGCAGCTTACCAAGGAAAAAAAACAAACAATCAGCAATCGGTAATCTGTTCATCAGAAAATTGTTGCAAATGGCCATCTCCGTTATCGGTCATAGTGACATTGTTGACTCAATTGGTTAGATTGAGGTAACTTTCCAGGTTCTTGTTGACCGATTCAGTTTCAAGCATCCAAAAACTTGTATGTCATGTTAAGGAAAAAGAAAAGAAGAGAGACAGAGATATTGGTGTGCTTTCTAATTGTAAAAGGTATTTTTGTAAGAATTTTTATATAAACAACATTTTTGTTTGGTATGTGCGAATTGGGAAGGCTTCAGACACGGTCACACTTTATTTCAACCGTGTGTTTGTTAGAGAGCTCTGTGTGTACAGTAACCTATGGCAACCTTGTTGCTATGAGCAACAGCAAAATAGATCTGTTATGATAGTTGGTTGTAGTCAGTCAATTACTAATAATAGATACCACTCGTCGCCAGCTTTACTTGAAAGCGACAGAATCGCAGTCGACAACACCGTATTTGATGTATATAAAAAATATAGTATCGCCAAGTAAGGGAAATCAAAAAAAATAATACAACTATTGAATTCAAACTTCTCTGAAAGACGATGTGTATCATATAGTTTGATCACAATATGCAGCTATTAAGTATGTACAAATGCTTATTGTCGAGGGCTTATAGTCTTGAGTAAATGTTGCCCAAAAGAGAGAGAGGGAGAGAGATAAGCAATTTATTTTAGAGAATTGAATGCCATTGGAAAATGGTTTCTTGGATACATCATAAAGTGCTGCATTGCGTTTAAATTTTGGCCATTAAATTAAGGTGGGGATAAATGGAGGCCACCGACAAGTGAGGCAAGTTCTTATACGATAAGTGACTTTCAATAAAACTAAAAGGAGTATTTATTAGTGCAACAATATAAAGGCAAATGATTTTTGTCGTCGACCAGCAAATTCACATAAATATATTACAGACCACAGGGCCGTGTGGTGTACAGGTGGGGTGTGGTGGCGAGGGCGAGAACGGACAGGAAAAGTTAAATTTAAGTGGTAGGAAATAAATGTTGACAACACATATCGGAAATTGCGGAATGTGAGGTTGGTAAAGGCTGATTTGGATATAAAACCCAGAAGGAAGATGTGATGACAAGTTAGATCCGTCCATTTTTTGTGAAGTAAGAACTGACAGCAGGTTTGTCAAATATCTCAAGTGCACATATAAGACAACTGAATTGATAGGGTTAAACCTATCAGGATTATATAAAAAAGTACATATATGAAAAAAATGTGACCACAGACTGATGGGTTTTTGTTTTTCCTCATCTCCACCTGGTGGCATGATGGGGGTTGGGCATTCATCTCGCGTGCAGGTGGATCTGAGTTGAAATCTCCAGTTGTGTCCGTTTTCGTTTAATTGATGTTCTAGGGCCCTTCAATTATAATGTCATTAGAGCCCCGTCCACTGCGTAGTTCTAATCCAGAGTCTGCACTCTACGCTGTTACGATGATTTGGGCATTAGCAGTACCCAAGCGGTCACTCCTGCTAGTACTATCTGAAGTTGTATTGCTTA
The DNA here is from genome assembly GCA_013389805.1 of Trigoniulus corallinus. Classification (NCBI taxonomy): domain Eukaryota; kingdom Metazoa; phylum Arthropoda; class Diplopoda; order Spirobolida; family Trigoniulidae; genus Trigoniulus; species Trigoniulus corallinus. Next base: position 28,591,772 of record JAAFCE010008833.1, on the reverse strand, counting down.
ACTTTAGTTGTGCACCAAGTAAACATACAAAAAACGTTAAAAGCTTGCAACGTAATCGTATATTGGTATGAGGCTCGCCTCGGTGACGCAGAGGTAGCATGCTCGACTGCTGCGTCACTGGTTCCAGGTTCAGGGCTGAATTGAGGTGGTATGACCTCATTTGAACGTAAGAAGGTCCCAGTGCACTTTCCTTTACTTTCGATTAGAAGTAAAGCTGTTTGCCCGCGTGGTGTGTTAGATGTGACTTGCAACAAAAGAATCCTTTCTACAAGCAATGTGCAGTTCGGCTAAATTTCAGGTGATCGAGCTTGCTACATTGGCATCGGGGAAGAAAATTAGGCAGACAATACATCATCATCAACATCATACCCTTATCGCGCCTATAGCGGGGTTGGGTCTGAGGGTTCTAGCGCTTCACTGTCGCCTATCTCCCACCAGGTCTCCGTCAACCCCAAACACTACCATATGCTTACAGACAACCTGTTCCCACGTATGATTTGGTCTCCCCCTGACCTCGGGTTCTTCCAGCCACTTGCATTCCTGTAATGGACGCAACGAGCTGTCCCCTGCTTTTCTATCATCTGCCTTAGAATGAAAATTGATTCCATTGTGGACCTACTTGGCATGAACTCAAGTTCTATCCCGAAGGCCTACATTCCATTACTCTCTTCCAGAGCTGCTTAGAGTGGCGCATAACCTTGATACCTATATAGTTACCATGGTCATGGACATCACCTTTCCCTTTGAAGAGTGGTGCTATCCAGGTGTTACGTTATGCAGAAGGCATTCCATTTTCGTTAGCTATCCTATTAAAAAGTTTCCTTAGCCACCTGATTCCTAGGCTACGCCACACTTCAATGGGGACTCTGTCTAGGCCTACAGTTTTTCGGCCTTTTATCTTCTTAAGAGCCCGGACTCCTTCCAGGATCCTCCGTTACCCTGTCCACCACACGAGAAGAAGTAGGATGGGATGGGTGTCCAATGTCGTCCTCTCCCCTTGCAGCATTCAAGATGCTTCTTTACCTCAGTAGGGAGAAACAGGACCCTACCTTTGCTATCCTTCACTATTATGGCTCGGGGTATATATTTTGCTGCCCTATCTCTAACTTTGGCCAGTTTAAAAACTTCCCTCTCCCCTCACTTTGTCTCTAACTGATCATTGAGAGCGGTCATACTTCTGGTGTTTGGCCAAGGCAATGATTCTCCTAGCTGTGATCTTGGCCTGCCTATAGTGTATTTTAGACTCCTGCTCTCCTATCTTAATCGACCTGTGGGATGCAGCCTTCTTTCGTTTGATGGCTGACAATGCACAAAAAAAATATCTTAACAGTTCGCCCATGTGTCTTAACGAGAAAAAGTGGGTACCCGACGTACCCTAGGCGCGAAAAAGTGTTAGTTGTTGTTAATCATGTATTGCTATTGTCCTTCCTGTAAAGTGCAACCCACGTGACTCCTACGGTGACTAGATCAATAATATGGGGCCAAGAGACAACTATCTACTCTTTAAAGTCATCCTATCGAGGGTTTTGATAATGACACTACGTTATGGTAACGATGGATTTTGACATTTCAATTTTATTCTGCACGTAGTGATAGCAAAGTCTGTGCCGTAATGCAATTATGATTTTTTTTTCTATACGAAAAGCCATGGGGCACTCCTTATCTTGAATCGTGATGATTGCAGAATGGGCTAGCCGTTGATAAGTGTTTCGTAACTCGTGAAAACTTTAGCAGCGAAATGCTGCATTTATTTAAATAATTTCGTCAAAAAATCGATAGTAGCATGTATTTATTTGGTATTAATTCTTGAAGAAAATATTTTTACGTTCATGCGCACTAGCAAGTATAATGATGCCTCTTATTACAGCTTTTTTTTGTCCTTTCGATATAAGGGAATCTGGAATTGACTTTCTTGATGTTTATACCCTAATAGAAGTAGGAAATATCAGTTGTATCCGGGACTATTTTCCCCACTGTTTTCACTGTGATCCAGAAACATGTAAAGAATAGTTGTAATTCATAACGCTATGTTTATTTTGCTGTCATGCGGTTTTATTCAATGTGTGTCTGATGCATCTGAGAGAAAACCGCAAAAAATGACTCATGGCACTGGAAGAACTAGTTGCAATTATTGACGGTCGAAAAACTTTTAATCCGATACTACCATATTAGGTGGAAAAATTAGTCACTGATTGCCTAAAGAATTACTTGGTCGCGTAGGTGCAATAACACATGTAAATATACAGATGCACCTTTTCGAAAGGGTGTTGCCCTTAGGTTTCTTGTGGTTTCTTTCGAGGTGTAAGACAAGAGTAGGAGGAAAGGAGAGCCACTCGTAGTTTGCTAACCTTGCTACATACATTTCTTATTTTTTTTGTCCAAAAGTTTTCCAGTTTTTTTCTCCCTTGCGATTATCAATTATTAAGAATGTTAAAAATTTAACTATTGCAAGCTTCCTCCCCCCACTAATATTTTTAAATTATGCTCTTGTGTCTAGCCTCCTACTAATCTCGTAATGGACCTAACCAACAACCCTTTTATCAATGCAAACTCATACCATGTAGGCTTTTGTTTTCCGTCATCTTTGTAATAACTCACGAAATACACCCCACTCTCCCTTAATGTAGTAGCACTTAACCCTTTCCTTACTTCTCCAGACACATTACGTCAAGACATGGGCGTTCGCAGAAAATTTTGTCAAGGAAAGGCAAAAGTGGAAGACAATGATCCAAGAATAGGATCAATTTGTGTATCAGGGGGCATACAATTTTACTGCTCAATTTCTATTTTATGTCCTTTTCTGCATTTCTTTCCCACCCCCGGAGAGGGGGCAAGCCGAAAGATTTGCATTTTATTCCCCCTACATTCAACTTTCCTTGATCGTTGGCCGTATAAAGTGATTTTAACATTGACTGATGCTGAATGCTAATATTTTATGGATGCAACTCCATATACAAATTATATGCGGAAGGGATTATATTAACAATATCTCACAGTTATGCCACAGTCCTAATTTTTCGGTGGATACCTTGTCCAATATCTTCAGAGCGGCTGTATTGCGTTGGACACACCATTTCTCCTGGGATCACTGAAGATAAGCAACGCAACTACAGATAGTACTGGCATGGGTGACAACTTGGGAACGCTGGGTACTACTAATACCTGATTCGCCGTAATAGCGTAGTGTTTGTGCAGACTCTGCATTAGAACTATGCAGTGGACGGGGCTATTATGACTATTGTGGTTGAAGGGCCCCAAAACAAAAACTAATATCTTTTTTTTTAGTTCTGTCAGTGAATAAGGTTTAGGAATAATGAGAATGCTTTATATACAGTAATTATAAGGTATGCATTGTATTAGTAGGTAGAGTATTTTATATTAAATCGGTAATTTAACGACAAACTTATAAGAACCATTTTTGGATGACCTTAATATTTACAAGCAGCTCGCATATACGAAATTAAGAAATTTTGTTTTCAAAGGTTTCTTTCTACCACTCTTTAATGGCGAACATTTTTATGATTTCATAGATGGATAAAAGGTAAAGCCTCAGACCTTTATTTAAATGTCTAACTATTATACGTAGGATATTTTTATTTTCTTCTTCTTCTACTTCACAGAATAGCAAGTTTAATTAAAAGCGCCACGCGTAGTACAATATTTCTGTGCATTTGTTTTCCCATTTCCTTTATTCAAACAATAGTTATTTTGCATCATGACCAGGATTACTGCATTGTGACACGAAGCATGGGGTTCCATAGGAGTAAATTTCTCCATTAAGAATCATATTGTTTCCTTAAAGCATTTAATGACGTGGATTGAGATTGCTGGCAAGGAATGTGTGGTTATATACTAACAATCCTAGTCCCTTCCCTTCTTCCATCGTCATCTTCCCTATCCCCCATCCCCTTGTCCTGTGTAGATTGACCTTTTTCCCTTTCTGAAATACTGCTCTGAATCCATACCCGTACCGTGCGCGCATGTAAAAGTGTTGCTTGGGATTTCCATATTCGTTATAGTGAAATATCCCATTAAAGTAGTCTACAGGAACACATTGAAGTGAAAAGAGCTCCTCTACATATATATGTGAATATTAACCTCAGATAATGAGAATATGTAATAAGTTTTCCATCAAAGTATCTACTCTCTCTCTCTCTCTCTCACTGTTCACATAGAGAAGTTTTATTTGATCATTTTGTTGAGTCAGCGACACCGTTCTTGTGATATAGTTTTAGTCGACGATATCCTGTACATGATAAGTTTTTTATATATATAATCCTTTGTATATGAGGTAGTGACTGTATTTTAAGATGCTATCTAGATTTTTTGGTCCCTTTGTTTCTTTTCAATTTTCTTGTAAGCGACAAACGAGTTTTTATTATCGAAATATATCTGGATTAACTAAAATAATGTAATAAGCTAGATGGGGCAAGATGGAATTGAGAGGAAAAGCACTTATGTGTTAAGAGTTTCTTTTGCTCAATTCAGAAATTCTCATAAAATATATCATTTTCCTTTTGTGCCCTATATATCTTTTTGTTGGTGGTACTGTAGCAGGCAACCTAAGAGTGGAATAAATGGAAAATAAATGGTAAGTTAGAAGAGAGGAAATAGTCGGTTTTTTTTTTTTTTTAAAAAAAAAGATGTATGGTATTGTTGATTTGTTATTTTTAAAACCGGAACTTGAAATTCGTTATTTAGTAGTATTATACCGCTTAAGTAGACTAATTATAAAGCTTTGATCGAAGAGTTTATTACAGCAGTGGATTTTTTTGGATATAACATGGGATGGGGATAACTTGGTCCCTGTAGTACTAGAGACGTTCGTGGAAACATTACATTTTTTTTTTCAGTGATGTAAATTGAATTTCATTTTGTGGTTAGGCGAATTAGTTAATGTTTTCTTGAAATTTTACCGGTTATTTCTCTTTCGACATACGTGGGCATAGTAACACATGCAGTTTATATGAGGACGCAGGCCCGGACCTCCCATAGGTTCAAAGTGTGCAAAGAACGCGGGCGGCCGTCCGCCTTCTAAAACTTGTACTGTAAATAACACCAAATTTTTAATACTTTGATGCTTCAAGAAAGAAAGGTCATTCTTGCCATGTACTGGCAATAGAGGCGGATCTAGAGGGGGATCAATGCTGCAATTTCTCCCCCCTCAATGCCTCACTAGGGCGCATATGAAGATAGGACATTGTCTAAGGGGCAGTAGAGGATCTATTATAATTGCTAGATAGATTTATACTAAGGGATTCTAATATTTAAAAATATTTGGGGCGCACTTTTTGAAGTGCTTCACCTGGTTCCGCTACTGGCTGGCAAACAAGAAAATCAAAACAAAATAATGATTTCTTCACTCAAACAAACAAAACAAGTCAATGGTAAGCTGTACACGTCAAGAAAAATATTATGAGGGGGGGGGGCGGCGGCCTCGACATAATCGCACGCGGGTGGCCGAACCTATAGGACCGAGCCTGCCTATACGATTCTGTCTGTCCGAATATATATGAGCAAAGATAATTGAAATTTGGGACAGATATACTGGTATATATAGAGATTGTAAAAAAAAATAAAGATATAAAAATCCATAAACGTGTTTTGCAACAATAAACGTGCAACATATACGCTTATATTTCTTTGGCTGCTGTCTCTGTCTCTCTCTCTTTTCCCCACGAAAGAAAAATGAGTTTTGAACCGTGAAATTCAGAGTTAGTTGAGTTTGGGTAATTCACACTGCGTAGGTTTGTAGTATAGCCCTATGAAGTAGATCTACTTAAATCAACATTTAATAAACATTAACGATGTAATGCATTTGCCCTTAGTGGCAGTATCTTAAAGCAGTTTTGAAAATATCTATGCTATTATTGACATACTGATGCATGAATTGAGCTGGCGCAAATTTCATAACGTAAATAATACAAAAAATAGCAGCAATTAACCTTGACACATATTTTCATTCATTAATTAAAAAAAAATACAATTGAGATTTATCATGATATGCGACCATGATTACACGTTATAATGGAGGGCGATTCTCATTGTTTCGGATTCAATTTACACGTTAAGTGAATGCCTAATGTGTAAAAATTATTTTATGAACAGTCCCTACTTGGTTTCTCTACATTTTGCTCTTCATATACAATATACTTTCCTTGACCTCTAACTGCTACACTGCAGGATCACCGACTCACCAGTAAAGTTAACTCTTTGTACGTTACTTCATTTCGCTACATAAAAAGCAATTTATACGTTGCACTATTTCCTTGACAGGACGTGGTTACATGGTTGGAATATTCGTCACAACAAGCGAGAAATAGATAAGTGTACAGTAGTATATAGGAGAGTATAGGAGTCTGGTTTCACGCGACTGGTCAGCCTTGATAGGTTGTTGAAAACTGATCGATGGAAATGAGTGGCACAAACGTCATAAACATTTTTGTTCATTTTTAAACTTGTCCTTTACTTCGTACTTTTATTATCAGTCAAAATATACAGTATATACTGTATATACAGCTGATAGGAAGAAATAGAAAATGTTATCTTCCTTCTCAAATGGGATGTATCTCGTCGTGCTTACAGATTTCAACTACTGTTTTAAAGGAACTTGGGAGATTTTAACCAATTCACTGTATGTAAACGGTTATTCCTCCTTTTCCTCATGCCATTTAATAGGAAAACTGACTATGGTTTCCTGTTTACTAACATACACCGTTTCTGGAAGTGCAAAGGAAGCCCAACCGATTAATAAACTGGTAAAGATTGTATCAACCAACTCAAGTGTATTGTTATCATAAAGCGATGTGCTATTTATTATCTTAATGCCAATTCGTCATATACTGGACAGTGAGCATTGAATTGTGATGCCTTTTTCATCCACTGATGCACCCGTACGGAAAAATTGATAGCTGTGATAGCTTCCTGTCAGAACTCTAGGTTGATACACCCACATACCTTTCTTGAACCTCCAAATAGCTCATGAAATATTTTCCATTTGTTATACCTACTTACATATATAATCTGTTTTTGAATAAATAATATAACTTAATTTTTTACATATCTTTTCTATGAATCAAACGAAAAATAATTAGTCTCGACCCCTGAGAATTCCCGTGACTTTTCAAAATTTGTATCTCGAGTCCTGGGAATTGAAAAAGACCCGAGACTTCAGAATCCTTAGTGAGAAGTCGACTGATAATGGCAGAGTCGGATCCCATTGCGACGATCTGTTAGGTGTTAAATTTATGCAGCCGGCTGCCGACATAATACTGCTGTAACCCCTATGCTTATTTATCGTCGGCCTAGTTTCTTCATTTGGGCTGTTTTTGCTCCACCGACGCCAAGGGGGACGAGCTCCTGTATCTGGAAAATTTGCCAAACTATGCGTTGCATGTAGAAAGGGCTCTTACGTGCAGGTGACATCGTACACACCCACCACTCGAGGCCACGGGTTTACTTTCCATCCGACGGAAGGTGCACTCGGGACCTCTCTCGCCCGAAAGAAGCCAACCCACCACGATGCTCGATCCAGTATGAAACTGACGACACTGATGCATTGAGTGCTGGTCAAGCACGGTACCTGTGCGCCCCAGAGGCGGGTCAAATGAGATGGATTAATTATGAAAAGTGAATTGGGCCTGGAGTTCGGCGCGCTGGGACATGTTGGCCACTTACTCACTCGATCATTACTAAAGTCTGGACCAGAATCAAACGTCACGGTATATGATTAAAACCCATGTTGGCACTTTGGTTATTAATTAAGTTTACACAGTTTAGTTTTGGGTTGAATAGTCATTTTTTCAGCTGCTAAATAAATTCGTAAATGCCTTTAAGATACTGTCTTAAAAAAAGGGAAAAAGAGAAATGTACGATTCTTATGAAATCTGCATACAAGAGTTGGTGGAAAGATTGAGAAAACTTTAGCCTTTAGCTAGAGCACGTACAATAATCTTCAGAGATGATGGATGATATATGATGTGGCAAGTGTAGCGAAACTGAATTAAAATCCCAAAGCATTTGAAAGTCAAAATGAGAGAGACTATTTATAGACGTCTTCACATTCTCAGAAAACGCGGACGTTTATTTCTTACAAGTATGTTTACCATAAAGTTCAAATTAACAGATCAGTCATTAATGAATGATTATGTTTAGTAATTAAAGATGGACGTAGCAAGTCAAGAAGGGGTGTTTTTTGTCCTCGGAGTTTAATGAACTTCTTATATCAAATTTAGTCTGTATACTATATAAATACTGTATAGTAGAATCATCGTTTATATTTCAGGGTTAAATGTACACAAGGGCCTTGGGAAGTGCGACTCTAAATAAATTCACGGCTTAAGTTGTGCAACCTGAAAGCCGACACTACAACCTTGCAGATATTCTTAATTTTCCAAAAAAGTCAACTGCATTTCGCTGTTTTAAAGCGCTTAAGTTTGATGTTAATTGTTTCATAAACACATCGCGACAGTTTGTGTACGACTGGAAGTGTAATGTAGCAAGCAAGCCCCACCACCACCTCGGTACTCTGTGTACTTGAATTTTTTTGCTCTGCAGCACTGCACTTGCACAAGGAACTCTTCATCTTCTCTAAGCACTAACATACCACGGCAAGCATATAGGCCGTTACCATGACGACCGTGTCATTTTATAGCTGGCGATTATTGTACGTTTTGGGGCGTGGATTAGATCATGAGAAACTGTGTGACTCTGTGTTTTGGCGTGTGCCGATTTCTTAATGAGACAGATTGTTGTTAATCCAGGCTCATTTAAGTCCTGCAATTTATTTAAGGCTTCTTTTTGCCTGGTTGGGAAGGGGGAGGGAGCCTTTAGGGAAACTAACGAGTTTTAAATATAAAAATGCATTTTTATTGAAAATCATTATCATATTTGATTAATACACTTAGCATCCACCTGACAACATCAGCATATTTTAACAACAATCTGAAGGGATTAGTAGATATAGAGAGAAAGGACTGGAAATGTGTGTATGTACCAATCCTCCCCACGGAACTATTAATAAGTTTCACATTCATCGTGAAACTAACTAGTGAGTCAACAATGACGTTTTTCAATATATATTTCAATAGATGTATTTCAGGGTGGAGCACTATTAAAGAAAACAATGAATGCATGGTGAGTGCGTGTTTCATCCGAAAAAAAAAAACCTTTTATTAGGAAGTCTCTGCCTTGCATGTGCCCTAAACTAAATATTGTATCTCCTTGGTTCCTGTAGCTAAAATATACTCTCAACTATTGATTACTCATTGAGATTTCCTTCAGAAGTAGTTGTTAATGCTGGATTGCATGGATGAACGATGAAGAGATTTGGAAACGATGCGTTGTGCCTTATCATACTGCATCTCACACGTCAAGTGCACCATGGAAACTCAGAGATGTTTGACCTAGTTACGCAAGATTTGTTGCCGAGTGACTAGATGTTTCCATGTGCACTCTATGAGACGTGGGACACCAGAAAAATATATTCCTTTCGTCATGGGAGACATGCTGTGTTCTGGGGTGCGGATCACGATTTTTAATCAGTTTTGAAATTTGTTGCAAATTTATTCATCATGAAGTTTACCTCGTTGTTGACAATGTCCGAGATAACACGTATAATTTAAGATTTACAAGCTCTGGGCTATCAGTTTCCGTAACCTAAGATTTTCTGCTCGCATTGGGCTCAATGACAATTGTCCTTGACCAGTTCCTATCAGGGTCGGGAAGAGCATCAACACCTGCACCTGCAAAAGCTCTTTTAATAGGAAGGTTTAAATACTGGGTCGAGTGTTTGATGATAACAGTAAGGAAACAGATTAGGTTGTCACCCATATGGTCAATGTAAGGTAGATGAGTGAAGACGGGCAAGTGTAGTCCTGTGTGATCGGAGGGTCCCAATAAAGTTAAAGGAGAAATTCTATGGGACAGTGGTTAGGCCAGCTATGCTGTTGGGCAGTATAAAAGATTCGCGAAAATAGAATGAGATTAAAAGAAAAGTGCATGCTTCAGTACATGGGTAGGGTGTCAAGGGCAGCTAGAATTAGGAATGAGTATATTTGGGATAGTTCGGGGTTGGGGAGACATTGCAAAAAATTGGAATAAAAAGATTGAGGTGGTATGGGCATTGCTATGAGCAGCCGGGGTAGAGCGGAAGGTCAAAGCAGACGTGGGAGAAAATTATATGGTGAGAATATGGTAATGTGTGGGCTGGATGAAGATGTGGTAGGAAATAGGAGGGAATGCAGAGCCAGAGCTCGCCAAACCGAGCATGCCATAGTCAGTTAAACTGTTCTAAACGTATGATTTGCCATTCTGTAGGTCAACCTTGGGTTGACTAGTAGCAAACTAGTAGCACCGGCACCAGTTCATCCTTGCTATCGATCCCTAATTGAAAACTGGCCCTCCATCAATTGTTTAATGATTGCGGTAAAATTTTACGCATGTATCAATGTCACACAACAGCTCCTCTTTTTTCCGGGCATCATTTTACACATTTGCCTTGAACTGAGCAAGGAGTTATGATGCTAGATTGGGATCTCAACAACTTATCCGCCTACACCGAATCCTGTGCCAGTTAACACATTCTTTGTGTAGGAATTGTTGTTCCAATTAATAGTCCTTTTTGTGTGCGCAGATATTGTACAAAGATATTCATACTATGAGATGAAGCTAGGACTTACTGGAAAGCCTTGAAATGCATTAAGAGGTTTGACGGTTGCAAATAAACGATTTTTTTTTAACCAAGCCCACTGTGAGATGTTAGTCCTAGCACTCGTTAGGAACAACAGTAATCATCCTTAAACAATCAGTGCCATTAGTTTTTCATATTTAGAGAATTATTAAGACCGGAACAGCAAACACTTAGGGGTTTTAAGACGTGAAACGGTTGCGAAACTCAGCCTCTTACTCTCAAAACTAGAGAGTAGGAGATCCATCAGTAATCGGTTTACGGAAGGTTCCATCAAAGCTGGACATCTCCTGTGAATATGTATAATCCACAAAGGAAGAACTTGTGATATCACTTATGCAGTTTTTGGAGATTTAAGACGTACACCACCCTGTCTCCTCCCTTCCAAACAGGTGTCTTCAGTCCCCTAGAGGGGCAAGTGGTGATTCAAATTTTGTGACCACTTTTTTTCTGATCCCCAGAAGAATGATTATAACCACTTATGTAGTTCATAGTGAGGGAGCATTATTATTTTGAGGGCAGCAATTAAATACTATTTTATAATGCAAAAACCTCAAATAAAGCTAATTAATGACTTCTGCCCTAAAGGATGACTCCAGGCTTGTCATACTGTAATTTGTCCATCATAAGTTTTGCTTTATCAACATTTCAATTACACATGACACAATTAATGATTTATTGTCTAGTTACAGCTACGCACAGTAGATATCTAAGAGGTAGTCGCAATTGCAGGCTTCCCACAAAGATTTTGCCAACTTAATTTACAAAAACAAAGAAAATTTATATTCAAATTATATACAGCGTTTGCGGCATATAAACAGCACGCGATAAATTCGTCTTAATCTTAATTTCAATGGTGGTTTGTTGGCCAGTGTTGATTTCGATTTGGAAGACGTACAAATATCGTCCGTCCCCCTCCCCAAATTATGTATGGAAATTGTTGTTTAAATCTGACTCGAGCAAACAATAGAGAATATTATTATTATACTATTGTTTTGTTTTTCAAAATTATTTAAAGTAATAAGATACGATGTTTATTTGGTTTTCGAAATATTGATAGCAGTATTACATTTTAATATAAGCACTTGTATTCATAGGGTTGTATTCAAATATTATATTACATGACATAAAGTCAAATGTAGATAGCAAAAGGGCCGGGGAAATAAAACCAACATTGTCGATATGGTTTCATCTGCTTGTAGGTCAAAGCAAACCGGAAGCAACAACTTCATTACAATAAATTCTGCGTACTCCAGGAGAAAGTACGACACACGGAAGGGTGTCCCATTGTCTTAGCCCCAATTATTCATTTATCATTCCCGCCTGCGGTAAGGATTATTAAATATACAAGTTCTAGCTCTCCAGCAGATTCCTTCTGTCATCCTTCCCATATTTTGCCAGATCCGTCTAATTATTGTTATGATCTAATTATCAAATCACCCTTGGTATCAGCTTTGAAGTGACTACCTTTGTCTGAATGCAACAGGATTCAAAAACAGTAATTTGTATGTTAATTAAAAAGTGGATAAGTACGTTGTTTTGCATAGGAACTTCCCCAAAAATATTATCATGGGAATATGCATCAAAAGCATTGCTGGCGGTGGAATTATAATTATTACCACGTAAATTTAATTACGGTATGAAAACATAAGGCGGCGTGCACCATGTTTTGCACAGACTTCTTGGTGGCATGCATCTATAGTTAGGCAGTATTGTTAGCTTGAAGGCGTTTTCAATGTCTCCTGGGTGCCCTTTCTTTTTTTTTTTTTACTGTAAACAACCCACAGCCTGTATCGAAATTTTCATGCACACATCCCCATGAAACCAAGTTTCATTTGGAGCTCAGTGGGGCTGTATGAGAACCTCGTATAGGGGGGAGCATATGTTGGTTATTGCAATCTGCCATAGTAAAGCAAATTTCTTTTTTTCTCATTGACGCCTATAGGCGCCTCAGTAACGGTAATATGCTCCACTATTGTGCCACTTGCACTTAAAAGAACCTTTTTCTCCTTGCAACGAGTAGAGCAGCAAAAAATCCCAGGTGTAGGGCCTCGGTGAGGGAGGGGAGGAAAGGTGCCCCAATGAAGAAAAAATATGCCATCCAATAGATCGCCCATGTGTCCCAGTGGGACAAAAAGGGGTAGCCGATCCTAGGCGGAGAAAGGGTTGGTAGTTGCTTCGCTTTTCTTCATTGACGTCTGTAATACAGTATGCAGTAATTCACGGTATATATGTATTCTCGACACGTTGAAAGAGTTCAATCTTCATCATTAATATCGTTATAAAATATTACAAATTTCTAAAGAGTTTGTGACTGGTCATTTGCCTAATTATGATATTCCCACTAAAACATTGACGTCGACAAGGATTAACTAGGATGACTATTACACATGCTTGAAGTTGGAAAGTAACTCTTTACGTTTAATTGACAATTTCCTCCCAATTTTAAATTTATGAGCTTTTAATCCATTAAGATACTACTATAAAGTGCTAACAATGTCGCTGTTAGGAAAAGAGTTGTGTTTTCTGAGCGATTCAGAGCCTGGAATGGCAAAATGAAGGTCTCTTTTGCCTGTGTAGAGCGGATGAACAATTGGTCGTTATATCACCACTTCCCCTTAAGATGAGATCTTCCCATTTTATTTTTATTCCTCGCGAATGATGTTATTGAGGAAAATATATACGGCCTTTAAGGGCGGAAAATATGTCATGCGTTTATACAGGAAGTGATGACATACGGGGCAATATAGAAACGGACATGTAATCAATAGTAATTACCAAAAAACAAATGTTTTTATGCCCCTCCGTTCAGATGGGATATAAAGGAGTGAGATAGGACCAATAATGAGGCGTAAATCACATCAAAATGAGATGAATTGATTAATAACTAAAGTCCTAGGAGACGCACTTTCTGAACGTTCCTTATTTTGTTTTTAATATTTTGCAATTTCGAGATGAGATGCGTTGTAAAATGACGACTACGATTATTAATAAAACATTTTTTAAAATTTAATTTCAGAAATTCTGATATGCAGTGGCATTTTGCATTTGATAAACGGACTTCAGATTCTTTAAGTAGATTCTTGAAGTATTCATATGCGTCTCTCTCTTTCTAGATATATATATATACACATAAATACTTATTGCATAACATGGTAAGATGCTACTTGGTTCAAAAAAATTGATTTAAATGATGAAATATAGGTTTGAATATATATATATATATATATACTGAATATATCATAAAAAATTGTATTATAAAGTCCTGATGCGATTTGTGCCTTTAGAGATATCTAGTCCTCCAGTACACAGTATGTCACAGCACTCACTCATAGCACTTGTAAGACTAGATATGTAAGAAACAAGTCATATAGTAGTACTTTATATATAAGTCAACTTTTATGCTTCACACCATTCAATTGATCTCCAGTTGCTAGTTGCAGTCATTATAGAGCACAAGTGCAGTCGTATACTTAACAGAATTTGGACAAAAACATGCTCGGAAATATTGAATCTTCCCATGAGCTAAAGAAGATCATAGAAACACACTTACTGCTTATATAACTCTTAAACTTGACAATCGGAGCGAAAGAAACCGACAGCGTATGTACATAGTAGCCTGTCGTGGTCATACTGGTGTCATCCATGCGCAAATGCGTATGACCAGTCAACCCATGTTGAATAATTTCATTTACTTTTAACATCTCACCCTACATCAGCTTCAGTAATCCTGTGCATTACGGACGTGGGGGATTTGCAAAGTTTAATTTCAAGTCACACTAGTTGGTCTAAGTCTCCTGCGGGTGTATGGACCTCATGGTGGAATATTCAAACTCATTAAATTCTATTCTGTGTTAAAAGAGGTGACCTAAAAAGATTGTGGCAATGCGTCAGAGTGGTCATTCACTTAAAACCAGTAAGCATGTCGTCCAAGAGCTCTCTCTCCGTGTTCCCCCTTTCCTGTTTTTTATTAAATTCGATGTATTTTACTTTCGACACACTTGAAACATCAGTCTAAAAAAAGGCTCCAAGAGTGGCACTATCACCAGAGTTATAAATCTGGGGATTTGAACTGGGACCCATCAGAAATGTTCAGAGTTGCTAATGAAGCTTTCGTTGTAGTTCCGACAGGCGATGATCGTTATAAGGGGCGGTAAATCAGATGATGACGATAACAAATAATTTGTATGTATGTAGTGTAACGGGTGATATTGAAAAGCGTGGTCATGGTATTTTAACCCATTGTAAGTAGCCAGTTGGAACCGAAATCTCTTTCCATACACCCACCTCAACTCCACTTAAGGCTACCTTCATCATTCGAACACATCATAGATTATAATGAAGGTTTGTGCGCTTGGAATGACAAGGAAGGATAGGATTAAGGTTGAGAGTGTGTGCACACGTAGACGGGGGGACAAAAGCGGGTTTGGGACAGTGCAGGTTAGGTTAAATTGACACATCCCAGATTTCCCTTTCAGCGTCGCAAATGTACGCTTTTAACAAGCAAATTTAAAAATTGGGCAGTTATGTGTGTAGGACCATTCAATACATATTTCCTCCTCTCCTCTACCTTACTCATCTCGTTCTATAAATTTTGTAAAAACTGGGTGCAGTTTGATGTATTTTAGGGAATTTTACTTTTTAGATTTGAAGCTAACAATAACGCTAGTCTAGCCCATAGGCATTTCTGAAGTAAATCAGACACATTTTAGGAGTGATATCACATGAAAAGTAAACATCTTCTTTCATCATGATCTGTATCATTCAGCAACAATAGTATTGACATAGAGCCTGCGTAATGTATATAAATGTGCAGTGCATTATTTTTTTTGTTTACTTTTTCATCTCAAGATCCGTAACATTTCAATAAATTCTGTTACAAGCTTCTGCACTATCAGCAAAAATCCCCTTAAGATCCTAAAAGATCCTTTACATGTGAAGACTGACGATTTCACTAGGACGAGTATGCGCAAGTGGTAGATAACTTTTTGAAATATTTCTGAAAATTCGTTGGCCTGTCATTCAAGCATAGGAGGTGAACTATTGTGCATTTCGATGGATACCTAACTTAAGAATATTAGGTTGGGGAATATGCACCGCAGATTTTAAGTGATTATATTATTTTTTTTTAATTTAAAAATTGACTTCCTGTATAGTTCTTCATGCATTGGCATCAGGTCTCACAGGAATATTCTGAAAAACGTACAGAAAGATGCTCTGTCAAATTGCCAAAACTTAAAACACTTGATTGTGGTCGCATTTTGAGTTAACTCTTTGTCTTCGACTAACAGTTTCATTTGGTGTGACATGGCACACTGGCATTGTTACGATGTGCTTAAAAGAAGAAGAAGAAATTGTTGCAGCAGTGTAATAGTTTGGGGAAGAAAAAAAGGGGAAAAAAGAAAATGACGAACATTTCAAGCAGTCCACATCAAAACGACATAAATTCAAATTACTGTCCGTTTCTGACTGACAAATTGATTTTCTGAAGAGTTTCCTCAAAACCATTTCAAAGACAAAAATCGAAAATTTTAGTTAGTGGCTTTTTCCAACGATTTATTTCATTCCTCATACTGAGATCCTAAAACTATTACTGCCCTGTATAATTTATTATGGCAGCTATCTGCGTTAACTATTACGAAGACGCCCACCGTAATAAAGACTCCTGGACAAATAAACCATATAAAAACTCAGAAAGAACGAGGCACACTGCTAGCTATTAAAAATAAGTGAAGGACAACTGCACCTCATCACCATTCTTAGTGGCAAGTGCTTCGATATTTTGATAGCTCAGTAGTTAGCACAGTGGACTAGTGATTGTTTACTCAATCGCTGCCAGACACGCTCTTAAAATTGCCCCTTAAAATGGATTTAAAGAGGAGATGGACAATAAAGCGTTGCCTGTCTCTACGGCGTAGCCAGGGCACATTAGTACCATACTAGGTAACATAATGAGATAAAGATAAAGTCTTTGTAAGATTTTATCTAGGCCTGTCATGAACATTAGTGTACTGTACCCTCAAGATCAGCACACTGACCTTGTAGCTCCATTTGGCATTACAGTTGGATAGTTTGAGCAGTAGAAACATGGAAAACAACAACTCGACTCCTAGGGCACATTTTGCTGGCCTGCTACTGAACAGCTGTGATTCAGTTCGGCAATAATTTTGAAAAGAATCTGAATTGCGTCGCAACAACTTCGATACATGCTTCTTAATTAAGTCTCACAGAAATGGTAAAATTTCAGCAATTAGAGATACTGTATATACAATCTTACGTGAATATTTGCAACAGGACACATCCCCCTAAGCAACCACTTTGTGGTTTAAGCTTTTCGTAACTAAAGTAATAGCGTGTCCACTAAACCACGGGCGAATGTTGTGCAATTTTCGTACCTGTTTGTGGATTTCATTAATTATACGTTTGGGACCGCACCCAAATTCATCACACAATAGGTACCTGATGAATAAGATAGACTGACGAACTCGGAATGCAATGTGTAAAAAGTACTGGCGAATTCATTTGGCGGTTCCCTTCAGCGTTTTAAACTTCGAGACGAATATTTTTAATTTATTGCGTAATTTACTTGGAACAAAATAGACACCAGTCCTTCAAAGGGCCCAAAAGTGACACCACCACTATTTATGAACTGAGGGGAGGGAGTAACACACCTGCATATCAGGTAAAAAAACCAAATTAATTATCCAATTGTGTTAAAGAATTTAATGCATGTAGCAACTGGGATGGGTGCCAGTCAGTCAGGAAACACATTTAAAAAGGGGGGCACAGAATCACGTCACATTGGTTAAAAATGAAGGAACTAAGTTGATTTATTAGAAGTCGACCTTGTAAAAATGAAAGCACATTCTGCGAAATGGTGAAGCACGTCTATTTTATGTCAACTGTACTGTGTTGTAGTAGTTAGACATGAGTTCATAGAATGACATGTCCCTGGTTAATATCTAAACTAAAAACCAAGACTCCATTTATTTATTCGAGTACTTTTATGGTTTAATGTCTGCATGGGGGAGAGCGAAGTGACCTATACTAAACGTGTGCAAGTAACTAGGACTGAATAATGATTATTCACTAGATTAACAAAAGCATATGAAGATGATATCACTTTACGTGAACATTGCGGCATACGATTGACCTTCATGTTTGGCATTTCAATCGATAAACAAGTCCAGGACGACCGCATGCAGGGTTCATAAATATTGCCATAAAACGAGCGGCCAGGAAGCCTGGGTCTTTTTCACATTTTATTGTCCTTCTCTCTAGTAATATAGTCTCTACTACCAGTTGTTAGTCCCTTTCATTTTTTAAATGACACTAAATTGTTAACGAGCAGTGTTCATAAAATATAACATTGGACGAAAATTCACATGATTTTACGAGTCCCAAACCAATAATGGTGCGGCGCATCGTGTCCTGTTTTTTCATGCGCAAAATAAATAAACAAGAGTCCATATAGTGTAAGGAAATGCATTATTTTTTTCTTGAAAAGAAGCTTGTTTCCCTTATATTATGAAAAGGAGAATGGCGGAAAATTGAACATAATGAGAGGAACCGTAGGTCTTTCAAAAACCATTACATGATTTTGCCTTGACTCCAATGACGACCATCCCAGCATACTCATACTGACTTCACAGTGCGTCAGCTGTGTCTACAGCCCATGGCGCCTCCACCTCACCCAAATCTTTCCCAAGAAATGATGGTTTTTATTGCTATAAAATTAAGAGTCAAAGTTGCTTAGGTCTTGTACGTGTCTTACTTTAAATTCCAAAATCATTGCCTATCACCCTTCCCCTCCCACTTTCCCCCTTCCCCCTTAACCGGAACTTCTTGCCACAGAATAGTCCTTTATTTAAAGAAGGGCTACGACTCTCGTTTAAAGAAACATCAGGACATCTGCAACATCTGTTCAATGCTGAACATCAGATAAGAAACGTCCGTGTCATATATATTTCATCCTAGAACTATATAAGGTTCTGGATGACCCAAAGTTGACCGAGCTGAAACCAGAAGGCGTCCTGCTGTCGTACGGCAGAGCCTTAGACTCAAAATGTTGGACGCCTGCAGTGCATTGCGATAACCCAACGCGCAATAGGAAATAGCTTCATAAATGTTTGAAAAGCACTAAAAGGATGTATGCTATGGTTGGTGGTTGTGGTGGTCAGCAACAGATTGTGGAACCCCCGGTGTTAGAGGCTACACTAGAGGGATTCACAGTAGGCGGAAGGGAAGCGCAGGAGAGTTTTACACCATTTTGCGCTTAAAATTAAATGGAATTAAAAATTCAAGACCTCAGTCACGCTATTCACATATTATAGTTAATGGCTACCGTATTGGATAGCCCAGGCAAATCAATGGAATTGGCATTATGAAAATGTCACCTGTTAAGGCCGTTCATTTTCATGACAATTGCCCAGTATGTGCAAACATTATTTTTTAGGGAATGTTGAAAATAATGAAGGTTTGGATCTCGGGTATTGGTTGTTACAATTTTTTTAAATGTCAGTAATCACCTGAAGAGCGAGATGATGGGGTTTTGACACCGAAAGTTTATGACGGTATTGTATAACCACACCCTCTAAATCCATTTTGTTTTCGTACTTGACCGATTTGTAAATTCCCGACGTGAAAGTCATAATTATGTCAGGTATAAACTTGGTTGTCGACCTGTTACAGATGTAAAGGTGTACAGTATTATTTACCAAGCTACGAAATATAAACAAGGAAGAGACGTGATGTGTTGTTCCCCTCTCCGTTGCCCAAAGGAGATATATACACCCTCGACCTGGGTGGAACCCACATCCATGAATCGTTGCTTTTTGTGGATAGTAACGATCACCGCCTGCTGACATATCAAGCAAAAAAAGAACTAGGGGCTGGAAGCACCCTAGAAAGGGTTGACTGACCAAGTTTGAAGGTAAAAAAGAGAAGCTATTTTCCTCAAACCCCTCTTCTGTTTTGAGGGCAGTGGATAAACTTCGCTACGGTTGGAGGCTACGTGAAATTTAAGTTCAAGTTTTTTTTTTTACTGAAAGATGGTAAAGTTGTTTCGTGAGTGGCAAGGTGATTCACCTTCTAATCAACTTAGTCCCATCCAATAGGTAAGGAGTCCCCCCCCCGCAAAAAACTAGACTACTTACTACAACAGGTACAACATTTTCAGTCCCTTAATATGTATTATTTAATTCTATGTTCGGGGCGATTTTCTGACCAAGTAACATCAAACACCAACAGGGGATCACAAACGTGTACTTATCCCATGAAAAAAGTGGTCTTCTTATCAGGGTAAAAGGCCTGTGACCTCGACCATTGGTGGACCTAAGTAGTCTTTAACGTCCAGAGCACTCTACTAACCAGTTGCGCCACCAAAATCCATTTTTCTGCCCCCTGGATTTCATAATTCCATCTAGGTCAGGGTTGGACAGCTCGAGTTTCAGATATCCAGAAAAGAAAGAAAAATCAGAAATATGAAGAAAGGAAGACACAGGTGGGGTGAAAGGGAGGAGCGAGGGTCAGTTAGAATCAGTGCGACTGGTGCCAAACCCCTTTTAATGGCCTCATGATTTGAAAGGGTATGCTGGGTCAAGTTATTCGATGACTGAATCCACAAAGAGGCTATCATGATGGTTGCCCCAAGACGTTTTGCTTGTGTATTCAAAAGAATTGTGTTTATGCATTGGCAGCCATCAAAAGCCGTTATGTCTTTGGGATGCTATCATGTCGCCATCTTTGTGAAATTATGACTTCATCCACTCTAATTCGTCTGCAATTAAAATGTTGTAGTTCTCTCGTTGGTTTCCGTCATGACAGTTATTACGCGGAACAGGTACAGTGCATCTGTTGTTTAGTCCCCTGATAGTGAGGGGGAGAAAAAAAGCAACGCTCGGTAGTTTTGAGGTTAATTTACCTTCACAAAATGGACGTGCTATTTCTAAACGATGCAAATGTAGACCTCATTATCCCATACGACATTACTAGTCTGATGTATCCAAGGACGTAATTATAACTTAAGGTGGTGGTGGTTTATTTCAACTGAAATTTGCTTTAGATTTCTGCAGTAAATCACAATGTTGCAGCCACTTTTTATGATCCATTTGTTGATTTACATCGCTTGCGTTGGCCTCATTAAGCTCAATGGATTATATGTTCAATTCCTTCCAGTTGATATGCGAAATGAAACCGTGGACTCAAATATTAATTAATAAAGCAAACCATCGTAAACTTATCTAATACACCAAGTGTTAGGGCTTCTTTTTGGTATAAATAACCGGTATTGTTACCAACAGAGAGCTATTATAATTACCAGTCCGGAACATAGAAATTCATTTGCCTTTACAGCACACTGCAAATCGTTATTCTCTGTTCAACGGTAATTGTTTATCCGAATAATTTACTCCATTAATTAATTGCAACATGAGAATGAAATATAAACTCCGCCTGGTGCATAATCGACAGGAACACACTGCGGGATAATTATTTTTCGGTTTAAAGTCCCATTTCGGATCAGCATATTGAATAGATCGAAATAACATGTGCAACGAGGGTAGAACTACAGTAGGTGCCCCATATCAACAGAAGAAGAAGGAGGAAAAAGAGCCGAGATTAGATCCACCATAGGTGGGAGACGGATGGTTGAGTTAGGACGATAGAACTGGTTCTATAAGGGACATGGTAACCAGGGCCGGCCCTAGAGTTTGCGGGGCCCAAGACAGCAGGCGATAGAGAGGTCCAAGGCAGCAGGCGATAGAGGGGTTCCAAGGCAGCAGTCGATAGAGGGGTTCCAAGGCA
>JAAFCE010008833.1:28287691-28570272 GCA_013389805.1 Trigoniulus corallinus | reverse complement strand
AGAGGGGTTCCAAGGCAGCAGTCGATAGAGGGGTTCCAAGGCAGCAGGCGATAGCGGGGCCCCAGTACCAAGTTTTTTTAAATTCTCCAGCGCGGGGCCCAAGGCGGTCGCCCCGGTCGCCTTGCCCTAAGGCGGTCGCCCCGGTCGCCTTGCCCTAAGGCCGGCCCTGATGGCAACCATGTTTAGTTGGACAGAAATTCCGCTTGGAATGGAAAGGAATGGAGGACGAGAACTCGCAGAGAAGTGATCGTGCCATAAGGTAGGATAAGGATGCACTGATGGCAGAAAGGGCTCTTTTACGTCTAGGTGACATCATGCACACCATAGTACAGCTTGGTGTTCCATCAGACGGATGTCAGATTTAAGAGTTTCCCTCAAAAGAAACCTCTCGCCTTGGTCAGGATTGAAACTGCGACCATGAGCTCAAGAGTCATGCACGCTACCTTTAATTAAGTTACCGAGACGGATGTGGGGGTTTCTAATCAGTTCGGGTCATCTGAAGTTGTTCACCGTAGTGGTAATCCACTGTCGGGATAGTATTCGTATGACAACGTGGAAACCTAGCTTTAAGACAGAGGTGTCAATTTCATTTCACCAACGGCCATTTTTCTAATAAGAAAAATTCACGCGGGCTGCACGAATTTATATTGTTACTCATCCTCCTCTTCAAATTTCGCCGTTTTTTTGTAACCTTTAAAGAAATACCAAATTACTGTAGTAACAAAACTGAAGCATAAAATGAATTTTACTACAATACGTAAAAAGTAAATCCTTCAAATACATTTTTATACCAGGGACTCCAGCATTGTCGTGAATTACAAAAATACAGGTCGCCGGCTGCCTGTTTGATACCCCTGCTTTAGGGGCGTGGTTTTACACTAGTGCAATGTAGCAACGTGTCCTGGTTTCTTGGAACATTTCTACACATTATAGGTTGTGTAAGTCTCATTTACGCTCATGTAATCTTGTTACGTCAATTTTTATGTTGTAACGAACTAGAAATTATGGAACTAGGAAGTCATTCAAATGTTTTCTGGTTCTGTAATTTCTAGTTGAAAGTTTTCTTTAGTCGGCAGCTATACGACAACACCGTTCCGTACTGAATAATATATAGAGTGGTTATATGTAATTTGACATTCTTGCCCGAACCATTTCGTCTTAATTTCTCAATTCAAAAATATATTTTTTTAATCATCGACATAAAGAGTAGGAGAGAAATGTTAGTGTGCGGGGTGGAAGGGGACATGGTGAGAGATAAGCGGCACCCCCGCTTATCTCCCACCAGGTCCCGCAGAGTCAGAACACCAGACCCTGCCACAGGCGGGGTAAAGGGTGATGATAAATCATCTAGATAGAGATTTAAGTTGGGTTTTTAGAGATTCAACATCTTACAAATTGGATTTGCAGATCGACGCGTATCGTTTTCTTGTAGAAGGTGGACTGGGGGAGGGACCTGTCAGGTGCAGGTGACATGGTATACAGCTGTACGCCACACGGAAGGTGTAGCAGCTTTCCCCTCTTGTCCGAAAGATTGAAGACTTGCTTTCCATGACTTTCGATAATGAACTTCCACTACCAATACAAGCTTTGACAGCCGTTAAACAATCAACACACATTTTGTTACAAATTGTGATAAAAGCTGCAATCCATTTATCAGAAGCGTCAGACTCATTAATTACGAAATAGTATTTTTGACAATGCACCCTCAGCTTGTGGAGGTGTCCCAGCCATTAATGGGAGAGAATATATTAAATGAAGTGGTTAAAAGTAAAATAATTGCCAGATATCTTTTCACACATGGAGTGTACAACAGTTCCTAATATAGGTCGTAAATAACAGGCGATAATGCACGCATTTGTCATTATGAAATACGCCAGGATTTCATTTTCCCTATCTGATAAAGACTGTTGGGCCAAATACATTTACAGATAATCCTGTATTATAACCATTTCCCTATGGGAATTTTTGGTGATTTTAGACCTGGAAAGTGAATTGGGATTTATATTGGGATTCCGTTAAATGACAGGAACTATTCGTGGCGCCAAAAATAATTGTCGATGAATGTCGACTGCAAGTAGAAGAGAGAAAAAGGTCATCTTAACACAACATTGATTTCACTATTCAGAATCAGGCTTTAAAAGGCAGGATGACAAACTAGATTTTCAGTGATAGATTGTTGGATTTAAAAATATGTAGCACTTTGACATTGTGTAAACAAAGACATGTGTAAAAAGCACCGAAAAAAATTAATGGCCTGATGATGTAATTCGTGAACTAACCCACTGTTAATATACAGTACTTCCGGAAATAGAAATGAGATTAGGTGGATATAGTTTTTCCATGTGACCTCAAGTTTTTGTTGTTGTTGTTGTTATGGGGGTCATCGAGGTCTCTGCAGTAGATTGATTATATATAAGCTTGCTCGTGACATCGGTCTCCTCTCCTGCTCCAACGAGGAATTATGAAAATATGGTCCAAGATGGGGGTACTGTGGCTTAATTGCTATGCATAGTTAAGACCCTAGATATCAGTATCATGAATAATTCCCATTTTCAGTGTAAGCCGTAGTCGTCGCAACACGCGAGTTTACATATTTGAGCATATCATTAACGATCTCAACGTATGAGGAACTATCGACCAAGGCCTGCCCAGATCAGTTTGGCCTCAATTTTACCCCTTTCATTGTTCACTTGTAAATCACTCAACGTATGCAGGTCTCTTGAACAAAAATTCATTAATTCACAGCAGTTGATTTCTGCCAGTGATAGTCCATATGAGGGCATATTTGAACCATAATTTCTCACCGAAGTGAGGCACACTGATCAAGCTGTTCCTGCATAACTATCCTTATCCAGGACAGTTAAGGTTGTGTACTATTACTGATGTGGGTCATGAAGACTAAGATTGGGGGATAGAAGGTGCTCTCCAGATTCCCTGACGAAAAGGTGCTATCCAATTTGCGCCTTAATAGCGCTGGTGCGCACCAGGGCTCTTGGCAACTCAAGTAGACTGACTTTCCATGTCATTTCAAATACTACAGTACATTATCGTTCTCGGCACAAGACAAGGGCCACTTCGCGCTTGATACTTCAAACGACTGCTCAAGTCACCAGCACCATTGGCTGGACATGATGCATGCAGCCGCCAAAAATTTATTCCACTGTGAACAAAACTGACGTTTAATTTGCCGGTAGAGCACACAGAACTATTTTAACATACGGAGCATTATACCAACGGTCCAAAGGGGGTTTAATTTAGTTTCTTAACTTGACATCTTTCCACCGGTCCATCAGTATTCCACTTGTAGTCCATTGGCAACAATGTTGACTTGGCGTTAATATTGAGACAAAATTGTTAAACAAGTCTAAATGGGCCCTTTGCAGAATTCCTCACTAGTCCAAGTTACTCAAAAGGATCGAGTGAAATGCTCCCGCAGTTGTGTTGTATGGCTAGCAGTGGTCGATTGCTGCTGCCTCTTGGCGGTTATTGAAAAACCTGGTTGTCCTCAAATTGCAGTTCCCTAGCGACTAATGCATTCAGCGTTTTCTTATGACTTGAAGGCGTTTCTATATTATTACCATTCCAGTTGACATTCACTTCACGAAGTACAGTGAAATCCCCATTATGCCAACCTAAACGCAAACCCTAGGATTGTCGGATAAGTAAAAACCTTGGCTAATAGAGAAACAACATTTTTTTTTCTACACAAACACAAAATGAAGTTTGGTTTTACATTGAAACAACCATTTTCATTCTCTTTTTCTTATTAGCCATTATGAAACCGCCTTAAAAAGCAAAAATCTTGCAATTTACAATTCTTACACAGATATCATTTTGACTGTTGATGTGAAATTATTAACTTATCCCGTAGTCACATGTCAGATATTCAAGAACTACTCTATATGCCTTTAGCGACAACAGCAACAATTTTAATATGAATTCCTTCCGCCTTTATATTTTCACTGTGCGTTAAGTTAACCCCTTCGACAAATTCTCGGATCCGAGGATTTAGGAAAGGAAAGAATGTGTCAAGAAGAATTGAAAGTAATTAGATAACAACGTCAAAGACGAAAGCAAGTGGATAATGTGCGGTGAATGCAATTCCTAATATTTCAGATGAACTACTGTTATTTACTTAAATATTTTTCCAGGCAAAAGTTACTTCTTTATATCATTCAAAGAAGGAAACCGTCTCCTATTTACAATTCCGGCAAATTCTTGTTATTTAAATTAACCAGACCACCATTTTCCCTTCTGATTTTCAACGATATCATAATCGTCCTCAGGCTTCTAATAAGGACGGCTAAGTGACGACGTACAATCCATGTTCGGTGCACTGTAGGACTGTCGTCTCAGAGAGAAAGAAAGAAACCTTCAACCTCGGCTAGAGGCGAACCTGCGTACTTTTAAGCTCAAAAAGCAAACACCCTCAACCAACTCAATTACCAAGGTCGATAACGATTTAAGAAAAGTACCACTTTAAAATTGTAAAACGGTGACTGGCTAACCTTCACCAGCTAACTCATTAGCTACTAGTAACCTGTCTCAAAATGAAAATGGTAGCGGCTTATTGCGTTGACAACACTCTTGTCTGATCACTGCAGTTAAGCAGCGCAAACCTAGTTAGTACTGACGTGGTGGCTGCTGGGGAAAACTGGGTACTGCTAATACCCAAATTGTGTAATGGATGTACACAGTGGACGGGGCTCTAATGACCTTGTAGTTGAAGGACCCTAAAACACCAACAAACAACAATCAAAATGAAATCTGACCATAAAAAAATTTGATAAAACGGTCATTTCTATTGTTAAATGGTCTTTAACGGACGAAAAAAGGACCAGAGAAAATAATTTCAGCAAAGGGCTGCTTGTCAGTGGACAAATACTCACGCCTGAAAATGAGGCATGCACTTGTTTAAACATCAGGCCTGTGGTGTGGTGTAACAGGTGAACTGGGAGACATACCTGTAGTACATCTCAAGTCGTTGAAGGGAAGAGGAGAGAGAAAGGAGAGGACTGGATGGGAACGGTGTTTTCAAAATGGGTTGAAAAACGTATAAATAAATGTATATGTACAACTAGATTTGTATCTTGTATTGTATGCTAATCACGCAGTAGGACTGCTTAGCTCAGGACTTCTTTTCCAAGATTCGGAATGGGCTTTTTTTGAATTCCCATTGATTACTGAAGCGCACACATACATACAATAGACTTTGAAGAATGGACTAAAGGGAGAAAAAGAGCAAAAAAAATAAAAAAAAAACACGACACATCAAATCTCGTTTCGGCATAAAGAAGAAGAGAAGCATATCACTTCCTTATCTCCCTGGGAAATTTAAACTTGAAATACAACTGGGGAACAAAAAAAATACGTCTACTTTGCATCTCGACCTCATAAAACATACGTGTTACCTGTTGAACTTGCAACTATATATCATTCATAACTTTCTTATTTACTAACGGCGCTATATTTAGGGCACTAACGAAAAGAAATAATATAGGATACTGATAGGATACTGAGATAGTCGTCACCTAGACACCATCATTTAATAAGTATTTATAAGGAGACGGCACCGCTTTAGTAAATGAGTAAAGTGCGTGGCTCAGACTTTTTTTTGTTAGATTCAATTTATTCCTCCTTCGACAAATACCTGACCTAGACCTATTCTGGATGTTTATATTTAACTCTACCATCGGCTATGAACAGCTAAGTTTTCGGTGAATCGCCCACTACTGTCAACAATCGGTACAATCACCTTAACTTATGAACAGTTTTGTAACCGCGACCAACCAACCCTTTTGAAAAGGTGCATTCACAACGTTCTTTTTTTAAATGTCGTCCCGGTAGAATTGGTTAGCACAGTAAATTTACAACAGGGTGTTTAAAAAAGGAGATGGCTAAAATGCTCTTTCTAACTTGTGAGAAAGAGGGGGGAAAGGGGCGTTTGAGACTTAAAAACACTGGGGGAGCAACGGTGTAAATCATTCCAACTGACGAACTTACAATGAAAGCGAGGAGACTGAACCAGAGGTTCCTCTTTATTCTTGATTCAAACTGAATCATTTGAAACAAGAACCATAACGAAATGTGTCCACTGCCTTCCTTGGATGCTTTCTATTCGCAAACCTGGTTTAACATTACCTCCCTTTTTTTTCTTACGTTTTTCTCAGTTTTTGGCACTGGGTGTTGCTATACGGGATATAGTTTGCTCATAAATGATGCCAGACGTCACATATGGAAGAAATCGCCAATATTCTGGAGAAGAGGGACAAGTCGTCACCATCATTAATACTCCACGAATCCTCATTTCCTTAGTATCCGTTGACTTAAAACTTCCGAAATCAACTTTCAATTTGTCTCGCTGGAGTGAAAGGCAGTATTTGCAACATGTCAACGTGGAGCGTGTATTGACCTCCAATTTCAGGAATAGGAATCTTGGTAACGGCCTTGAAATACTGATCTCACTTCCCAGTTTTTCCACTAGTCCACCATCTTCACCAACAACATATTGGATTTCTAGAATTGCTCTCTAACTTTTCGCAATTCTATTAATATTTTCACCTTATTTGATTACTCAAGTCACATATGATGGAGAACAAGAGTGTAATAGTAGAGGTGAAAAAAAAAGACCACAAAGCAGACTTGAGGAAAGCTAAGGCACATGTTGTGCCTTAGGTGATAGCAAATATGCGCCATACGAGAAAGGTACATTTGAGGGTATCTCTAGCTAAAAATAAATCACTCTCTATAGTCAGGATCGAACCTAACCTGTAAACAGTAGGTTGTACCTACCGAAGATACGGAAAAGGTAGTTAGTACTCAAGTACCCTTAGATGCAACTCCTAACTGAGCTGTCAGGTAGGTAGGGAATTGAAAACTTGCCCTTCTCACGACAGTACACGTCAAAATTGTGGATTAGCTCCAGCCCAATTCCTAGCAGATTTGGAGCAAATTTGCTCGTTAGATGTAACATTAAAAAGTTCCAATTTCCAGAATAACTTATAGCTTGCCCAAAGCTGCTGCCAATGTGTGAGCAGTTCAGAATTCCCGCCAATTAATTATTTCTTCGAAGTATATTACTTTATTCGATGACTGCACACCACTTTTCATCGTTTTTTTGTTTAATTTTTGTGACAATCTTGGAAAAAATCTGGTAAACTTATTGAAATGTGTCGCCAACACCTGGAGCTGGTTCAGAACTAGCTCTGAGCTTACTTCTAACCTTTATGTTGGTGTGTATTAGATGTGTATGCGGCTTCAAACATCTTGCAAGACTGGTTTACTTACTTCAGTAATATACCGCTTAGTTTCAAAGGACATTAAATCTTTTTTTCATTTATTACACGGTGAACGAAATTGAATCCATAAAAAATATGGCAGAATTGAACATAAAAGGCGAGGATGATGGAGCACACACCAAAGCGGCCATTTTAAAAATGTTTTTCTCTCTTGCTCTCTCTCTCTCTCTCCCGTCCATTATCTTAATCATACTCTCACGACAAATTGAATCCCGAAAATTATTATTGTTGCAACTTCAGCGTAGTAAACAGTGTGCTTAGTCGCAAGAGTGTTTGCTAGTTCAGTGTGCAAAATCACCAGCCATTTTTAACCATTGTTTGACTGGTCTGTGAAAAAAAAAAAGACAAAAAATCGATAGAAATATCTGGAGATATTTCAAGACTACGCCAAGATCCTGTATGTGATGTGTTTTTTGCGCTAAAAGGATGCTAGAAATAAGGACAGACAACATCATCTCTCTAGATGATTCAGAGTGAATTCGTTTGACGAAGAATCTCCCCAAACACACTCCCAGATGTAGGTCCCAAGAAGGAGAAGGGGCTACACTCTACTGCTACGCAAAAAAAAAAAATACCTTAAAAATATTTTGTTGAAATGTGAAACCCGACATCTTTATGGTACACACTCCGTCGTCTTCCATTTCTATTCAGCGTTTTAAGTATATTTTCCTATAAAATCTGTGAACTGAGTTAGAAAAGAGGAGGAGAAATGTCACTGTCTATCAAACCCATAAAAGGATGGATATTTTTTTGTATGTTTTTTGTCGGAGTTGACCTGACTCGTCCATATATGGCAGTAGAAATACAATGTTTCACAGAAGTTTGAGGATGTGGTTCATGTGTTTATGGTTTTCTTCCACTCGGCCATTTACGACTTACATGGATATTCTACATGAAAAACGATATAACAGTCTCATGTAAACCAATTTATAGGGAAATTAAAAAGATTCACGTTGACGACATAATAAAATGCAGGAAGACCAAAAATCCCACGAGTCACGTGAAAACGTTTTTAGGCGGGTGATAGCGTTGGCGGGCTTTGTTAATATTGCTTGGATGGCAAAAGTCCGCTGCAATTCACGATTCTCAGTACACTTCTGCATTCGAAGAGTGTTGTTGATTTACGTTGCTAAGGCCATTATACCATATTCAAATTTTTTGAAATATTTAAAACAAAAGTCAGTAAAGAAGAACGCCTGTGTCTAGCCTCCCATCTTAATGATCTGTTAGCACAGGCCTGTGTTAGCAGGTATCAAGTACTTCAGACTAACATATCATCGTGCTCACGATTGGTGGACGGACGGGGACGCAGGAGACGCAATTCAGCACCCGTTTCCCTTTACCGTAGTGAAACCAAGCCAATGGGTTGGGGGAGAGTAAACCAAGCAGCCATAACAGGCCGAACCCTTTGGAGGTAGGTGTAGGGGAAATTTGCAGTACCCAACATTCACTACCAACCACCCATGTTGGTACTAACGTGGGTTTGCGTTGCTTAACTTCAGTGATCTCGTGAGAACTGGTGTGTCCAACGCAACTTAGCCGCACGAGGAGCAAGTCATCCTCTATCTCAGGGGTGGCCAACCTGTCGATCGCGAAGCCAATTTTGGTCGATCACTCGCCATGTGTTGACTTAAGACCCGCCTCGGTTACGTAGTGGCTCAGTGTTTCTAGGTCTGCGTCAGTGGTTGTAGGTTCGATACTGGACCGCGGTGGGTCCAGTATCGAGCCCCCATCCCCACTTTGACTACGCGTATGACAACAAGTCGATCGCGACGCATTTTTAAGATAAAAAAAGTAGATCTTATGTACACAAAAGTTGGCCACCCCTGCTCTATCTGACTTCTTTCGGATGAGAGGGATGTCCTGAATGACGGGAACCAAATTGCCTCCAGAAAATAGATAGATCTACGTTAAAAAAAAATACAAAAATATCGGTCAGGGTCGAACATGAGTACTGCCGAGGTCAGATACCTTTACAAGTTAATTTTTAAATTCTTATTTCGTACTCGCACACAAACCATACGCAAACCCAAACAATGTTGGGATTACTGAATTTTCACTATAAATAATTGTATAAAAGTGAGAGGTCAAAAGCAGGCAATCGATAAGTTTATTGAGGGAGAAGCGATACGCTTCGGCCTTTAAGCAGCTACTCAAGTATAGTAATTAGCCTTTGTTATTTTCGCTTCTCCGGATACCGGTATTTATGAAGGAAAAATCGGAAGAAGTTGTTCGTCAACTCAACCATGATTGTAAGCGTATTAAATTCTACCTTAATTCAATACGCTGAAAATTTAACAGAAATTCTATAGAATTTTAAGCAGTTATACGCACAGACCATTGTTTTGAGGAACAAAACGAAGAGAGAAGTGTTTATACAAAATAGATTTCGTGTTTTGCTCGCTCAGGACTTTATACGGTATCACTTTAACCCAGTGACATACGTAAACAAAACTATAGCTATCAGCATACACATGGTGTGTGTCGTGCACATTACAAGGCCATTGCTCGTGAGAAGGTGGTTTCTTTTAGCCAGTCAAAAATATCATTTCTTGAAAACAATTGACCATTTTTTAAATTGTGTAATGGATGTCTCTTACTTGTAAGTTACCAGTGATTCATTGAACGTAAATTTTAAAAACAGGGGGGAATCACTTAATGAAGTGCAACTGAACAATAGTTGTACGTCCCCATCCGCTTTTTCTGTAGTCTTTTGGTTGAAAATAATAATTAAAACTGCAGAATATCCGTTTTTTCCTCACGAATGATGCAGTCATACAGGTCATGATGAGTGTAAGCTGACCTAGCAACCCGTTAGTCAATTTTTTTTTTCAAAAGCAGGTACCATGCTTTTCCTGTTTCTGATGAACCAGATTGATAGCTTTATAAATACCGCTGCTACAAGGTTTTTTCCGAAAAGAGCGACTACTAGGATAAGATTGTTGATGCTTTCAAAATTTTCTTTGTCAGAACTTTAAGAAAAACACTGGAATTTAAAGGAAGCCCAAACAGACTGACACTAAATTGTTTTTAAGACAGAGCACAGGTTACCGAACCAGGAAACTATTAAAGAATGTTTATTACACCTTAAGGAAAGGTGATTTACATATTAATTCTTGATCAAGACATCGAATGAACTATGGTATACAGACCAGGGGTCTCAGCCATGCAGTCCCTCAAAATATTTTGTGGCTTACAGCGACTGCGAATCACTATCAAAACTAACTAACGAAATAATAGTAATCCATATTCTGTCAATGTGCATGTCATGTATTACCTGATGTCGGTGACTGTCGGGTCCCAACTTAAAGGTCATCTAACATTTACTGTTAGAAGTCTAATAGGATTTTAAATATGTGCCTGAATTTTGTGAACTATTTCGGAATCTACAGTATGTGCAGTATTGCCCTTTTCCAAAAATGCGAATTCATATTAAATAGCTTTCAGATGCTTATTCAATTTCCTTGTAAAAAGCACAAGCGGAAGAAGGAGAAAACTAGTTGCAAGCCTTAGCTCACAGCGTGTGCGACTATCAGGCTTTTTTTTGGAATTAGATAATTTAAATAGTTTATTACAATTTGTCTTTCGCTAATAATTTGTTCATTTCTTTTCTCTTGCAGAAGAGAGTTCACAACAAGACATTCTAGAAATTACTACGCCTGCAGAGAATAAAACAGCAAAAGCAGGAGAAACAGTCGCCTTTTCATGCATTTTTAACCGCGAAGTAGAGTGTTCTTGGGCTCGAAATGATTTGAACATCAAAGTGAATGGCCGTTACAAATTCAGAACGCCGAACTCGGCAACTCTGCTAACCACGGATTGTACAATTGAGATAAGAGACGTCAAAGATGGTGACTTTGGAAGCTGGAGTTGTTCGACACCAGTTACCTCAGACATGATATCATCACCACCCAAAATGATAAATTGGTTAAGCAAAGAAAGTAAGTTTATAGACACTATATTGTAACCATCATCATTTTTGAAGGATATCTATTATATTTAATGAAGAAACTGACCTCAAAAAGTTGCATTATGTCATTATTAATTCTGCTGTCATGTTTTCTTTTTAATTGAATGTTCTGATATCTTACTCCATGCCGTCATGCATGAATAGTAGCAAGAACTTGTGTTGTTAACTATAAGATTATTTCTTGAACAAAAAAAAATGTTCACTACCTTACATGACTCTCTTCATTTTGTGTGATTGTGAACATTTCTTTGCTTTGACACACAATTCTCTCTTTATTTTCATTTATGAAACACGTTTGAATTATTCTCAGTCTCTACTCTCTTGTGGTCAATTTCTTGACGTGATTTTTTGACACTCTTAACGTGGGTCGCACACAGAAGCGATACATGTTACATGAAACTTATCACACTGAAGCAATGCGATATTACCTGGAGACAGTTATATGTACATTTACCCTTTTTCCGCCTATGGCAGGGTCGGGTACCCAACTTGTCCCTCTGAATGGTCACGCGGGTGGTATATTGGACGGTATTTTTCCGCAGCTGGCTGCCGAATAAAGCTGCAAATCTATGCTTATTTGTCGTCAGTCTGCTGTTCGTTGGAGCAATCCACCAACACCAGGGAGCGAGCGCTCCTACACTTGGGAATTTTGCCTCATCTGCCCATTGCATAGTAGATATAACTCGGGGCCTCTCTCTCTACCGAAGGAAGCCAGCCTACCTCGGTCTAGTATTGAACTCAGAACCAATGATAGTTACTTGATAAATAATGCTCCATAATTAGTTTGAGCAATAACAAAGTTAATGAAGTCCCTCCCCCAAGTAAGAGTCCTCAAGGAGTGACCGAATTGATTCAGCATCCATTTGGTGTGCAGGTAGCCTAGGTTGCACTGCCAACCGTTGAGAATTATGTGCGGTTTGGTTTATTTAATTAACGTCAGCGTGATACCTATTTAGCTAACAAATGTATTTATTTATCGATGAACGGGAGGATGCATATTCTTTTTCTCCTTGTAAGAATAAGTTACCCAACACACGGGGACCATGACTTTATTCCCCATCCGAGAGAAAGTGCATTTGGAGGGGACTTTCTTTCCACTCAAAAGACACTATCTGTCTCGATCGGATCTTTCGAGCTCAACTGTTACTAAATGTCTTTGACTATTGCTCAGTGTGCGATAAAGTGACATTCTTGTTGCTAGTTGTAAATTTGATTATTGCTTCAGTGTGCGATCCACCAAAGTCATCTCCCAGACAATACTTTCAGTAAGCTGGCTGGCTATTTGGTTGTTTTGGAAAACAGAAAAATAAGCATGTCATAAATTGTGATGTAGCGTTGAGCTTTTTTTAATGAAATTCTCGAAAAACAAAGAGGAAATCCTCAAAAATGGTACGACGAAGTAAGACCATAAAGCTCCTGCATGCGAGCTGTTTGCTTGTATTTTATGTTAAGACACCTACTGCACACATTATTCTGGAGCCACAAAAATACTGTGATATGTGTTCTCTGCATTAACGTGAAAAACAATGATAATAGTCATCATGTCCTTCAGAGAATGAGAGCATCTCTGTGTACGATGTGTAACATTGTCGTAATAGCAACATATTTTTGTATGTCGAATTGCTGAAATTCAAAGTTAGTTCTAATCAAGAAGAAGGGGAAAAATGTTCAAATGGATAACAACAAAATATATTCACGTTTTATTTTTATTTACTATATTGTTTTTTTCCAGAGACCCCAACTCCTCCCAAGATTTTTTTGAATGGAAAGGAAAGCAATCAAATAGTTTTTCCAATTTCCACTGATGAAGAATTCATTTTGACGTGCAGTTCCAATCTTGGAAATCCTGCTACCCAACTGTCTTGGGTTTTGGACAACAATATACAGGATTTATACCAACCAACAATAACACGTGTTGAAACCAACGTGTACAATGTTAGTCTGATCTGGGATCAGCCAGAACTATTAGAAAATCATAATAACCTCAGATGTGTGGCCAAACATCCTGGATTTACAGATAGCCAAACTTCCAAGATTGAAATCACTCAGAAAAGTTAGTACACTTTTAAGGAATATTAAAAATATATTAGTTTTTTTTTTTGTAATGTTTAGTAAGTAGGTCGTATACGTCCGATTAACTATGATTATATATATATTGCATTTTTTTGTGTGTGATGTTTTTTTTTCTACTATTAGTAAAAATAATTCAACGTTTATTGCTACATTTAACTTTAGAACCAACATCATTTGTTAACATCACAACTGAAGAGCCACACACTGGTCATAGTTTTCTATTAGAAAGCCACCAAAAAATCAGATTTAAATGTGTAGCTGATGGTGAGCCCAAACCTGAAATTGTTTGGGAAATTGCGTCAAGTGATGGAAATTGGACCACATATGAAAACACTTCAGAGATTTCTGTTGGTGCCCAAGATAATAAATTCAGGTGCAAAGCAATTAATGTCATGACCAGAGATTGGATAATTTCAAAAGATACATTTGTAGTGAGACGGAAACGTAAGTAATGTGCGATCATAATTTGATTCTATCAGTAAAAAATACAAAAAGCATGTTGATCAGGAAAGAAGCATCATTAGTATGTGGTGCAGTTTGTGGTGTCTTGTCGCAATGATGTTGGTTTTGGCTCCTGGTGTGTACAAATAAGTTGCCAGCTTTTTGTCTTATTTCTGGGATATGACACATTCTTTCGCTCTCTCTTGAACTCTTTAACAACTAGCAATTAGTTATTTTGTGTGTCAAGACATAAAATATTATTGTTGACATTTAATCAAATTTTTTTAATTTTTTTATTATTTCAGAGCCTCAAGAAGGCAACTTTGGAGCAATTATAGGAATTATAATTGCCTGTTTGATAATAACTCTAATTGCCGTTGTGATCGTTATTTATTTGTATCGTCGCAAAAAGTGGTTCTTTGCCCGTAAGTAAATCTTAAGATTTCGACTTCGGTAACTTAGTTTGTAGAGTGCATTTGCCACCGTCTCTTCATCTGAAAAATACGCGGTTCGTCCCAACGGGGTGATAAACTAAGTACACCTTTCCTCACATAGTAAGTGCATGGATATGCGAAATTGTTTGCCATCAAAGAACCTCAAATACGCAAAATTCATTATAATCAAGATTGCTGGCGATGAATGAATGAATAATAATGCACAAGTCTTAAATTTCCAGTTATTATTAAGTATCGGGAAATTAGCGAATTATCAGACCGATGTATATTAATATCCCTAAACATCACACAAAAATTGTTGCAGACGGTAGTTTTAGCCAGCTCTTTGGGAGAACGTTGGAGTCGTGGCATTTCATGATCATCATTCAAAAGCTCTACTTATTTACTAATCATTTATTTTGTTTCTTTACAGCAAAAGCCAGTGCTGCAGCTACAAATGTGTAAGATGTTATATTTTACTACTTTATCGCGTATACTTTTTTAACCCTAACATCAATCTAGTACAAGTCCAGATCTTCTAGTGCATATTTAAAGTTTACCTCTTGACAAGTTTTAACTTTTCATTTTAAGAATACTGACTGACAATGGCAAAGTTGAAACAGGGATTAGTACGCCTCCTAAACATTAACGAGACTCACCTAAATGTGACTTATTGCCTATAAGATGTTGAGTTGTCTTAAAAATCCAATCAATGACTTAAGAACAAGCGGAATACAGACTATAAAACGTGCCGCATAAAATTTCAACTAAATTTAAGTACTACCATTAAAGCAAAGATGGTCATGAAAACTGAAATATTTGTAGAAAACCCATTAATTTCATTAAAACTTAATGAAAGTGGCCCTTCTTGACGTCAAATATAGTCATCACTTCCTATAAGGATGAAAGACTGGTTATGTTGTGA
The DNA here is from genome assembly GCA_013389805.1 of Trigoniulus corallinus. NCBI lineage: Eukaryota > Metazoa > Arthropoda > Diplopoda > Spirobolida > Trigoniulidae > Trigoniulus > Trigoniulus corallinus. The sequence goes on along the minus strand of JAAFCE010008833.1, from coordinate 28,555,131 downwards.
AGATGCTATTGGCTCGTTTGAGACTTATCTTAATCAATATAAGAGATAAATATTAGTCCTTGAAAATCTGTTAGTCCTAATTGTAATTCCACTAAACCTTTTAATTGGATTTCCTCATAATTTTTAAAACAGGAATTTTAGATAAAAGGGAAGATGTGTATGGCCCCAGTTGTGTAACGGGCCTTCTTATTCTTAACTCAACACACAACATCTAACATTTGATTTCATTGTTAGCGAAAACCTGCATCGACTCAAATTACGATTGGGTTGTCTATAAATCGTTTAAAATGTCAGTCATCCACTTTACCCTTTCGGCTTGCAAGAGGGAGGGATGAGATGTCCTTTCTGAGATATTAGAGCGAGCAGCATCAGTTTGATCATGGTCAACACCTATTATTAAAATTAAACCATTTTACACTCAGCACATTTTGTAGGATCCCTTTTCTTTGGTATAAATATCTGCGAGGTGAGAAACGTGGCCCTCATCATTAGCTTGACGATTGAGCTCATGGTAAACAGGTTAAACCCTTGCCAAGGTCGGTGGGTTCTAGCGAGTGATAAGAAAGCTCCAACCCTTACCTTCAATTAGATGGAAAGTAAAGACGGTATGCACATTTTAACGTTTGCGAAGGTACGCTTACTAGACGGAAGAAAACTTATTGATAGACAAACATATGCCCCTTAGAACCCCGTTACATTCCTTCCATTCACCTGTTCCCAATTGTCGTCTGAGTTCCCTATACCAGTACGAATCTCATAATCCCCATAAGAATAATATTTATACTCACAAAATTAATTATGGGATTTGTTCCTTATAGAGACGGCGAAGTTGGGGAACCAGATAACGACAGAACGACTGAGAAAACTCCTTTCTCTGAAACCCATCAAGAATCTCAGTACGAGAACGTTAAGACAAATGGCAAAGAAGAAGAAATCAACGGAAAACCAGATTCTTCGCCATTAAAGGTAGTTTCGCAATCACTAATTTTATGCTAATTAAAATAAGACGTCATTGTAGGTTTCTGATGCTTCCAGTAATCCTTTTCCCCAACTATAATATACTAATGGGCTAAGTATACAATTTGTCATCCGTTCCTTAATATTTCACGGTGGGGAGAGACTCTTCATGGTTTCCCCTGATGGATAGCACTTCACTTTTATTGAATTCGTTGTAATCAACAGTCAAGCTATTAAATTTACTGCAAATAATTAATCATTAATTGAATTTTTTTGTTCCTTATGTTCTTTCCCAAGGAGGGCTTGGAAAAAGATCCTTCACCTGAAAACAAAGTGGAAACCCCACGTTAATTCTTCACCCTTAAAGCACCAGGTCAGCTTTCCTACAGTGTCACATACTGTAAAAAAATCAACCCAATCAATATTTTCCTCCTAACCTGCCTGAAAAGCATGAATTAATAAAACTCTTTGATTATCAGTGTCTTTTTCACACCTACTTGGAATATTGCACGTTGATGGTAATTTTAAAGTTGTTGGTTACTCTTTTTCTTCTCCTAATCAAGATTTTTCATTCCTTACACTAGATAAATCTTGCACATCATTTTTTTAACGAGGCTTGCACACTTTTTCTTTGAACTTATCCCAAAACACCAGCCTTGAAATCCAAAAAATGCTTTACAGATTCTCTATGCAAAACCGTTGCCTCCAGTCGACCATCAGCATATCGAATATATAGTAATTGTTACCAGGCTCCTAGCTGTATTGTTTAACACTTGTAAGAAGAATTTAACCTGAATTTTCAAAAACAGCTTTTAGGGATGAAGATCCTTTGGTCATGTGAATTAATAAAATCTATGACAGGAAGGGCTTTTTAACCAAGGTATTAAACAGCACCTTGGTTTCAGACGAATTCAGAGAAAATTCCCAAGGCAGACCTTTGAGGGAGGGGGCATGGCCACATGTAGCGCATGGGGAAGGTGCGAATGTCACGACTGCTGTAAGTAACGACGCCCTCGAGTAATTGGGTTGGGTTCTAAGGAGTAGCTACTACTAAAGAACTGACAGTGATTCAAGCATGCGAGTTGGATGACGGTAGAGCGCCACATTTGTCACTTGTAGTAAGCGCCACCAGCCCAAGCTATATGCCTCTGTTTAGGACTACTGTATTTGATCCATGGGTGCTAAGAATCTGCAATTCTCTAACACGGCACTAGCTTTGCTTGCATGAATTCTTACATTCTGACAAAGGAGTGTGACACTAAGTGAGAATGCTGACACGTTAGGCTCTGTCCTATTATAATTTTGTCCCAAACATTATTGTCTTGATTTCTTTAAAAAAAATGTTAATACTTCATTTTAGGCTAAATTTTTCTTTCATCTTATTTTTTAAATGTGAATGCTGCAACGTCATATGGCAAAAGATGTTGCGTAAGGAATTTTGTCACAAAGTCAATGAATGAAGTTTGTTTGTACTACGTGTTATTGCATGTTTTGTTGTGCCACATTGTTGATTTATAAAATTTAGCGATTATAAAAATGGTATGCTGTGTGAATATTTATAAAAACATTTTAATATTGGCTAAATAATTGTTAATCATTTTTTTTTGTTTTTACTCTTACTGAATTGCAATGTTTTCAGCTGTAAACAAATTTGCCATGGTTTGGATTTTGTTTCCTGTACACCTTCTGCTTCTTTTTTTTTATGATTTTTTTATACAAGCACCGAAAATAATAAATAATATGTATTTCTTCATTCACAGAATGACCAAAATGACAACAAAAATCCTCCGGAAGTTGTTTATGCTCAGCTTGATCTATCAACACAGAGAAATCAACCAGTAAAACCACCACCAGAATACCAAAAAACAGAATACGCCGAAATTCAGTTCAATAAGGATCAGCATAATAATGCATGAAAATATTACAGGCTGTAATGCTCGCCCGAAATATAAAGCTTCAGAAAAATTTTTATTTTCTTTTTTTTTGGATATGAAAACAGCCCATATTTATGTGAACACTGGCCATTATAGAAGTCATGTCACAAAGACAACAATAGAGCTTTTTTGGTCATCATTACTCATGGGCTCCTGTAAGCATCATCTTATTTTCATCCGTCATTTTTATATCATTTCATGTCTTTCTTTTTTTTTACTTCATTCTGTGTATTTTTTTAACAACCATTTTTGTTCATAACTGTGATTGTGTTTTTTCTCAGTGTTTTATGAATATTTTCAGAGATGAACTCTGTGTTAAAAACCAACAGCGCCACTTTCTTCAGTCAGTGAATTTTCAATTACCGTATATGACGGCATATAAGACGCACCCTTTTTCCAAAATTATGGCTTAAAAAAACACCCGCAGTCTTATATGTGAAGGTTCGAACTCCATGAGTTAATATTCAATACTGACGTTTTTTCTAGTGCATGCCCTACTGAAATGAGGATGCGTCTTATATGCCGTCAGATACGGTACTTTAAAATGTCAGTTGTATTTCACTTTTTTCACATCTTGAGATTTATTTACTCTACAAACGCAAACACATACCTCTCCACACACACTATATTTTCTTCCTATATTCCCCCTTAAGTGTATTTCTATTGTACAGCAGTTTGTGAACATTCTGTAGTTGCTTGTTATTGAAATGCTCTCTTTTGTGAGATTATTATTTTAAGAAATTGTAAAAACATATTTTTATTTAGCCACGCGATATTCACGAATTTTATTTTTATAAGAAGGTGAATACTTTAAGCGAAACTTTAACAGTAAATCAGGAAAAATATACATGGAGACATTTTTCTTTTAAAATTGATAAAAAAAATGCCACCTGTGACTTGTTTGCATTCCATGAAAATTTTATCACAATGACTTTATATAGATAATATTCATCATGTGTTATTGGGAATGAAATTCACTAAATAAGGCAATATTTTGCCAAAGTTTCAAAAACTGTAAGTTGTATCAGTAATTGGTCATTCAAAGTGAAAAATTAGAGGGAGGGAAGGGTCACGTTTCATGAATAACTACATTTATAATCATAATTTTAACATTTTGACTGACCAAGGCGCGGGAATCATGAAAATCTACATTACAAATTCCAATTTTCAGTTATTCTGTTATTTTAGCACAATTTAAAAAAATAGTTAAGTAGCAGGGCAGTATATCGGTGTGGCATATGCATAACTTGTATCAGCATTACCTCAAACCATAATTAAATTTATCGCCATTGCGCTATTATAAACATAAACATTAAATTAAAGTCTTTCAAAGTGTAACATAACAGAAAAACGCCGTAATTCTAATGGTGGTTTTCCGCATTTTAAAAGGAAAAGTGGCGGCTGGTATTGGATCACGCAGTCAAGAAGACGGTCCAATTACAAAAACACACACCACCACCACTAACCAACCTACCAACTGCCAAAATATTAATGCCTTAGTGATCTCAGAAAAATAAGTGAGGCGTCACTTTAGACCTGAACTAAGCTCGTATGGATTTTTAATTCCGCACTTAAAAAGAGAAAGGGGAAAAAGTTGTGAAAGTTTTGACAATGTTACTAGTACATGAACGTGAATTTCGAATAGTAATCCCGAAACGTGTGCAAGTCTTGATATACTCTTGGCAAACTAAATAACCAACGGAAGGAGAATTGCAAAAGCCAACCAACCAGTCAGTCTGTCGGTCATTCGGATGAGTGACCAAAAGAGAAAATATATTTTCCACCTTAAGATATGAGAAGTCCAGAGAGAGTGAGAGAAAAGTTTCATGCTGAATAGATATTATAAGAGATATAAATGAATGTTTTATTTTAACATTCTGTATATATATAAATGTTAGCTACAATATGATTACCATTTCTTAAAGTGCCATTCAGAACTTTTTTGAAGATTGCATTTCTCATCGTTAATGCTACTGATTTACCTCTCTCTCTCTTTGTATGTGTGTGTGTATGTGTTAAATACTCCACCTGATTTTGTTTGTAATTTGTTTACAAACTGGTTCAGAATGGCAGAAAAAGCAAATGGTATATCATTATTATTCTCTTCAAGTTTATTTTTTAATACAGTATTGTTAATAATATTAATCGATTAGTAATTGAACACTGGCTCGGCGCTGATTGGTGAATGGCTCTCTAAATGACAGTTTAATGTCAATTTCTGGTGATTAAGGGTGACTTAAAAAGACTTTATATATGATTAAAATTCTTATACAACACTTTGTTACAAGTAAACTAAGTACATTCATGATGAAGTATTATTTTTAGTTCGTCTGTAATATATTTAAAGATATGTAAAGCAAGAGCAACATTTCTTGCCTTTCAAAGCAGAAACCCTGGAAAACCCTATCCTTCCTGACTTCATTACCAAAATACCCTTTTCCTTTCCAAATCCATATTTAGAATAGTGAGACAGAAAGATAATAAGACAAAAAAAAAACACCAAAAATAACAAAAGCAGATGGTATTAATATGATTATTATTATGTATTTTTCACAAATATTGGCAAATGTACTGCTTGCTGCTAAACATTTTAGCATGTGCTATATATAATTATATTTATATACGTGTATTGTGAAATTCATGCAACGTCACAATTTTAAAAACAAAATCAATAATCTATTTGGTATTTAATTCAAGTACGAAAAGTGTTACTAGTATTGTTCAAGTAACGTAAATACTATTTTAAAATAAATCAAATATCTTTTACAAAATGCTAACAAGCAAGAGTTGTAGAGAAATCACCATTCCCTTAAAAAAGCTATCACTAAATGCATCAGTATGGCTCCCTTATCAAAACTCTACCCCTTTCCCTATCCCACAGCCTGAAATACAAAGTCCTAACTCATATTTTATGAAGAACAAGATGTCATTACTGCTTATTTTTTCCCTTCCCTCCTCCACAGACCCGGAAATCAAATCCTACATTTTACACCTTGTGGTAGGTGACATGTTAACATAAGCCGGTTTAAGACTTCCGGCGCTTGCCTCTTGAGCTCAAAAGTACGCAGGTTCGTCTCCGGACTGAGGTCAGAGGTTCGCTGTCTGATGAGGGTGCATGGTCTCAAATGCGCCTGCTTACCCTGCCGTCCCAGATGGAAAGTAAAGCTATGATTCCGTGTGGGAGGTGTATAATGTCACCTGCCGCAAGAGAACAACTGAGCACCCAGATCAGTGTTTTGCCAAGGGCTTGTGAAATACTAAATTTGTAGCCATTAAACCAAAATCTCGTCTTGGACCTTCGTAAATTCAAATCTTTAAACATCAAATGTTTTAAATGAGCAAAATAACCAATATTTGGGGAGAGGGGGATTAGAATGAAGGACAGTAGGACAATGATAGATGACCAAAACCTGATTACTGATGCTTACTCAAAAGTTAGGAAATCCATTTATCTCTCCCATAAACCAAAGACAACCCGCTTCAGTTAACTATTCAAATTATTGCCTGCACAAGTTCTTTCAGATACTGTGAGAGGTTTGGGGGAAGGGGACAAATGTTCAGAAGGTGCAGCGACGAGGACCAAGAAATGCATTTTAGTGGTTGTGCGTATGAGACAGAACTTAGCATAATGCTCTTGAGATTTTTTTGTGATAGTGTAGATATTTTCAGCAGAACGAAGTGTGTAGTAAGAGCTCCGTGTCTCTCCATGGGCCTAACCCAGCTCCATTCTCCTTTTTTAAGATTTCTAAGGCACACACAAGGTCACCGTTTCAAACAGCTATGCATCAGAGATTGCTATTTTTATGTTGAGATCTACTTGGCTACAATGACCGATGACGATTTACAAATTATAGCAGCCATCTATAAATACTTGGATGGACACCATGTCACATCTCATGATGATTCACAGCTGCCCGAATTATTATTATGCTAATATGAGGGTCCATGGAGAGATTGAGCTTTCACAAAACTTTGTCGCCAATCTCATTGGTTACCTATAGCATTTTAATCAATTTTTGTCATCTCTATACTTGGTATATAAGAAAAAAAAGAGGAAAACCAGCCTTTTATATAATTATATATGTATAAACAAAATTAATATTATTATATGACATCTTGGTGTTTTCAAGTCATCGCGTGATTGTGGTTTCGCCTGTAGCGCTCTTTTAAGATGGTCTAAATTTGCATAAATATAAATATTTCCCCATTGTTTCATTAAATTAAAAATTGTTAAACGAAGTGAATGTGTAAGAGTGTATATTGAACATTTTTCTTCAACTTACCTTATACACTTGATTAGCGTGAGATTTCTGCTACTATTCATTTATACTTGCTTTCCATGTGTAACAAAACTGTGATATACAAATGAAATTTTGTATTCCATTCTTCGTACCCCGCCCACCATACACTTTGTTTCACTGCACCAACTTTTAGTTGATCACTCATTATTTCTATCTAATTGGATTCCTGATGAGTACATTTTGATTACATTTATATTTCTAAGACCTAGCAAGGAAAAAACAAATGATTTGACATCTGTAGTCGCCATGTTTGAGATGACATGCCGACATCTATCCTGAAGACATCTAAACCCCTGCTCTCCTAAGAGAGAACATGCAGCAAATCTGTCTTCTTGGGCCAACCCAGTCCACGATGTTTCTGGGCAAAACTCATCTGTCCTAGCACTAAATGAGACAGTCGTATTGCAAAAAGGCTTGGCAGGGCTTAACAGAGTCCCATCGGCATTTTAGAACAGAGACTGAACCACTTCCATGCATTACCGAGGACAGTTCGACAACACCTTTGAAAGGGGACTTTGATTAACATGAAAGGCAATCACCAAGGCGAAAATAAACCTAGTGGGAAGATATTCAGGAATGGTGCCTACCAAAACTACATACAGTATACACTCACTGCACGTACACGACGCATGAATTAATATTAATTGTCTGACCAATCTTTCCTCTACTTCTGCTTACCCATTCCCTGCCTATGACAGGGTAGGGTGCCCATGAGATTGGGAGGTGCTTAAAAGACCATGGTTTTATGCGACTAGTTGCTAGATCCTTATGTGATATATTAACCCAGTGTCCCGACATGTAGGTCTACAATAACTAAAAAACATCACAAGGATACGTCATGGCGTGATCATAGGATATCGAAATGTGTAAGGTACAACATTTGAAACCGTAAGTTACAAATCCAGTTGAGGAAGGATGATCATGTGTGTGCGTCTCCATATGGGACAATGTTCTGCCTTCAAAGGTGCACACATCTGCAGTCACTCATCCTTTGCAAAAAAAATTTGCACATTTTATCTTCCACATTTCACCAGAACCTTAAGCTGGGAAAAATATTCAGTGGCTACTCAAAGTGTACTACAGCAGATACCAATAAAGCACTGATTTTATTATTTTCGTTTTGCTGTGTCTAAATAAAGCACTGGTCAGCAACACTAACTAAACTCGGGACATTACATGTCTATCAAGATGCTGACCAATAATGTGCAGTATTTTTTTCTTTACTTCAGCAAAGTTTCTTGTGGCTTATTTGAAGACAACCTATTGAAATTCCGTCTTATCTCACATCCTACTTTAAGAACACAGTCGATCACTCGTAAATAAGAGCATAATAAATTTGAACATTTTATTCGCCACTAAGCATTCATTTCATTCCTATCATAAGGCTAACTAAAAGTGTTCAAACTCATGTACTTTTTTTGAATTGTTATCGTGAATTTTAAATATTAGTTTGCTAACAAATGTAACAATGTTATGCTTTGTGAATTTTTTATGTATTACGATGGTGTGATGTACGATTAAACACCTAAGAATATATTAAATCCAATAAAAAGTTTAAAACTAGTGATTTTTTTAAATAAAAATGTGTTATCATAAATCTATTTTTAGGGATGAGATCGGTATGCAAAGACTGATTGAAATTACTTATATTAATAATTTAATTTTGTTGTCTTGTTAACGAATGCCAATTATGGTGCAGAAACTGGGCTTCCGCCTTGGGATAAACCCTGGCCTCTCCCCATATATCCATCCATGTCTTAGACCAGTGGTGGCGAACCTGTGACCCACCATGCAATTTTAAGTGACCCGAACGAGAATCATATCTAGTTTATAGTCTCATAGTGTAGGAGGTGGACCTGCAGAACCTGCAGACCCGACCCTGCCACAGGCGGGATAAGGGTATTATGATGATGTTCTCTATTTGCTGCTTTAATGAACTAATTTATTCATAATTTTTTTTATTCATAAAATTAAACAGTGCCTGCACCTGACCCGCGGACAACTTTTTGGTTTTTTTTCGTCTCATTGTGACCTGTCTTTAAAAAGGGTTCGCCACCACTGTCTTAGACCAATGAAATTTTGTAATATGTCACTTGAAGACTTTCCCACAAATAGCTGAATTGTAAATAGTTCGTCTAGGTCTCAGCCTGAGTATACTCCTGGTCTCCATGTCCAAATGTGCTTCAGACCAGCAAAAACTGGCATAATTCAAAATGGTTGGATAGTACATTCCAGACAATCTGAGGATAATCCCTGGCATCTCCCCTATGTCCAAATGTGCCATAGACTAAAAATATACTGGTGTAACAGGCTGCGCTTCAAAACTTTCCCGAAGTTCTTATTAAATAATTGGCGTGAGGAAATACAGTATATCTCCGTCTAATGATAATTTATACTCTGGGTTTAATTTGTTGGAGTGTTAGGGCCCTTCAAGTACAAAGGTCATTAGAGCCCTGTCCACTGCATAGTTCTAAAGCAGAGTATGCCCAGACACTATGCTGTTACGACGATTACTGGGTACTAGCGGTACCCAGTACTAACTGGGGTTGCGTTGCTTAACTTCAGTGATCAGACTACAACTGGTGTGTCCAATGCAATACAGCCGCTCCTTGTATATACGCTGGGGAATGAACTGTTGCACATTTCATTTCCTTACGGACAACCTGTTCCCACGTCTGCTTTGGTCTCCCCCTGCCCCGGGTGCTTCCAACCACATGCATTCTTGATATCCCCCACCCCAGACTACTTCTAATAAACTCATTCCTAATTCTATCAGCTCTCGACACCCTACTCATGTGCCGCAGCATTCGCATCTCTGCTACTTGCATTCTATTTACATGGTTCTCCCTCAATGCCCAACACTGATCCATATAGCATAGATGGCCTAACCACTGCCCTGTAAAACTTCCCTTTCAACTTGATTGGGACGCTCCTATCACATAGGACTCTTCTTGCCTGTATCCATTTCAACCATCCTTCATTGATTCTATGGATCGGGTCCGAGTCTACATCACATTGCATCAATAATCCTAGGTACTGTATTTAAATTCCCATTCATTTTCTCAGTCACATATTTTCGATGTCTAATCTAATTATAATTTCGACTCACCTCGTTGGCGCAGTGATAGCCTGCTCAGTAACTGCGTCAGTGGTTCTAGGTTCGATACTGGACCGAGCGAGGTGGGTTGGCTTCTTTTGGGCGAGAGAGAGGTCCCGAGTGAGCCTTCTTTCGGAGGAGAAGTACAACCCAGGTCCGGTGTACGTAAGGTGTAAGATGGCATTTGCACGTAAAACAACCCCCTCTACTATGCAACGGGTAGAGGAGGCAAAATTTCCAGGTGTCGGAGCTCGCCTCCTGGCGACGATGGAATTCCCAACGAACAGTAGACCGTAATAAATAAGAATTGGGATTGCAGCTTTGGTCAGCAACCGGCTGTGAAAAAGTACTGTCCAATAGATCACCCTTGTGTCCATTCAGAGGGACAAGATGGGTACCCGACCCTGCCATAGGCGGGAAAAGGGTTAGGAATTACTTTTATCAAATTATAATTTCATCCCCATTTATGTACTGTATATCGATCGCAATATGCGAAATTCAATAAATCAGAAGCAAACGTATATGTTATTGTATATGTTGACCTACGTATACTGTATGTTATTTTTTAAATTAAGTCAGAACGCGCTGTATAATTGTAACTGCTATATTGCTATATAGCATGCCAACAGTTCAATTTACTATTTGATGAAATTATTTCAGCCCGTCTGACAGCGTGATGACAGTACGTAATTCAAAAGAGAGAAAAATAATTTCCGTGTCTGTTTTGAATCAAACAGCATTCCAATGTGATTTACTTACAGAACATTGCATAACAACGCATTAATAACTTTAACAATGGCGGTAAAAAACAAACCACACAGTACCTTGACTTCAAACTTCATTAATTAAAAAAAAAAGACGAATTAGAAATACTGTATGATGAAACTGAATATCTAAGAAACTCTCTACTAACTACTTTCATTCAAGTAATTAAGAAAATGCAAGCCATACAAAATTACTTTTCAAACATATTACTTCTCCCGCAAAGATTATGCTCACCACTAAGAATTCTAAAATAAGAAATTCGTCACGTGACAACTTTCGTAATTCTCGTGTCACACTCTGAAATGGGTCGTTCACAAACGAAAGACTCGTTTTCATTTACCTTTTTTTACTTCATATAAATACAGTAATAGGTTCTTCACTGACCACTTCATCCCTGCATTTCGTACTAAAAGCCACCCAACCCTATCCATGAGTTCTCATTGTACCTCTTCCGTCCTCTCTGCTCCCTCTGTTTTTTTTTTTATGTACTGTAGGTTTTATCTGCCCTTTTATCTGGCTGATACTAATACCTATTCAATTGCATTGGGCTACAACTGACTGCTATTACTGTAGTTAGTAGCGAATGAGAACTCTTGGGCCTCTGTGCAAAAAGCTTTTCTGGGGCCTAAAGGCCTCCTAGTGCTCCTAGTCGGCGCACGTTAATATATATTGTAAAATTTACCTTAATATGATCCTGCTGAAATATATCGTGAACCTAACATCCAGATTTAAATTACAGACAAACCTCTCATCTACGGCCCCCCCCCCCCCTCCGCAATCAACAGATTTCAGATGCAACGAACACGGATGAAGAGGTAGTAGTGAAACCAAAAATGTCTCATGCACGAGATTCCATTGATGCTGTCTTACAATTCATTGATACGATGCAACAGAATAATCGTGGAAAGTAATTAACGTTGGATTATTTTTTTCAAGCCCAAACCCACCCTGACAGTCTCTCCAACACCTATCCAGAGCATCCCAGGCACCAGCACTGAACAAATACCGGTACCTGTAGTAGCCACCAGTAGGCCCCTAGTGCTTTAGAGGAACTTCATAGTTTCTCTGACTTAGAATAATAAACTAATCTGAGTCCCCACTACGTAGCCTATATGATTTCCTATCTGCGGACAACCGGCTTTAACAGTCAATCCATCCCGCCGATTAGTCCGTAGATGAGAGGTTTGCCTGTACTGCACAACCTAAAAGAAACTGCGGCCAGGGTTGAACCTGGAACTATAATTCTACCAAGGAAAGCGTATATTGTTCTAAGGCTCCATTAACCCTGTCTATTGGCACTCCCATCACCAGTTTCCGAAACCAAATGATGAAAACAACCGAAAGACTTTCAAATTCTGAACTTAACTCGATATACAATAGAATTATAATATCGATTACAAAATTAATGAATATTTTCTGTCCTGCCAGATGCTGTAATTCTCACGTCAACACCACCACCACCACCCTGTGATTCATTATCAACTTTAATGTCCAAATGATATTTCAGTGGAGAAGTCATTGAATAAATACGTATACACCACATCGAAGAAATTGATGCATAATTTATAACTATTGAGGTAGGATTCCTATGATATCTATGATCCACCAACTTATTCAAACAAAATTTTGAACATATTTTAAGATAAATGGTGGTGATGACGGTTGAACAATGTTTAACCACAAGAATTCTTCTCCTTATTTAATCGTCTTGTCATCGATTGGAATATGTTTCATTTTTCTTAACGTGTCTTTGCAAGGTAAGTCAAACTTCTTTACCACTAAAGTGCGATCCCACAAAATAATATTTTTAAAATATGGCATTTTCAGTGCAGAGTTTAGGAAGTAATACTTCATGTCCACCAATATCTTGGCCAGCATTAACTCGTCTAGTTTCTGCTGTTTATAGTCATACGGTCATTATTTATCAAGATAACAGTGCAGGTAGGGCTCCATCCTCTTTTATATATAACGGATTTCTGAAATTCAAATTCTCTGGTAAGGATTCGATCCTAAATATCTTTCTAATTAAATGAATCAAATTAGTAATATTAAATTACACAGAAGAATTTCTTTGAACCCAACCCGAGCTGTAGTGAGTTTGAATGCTTTTTCATTAAATTCACATTGGGGAGGACATACTGTGCTGTGGTCCGGATTTGCGTTGAAGTTAAGTAGGCATGAACCTAGGGCCCCAAAGGGACCTGGTGTTATTCAAGCATAAGCAACAATTTAATTTTACTCTCTGAACCTTTGGTACTGTATATCGCATATCTTTAGGAATCCATTTGATCATTTCAGCAGAATAATTTAGTGGTCTGTCCAAAACAGCAAGTCCAATTTCAACTTTTCTAATCAAATATATCAAGTTTGTAACTGATTATAGATATGCCAGCGCAGTTTCTGGAATATCTTCACGAAACGATTGCTCCGGTTGTCATAAACGACTGTGGCAGCTATGAATCTGAAGAGAAGTTAAAATTTTTCCTTTTGGAGATCAGGGCCAAGTGTTACGCGCAATGCATTTTTATAGTGCAATGCAACCTTACACTATCACGACGTATTATACGACACGTAAGTCATTTTTTAAAACATTTTTATAGTCGGTAGAGAAGCACAAGGCTAAAAAACGTAGATTACGATGCGGCCCACTGAATAAGAAACAGGACAGTTTTTACAAGTATTAACCTTCCGTCCACAAGGTGACGATTTCTGGCACACACTACAAGGTGGGGGTCTGTAATGACCCTAAAAGCCTTTTTGACTTTCAAGGTTTAAATATTCAGATTAAGGGCATTATTATGGATATTGAATTAAATACCATCCATATAAAGCTTTAGCAATGAAAATAATTTGGAAACATGCTGTAAAAATTCTATATTACCCAAGAAGACAAGACATCATCATCACCATACCCTTATCCCACCTATGACAGGGTTGGATCTGCAGGGTCTAGTCCTCCACTCCTGCCTATCTCCCACCAGGTCCCCATCCACTCCAGACACTATCATATCCTTATGGACATCCTGCTCCCATTTCTGCTTTAGTAACCAGTGTCTCTGACCAGCCACCCATGTTGGTACTAACTTGAGTTGCCTTGCTTAACCAGAAATAAAATATGCTAATTACTTAGGAGACCTGCCAACCTCCCTAGATAGGTAAAGAAAACATCGGAGAACAGGTACTCAAAGGTTGGTTAAGATTGGAGAAAGTGGTACATATGTAGACACAATTTTGTAGGTCTGGGGTCTGCCGAGACCCCACCTTGTGGACGGAAGGTTAACATTTAACTAACAGCCTGCTAACAGCATCTGTTAAAGACATCCTGTTAACTAAGTACATGAAGGCAGTATCGCACCGGAGGTAGCAGAATATTACTTGTCCCCCTTTCTTTAAAATTAATTATGGCTTCAGTATAATTAAAAATAGCATGTCGATGATACCCTCTTTGTCTCCCTAGTACAATCCCACTGGGTACTCCAGTGCATAAAAGTTTTATTATATGACTCTTGTTACAGGCTGCTGATTTTGAAATCTTACGCCCTTGGATGCTATGGATATTTATTGATCCATTAGCTCTAGAATTGATAAATGACATACAGATAGCAGGAGTAAATGTTCCGGTGGCAGTTCCAATAGTCGACAACAACTCATCAGCTACTAAAATTGTAAGTGCATCGGCTTTCCTTTAATTACTTTCATTAAATCAACGGCACGCAACTTATCTTTAGTACAGTAGTTTACTTTGATTCAGAGTGAGACAGTGTGAAATTATTTATAAAGAAATTAGTTGCTAAAAATGAAAGAGAGTGCCATAGCTAAGAAGTCATTTTGAATCCTGAAATAAGATTTTTCATTTCTATGCACTTAAGAATAAAATTCCTGCTATTTAATGATTTTCTCTCGTAATTTCTCAACTTTGAACATAAAATATGAGTGTTAGCAGTATGCCTACTCGATGTTTAATGTCGCATTTTTTCAATATCTCTACAGGGGTCATGCCCAACATACAATACAATAAAAGTGTTTTCATTAAATGGAAGTGACACAAATGAATTAGGGATTTTCTATGACGATTGGCACAAATTTACATTCAAAGAGGACTTTTCATCAAATCCTCAAAATATATTTTCGACTGGTTCCACACCTCGATCTAACCCGACAATATTAAATTTATTAAATGGAACCCTTAAAGTAGCTGCAAAACTGGTAAAAAATAAATCCAAATTAAGAAAGTTGTAGGATAGACTTAAAACTTACATAACATAAAGATGAAGCCAGGTTTTTCTGGTAAAGTTTGTCGACATTTTCTCATAAAATGTGGAAAATTCCTTTGTCCAGTTGACTCCTTTTCTAGAGATTGATAACTCAAATAATTCACAATCATTGTACCGCGGAATTTGCAAGAAGATTTTGGATGCATTTGCGAAAGCAATGAATTTTCAGTAAGTGACATAAATAAAATTGTTAGAATTTATAAGGCAGTTAAAATTACCACTTGGGTAGACTATAGGGCTTACATTTGTGTCGTTACTAGGTATGAAATAACTAGAATGGAATATATTGGAACAAAACACATTACCGAAACTGGACATCAGTGGGATGGAATCATTGGCGATATAATAAAAGGGGTAATGAGAATATAATTCAGAATATATTAATAACACCTAAATAGTCTAAACTTTTCTGTTTAGAAAATAGACATTGCAGTAGGAGCAATTACAATTACTGAGGAAAGGGCCGAAGTTGTCGATTTTATGAATTACTTCGTTGAAGATACTTCAAGCATTTTATCACGTTCACCTCAACCACTAAGTCGAATTTTAATATTCTATCGTGTTTTTCCTTGGCAGGAAAGTCATGAGTTTCAAACTGTTTTAACGAATAATACTATGATATTGTAATATTAGTTGTCTTTTGCAATAGGTGTGGCTACTTCTGTTTGTTTCTATCTTCATCCTTGGGTTTACTTTAATGACCCTTGAGAAATTCAGTCATAACACCGATCAGCCACAACAAAATGACAAATACACTGTATGGAAATGTTGGTGGTCACTAACCATATCAACAATTCAAAAAGGTAAAGAAAATAATGCCCACTGGCAATAAAAGGCCAGGGGTTTTCAACCAGTTTGGTCACGATCACCACATTGTTACTCGTATTTGCATGTCAAATAATCATGATTAGAGCTGAGATCTCTTACTGTATATATTTGTCCCTATCTAAAGTACAGTTGAGGGCGTCTCGAAGTAGTCGATAGCCAACTACAGGGTCCGCTCAGAGGGGGGGGGGGCAACCTGGGCATTTGCCCAAAGCACCATTTTGGCTGTAAGTCTGACAACAGAGCACGCGAACAGAGCGCTGCTTCAAGGGGCGGCAATTTGTCTTTTTGTGCGGGGGTGGCATAAGTGCCAGAGCAGGCGCTGCCAGCTAACCCAGCGTTACACTCCTTGCTAATTCAACGTCAGCTTATCTTTTTTCTGAGGAAAGGGGCCTCCTAGTGAGCTCAGGGGGAGAATTCCTACATCTGGGAATTCTTGATTTAGGCCTACATCTTACGGTCTAGTATATTTTGTTTTTTTTTTAAATTAATCCCAACATTCTTACTTAAACTCCATTTGGGATAATTTACCCCTTGTTCCACCGACCGTTGATTTAGAATCTCGCTTAGGGATTAGGGGACTCAAAGAGAAAATTGAACGACATCTCATCTAATGCTCAATGAAAGAAGTCTCATCATTTCTGCTGGCTGATGTTCAACTGTTGTCATCCTTTGATAAATACTAATAATTTATGAACTTCATGCCTGGACTCTAAATTAATGAATATTTTAATATTCGGTAGGAGAAGTTGCTCCGTTGGGAATTGCATCTCGAGCGTTGACCATCTTTTGGTTGATGTTTTTGATCGTCTTAATTGGGACCTACAGTGGTGTGTTGCTGTCAGTCATGTCGTTTCCTAGCTTACAAACACCAATGGAATATTTGAGACAATTTGAAGAACCTAATAGTCCATTTCCGCTTGCTCTCAAAGGATCATCAACTTACCAATATATTGATGTAAGTTACAATTCCTTGGTCTTTAATAATATTGTCTATTAAAAGATTATGGTATTTCTGAACGATTTTCAAAGGCCGCTGAAACAGCAGCTGCAAGGAGCGTGAAGAAACGATGGCTGGAAAAGCCTACTCTTATACTTCCCACCACACCCGAGGATTTGCCCAACATCTTACTGACAGGACATTATGCACTCTTATCGGAGAGATTAATTTTTCAAAAGTTAATTTCTTCTCAACTCAGCCAATGTAATTGCTGCCCATTTTACGAAGCTAAAAACGATTTTCTTACGCAGTACTACTCATTTATGGTTCCCAAACATAGCACTTTGCGCCCTTCAATGAATTATGTGTACGTAGAAATAGCTGATAGTCCTCTTGGTGGATTCCAGTAAATCCCTCAAATAACGCCTCTCCTCAATCATTAAATGTATTTCTGCTCTTTAAAGTAGTCCTACATCCTTTCGACTTTAGCAGTTATTCCAATTCGTCTAATGTATCATTAGTAGTACATCTAGAGCAGGAATGGGCAAACTACTGCGAGTGGACCACATGCGGCCCACGAGATTATTTAGAAATGTACAGTACATGAGTGGCCAGAAATGGGATAATTTGAAATAACTTTTGGAGAAACATGGCACTTCATATTAAAAATGTTACAAAATGTATCATTAAATATCATAATTCCACAGAATACATGAAATTAATATCTTAATTCAAATCATTTTGACATTTTGTATGTGCGGCCCGCTTGACTTAGCATCAGCGTTTATGCGGCCCTTTAATAAAAAAGTTTGCCCACCTGTGATCTAGAGTTTGTGGACCCATGTCGGAGGAGCCTACCTATGCTGACGTTTTTTTACAGCATGCTACAGTCTTACGCAGGGCGAAAACCCCTAAAAATGATGGCGCTATTTGAAGGAATTACTTTGATTCTTTAACACGATGAAGTTTATTATATATAACGCTTCTTTTAAATGTAGGTTAACAAGATTATCTCAAAGTGGAATTATTCAACACTGGTTAAAGGAGACCATTCCTAATATCAAACAGTGTCGAGATACAAAACAGACACCAGATATGATGAAAGCAATGAGTCTGCTTGATATGCAAGGAGCATTTTACATTTTGATTATTGGTCTTGGGATTTCTACCATTGCGTTAGCAGTCGAGTTAGGTGCCACTACACAATGTCGAGCAAAAAATAAAGCAAAAGAATTTCAACATGCTAACAAGGGAGCACCTGTCTTAAAGACAATGCACCATTAAAAAATATGAATGTTTCATAATTATTTGCTTTTTATAATAATCATCTTGACACCTCATGAGTACTAGGCAAGTGTCTTCAATGTTAATCCCTTTAGTTTTTCTAATATTTCCCGGAAAACAACCTGCTTGTTACACGTTTAAATATTGCAGTAAAAATATAAATTTCTTTACAAACCCGGATTTAAACTGTTGAGTCCCGAAGCAATGTCTAACTTACTAGGGATCTTTTCACTCTGATAGGAAGAATAAATACGTACAGAGTGTTTTTCTACCCTTAAATCAAAAAATAAGGGTAATTGTCTTGAATATACGTATAACTCCAAAGCTGCTTCTGCATTTGCTATAAAAAGAAATTCATCTTGAAACTATTAATACAATTCTGGTACAAGTACTTCAATCATTTAAAAGATTTATTGACCTGAATTTTATTTTGCGGAATATGTACTACTACTGTACAACTGGCAATGGAGCCATCCTAATAAGCAATAAAAAATACAAACATTTAGTAGTTTACAAATGTGAATCACATTGAATGCCTTGAACAAAAAAATCGCATTAAACATATGAGTGAAAATTATATGAATTAATTACTTTATCACAAGGCTTGTTTGGCCTATGTAATGGAGTTCCACATGGACCTTTCAACAGAACTATCAGCAATGGACGTCAAAAATATTTATTTCCTTTTTGCAAGAGTATTAAAAAAAGCGCAACTAAAATTCAAATTGTTTATTTTACAGTGCAGCTCTTTCAATACACATATGGCTAAAATTTATTATTATACATAACATGTTCTGCCAAAAGCTGCGTTCGCCTTATTTCGCCTTGCCTATACATACACTACCGTCTTTTAAATGGTTTCAAAATAATTTCTATAAAATTGAGCTATAACTGACCATCAATTTTCTGCTCTTCAGCCATTATGAAGAACACATGAAGCTTGAAAATGAAACATTTATTAAAACTATAATGACATGTTTCTTTTGATTTAGAAAAGCTGTATGCATATTCTTGCAAAACAGCATCAACTTTCATTGGTGAATTAATAAACTCCAGTCCTGCATTCCTGTTCATTTCTCAAGTACCTACTAACATATTTTAAGGCAAATCCGCTGCTAGAAAACAAACAGATAAACTCTTCTACTTTTCTGCATGTAACCATAATCGCTTCAATTTATATCAAAATTTATAACTATTTCTGGCAGCTACACGTCAACAAAAAAAAGTAGCATTTACGAGAGTGAACGCTATTGTTTTTATAAGTTAAACAGTAGATAAATATATTAACTACTTACAACAGGAGGAATGCTGTGAAAACTCGACAATGAAGGTACCGCACCAACCATCAACGGCCATATGTTATGTGGCATAAAGTGGGGGAAACGTCAACAGATAGAATTCATACCTGTACAACTGCTTTTAATTAAAAAAGTTAGAAACTTTGTAATGTACAAAGAATATTTACAAGTAAACATATAACAGCATACACTACATTACAGCAGAGTGTGCTCTTATATAAAATGTCATTCATTATTTTTGTTCAATGAAGCAACGATATGAAAACAATAAGAACGAATACAAAGATGAAAAAAATGTCATTTAAAGCTACTAAACAATATTCACGAAGAATTACAACGAAGATTTAGAAAATGCGTGGTTATGTAATGTCTGTAATGAAAAAAAGTGATTAAAAATTTGAACTTCTTTACTGAGAACAAATCTGTGAATTGAAAACGGTAAATGATCAATAGCTGCAAGAAGCATGTTGAAATGACAATAAGTACTTATAAAAAGACAAATAAGTTTGATAACCAATAAACCAATTTTCCTAACCAATTTCTAGATAAAAAAATTATAAATATTGGATACTGAATAAAGTTTTCACATATATTTTATACAATGAACTAACTCAAAAAAGTATTCTGTACTTTTAACAGTACATACTTCATGTATAGCACGGGCATAACGAACCTTTGGTTATAAAAGGCACACTTTGTGCCTCATCTCATCCTCTAAAGTCTCATCCTCTAATGAAAACTAGAAAATGTCTACACATCTACAAAACCAAGGAAATATTTTCATATAACGCCTATACATGTAAGCAAAATTCAAAAAGGATAATAACATAAGTATACAATGAATCCAAAATTGAAATTTAGTGCATCGTATGAAGAACGTAGCACCACTACTGCTGATGCTGAAGTCATAAACCCTATTCGTCCAAAAAAAGTTTTTCATGGGAAACCACATTCAAATTTTTATAAAGCTGTTGTTCTTTAGATCCATGGCACTATAATCCTTCTTGCCAACTTGAATAATAAGAAAATGCACGGCTAGAGGAGGAGTCTGACAATCGTGACGTATTGCAAACCGAAAGCATACAAGTCTTCAGTGCCAAAAAATCATGGCTATGGGTGGAAGTTGGAGGTTAAGTAAGTAGCACAATGGATGATTATCACATGGAAGTAACTGACTAGGCATCAAGAGAATCCATTTGGCCAGGGATACATGTTCGTTTATATTATTAACGTGGTCGCATTCCTCATTGACCACCGAGATTCTGAATAAGATAAAAACCAGAATACATAGACTTTATGATGATGACGATTTTTCACCAATTAATTGCTGAGCAGATAGAGCAGAAACTCGGCTCATAACTGTGCAGTTGTCGTTGTCGACAGATACCCTGAAACTCCACGGACGCACCTGGATCCATCGGTCTTATTCAGGGTGTAACAGTAAACATTCACTAAAAAAGGGCATTTGAACGAAAAATACTGTGATGCAAAACCCGTTCTACCAACATGTCTCAGGAAAACATTTTCAATCTCCTGTAAGTGGTAAGAATCCTCTCATCTAAGTCAAAAAATGACCATCATTGACAAAAATATGATGACCAACTGGGTTAGACGTGAGTGGCGAGAGTGCCAGGTTTAAGGGGTATCTGATTCGTTGTGATGTACTGCCCTTGTGGAGTTTCAGATTTTGGTGACACAATAGCTGTGTGCGTTGTCGACGCTAAAGCTGTGGTGGGGGAATTTGCATACGCTTGGGGAGGAGGTAACGTAGATGAAGGACTTCTTAGGTAAGGATTAGCATAGGCAGCTTGATAGCGAGGATCAACCCTGGCTATTCCCCCATAGAAAGAGTTCCTTGTCTCATTTATTGGCGGTGGGTTGTAGTCCCGTTGGTAATCAACATACGGTATGTACCCATTATTGTTGTGGGATTCCTACAACAACAAATATGCATTACTTCAAAATTCACTATTATATTTTACTAAACATTTTTCAACCTACTCACCACTTTGGGCGGAAAAGCTGGTTCAGCATAATCTGCTGAATACCTATAATCTTGACTACTACTACCGCGCCTAGGATCCACACTTCCTTCCTCCCACGGTTCACTATCGTTATTTGACAGAGATGATGAAGTTCGTATTTCAACTTTTAAATCTGAATCATTTGAGGAGCGATCAGATGTCTTGGACTGCTTCTCTGGTTCATGTTCTTCATCTTCTATAATAGAAATAAAATCTAAATATGAAACAGTCTCCATATTATAAATATTATATTAAGGAATGAGTCTGACAATAAACACAACAAATCGAGTGACTGATGACAAGCAGTAGGGAGGGGGCTCAGGATCATGACTTCTTGAGCTAGAGAAAAGATCCCAAGTCTATTAAAAAAAATTAAAGACGAGATTAACGGTTCGATAACGATATTAGATTAACGCGTTAGGCTAGCTCGGGGTCGAATTAGTTCCTGCACAGTCATCAGACCTCAAAGTCCAACTATTTCTGCTACTCAGCTAAAACGAATGGTATTCAGCGGGGAAGTCTTAATTTATTATTCTTGGAAAAAAAGGTAGCTAAGTACTCCACAAAACAGAAAATGTATTACATATGCAACGTTAAAAAAATGAACTTTTAAAACCATTACCAGAATATAATTTACTAACCCAAATAAAGTTTATTTAGGCATCCATTTACTTAATTTGAAATTAAACTTCATTTCATACCGCATCAATTTACAAATTGATGAAATCGACTTTAATGGTCCATAAAGAAGAGCATATACTATTACAATTTCAAATTTAATTATGTTGCCATAGTATACTAGCAATGTACATGCTGCATAAATTATGCAGCCTTAAACTGAAGTCTTAATGCCAATTTCTATTCACGTGTGTTCACTTATAAATGAGACAAATGCCTAATCGATTTTGATAAAAAAATTATAACAAGGAGAATGACTTAGAATTAATAATTTATTACCTGTAGATTTTCGATAACGACGAACCCATAAAACTATGACGATCGTAACAGCTACCACTACGGCAATGCCACCAATAACTCCAGCCAGAATGATCATGAGAGGAACCACTTCTATGAAAAAAAGCCAAATTATAGCAATTTCTTTATCCCTTATAAAGGACCCACTAAAGATGAATCAATACACTTTGTTGCATGTAGAGAGGAAATAAAATGACCCCCAAACAATACTACCCCCTATTTTTAATTGCAAGAACAAATTATAATAGTAAAAACAACGCGGGCCACAAGACATTCTGCTTATTGTTTATCAAATTTTAGTTTTTAATATGTATAAAGTCAATTTTATAAGTACAGTACACATAACAGGAAAGGTTGCCAGTTTGACACCCTTAAGTAAACATCTGCTAGAAAGTAACTTAGCTAACTTTCGTGCACATATATTTTTTTTAAAATTATAAATCTACTTCATTCAGATACTAGAAATACAGTAAGAAATTAATGTATATAATCCTTCCATCACCACTTGTAATATCCCCAAAAAATAATTACTTTGCTTTTTTAAGGTGATTTCCATGCTGTCCAAGCCGAAACTGTTGGTTACTGTACAATTATAAGCCCCAAAATCTGTTTCTGTACTTGAGTAAATTTTCAAAATATATTTTACACCATCCTCAAGACGTTCCTGTAAACTGCTGTAACGGGCATTTCCATCCAGATCGATTTCCTACATGATAACACGGTCAGCGGTGAGATAAAGAAATTGAATAGGTACAATAAATGAACTACTACGTACCTTTCCATCTTGATACCACCGCACTCGAACTGGGGCAGGAACAGATCTGGCGTTGCATTCTACATGAAGTTCATCACCTTCAATTCCATACTGAATCTCCTGACTTCTAATTTTTGGTGGACCTGTAAATGAAGAATAGCAAATAAAATAATGTTCCACCAAAATCATTATTCAAGGAAACAAGAAAAACAAGCTAATGTAAAGAACTTTTGCCATAGTGTCATTTGGTAAATTCAAGAATTTACAGAATTTTTACTTAAGCTACTAATCATTTTAAAAGAAGCAGAGGAAAAAGAAGGACAGAACACAGTAAGCACCACAAATCCTTGAAGAAATCACACAATAAAATTTATTAAATATTATTTAGTCGACTTCATAGCATAATTAACATGACATCACTCTAAGTAGAGGTTAAAAGCTTTTCCAGAGGTACAACATTATCATGTTTGAAGAGTGTTAGCAAAGAATCAACTTCTATTCTACCTTAATGTTTAGATAGTAAAATAATTAAAATCAGCCATTGTGATAAGACTAACTCTTAAAATAGCTTATTTCATACCTTTCATAACTACCATATAATAACTGTAAATTTCTTGAAATCCAGGAACAGTAGCTCGGCATTGGTAACGTCCAGCTTTCTCAGCCGACATACAAGTAACAGTTAGTTTAGCGTCAGAACCCAACACACGGTTAGATTTTTCAAAAGTCCAAACAATATTTGGACGGGGATTTCCTTCTACTTGACAGTTAAGAACTACATCTTCGTTTTTATCAGCCTCCACAACAGAAGGAGGAACCTTAAACCTTGGACCAACTACATCAGAAAAAAAAACGAAAAATTCACAAATGGGATAACGACAGATCAAAAATGATTCTTTAACTGATGAGACTTACATGATACATCAAGAGGAATACTGGCTTTAGCTTTGCCGACGAAATTACTGACTTCACAGACAATAGCACTGCCGTGATAATCTCTCGTCACACGTGGCAACGTCAACGACGTCGAATGATTACCGGAAATCACTACTTTATCTCTATAAAATTAATATCAATGCATCCATTTGCAACGCATACATCAAAAATACTACTTTTATGCTATGGCTTGCTACATAATGTCCAACTCACCTGTACCAGGTATAAATTACAGTCGGTGGGTTTGCCTTGGCAGTACATTTGAAAGTCACTGAATCATTTTCCATTATTCTGGGATTTTCTACTGTGAGAGAGACGTCCGGTGAATCTGCAATTTTATATGTGCCTCAGTTATATTTTTTGACTTGCAATATACGGGACGACTAAATATAAGTATCAATTCTAACGTACATTTCACTTCCAATCGTATGCTAGCTTTCAAAGGTACAGATAACGCAGGACTTTTGGCTTGGCATGTTAAATTCTGTCCATCGTGTTCCCGCGTTGGACTGAAGGCAAGAGTTAATCTGGCATTTTGTAGTTTAGGATTGCTAGCACTATTTTCAAGTTTAGGTTGCGCTCCAGATAATTTTTCTCCTTTCGCATTTAACCATTCCAACTGAAAAATTGAGATGAGACATATATTACACACTAGACGTCTTTAGAGTGACAGACACATTTCAATAACAGAAATATCATACTAAATGATAGCAATCATTACATGTAAACCCAAAAAAAAATAATCAAATGTTCATTTTAAATGAATCATTAATAACATTTCATAACAGGCCTGTAAGTAGTGAAGACTATTAACAAGCACAGGCGGACTAAGCGAGCCCCTAGTAATCAGAAAATGTGCTGCTGCCAAAGAACACAGAAAACGTCTTTACTCTTTTAGACTCTCTAGACTCATTTAGCGCTAGGTATACTTTACGTTAACCCCTCACCCGCCTGAAAGAAACCACTGATGTAAACAAGGAATGAAAGTGAAACAGCGCACCATGACCACAAGATCAAGAAACTCCAATGCTAAGCAGATATTAAGTCACGTTTAGTCAACTATGTATTAGCTCCGGCTTTCTTAAATATGCAGTATGGTAAAGTGCCCAAATATCGTCCCCCTAAGCAAAATCTTCAATTCTGAGAAAATTATTTACAGGAAAAATAATTTAAAAACTGATTTAAGTTTATCAACTCCTTACCTACTTGTATGGCTATTGTGATACTATTAAATAAAACTTTCTAAACCATAAAAAATTAAAAACTTATAAGAACGCAGATTTTGATTTTTCTAAAAAGGTGTCCTAAATCCGTCCCCCCTTTCCAGCTAACATCTACTGAATTATTTTTATGGGAAATTTCATTAAAACACAGTTGACATCTCTCATAATAAATTTCTTGAGAGAAAACTTTTTATTGACTGTTTAAATAAAATAGCCTAATATCAATTTGGGAATGATATTCTTCATAGAACTTCAGCTCTACTACATTATAATAATAAGGCATAGAACTGATAAACGCATTATAAAAAGGTCAACACGTGATCATATATGAATCAATACTAGTCTAAGAGGTTGGGAAATTATAGAATGTAAAAAAAAAAAGCAATGCATTTTGAGGGTCCTAAATCCGTCCCGGGGACGAATTTGGGAATTTCAAACGGGACGGATTTAGGATCCCAGCAATAACAAATGAAAAAGTCCCATCTCTTGAACAAAAAACCACAACTACATGGTTCTGACAACTGGAACACAATATTTAAGGAGCAATCTTTAATTATCAATTGCCAAATGATGAAGCCCTCCCCTTGAAAGTTAAAGGGGGGGACGGATTTAGGGCAGGGGACGGATTTTGGGTACTTTACCATACTGTAGTAGGTTGTACTACTGGATGCAACTATCACTTCGCCAAGAACTCTTTATATGACGGTTCCAACCGCCGAATTCTCTGCAATAAAACTTTATTTTGCAGTAAAGTCATAACCAGAAAAGGATAACTCAGAAACTAGGGATGCACCGATATATCGACCTGTTTTGTGATATCGGTATCGGCCAATGTTTAGCCGATACTTTTCAAAATATCACAATAACATGGATATTTGACAGGGGTTGTCCAAGATGGTGTGATTTAGAAGAATTTCAGCTTTGTGGAGAAGGTTATATTAGGCAATCATCATTATCATCGCACCCTTATCGCGCCTGTGGTGGGATGGGTCTGTAGACTCTCATACTCCACTCTCGCCTATCTCCTACCAAGTTCCCAATCCACTCCGCACACCTCCATATCCTCCCTGGTGCCTCCGTCAAGTTGTATTCCCCTAATGGACCTAACCAGCTCCTCCCCTCTTCTTATCACATGCCCAAACTACCTCAATCTACTAAGGTATATTGCGCAATCCAAAACATGAAATCACATCATTATGTCATTGTTGTAATAAAATCTCAGGGTCGTGGTATGCATTGTGTGGAAAATGTGGGGATTTATCATGGAGAGCGATAAACCATTCAATCCTGTGCTATAATTTTTAATATCGGCCAGATCCATATCGGTGCATCCCTACCAGAAACGTATCATTTTGCACCTCCCGGTTTCGACAAGTTTGACTGAAAATTTGACTCCGTGCTTACTCGGGTGTAAGGACTGCTGGATCTTAAAAGATTTCTTATTTAGTGGCTCATGACTTAAGTTTGCCGGTCCATAGGGGAGAATCGAGTCAAATCAAACTCGGAAATAGATTATAAGATGGGACAGAACATACCAATTTTGGATGGCTAAGACTGTTGAATCTTGCTATAAAAAGGGCTGTAACATTCAGTAACCTCCCCAATCTTTTATTAACCTTCTCCATCTTTGTACCCTGCCGATTTCTGTTCTTCATTCCTTCCTTCTGCTAGTGCTTACTCCTCCAAAACTCAAGTCTGTTAACTGATTGATAACTTTACGACAATGAGCCGTTCTTAAATCTGCTGCTTGCTTGGAATCGCTAGCACCATTTAGCTACTAGGGGCCAGAGTGCCACCAGTAAATCGGTGTACTGTTTTATTAAGCACAATTCATACAGTTGAAAAGCTGTATTCACACCAAAAACAATATATGGGCAACTTGTAACATTAAGAAAATTCTGCCACATCTACACCACGTCAAATTCAGTAGTGAAATGAAAAGTTAGCAACATTTCAAAATTCCGCACCCCTCACACCAGTCAAACGACATTAGTGAAGAAATATAAGTTACGGACGTAACCTTCATACGGTATGTATTAAGAAACAACGATTATTGCAACAAAATAACTACAGAGAGCTCCAAAAACATAAACACAACGCTGTAACTAAGAAACGCCATAAAATATGCACAACCACTGTTTGATGTTTTGTCAATAAATACTATCAGATATGCATTCAGCATTTATCTCTAGGTTCTAGCGAAAAATGTGCAATAATCAAGATTATAAACTGCTAATTTTATAACACATATCCTAATTTTATTTTTGATATTAATTCGCTTAAAGCCCCGCTTGTAACCCGCCCTGATCAGAATCAAACCTGCAGCCATGTATTTACAACTTAAACATGCAGCCACTGAGCTATAGTGTCAGGATAATGTTTGTATGGGGATAAATAAAATCCTAACGGGGCGGAGAACCATTTCAGCAATTTTGAATGTAATGTGAGCATCTGCTCAATTCCTTTTATACTTTTATAGAAGTGGTGGACTTAAGCTTATTGATAGCGGCTCAAAACTGCATGATGTTCAAAAATAACTTGTGAAGTTGCACCCTGCAGAGGTGATCTGTTCAATTCTGACAATAACAACCATCATATGGCTGGCCATTTCAAAAACATGTTAAGATGAAAGTCGCAGAGTTGTTACCAATGCAATATTACTTTATGTGTGTGTATCTATCAGACTATTGAATGCGGACTAGTCAAGAGCTTACATAACTCGTCCCACGATCAAAAAAAGGACACCGTGGTCCGTTCATCTTGTATTTCACAACTAGTGAGAATGTTGACAGCTGCGTTGTTTGCAATCACCCATTATTACTCCTCGGATCATAAAAGTGGGTATTATATTACAAGCAAGTCACATATGAAATCAAATATTAATAACGAAAAAAAGTGTACCCCACATCTTCGTGACGTCATATATTGAGAACAACGCCAACTAAGTCACATCAGCAACAAGATAGTTATGGTTAAATATTACCATATCTTGATTTTGGTGACTTACTATTTTCAAGAAATATTGTATTTTCTCTAGTATTGTACTAAAAAAATTGAAATTAAGATGCAATAATCCATAATCCAACATTTGATTCTCAACGTCATAACGCCAAATGTTTACTTCATTTCTAAGACATAAATTTTTTTTTATTAAAGAAGCAATTTTGATTTTATTTTCACTCTCAGCTGTCTACCTCGTAGAACTCCTACCCTACATATATCAAAAAATGCAGAAAATCAATTAAGTAACTGTAATAATAACTACTGGTAATGCATATCTTGATAAACATACACATTTTATTTTTTTAAACCCCAAAGAAGTAAACATGCTATTCAATAATAGGTACGTAATTAATTATTTTCTTCCGAAAATTAATCAAAAACGCAAGCTGCCTGCCTATCTTTAAATTATATTTTCCTGTACTTCGAATTGAGTTTATTGATTTTTATGAACCTTGCTTAATCAACAGAGTCTCGTGTAGTTATCATGTATTCAACATGATAGTACTATATCTGACTTCTTGCCTTACATAAGATTAAATCATATATTCAACAACAATATCGAATTTATAGACTTCAACTTTTAATAGTGTTAAGTATCCAAGTCAAAAACAATTCTGCAAAAGCATAGAAGTGAATACAAGATGTATTATATCCAGCCATAAAGTTACAGAAAAACTAACAAATGCATATTGTTTCTTTTTCTTTGTTATGCATATTTAAGTTATTATATTTTTAATCGAGATGATAGTCTAGTAACATTAATGTAGGTTTGCATATGAATTTTTAGATGAAGAGGGAAGCGGAAGGAAAAGTAAACCCTCTAGGGACTATGTCAACTTAGCAATAACTGCAACATGAAAATCATAGGAGCAGAAACTACAAGTTTAAGATTTTGACTTCAAATAATAATCTTGTGATTTTTAGTAGGTCGCGGCTTTAAAGTATTTCTTAGACTTACATAATTTAAAATTCAATTCTCCCTTTAGGAAACCACGAGTCAAGACTGTTAATTTATGAACTGGGACCTAAAAAGTATAAGCTAATAAGTTAGTATCCATGACATCGGTAAGATGTTGTCATGAAGCCGTAGAAATGGATGACCAAAGTGGAAATTTTTCAAGCAACGTTTCAAGTTGAATGCTGTCATATTGCCATGTTTAATTATTCACAAGGGGTAAGTATAAATAATGTAAGAATATAAACAGATGAACTTAAAGAGTAGGAAGAAATTTAAAAACAAGTACATCTAAGAATATAATAACCTCCAACGGTGAAGAAGTTCAACTAAGACTTCAGGAAAAAATTATTTTAAAGAAGCATTATTTGCTATTATTACGTAGAAAAGCGAACGATATAGAAAAACTTAGTGACTCCAGAGAAGGAGTAGAAAGGGCCTAAACGATAATAGAGCAGCGACAGAAAAGGGAGTTCTTTAAATTGGGAATGACACTGAAATAATTGTGACCTACTCTGTGGAGGCTAGATAGTGAAAAAAGGTGCAGGAGTTCAAGTAGGCCTACCTAGGATCAATTTTCCAGAGCAGTGTAGAAATAGATTCTGATGTGGCCCATAGGATCAATTTGGGGTAGATGAAATGGAGACAGGAAAATGGAGTGCTGTGTGATCGGAGGGACCTAATAAAGTTCAAGAGGAAATTCTACAGGGCAGTCCTTAGGTCAGGTATGCTGTATGGATCAGAGAGGTGGGCAGTGCGAAAGAGGCATGACAACTGCGGATGACAACCATGCAATGCGAATGCTGCGGTACATGGGTGGGGTGTCGAGAGAAGGGACAAAAGAAGACCTAATCAGACGTGGGAGCAGGT
Organism: Trigoniulus corallinus; assembly: GCA_013389805.1. Lineage (NCBI taxonomy): Eukaryota > Metazoa > Arthropoda > Diplopoda > Spirobolida > Trigoniulidae > Trigoniulus > Trigoniulus corallinus. The sequence continues at coordinate 28,524,716 of JAAFCE010008833.1, read as the reverse complement.
TGTACGAAAGGATATGATAGCGTGTGGGGTGGTTGGGTACCTGGTGGGTTAGAGGTGAGAGCGGAGGACCAGAATCCGACCCTGCTACAGGCGGGAAAGGAAGATAAGTATCTAGGAAGATAAGGCCCTCCAGCGGCGAAGAAGTTCCATTAAGAGTTTAAGACTTCCAGGGACGGGTACCTATAGTCCCGTTGGTACAAGAGCCAGCAAGGATCAGCAGTTGGACGGTACTGTAATGAAGACCTAGGACCACAACCTTTGTTTATTTTATGTCCGTCTATGTAAAAAGAATTCTATTACGGGAAGGTGGGCCACATCGTAAGCATCCGCCTCGGCCAGGATGGAACTACCTTTCCAGTCATCAGGAAGTTAACTATTGAGAAGAGGACACTTGAAATAGACACTTTTAAAAGTTATTCTTGGACTTCTATGGCAGCCAATTCCCAGCTTCTGAGCTTGGCTAGTCTTGGTCAAGGAAACACATCTTTTAGAATACGGAAAACTCAGTGTCCATTGAATCAATAAGACATACAGCCGTGAGGGGTGTTAGTCAATTTATTTTCAAATGTTAACCTACTGAGTCTGTTCAGGCATTTGTAGCATTCTCCTTTGCTAGAATAAAACCAAAGAAGAATACATACCGCAATGTGAAATCAAACAAAGAAATAATCGATCTTCACGTTTGGTTAGGACATGCAAGGATATCAATTGAGCTTAAACTTTAAGGGATGTTTTCTCTTGTAGAGAACAACTACACCTTGCTACCAGCCAACTCTGTAGCTGACAGAGATAAATGCATGATAAGAAAGTTTTGGGAAGATAGTTATTCAATGCAAAAATACAATATGAATAAGGGACTCACAAACACTTCACTTCATCATCAATTCCTGATAACACCCTGAAATTTTTTTGGGTCTCATTAGTCACACAACAAGTATGGCAATCACTACTTCAGTAACGCCTCTAAAACGGACGAAATTCATGGTTTTATAACGTTGTGTTCAATTTTTATTGTATTATTAAGGTACAAAATAAGCAAAATCGTAATTCAAACTATATCTTTAGTTTTTCCCCTAATAACTAATAAACAAAAGTCAACTTGGCAATGAAAGTTATTTAATTTACGACCAAACTAGTTTAATTATTGAACAACGATTTCTTTCCCACAACGGGTTTTTATCATGCGTTTACTTCATGTCCTCTCCTACAAGTTTATCCTTCAACTAAATCTTTAGTATGTTCATTCTAGCATCTGGGGAGAGAGAAAAAGAGAGAAGAAAAACAATCTAGGACTGAAAAAAATGAACAACTGATAATTATCAGGGAGCATTAACTCTTATAAGTTGCCCGAAGCATGGCGAGAAACAAGTTGTAAAAAATGTGATAAGGTAAGATACTGAGGGAGGTATCCCATATGTAAGAAATGAAGTAACAACAAACTTAAAAACAACGGAATTGGATGGCCACACAATTTTTCCCTTAAATATAGAAAGAAAAAACCGTCCGACAACTCAATATTTATTCTTAAATTATACAGGGAATAAAGACTACCATAAAAAACAAAATGAACGCTCCACATTTTTAAAGTTCAAAGGACTACGACTGTAGAAATAAACAGAAAGCAAGTTTAGCGGTTTATGTATCAGCATTAAGTGCAAATTATCAGTGTCATTTCAAGGTAGGGTTTTTGTTAGTATCTCAATTGAATCAAATGCATCGAAATTATTTACACAATGCAGATTAAATGCCTTAAAGCAGCACATTTAACTTTAATCATGTTGCAGAAGCAAAATAAAAGACATCTGGTGTTGTCTGGCAAGTCGAGTGTCCAATTCGTTATGAAATATACAAGTGCAAGAGTCAGATTTTGTTTCGTTGGCCTGGTTGTAAGGCCCTTAAACTACAACGGTCATTACAGCCCCGTCCACAGCGCAGTTTAAATGCAGAGTCTGCACAGACACTAAGCTGTTACGACGATTTTGGGTATTAGAAGTACCGAATGTTCCTAAGTAGTCACGCATGCTAGTGCTAGCTAAGGTTGCGTTGCTTAACTTTAATTATAAGATGAGAACTGGTGTGTCCAACGCAATACAGCCGCTCTCACAAGAGTCAGAACTTCAGACGTATCGTTGGTTGCGACCACAGATGAATTGAAATCCGGTCAGCCACACAATACACAGAAAACAACCACCCATTACTCCACCAAACAAGAGTCAACGGTTGCCCACTTGTTCTGAACTAAGAGCTCTTCTGGAGTCTTAAAGTTCATAAAGTTCCTTGTAGGAAATGGGAACAACAGCATGTCATTTTGTGACTATTACTCGGGACAAAACCCTGTTGTGATTCATTTCAGGAAATACCTCAGCAACACGTTTGTTAGCAACAGCTAGCTAGATTCCCCTTTCCGTAAAAAGAAAGCATCCACCTGAGAGACGAGTAAGCCCGCCAATACCAGTTTAGACACTTCAATCAATATTTAAGAAATATGGCATCACACATTCATATTATCTACAAAAAAATTGCACTTTCCGTTTCTTTTTCAACATGTGCTCGTCATTATCCCCGTTAAGATAATGACAAGATGAATAACAAAATGCAATTTTATATTCTTTGAACTTGTTCATCATATGTATCTGTTACCACAAACACCAATTGCAGCAACTACTTCGACGGTATCAAATTTTTTTCCTCTCTCGCTGTAAACTCGAATTATAATCATAATATTTACTACGTTATGGCATCATAAAACCATGCAAAAATATTTTCAAGAGCTCCTTAATGCCTACATTCATACGTCGATATCATAATCATAGGTTGCATTTACTAGGTACACTTATTCATCATCTCATATGATTTCCATAAATGCTAATACGTTATTTCAGTCATAGTTCGCATATTAGCCTTACAATGCTATGTAAGAGTTCTCCTCACCACTTAACTCTAATAAACTATCCAATTAAATGAAATATATATTCACGTACTTGCGATTTTTAATATTTATCAACGTGGACTATTAAAAAAATGTTGTGTGGTAAAACATAAGCTGGGAACAAAAACAATTACTTCGACATGGGTATTGCAGTACGATAAAGTGTCATGGATCCTCTCAGGATCTTAAAAAATAAGGTCCAGTGCGCTGCCGCTCAATAAATCAGAAAAAAAAACTTGATTCATAAAAAATACTGAGAGGTTTTAACGAAACACTAGCGTTCTGCTAATGTGTCACGGAGTCCATAAAATTTAAGATAATCTAGTCCTAAAGAGACTACTGTATTTAGGAGATCGCAGAAGGGTTAATGTTAGCAGGTGTGCAATTCTTGCCCGCACGTAGGCAGCCAAGACTATAGGGCAGATTCTGTCCACAACTGACAACCAATCTTAGTCATCAAATGAGATTTTAATGATGATGTATCAGAGAAGAACTTCACTCAGTCCTCTACCATATTATTAAGCATTCACGGGTGTGACAGAAAATCTCTGACAATCAGGAAGCCACGAACTCAGAAAAGGAAAGGAACTTCAGAGTTGAGCATCTATGAATTTTGGATGTCCGGAATGAAAACAAAAAGTGGGAGGAAGGAACCCATGCAACTATTAAAAAAAAATACTTTCCGCCAGGAATAAGTTCACTTAAAGTCCTATATCTGTTTATGTATATAATAAAAACTTATAAATATTCTCCATCCACGCTGTGTTTTAAAAGCACATTTACTGTATGCTCCGCGCTGACATATTTCAAAACCATTATGCTTCTTAAACGCTGGCCGTCAGAAAGATTGCCATAATTGGTTTCCTGTAAGAAGCATTAAAACTCTCAACTTCTACCCTCCAGACATATTTCCAGCAAGCCAGCAACAAAATTTAACTTATCATAATTTAATGCATTTGAGCCTGGAGGAAATGGAATCTAAATTCAATATCAGATGCTTGTCATTACAAAATCAAAAACCTTTATGCGTTAGTTTTAGCATGTAGCTGCTAACCGTCACAGGCAGCACGGATAGATTATATGCATAAAAAACAGTAAACTTGAAAGGGTAATCTTTGTCTGAATTTCGAGATGATGACAAACACTTTCCAAGAAAAAATATATTGGGAAGCCTATTATTAAAATATAGATTAATCAAGATATCGCATAATAAAAAAAGTTGCATATATATTGGCAGCATTATTTTGTAGTTAGCCTATTAAAAAATAGTAAAATGAGAAACGGAAAAGCATACCTGAGCCGCTGGTTTCCCACCGTTGGATTCGCACTGTAAAGAGATCTGCATACCAGCAGTGGTCTGTAGCATTGGTCCTTGAACAATAGCCGGTGGTTCTGGAGTAACTATTTAAATAACGAAATTACTTTAGTAAGAAAATATACAACTAATTTATTCCCCGTAATTTTATTGAGATACTTACTTAAAACATTAACTGTAGCAGCCCGAGATTTGGCAGGTTCAACGCCATCAGCAGCCATCATATGACAAACATAAATTCCATCATCATCCAATTCGACAGGTGAAATTCGAAGTGTATAATTTCCTAAAACAAGTAATAAGTGCTATAAATAAATTTCTTGTACAATAATATCAAGTAAAAAATAAACATTAAAGCTAGGCCAAGAGCATACGTTGAAGACAGAGGAAGTGGTTATCAGGAGATGGTTAAATTTACCACAGTCTTGCAAGATATTAGGTAGCAGGCGGTGAAGAGGCTGATCCTAAGCAATGGCAAAAAGAAACTCCTAACCTTTTTCCCGCCTATGGCAGGGTCGGGTACCCATCTTGTCCCTCTCAATGGACACAAGGGTGATATATTGGGCAGTGATTTTCCGCAGTGGGTTGCCAACCAAAGCTGCAACCTCTATGCTTATTAATTGTCAGTCTACTGTTCGCTGCGGGCGACCTCCTACACCTGGAAATTTTGCCTCATCTACCTGTTGCATATTAGAGAGGGTTCTTTTACGTGCAAATGCCATTGTACACCACGGACCTCGGTTTTACTTCTCATTCCAAAGAAGGCACACTCGTGACCTCTCTCTCCCCCATAGAAGCCAACCCACCTTGGTCCAGTATCGACCCTAGAACCACTGTCGCAGTTACCGAGCGTGCTATCCACTGAGCATTCGAGGCGGGTGCCAAACCTAATTTTTGCTGCAAGTGTGGGCAGAAATTTGCTCGTGCGCAAAAATTTTGCCTGTTTGGGGAAAAAAATGTGCGAACCCAAATTAACTTGTTCAAGTTTGTAACTGCGGAGAGCACAAAACACAGATCAACAGTATTTGTTGACTTTTTTTGTTTTTAGCGAGGCCCTTCGCTGCCGGACCTTTCATCTTAAATAAACACTTTGTGGGTTCAAATTTTCCCCTTTGTGCGCTACGTGTGAAACATGTTCGCGCGCACAGCGTAGAGCCGGGGTTCTCAGAGTGTGCGCCGCGGCGCCCTGGAGAACCGCGACTTCTTCACGGGGTAGCCGCGAAGCATTCCTAATAAACGTACAGGAGCAAAATTGGCGTTGTGAGGAACCTTAGTGACAATTTTCTAAAAAAAAAATCAACAGGGCACCTTGACCAAGTCAACATTTAGAAAGGGTGCCCCCTATCGGGAGACCCTAAGTAAACGTGGGATTACTACGTGGGATATGCTAGTGTGTGGGGTGAAAAGAGGACATTTAACAATTGGGAATTCCCTCTTGTATGAAAGAAACCGCGGGTTTCGGGTAGGATCTAACCTGCTGTTGAGCTCAAGAATCCAATAAACTATCAAATGAATAATCGAGGCTGGTGCTGAAGCAGAAAGTGGGTGCAAGGTCCTAGGAATATCCTTAAGTTTAAGTTCAAATAAAACATATTCAATTACGACCCTAGTAACTATCAGAAGACTAACAATGAAGTGAGCAGCTGCGGACTTGCGTGAGATCAAGTACTTGAGTAAGCAGGTTGTTAGTATTGATGTGGTTCAGTTATGCACCTGAACATCTAAAAAATTGATTGAAAAATTATATACTTTACCATCTTTGTCAGAACCAATCATCGAATATCGTGGAAAATTCTGTAGTTGTCGGTCAGTTCCCAAAGCGAAAAAATTTCGAGTCCATTGTACATCACCAACTTTATCTTGAACTACACATGGTAGATAAACGACTGAGTTCGTTCCTTTAATAATATTAACAGTTTCAGGTGGCTCAACTACAAACTTTTGTATAACTGAAAAAAATTATAATTAAAAACACATTTTAAATTTAGAGATATTAGATAAGCCAGCTTCAAAAAGCGTTTCTATTGTATGAAATACAGTATATATAAAGGTATGATAGCATTTTGGAGAAGGAACATTTAAACACTGCCTTGCCCATTAAAAAACCTAAAGGACTTCTGAAATAAAACAGCACATTTATCTTGTGATGATAAAAAGTGCATCCTTTCAATTACTACAATAATTTAACTTTTTTTAAGTTCTTACTTTTCTACGCCCCTACAGAGTTGAATTTCATTTGAGAGAACTTCACTAACTCTTACAGAACAATCGTCAGTAGAAATTTTTTTATATGATAGCTAATTTTATTGAGAATTCCCAACAGCCATTCAATTACGTTTAATTTAAAACCCGCTTCCACTTAAAAAATCAAATCACATTAAACCAAATTAAGTGAACTACAAAGTTATTACCATGGAGGGAAAAATTGTAGGCCTACATAGGGTTCTACGTGTCAAAAACTCACTCATAAATTGACTTATTTTCATATTAAGCTCAATACAGCTCTAAGTAAGGATTAATTTCTCCTAAAAACATTTACATCTTATCCATTTTCCACTCCCACTTCTTTATGTCGAGTTACAGTGTTAATAAATTAAACAAAAGTAACTTGATACAATACATATCCATGCCATTCTACAGCCACGATTACGCACATTGACAACAGATGGCGCTTTGCACTTACCTTTTTGACCGAAACTCGAAGGAAAATCCGTCAACGACAGACACAAAAAAGTCCAAAAACAAAAAACGCTAATGTTGATCGGATGAAATGTTGTTGTTGTTGTTCTTGTACTTTTAGTACGAGATGATGTGCGACACTGACGTTGAACCATTTTTCCCTAGAACGAAAAAAATTGAAAGCATTTAATAAAAACGACCTTTATTCTCATAGTCAAATAAACACATTGGTGGAGGTGTAAGTAAAGTGAGATGAAACAAGATCTATTTACATCAACTTAAAATGATCTTGTAATCACTCACTGCTACGATTAAAAATAAACAAGAAAAGCAACTTTCACTATTCCCTTCTTGACATATAAGAATATCAATTACTCAAAGAAGTATTGCAATAATAATTATGCATAAAAAGTTGTTGGTGGGATCCTTCACTTAATACAGCAAGCACTGTAATATGATACAGTGGCGTAACTTGTAGGGGCAATGGGGTAAATCTGCCCTGGGCACAGGACAAAGCGCCACCTTGGGGACGCCTTGTCCGCCTTACTGCAAATCAGCCTCCGCAAAACAATGTCTGTGCGACGACTTTACGGCAAATAAAAAGTGCCTACATACCTGTGCCATGTCTGTTCAGGACAAGCAACAGGGGAGGAAGGGGCGCTTCGAATACCTGTTGCCCCGGGCGCAACAACTGAAGTTACGCCACTGATATGACAACAAAAGGTTCTTCATGAAAAAACCTACGGTAACTTAGGTATTAAGCCTCAGTCACAGTGCGCGCTGTGAGTCTGTAGCATTACGTACTTGAAGAGAAAGGCCAGGCACGCCTTGCGAATATTAGGTCCTCTTGTGCAAATGTTACTAGCTACGGCACAATAATCGATTCCAAATGGCACCCATGCAGAATTTGCGAACATGCACTGCCTTTCGTTTCGTTGGCGTTTTAGGGCCCTCCAACTACAAGGTCATTAGAGTCCCGTCCACTGCGTAGTTCTAATGCAGAGACTGCACAGACACAGAGCCCGCTCTAAGGGGGGCAATCCGGACATTTATCCGGGACACCATATTGGCTGTAAGTGTGAGAATAGAGCACGCAAACAGAGGGCTTCTCCAAGGGGCGGCAGTTTGTCTTTTTGTCCGGAGCGGCATAAGTGCTAGAGCAGGCACTGATGTCAGACACTACGCCTATGCAACGATTCTTGGGTATTAGCGGTACCCAGCCTTCCCAAGCGGCCACGGCGGTTTGCGTTGCTTAACTAGTGTGGCCCAAGCGGTTTGCGTTGCTTAACTAGTGTGTCCAACGCAGTAAGCCGCTCCCTATGCACTGCCCTGTCCCGTGGGAATCGACTGACCTTCGTCATGGAACTAGGGAACAGCCACATAGTCTTGACCATCACTAAGCGTTCTTTCAGTCAAAACGCTCCGTTGAGAATAGTTCATAATCTTTCTTTTTGTTACAGATCCTTCTACCGGACTGATGAGGGGGAACTTGAACCTCTTCCTTGCTCAATGTTACTGAAAGCATTTCCTAAAAGGTTGGTTTCTGCCCCAGGACCACATAACTTCATACATGAACCTAACGAGGATTAACAGCATCGTTTTGATTTGTTTTCCACAAAATCTGCGTATACTACCCATGCAAATAGAAACTACAGTGCCGATATTATTGTAATAGGCCTTCAAACAATTAATTATATTAAATGTGTCTCTTAATTGAATTGGGAACCTTTAATTGACAATTGCCCTTATTAAACGAAATTAAGCATCAATCAACAAGAATAACTTTGCATCGTTTTGCCTCCTCATGCTCTCTTCTCGACTCAGCTTCAACTTGTCACCATTATCAACCATAATGAACGACTTTGACATATTGAGAAATACATTTGTCACAAGAGTTACTCAATCAGCATATTCGCTTATCTACCTATGTTTTTTATCATCAAGCTGGCACATTGACATTTCCTAAAATTCAATTATACGGTTTAATTTAGCACGTCGAATTCGACAATATTTTCTTGAAAGGTAAAAAAATATATACAAACATTTAATAAATGAAAGAAGCATAAAATAAGGTAGGGGTCCATACTATAGGCCTAATTAACTGCATTCAGGCTGTACTCCTCATTTCTAATTGTAGGATGTTGCACTCTGTTCATCTACATTTTAAGGAGAACTAACAATATAACTATATTTATTATTCATATCATATTATAAAATATTGCATAATCATTACTATGGTACATTTAACAATCATTATTATTATGTAAGCGTTGCGATTTACAGCTAAGGGGTGTCATGCCTTGGATGATATCGAGATAGGCTAGTAAAGGTAAGGTCTTTCAGCTTTGATGACTATTAACTGGGCACCAAGGCAAACGAAATGAGGTGTCCCTCCCGCAGTGGCGGTTAGAGAGAGGTTCCGAGTGCGCTTTCTTTCGGATGAGAAGTAAAACCGAGGTCCCGTGTGGTGTACGAAGGGAATTTGCACGTAAAAGAACCCGCTCTCCTATGCAACGGGTAGATAAGGCAAAATTTCCAGGTGTCAGAGCTCGCAACCTGGCGTCGTCGGTGGAGTGCCCCAACGAACAGTAGACCGACGATAAGTGAACGTAGGGGTTGCAGCTTTGGTCGGCAACCGGCTTTGAAAAAACTATATTCAATATATCGCCCTTGTGTTCATTCAGAGGGGCAAGATGGGTATCCGACCTTACCATACGAGGGAAAAGGGCTAGGAGTTGGCTTGCCTCTCACCAGAAGTCAGAAAAATGACATAAAACTAATGGGCTGTTTCAATCAAGGCCAGTTTTGCAGTGCGAATGGGGGGATGCATGTTTGGGTAATGAATAATGAAGCAGAGGATGTTGAAGGGGGGAGAATATGAAGGGGAATAGAAGTAAGATGAGGGGGACTAAACGTTCTTCAAGTAGTTACACATGCATGTGATGGGAAGAAGGGCAAGATAATGATCAAGGTAATTTTGAGAGCAGGTGTTAAGGAGGAGACGGGTATACAACTATTGTGAATAGCAATCTGCCAACGACAACATACAACCCGGCAGAGATGGAGACTCAGAATGCAGGAAAGTAAAGCCAGAATCAGCACAAATAGGAATATAGAGGAGAACAGAAAAATAACAGAGATAACAACCTAGAGGAAAAGGAAGTGGATATGTTTTTTCGTGAACGACACCTGGGTTTATAAAACAACTCTTTTCATTCTCTCTTTTGTCATAATATAGGGACACAATGAGCTTACATTCTACCCTGGAACATAAAACACACAAGACGAACAGAAACTTTCCCGATATGAAAGCTGAGGCTTCTTATCTGCTGAGTCAAAACTTGTTGGATCTATGAAAAATACATACAACACGGCTACATGAAAAGTACATTACCGTTGATCTACCAAAATCGACATTACGATTTTGGGCTACTGAATGCACTTCAGGATCTACGCGGACATTTAACTTACTTAATGATTGGGACTTCTACAGTAGCAGACCTCTGTTCAAGTTACGTGCAGTAGTTTGAGCAACAGTCATCTCTATGTACGTCGAGCAAATCTTACTTTAAACGGTGCAAGGACTAACTGGTTGTGAAACGTGTTTTGAAATCACTTTCTTAACAAAATATGCTATTTACCCCTCAAGCTGTTTCTACAAGCTGCAAGTAGACAAATCCCATAAAAAATAAGGTCTAGCAATTAGTCAGACTAGGAGGCCTTTAACAAAACGCAAAATTGAAACCATCACCATCATTATGTCATAGAGTTTTATGTCTACCATCATTATTCACCTTCTGAATCCCAGTCATCATTATTTTTATTATGTTTAAAACCAGCTGATATATTTTAAGGGGTTTTCTTTCCCCTAGTAGTGATTATATGTGTAGTGTTGAGAAAAGAGGGAGAATGCAGACAGAAGGAATTAAATATAATAAACGATTTTCAGAGCAGTTAAAGACAGGAACACAACAGGTCAAAGAAAATAGCCCCAACTTATCATCCTCGCACGTCTGCATGTCGATATTAATGGGCATGTTACATTGTTTTATTGATATAAACCACCTGCTCATAGCATAAGACAACACTGTATTCATTTTTATTATGCAAAAGGTTAGAATTAAATCCCAAGTTTTTCCAACCTCCAATATTCTCAAAAGTCACAACTCTAGCGTATCCAGTCTCAGAAGAGATTAATTTCACTCTCCACAAATAATTTCATCTTGACTGCTACTGTCCGCATCATTTATTTCATCATCACCATATCTACACACTTTGTATCCTAGAGTGAAATAATGATAGAGAAATTAATTGTTTCAAAATTCACATTTATGCTGTTGCCGCTTTTGCATACAAAGCTCCTTTATCGCGTTTTCATTTTCGCTCTATCTCTAAGACACACCATGAAACTATTATCATCATCATTAACGCAACATTAAGATATCAAAAATCCCCCTTTTATTTCCAGCCATTATAATCGACGTATTAATTATCCTATTATCATTCAACGATTACATCCTGACAGATCGTCGACACCCGCAAAACCAATACCGGCATAAACCAATACCGGCAAAAAACTTTCCAAGACACTGAAAGAATTAGGCAGTACGACAAACATTCATACATTAGTAATCATAAGTTTCATTCACTCTTTTTTATGGGTGTCCGGGTCTCATGATTATGCGAGTGACGTGGATTCCTTCCACCCACACACAGCATTCTTCCTATAAGGTAAAAGGTGCATTAGGAGATCCACTCCTTTTCAGAAAGCAAATCACAAACTTAGACCAGGGGCGAACCAGTGTAACATGAGCTCAAAAACAAGCGCGCTCCATCAAACAGGCTACCGAAGTCGGCTATATTTAGCTTGGGTTCAATATATTCTTACAACATCCTATCCTGATTTGTACTCCAACCGGATGTTCAGGTACAGTGTGCAGAAGGCCAGTCATCGGCCTAATTGGCTCCTCAACTCGACAGTGACTTACCCCATCCATTCTTGGTGCTCTTTTTATATTAGGCAATAAGCTCGGGAGTTGGACTCTCATCTATTCTCTTCCTCCCTGTCTGCCCCCAACCACAATTAGTTAGAGCCCTATGCAAGACTTCCCAACAGCATTCTCCTGCAGCACTGATGCTGAGAGGAGGTCTGATGGACTATTAACTCATAAGTGAACGACAAATCAACATATATTGACTGTGACGACTCCAAAGATGGAACAGGTCCTTAACTGTTATTGAGCGTCTCAGACATGATCACGGAATTAGGGTTGGACTCACTACATCAGAGGCGGGTATCTGACAGCATTAAGCTTTTTCACAGACTGCTGAAATTATGGTATGAGGGTACTCTAGGGGGCAGCTTATCCCTGGCAGATTATAGCCGCAGAAAGGATCATCCTTTCAAACTGAAGGAGGTCGGGGCACGAACAGATCCGTATTACTGGTCTTTTCTTAAGGGTCATTCGGCAATGGAATTCTCTCAGTGAGGATAGTGTGAGGAAGTTTCTGCAAGAAGGTGCCATTATAGCAGGTATGCAATATTTGGCAGAACAGATGTTATGCTTCGGGTTCCTTGCGGGTTAAATGGGTTATAAATTAGGAATGAGAGTCATTCTCTCCACTGCCAATTTGGCCTATCAGGGCTGCTTGCAGAGTATTCAATTAGAATTAGTATTGAAGTGGTCTGGTCCTAGCATAGAGTAAATACCGTGAACACGAACGGGGTCTAAGATTTACTTCCTATCCCAAGGAATACGCATTTTGAAACATTAGCTCTCGCTCAAACGGGATCAAACCTATAGTCATGGACTCAGGAATCAAGAACGCAACACCAATGAGCTACCACGACCAACATTTGCAAGCACGAAGAGTCATTATTATATATATATATATATATATATCAAGAAACGAATAATGAAAATGAATAGAAACAATGATAGAAAGGTCTTCAATAAAGCTAAGTCTCGTGAAATTATGAAGTTAGTGCATCTGCACTCAATTGCGTGGTAGAGAAGATGATGGCATTCTGGATTGCTGTCAGTTTTCGATTATAAGCAATATGTACTGACAAGCAAGTCATATGTTTATTAACTCAACGGGTCATTTAATACTACGCTATCTGAACTGTGGTACTCGATGACTGACGGCGACAAAAACATCCTGGGTGTCCACGAATGGATGCTAGATTATTAAGTCTAAATTAACGGGCTGTGACATATAGATAGAAATGCAACATACACACATACGTGGACACTTACTGTTTCTTCTCTCAACAGTTGAAAAGCCTAAGCAGTGTAAATTTGAATTGCACTTTTTTTTTAAACAAACGAGTCACATAAAATAAGGTCGGGTTACAGCAAATTAATCACACTACTGTAATGCAAAGAAATAAAAAATGAAAGAGGGAGAGAGAAAAGTTCAAGGAACGAGACATCAATCTAAATCTACTATGTACAATATCGGGAGGCATTTTTGCTGTTAGACAAAAAAACTGAAAATCTAGAGAAGGAATAAAATTTCTTTATTGAAAAATATTAATTAATTCTTCAATCTAAAAGCGCTCAAATGATAAAGTCCGGAAGGAATATGACATAACTCTGCCATTAAAAGTAATGCGCAGAGATGATATAAATGACAATTCGTCAAAGGGAAAATAAATTTATTTATAATAGGCCTATAAAGCCTCGAGTTCTTTTGTTTTAATAATTGATAGTTACAATTTCTTGTAGCACTAAGCTAAATATGATTTACTAAAAAGTTTAAATATTTAAATTCATATATAAAACTGCACTTTGGCATTGAAAAAGCATGCATTCATACGTTGGTTTGCTATACAAATAGTATTTGCAACAGAAAGAAAACTGCAGTCAAAAGAAAGTGGAAGTAATATCTACATATCTTACATAAACGTTTAAAAAATATATATGCTCAGATGTGAGAATCATCTCTTTCCTTGCAGGTTGAAAAACATGCCAGGCATAATTTAAAATAATTCAGATAAAGACTTGGAGGGCCATCACACTCTGAAATTGTTCAATCCTACAAGCTTCTCGCTTACGGATCCATAAATTCGGCATATCCGGACAGGGAACAATTACAGCGAGCAAGAGAGTTGGATATTAATTTTTACGGGATTGGCTAATGTCGTGACGTCTCAACCCTTTTGCACACCTCTTAAATCCAAGACGATTAAAACCTGAAAAAATGCTACCCCAGCCGGAACAGGATGATAAATAAACAAAGTTAGTTGAAAAGTAAAGGCATCATTATCATCAGCACAGACTTGTCAACTTCATGCCAAACTATTAGGGGCTGCTCTGGTTTGCACACAGATAGGGGTTAAGTAAACTTCTGTGAAAAGTTTAATGTCTTTAGCTAAACCTTCTGCTCAACAAATGCTAAAAAATGTTTATCTCAATAGGAGTCTGCATGAAGATGGTAAGTCAAGAGACAAACAGGCTTTCTAATGTCATTCATTTTTCCAAACAGCCAACTGAAAACAACAAACGGATAAAGATGTTGCGGAAGAGAGAGCAACCTGCCAAAACAATCGATAAAAAACATCTTTATCAAAAATATCATTTCAAAGATAAAGATGTCTTCAACCAGATTCCAAGTGCTCTTAAATATGTTTAATGTCATGGATCAAATGTCTCAAGTAGGAATATGTGAAGCTCCTTAGAAGAAACCAATGTAAAAGGAAAATAAAATTCAGAATCAATATAAAACAAAACAGGAAGTTTCCAATAGCAAAATTATCTTGTTAGTAACTAAGCAAAACAAATGTCTAATTTCGTGGTGTTGTCCGACGTTAGATTAATACAGATAAGAGTTTCATATAATAAGTAAAATAATAATTTTTCTCTTACCACTAAGTAGTTGTGCGCGCAGGTAACCATATAATTACTAAAGCCATCCAATTTAAATCATACTTTTTTTCTTCAAAATAAAATAACACCATCACCAACACAAATTCCTTGTCATGAATAATGATAGTAGTTTTTATGGTTACGATGGGATTTTTCTTTTTAAAGGAAAACAAAAATAAAATAGTGGGAAATCTTCAATGGAGCTTATAGACAACAATGTCCGAGAAGAAGCACTACCAGGACCATAATCGAAATTTAATGAAACTGATAACAACTGAGAGTTGGACAGATCCATCCTTAATAGTTGCAATGAATTTCGGTTAATCAAGCTGACGAACTTTTGCAATTTGTGCAACAGTATCCCATATTTTTTTTAGGCACCCAAGAGGTTCAAAGTTTTCTAACATGAGTTCGATAAACCGCTGAGTTGGTTTTATATATTCTAGAAGAAAGTTAACATCTATGCGACTGACAAACGACATGAAAAACTCTATTTATATTTAGATGAACTTTATATCCATTCATAAAAATGGTGCCTACATGAACTGCTCAATAGTAGTAAACATGGCTTTACACAGTGGCCATCCATGAGCAAAGTTTACGAATTGACAGCAATGAAGTACAAACTTAATCTTCAAAAACTTTTATCCGAATTTTTTAAAGCAGTGCCTAACATAAGAATTACATTTTCTTTAAATGAAAAACAACAAACGCAACAACAAAAAATCGTTTACTGGCATAAATTCTCTCGTGGCCAAGTTTGAAACTAAATAAATCTTAAAACGTGAAAGATCCTAATCAAATTCCACATGTAATTCACGGATGATCCCAAGTTTACGAAATGAAAGTAGCACAAAAAAAACTATTATCAACCTCATAATGACCAGCACCATTATATAGTATTACAAGATTTCTTCTAACAACAGGATCATTATAAGACCTTTGGGACTGCACAATTTGCTTCTTTAACCATACAAAGACGTGCTCAATGTGTTCATTTCGCAAAACAAATTATTAGAAAGACACTGATCAGCATCGTTTTTATTTACTGAGTTTTTCATTAAACCAACTAAGGAATAAAAAATGGAAGTGGAGGCGTAATAATCTGACAAAACCGGAGCAACAAAGAAGTTTTTCTTATTTCTGATAAATGACATCACTCAAACTACAGTATGTCAACATTATATCACACAATACTCAGTAAAAGTTACTTGTGTTGTTCATTTATTACATGTTAATTTAAATGTATTGTCAGACCTTTGAACTTTTGAGGTCGAGGTACTCGAATCGATTCTTACATCACCTACCTCGATAATTGGCTACTACAACAAGAAAATATTTCTGCAAATTCCTGCGACAACAATCAACAAATTCAGAGAAATCTACAGCAATTAATTTGGCAGAAAATCTTTTTCACACTTTTACTCTATCGTCTTATAACTTCGACGTTCCTTAGTTGGGTAAAGACAACTAAGAATACAAGATTAAATAAAGGTGTAATATAATTACAGTCCTTCAATTAGATTTCATCAGTTTAATTTTTATAGACAACCAATCAATTACAGATTACTCCAAGTATTAGACACACGATGATTCTAGATTCCACTCTTTATCTAATCCATTCCTGCCTATGTTAGGAGTGGAGAGTGGCGCAGGAAGAGGTGTGGAAGATGAGGGGCCGATATAGACAGGGCAGAAATACAATGAAGGAGGATGGAGACAGGAGGACACCAGTTCAGGCACAGAATGTTGAACTCTGGTTTCACAAGACCTATGGTAAAACCTTTTAGTTGCAGTTAGTCGGGCTACCAAGATTTAGCAATAATACAAAAAACTGAGGTCATTTCAGCTTACTTGTTTATGGGCTATTCCTAAAAGAGAACTAGCAAACTAAATGCCAGAGTACAGCACAGATGCTGAATGATTGTGGCCAACTCACATACAGGACACATGGATAGGTTGGACACAATTTACAATATGAAATGGATATATTCATGTCATAAATTCAATTCTACTCACGACGCAATAGACTGCTTTTCACCTTATTTTGAAGGAAAAGAAAAGATAATAAATGATGCATTCGTAATTATTTTCGCTAACGTAAAACAGTTGGTGAGATGTTTCTACTATCCCGTAAACCGAACTCTTGAGATTTTAAAGATAAACTAAACGGGATCTCAACGTCACTTCCAGTGTCTACTGACGATGAAAAGAGGACTAAAGGATTATACCTTTTGAAAATACATTGGTATGTACGGAATAACAGCGACGTCTCAGGATTACGAACCTCAATTCGCAAAGTCAGCAAAAATGGACAACACTTTACGCATTATAAAGACTGTCAGTCAGTCTATATGTAGACTGACATTTCACGAATTTCATTTGACAGTCGCACTGACAACTTCTGATTACACTTTCTCCATACAACCATTCTTTTCTCAATTAACCCAACGTCATGGCATTTCATATATCTTACATGTACCAAAGGATTTATTAATCAAACAGTGGCTGTCTTAAGATATGAAACATGGTGCATGTGGATGATGGCATGCGTTTATTGTCAGAGTCGTGCAAGCGGAATTACTTGCTGAACAAAGAAGAAAAAAACATGGGCTTAGAAATAAGGAAGTTTTTAAGATATTCTCACACACGCCGTTGCTTATTTCCAAAATTTAGTGCTCTAATACTGTATAAGAAAGGAGCCCCAGTCAAATATTACATGAATGCATAATTACAATAGCATGCAAATATTTTATATTAAAACCTGCAATAATAAGAAAGAATAAAACCACATTGCAAAGCTAATAAACCTAACAGGCAGCACTTGCGCATACTCAGTCTTCAAAGAAAACCACAAGTGACTTTATAATGACGAGACATTAAAAAATACGAAACATAATAAAAATAACCCTAATGATCATCAAGAATATCCAGAAGCCATCCCTTGCTTTAAATTTTTCTAGTATTGCATATTATTCAGGAATATTAACAACTAATATTGTTCTAAGAGATAAAAATGAGGTCCGAACATCGTCCGCAACCACAAGAATGTCTTACACATTTAATCAAAAACTTATTAATTTGTATCGCGAACAAGTTTAGTGACGACTTAATGTCAGTTAATGACAACGAACTTGCACCTCAAACGACTTACATCGTCTTATAACAACGAAGAAGAAGATTAAAAAGAAGTGATTATCTTGTATACCACAACCTCGTTAACCGGCAGTGGCCGCCCATCCATCGTCAATGGATGTCATTAACTACTCATTCACTGGTCGTCATCTACAAGGGAAATAAACCGTTCAGCAAGACCAATACCACGTAAACCCAGAAACCGTAGTGACAAACTGTTTTCTCTACATCATAAATCAACCACGATAGTACTTGAGATCAGATAAAGCAGGCTGACAACATTTATCTCCTATTTTTATGACGGGTTCCACCTCCAGATGTGTACATACCAATGAACGACCCCTCACTTCTGCAACAAGAGACCTCGATATCTTTGGTCAACCCCTACACGCACCATACGGACACCATCAAGTCACAGCATTTAAAATAATGATTAAGACTAAGCAAAAACAGGAAACACATTATAAGAATTGTATCATCGTTGCAATTCTAAAAACTTATCTAATAAATATCTTGCCATTTCCGTCCCAAGAATAATAATCATTCACCCTCTCTTCTTCATATATGTATAAAGCCTTCAACGAATTACTTCATTACAAATTATCTATGACAAATACAAAGTAGACTAGATAACAAATAAATACCTGAAGCTCACCCCGAAAGTAAGAAAATCGGCATCAGTAACTGTCAATCACCAAGAAATTACTATAGTCTTGTGTGTGCAAGTTAATAAGCTGTAGGCAATCTGTACGAGTATATCAAACTATCCTCCAATATCTTTGGTCAAATCATGTTCCATCTGAAGGTCAATGAGAGGGAGCGAGAGAGGGAAGGGGGAGAGAATAAGAGAGTTTCGTCCAACTCAATAAATGTAATCAAAGAAGAAGGACGGAGTACATCAACTATTCATAATTCGCAAACAATCAATTCTGTTTTGTCTTTCAATAAGCTTAGAGCCTTCAGTTCAAAAGTCAATTTGCATCCAGGAGCAGGACAATCGAAACGGCGGCGCACAGAATTATGAATAGTAAATTATGATGGACATTACTAAAGATTCATTTCTTTGATGAGGCACCAATAAATTCTATACATATACTGTATATGCACACACCAGGACCAATAAAATGAAGCCTCTAAATTTAAATCATAATAACAAAACGACTGAGAAATCATAGAGTTGGCATCCATTCCAAACTAAACAGAAGCGCATTTGGATACATCATCACCCAATGCAGATGCAAGTGTCAATCTCTTTCAAACTCTGGAACGAGGCAAACTTTGGAAAATTTCGAGTGCAGCAAGCACAATAAAGACAATCTAATCTGTGGTCGAAATATCTGTCCATTTGTGCAGAAGTTTAGTTAACCGTAGATATGTAGACAGACAACTGCAGCACACCAGATGGATGGACGTTAGATTGGGTCAATTTTTGAGATGTAACACAAGGGCATCTTTGCATAATGCAGGACGACGTGGATGCTGCGGGCGTTCGTTCAAAGGTTACTGAAGCAACCAAAACTCTAACACTGCAAAAGAAAGGCGACAAACTGTATATATAGTAAATAGCTCTGCAGTACTATATAAATAGCCAATGAGGAAAACATAAGAGAAAGGGTCCCTGTCTCAGATCGACAACATTTTGAAACCTAAGTTTCGCAGAACGACCCCTCATCCCTCAGGGTTACTTCCTTTTATTTATGGCTCATTTCTTTACAGACGTTTATCTCATTACATTAATCCTGCTACTACAAGATGATGATAGTCAGTCGCCGGGAGAAACAACAGAAATGCTCTCTCACATACATACCACTATATCTGCTTCCATGTGTTTCATAAGCAGATGGATTCTATGCTACAACAGTTTGGGACAACGGAACTAGTTGAGGGACATGACACGTAGAGATGTGCTCCTCAAAGTCCATTAAAGAAATTTTTATATCTTTAACTTTCTCATCTCGTATCCCTTGCCAATTTCACAAATAATCTCATGGCGTATTATTCAATTCCGAAAACTTCCCGCATTTAATAATTAATGGCACCAAAGTCGGAAATTTCGAGAAATAGTTAGTTCCTTATAAATTGTGCACAAATCTACTATTATCCAGGGTGCAGCCTTATTTAATAACACATCATTAATGTCTAATTCATCAAAAATATCACGTACCCTACAACCTAACCTCATAATAAACACTCATATAAATAGATTTTAGGAGGGTGTAATTAAAAGTTAACTTTCACAAACAGAATCCATCAGAAATATTGGAAAATCTATACAGGCCATTGGAAGAAATGTTTACATTAACGCCATTTAAAAGGAGGATCCAGCAAAATTGCTTGAAGCACTTCAAAATGAGTGAAAGATGTGAAAGCCTATTTGTTATTTTTTCTTTCTGTGCAATGAAAATAACGAAAATGATAAAAAAACTAACCCCTGAAGATGATCGAAAGGTGAATACAAAAGAAATCAGTTTCTTCAGGAATTCAAGAAGCGACAATGATGAATTAAACTCAAATAACTTCGACATTATATCTCAATGGTGAAGCACAAAGAAAGTAAATTGGACGATATTAGGAGAATATAAAAGCCCAAAGGGTAGAATACCACATCTAACCACTTACCATTTCTTATAGTGCTCCTGAAAAATCGCTTGATTCCTAAAAGTAGAAGGGCTAGAGCACACGCTGGATATGATGTCAGGCATATTAGTTTGATACTAACACAGCTGTATACAATATTTTATAACAAATTCTCTAAATCCACTAATAAAACAGTCTTCGAACTGATTAACGGTAAAAAAGAGACTGTAGGTTATAACTTGCAGAAAGAAGACGAATATTTTATAATTATTAACTGTTTAATGAAATTGTCGGGTCTGAATATAAAATTAGATTACATTTTCTTGGCGATTTATCCTGTCACATTATTTTTAACAACGACAAATGATAGTGCAGTACTATTAATTGGTGTTATTTGCAATTTTATCAAGACCATTAATTAAAAAACTGAACCACGTCACTATATGCACCCCTCCAGGCCATAAAAAATGAGATTCTATAAGTTTTTATTGAATAAAATATTATCCTCATTATGTTATCACATTTCACACTATCCATATCAAGCGGTCATATAGCCTTAACTTCTTAGTTTGTTCTGAGCTTCACCATGATAAATTAACCAAAGTCCACTAGACAACAACATCGCATTTGAACCTGTCAACGCCGTTATACATTACAACTGGATCTTTGCAAATAGGAGGACATTTGACAACAACTTCACAGAGAGGGGATATGTTCTAAGATACCAGTATTTCAAATTATACGTCCCACGGTTTGTCCGGAATAATGGGATTTCGATAGGAAATCAATTGAAAACCCCAAAACAGTTACATTTTTTGAGTCGGAAGATGAAGGTGTTAAAGTGAAATAACTGTCATCAATAGGAAACCCGTTGTTGAATTGCAAATGGTCCTTTCGAAATAATGTTTCAGCAGCGAATGGGAGCGGCTTGTTGCGTTGGACACACCAGTTCTCGTCTAATCACTGAAGTTCACCAACGCAACCTCAGTTAGTACTGACATGGGTAGCCGCTTGGGAAAACGTGGTACCTCTAATACCCAAAAGTCGTCGCATTAGTGTAGTGTCTGTGGAGTCTCTGCATTAGAAATACGCGGTTTTTATTTGTTTGTTTGGTGTTTTAGGGTTCTTCAACTACAAGGTCATTAGAGTCCCGTCCACAGCATAGTTCTTATACAGAGACTGCACAGAAACTACACTAATGCGACGATTTTTGGGCATTAGCAATACCCAGTTTTCCCAAGCGGCCACCCATGTTAGTACTACCTGGGGTTGCGCTGCTTAACTTCAGTGATCAGACGAGAACTGGTGTGTCCAACACAATTCGCTGCTTACAATTTGAAGTTTACACGCATCTTTGTCGAGTAATACACTTTTTCTTTATTAATACAGAATTACTGGGTTTTTATCAAACAGATGATTGGAATATTCGAGACCTCAACTTCATGCCATAGATTTACTCAATTAATGTGTTTTGTGTATGTGTTTATTCTTATCAGACAAGTAACAATGATGATAAAAGCACATTATGGACACTAAGCTGTGTTTCTATTTCTCAGAAATGCGCTATTAAGAATATAATGTGAAACAATAAAAAATACCTCTTTTAGTGGTCATTTAATGCTAGATGGCAGTCCAGATTTTGGAAATTATCACTTCAGTAAGTTAACGAAACTCTCCTTTGCCACATAAAGCTTAACTTTTGCAATTACACATATTGTATAAAAAAGTTCGGGATTTTAAAGTTCAAAACTTATGGGAATAATAATAATAATAATAGTAATAATGATAACTAATCCTAATAATAACACTATTGATTGTAATCATTCTTGAGAGCAATTAGTTGCAATAGGACGTCTGATACAACATAACCAATAGGAGACAGTCGAAAGGCCATGCCCACTCTGGTCAAAGAAAGGCCGCCCAAATACGGCTTTTAAAATGCATCTTTATTTAGGTCGGCTCGTTACCAAGTACATTGGGACAACGACGATAACACAGGACGACAAAATCGCTTAGAACCGTTCATAGTTTGGTATTGTACTGCAAAGTTGTTTAAACTTATCACGTATCAGACAAACTCCTTGAAAATTAATGATAAAATTATGTAGGGCCTACTTGAAGCCAAGATAATTTTCCTGATGCACATGTTCAAATTGACAAATACAAAGCACCCCATACTGTATATATTTAAAATAGTCCCGACAAGCTTAACAAATTCGGTATTAAGGGGACAATTCAAAAGCACAATGACATCCCAATTTTAACATAATGGGTAAGTCATCATTTTGAGAGAGAAAAAAACGCTCTGCTGAATCTCGGAAGAAAAAAATACCACCACGACTTTTTATTCCCATTATCACGAAATACTGCAAAAACGGAAGCACTAATGACAACCTTTTAATGCCAGTAATTCAAACATTTAAGAAGAGGTAAATCCTAACATTTATTGAAAAACAAATCACAATAAATAACCTAAAAACTGCATAATAAATTACAAAGAAAACTATGAAATAATTAATTGCGCTTTAAGACTCCCGGTGGATCAATATTCTCTGCTTCTAAAAGGTAACTATACAGTCAAGTAGGTAAATTTGTATAACTTTTAGAAATTAAGATTATCAGGGTATACTTCAAATTACATTCTTAACATTTGAGGAAACTACACACACAACTTCCATTGTTAGAAAATTCTTCCCCTCAAAATGTTGAGCACCAAAATGTATAACAATACCTTTCAGAAAAAAAAAATTACTAAAATTTATAATCTTTATAATCGCAAATTTCCCCAAATTATTGTCTCAAAAAATTGTACCACTTTTGAAAAATGTACATGTTTACCAAAAATAGATAATGAAACAAAGACAAAAGATGCTCAAGAAACTTACCATATGCAGCGGCGACACTTAGAAGAATAAAATGAATACAATTATTACATTTGGGCAAAAGAAAATCATTAGTAAACGTACTGTGTTGTATTATCGAAAAAATGATGAAAAATGCTTGCTATTCGCCACAAACACAATTCCTTTAAAATCGAAAAACAAAACAGAAACGAATTTCTCATAAAGCGAACCACTCTTTTATCAAATACAAAGATGAGCCTCTGTCTGAACAAATGCTTGAATTCTGATCTATCCGACAACCATATTTCAAAATCATTCTTCAAAAATGAGATATCAAAAAAAGGGTAAGTTACACTGTCGACGAGAATCCTAAGTTTATGAATAGCTCTTGTTTTAAAAACACACAGACCGTATACAAAAATGTGTCACATAAACGAGCAACACTACAAGAAACTGATTCACGAATTCATTCATTTTAAAACAAGCCCATCCAATATTGGATGGGAAGAAGACAAAAGCGAGGACAAGAGAAACTTAACAGACAGGATGAATACTGAGAAATGACATATTGTACAAACAAAACGACGACGATAATGATGAAAAGGACAAGAAAAAGATCAAAAGAGGAGGTGGAAATTGATGCATAAATGAACAGTACTGAAAGCAAAAGGACGACCGAAATGATAGGGTTGTAAGAAAAAAATAATAATAAAGTAGGAGTGACCTGATGATAAGTTTTCAGTGTATTATTTCTCAAATTATGATTCCGCACTGACAGTATGGTACAGTTATCATCAACGATTTTACAAAATTAAAGTCCATTTTAAATACAACTAAAACGCATGGTTTAATTAATTAAATGTCAACCTTTCAAAGGATGCAAGTAGGACCATCAAATAATAATGATAATTAGGACCAAGGAGCTCTTTCAGATCAAAAGCTTTTGATACATATATGTATGCATCAATACTTCTTTCTAGAGTCACACTGTTTGACCTAGAGATGATAAATTTATAATTCTTTGAATGGAAATATATCACTCCAAGTTGCGATTTCAATTAGGAGAGATATCGGTAGCCGATATATCGCCCTTTCAACATGGGTTGTCCAAGAAACAGACGCCATGGGTGATTTAGAAGAATCATCATCATCACACTCTTATCCCGCCTGTGGTAGGGTTGGGTCTGTGGATCCTCATTCTCCACTCTCACCTATCCCCCACCAGGTTCCTGTCCACTCAGCACACCTCCATACCCTTTCGTAAAACCTGTTCCCACGTCTGCTAGGGCCTCCCCTGCCCCGGGTGCCTTTGACAACCTGCATCCCTATGATGGACCTAACCAACCCTATCCCCTCATCGTATGCCATGCGACCTCAATCTTTTATTACGGCATCGTTTATAACTGTCTGTGCAGTTCAATTTGCATTTCCAAAACATCCTGGCCAATATAGCGGCTTACTGCGTTGGACACACCAGTTCTCGTCTGATCACTGCAACTAAGCAACACAACCCCACCTAGTACTAACAGGGGTGGCCGCTTGGGAAACTTGGTACTGTTAATACCCAATAATCGTCGCATTAGTGTAATGTCCGTGCAGCCCCTGCACTAGAAGTATGCAGTGGACAGGGGTCTAATGACCTTGTAGTTGAAGGGCCCTAAACACCAAAGAAACGAAAAAATCCTGGTCATATGGGTGCATCCCTAGTTCAAACTCCACAAAAGCAGGTGTAGGAACAGGTGCTGTTTAAATATAAGCAGAACTCATAAAAGGAATAGCAATATTAAGTAGTGAATGGGGTATCAGGAGCTGAAATGCTCCACAGATCCGAAAGTTAGAGAATCAATCATATAAGGGGTCCTTTCGAATTGATGAGACCCAAAATCAACTGTGTAATTGTATAGTTTCAACATAATTGACTTTAACGACGAAACAATAGCTGGGGTGGTATGAAAGAATGAAAATGATAGGGCTTCGAGTAAATATCATCACAAAACGTGTGAAATGGATCGAATAACAAATTAAACACTGATCATCAGCATTCAAATGATTGAAGTTGAATACAGTTCAAAGAAATAAAAACAGGTCATGAAAGTAACTCAAGCAATCTCAGAATGTGAGCACACACACTCTATTTGTTCCCTAGTCTTATTTTCCATCTTCCCCCGACTAAGGAAAGTGAGCAAAGGTTTCTTTAGTAATGTTATCATTGAACTGCAAACAAAGTTAGTGATGCCCTAACTAAGATGTTAAAAAAGTGCACGTACTAAGACAGCATATAATGATTGACAGTATTGCTTACGGCCAGGTAAGCAAAAAAAGTGGTAAATAAAGGTAATTTACCTTTGATAGTAACGTCCGCCGCCACAATATGATGAGTAAATAAACGGTATAAAATATCCTCTTTTTGATGTCAGAAGTAATAAACGGAACACAATCACAGAAATGAAACAAACACGTACGAGTCATATACACAAATAAACACTTATTATGCATATGACTTTATGCGAAAAGATCCTAATAAAAATATGAATCCAAGGCGACACAAATAACCGCAAAAAAAGGTGGGAATGAATATAACTACGAAACCAGTCTGCGAACTTTACGGTCAACTCCCTATACTTAGACGTATTAGTGGACTAATAACAGCTAGTGAGACAACGGGGGATTTCAAAAACAATATATGAAAAAAGTAACAACTCCTTATCACAAGCCGCATATACAGTGACAAAAAAAGTCTGACACAACGCACTCTCTAAAATTGGGCGGAAGTGGACATAAAACGTAACGCAGGGTGAAGGCCAAATCAAAAGAAACAGGAGGTCTTTATAAATAAATTAACACACAAATAACCTATACAAAAGGTGGACTATGTTTTTATGGCTTTATCAATTTCACCTGCTCTGCAAGTACCGTCATTAAACTTATCATGTAAGCAGAAACCTTACAACATCCTTATACCGAGTTCAACTTAAAAGTTTGATAGCGCTGATGACGAAGATGATATCATGAAAGGGGAATATGAAACAAATATAAATGTACATATGACTCAAATATTCTTGAAAGGTGGCGGGGCTATATATAATTTAAGAAACAAAAGGGTTCCTCGATGTTAACTATAAGTACAGATGTTTATATTTAAGAAAGAGAGAAAACCTGACAAATGACAGTTGAACAATGATGAATGGAAAAACTAACTAGCTAGGAGGCAGTTTCATGCTTTATTTTACATTTTCAGATTGATTTGGAGACAGTTTACGAGAGAGAGAGACAGAGAGCTCTTAAGTCTGTGAACGACAGACTTTCAAAACCATACCACACTAGAGAATATTGATGAAATGTACATAGAGTGGGGAAAAGAGGAGAGATGATTATGGGAACTATCAGTACTTGGGTCAGTGCGTCGGTCAAGTTCTGTCTAACGAACCGTTTTATTTAATTAGAGGAAGAAGGTTTTATCTATCATTAATGAACAATCACTGGCAAGGATTGTCAAGGGTGGTAACCAATAGCTCCCCTATCTAGGCATAGCAGCAGCCTATCAACATACAAGGTGAATTGCATTCATCACCCACGTATGTCAACTTAAGTTTTGCCACCCACTCAAGTCATATACTCTTGAATGCGTCTGTTCAAATGACCATCCTCTCTCTCTTCAGTCCCATCACCGCCCAGTCCTACATTTCAATCCCTTTCAAGGTTTGGCAGGGCAAGTCTTCAGTTCATTCATGTTCTTTAGACAAAGAGTGCATATGATGGAGGCAATGTTTCGACTAATTTTCCACTCAAGAGGACATGAGCGTTGGATTGAATGACAGATTTCATGCCAACGCAATTTGCAGATCGTAATTACAACGAAATTATTCTATTATAACACAAAAAATGCATGTAAATGTAATCAGACACCCCATATTGGGTGCCAGACTTCGGACCTCATAGCCATATAATTTATACACTTATTTATTATTATTATATCAAATTAACCGACAACAATATCACCATACTTACTAAATAATCCTAAGTACAAGTCAAGAAACAAAATCATGTACTGCATTATGTCGTTTACGTTTCAGAACAACGTCGCCATGAAATTAACGAAACGCCCCAATAATTGTAGTAACTCTCGAAACATAAATAGTTATTAAAATCTTACACCTAGCACTAAGTGGTACTACTGCAAAAATAAATTAGAGTACGTTGTAATGCCGCCGCGTATTTTAATAAATGAATCATAAGTCGAGTTAATACCTCCAATTGAAAAATAATTTCTCACACAATCCCCCCCCCCAAAAAAAGCAAAAATCACAAAGCTTGTTGAAATGAGTTTTGAATTCAATTAAGAAAACAAATTTTACAATGTTAAGAGGCGACTTCAGATGAAATCTTAAGAAATAGGATGAATATAATACAGGATTTTTAATTTATGGGGCCAAATACTTTCCACAACAGAGTGGATTAATAAGCAATAAAAATGTACAAAATGTCTGCTTGCTTCCCGAGATCAAAGTATATTTGTTTTCACCTGGCCGAGATCGATGGAGCTGGTATTTCACTAGAATGAGAGAGAACTTCAAATAAGATTTTTGGCAGTTGTGATAATTTTTGCGACGATGTCACCTGTCCATTCACCAATATTCAGCACCGAAATCGGTTAGAATCAGGACCTGAAGATGAAATATAATTTACGTGTGACAATCTACGCAGACTGCCAAACATATCTAAGGTGCAGCTGGTTTATCTCTCAAGAAATGCATCCATTAACTATTGCCCTAAGGTAATGAATTAGTGTAAGTCAGCGTTAGGTTATTAAACTACTTACCACTAGTGCCAATAATTGGTAACCCAGAAAGAAATACGGGGCAGGAGTTAGCAAATAAGTCTTTATTTTTCTTGTAGAATTAATTCGCAAAAAATACTAGTCGAAAATTATCGGTTTAAATTTTTGAAATGATGTTATTAAATAACCAGAAGAAAAATAGCTGATAAATATACAGTAAACAAGTTATATCTAACTACCAATCATTGAAAAAAACAACAACATGATATTAAACATTATTTCTATTGTCCATCAAATAAAAAATCTCGCTATCCTTTTGCAGTTGTCAACTGTAGTTTTAATTATTTGAAATACGACCTTTTCTACCAAATAATTCATCAGTTTATTATTGTTTTATTATAGCACAAGTTCGGAGAACTGTTGCGATTTCAACTTTACTTTCAGGGTCAGCTGTGTTCATGGGGAACGGAGTCATTCGCGACTGTTGAGGTCCATCTGGGATTGCAATTAACCGTACAACGCTTTTCAACTGCTGTCCAAAACTAGGCTTACAAACGTGACCAAAGGACCTCTTTTGAACCCCAAACAGTTCAACTTCAATGTGAGTTATGCTGGAGCAGTACTAGAGGCTTGTTTCAACGTAACCATTTAATAGTAGTGTAACTGCAGGCATATTTTTCATTATAAAGACCACCTACATGAAAAGGTAGTAAATCGTGAATAACTGAAAGCAAGATGGTTCAGTGGGTGAGAAAAAAAATAGTGGTCAACTGAATAAGGACAAAACCTAGTTGCACTCACTCTTCTTATTTCCGTTACATAGATACTGTACGTAACTGCAATTTAGTACGGATGGCTACTCCTAACTTCGATATACCGCAATTAGGTCACTTGAAATACACACTCAGTAATTTGAAAGGAAAATTAAAATACATTTCACTAATGGTACTCACATTCCAGTAAACTTTACTAATATACCGCAGGTATTATTTATTTCCGGTAAGGACTAATTCCAAAATTGCAAATTTTCTTGTCAGCCATAGAAAAAATATAAGGAGTGGTAATTAGTATACTACGACTTAACTACCACGTTCCTATGACTTTTTTTAGTACAAAATAACCCTTCCCTACTACTTTTAATACTACTGTTACTCAATACGGGAGAGAGGGAGGGACAAGTAGATAGGTTCAATTACGCCTCTTGACTCCTATCATCACCACCTTCATTGCACCAGTACATTATAATTTAACATTTTAACTTACATTGAACATAAACAGAAGCTTCCACTCCCATCTCATTTTCGACGTCCAAAAACACCTCTGCAACATTTGTTTGTGTATTTGTACATGGCGGAATAATAATTATAAAGCAACAACACCAACAACTAGAGTTAGTGAGAGTTTTCAAAATAATAAAACCTCATCATTTAACAGTTTGTCAATTCTAGACTTAGGTTTTGCGACAAAAAAATGTTTGAAAGGAGAAGGAGGAGAAATAACATTATTTAGTCTCAGTTTCGTTATAAGTCTATCTTTTCAACGTCACAAGTTAAGCAGGAATATCTTAAAACGTATGATTGAAGAAAACACAATGTCAATGGCTACCATGTGAATTTCATAAGTTTGCATTTCAAGATGGCACTTCAAGTTCCCCATGTAGAGTATTTGTCTAACACTTTTTATGCAATTATTACGATGCCAACAAGACGACACCCAAATTTTTATAAAACTCAAACTATGAGACAACAACAAACTGGGTGGGCCCCATTCCCATACCCATCATTAAGAGAAGAGGGAGTGTATTCAAGTTGCCAACATTCATTGTTCCATTAAAACTCAAAACAATTTATCAGTTTCCAAGAGACGTTGATTAAAACATTCAAAATTTAAAAGAAGTGAACTACTACAACTACCGATAATAAAGAGGGAGGGATGGACATAGATGGCTTTTTCAGATAAACTTAAAATGTTTTTTTTTTGGATGCAGTGTGCAGTTGACGATGGACGAATCCTCCAACTTTCAACTATGAAGGGAAAATGTGTGGAAAAAATTACGTTGGCGTTGTAGGAATCCATCTTTCAACACGAGAGTAGCCCCTTTACAAATCTTCTGTATTCCCTCACAACTCGCCATGTGGGCTTCACATGGAAATCATCAAACGGCTATAAGACCTAAGCAAACTAAGACCTCAGTGAAAAAAAATACAGGAAATACATGGGACGACTGAAACATTCATTACTCCTCATCTGCCGCCCTTGAAACTTTTAAGCAAGAATAGATTCAATAGTTTGAAAATTAGTCAGTTATGGATTTCTCCCTCCATCAGGCTCAGGCCTTACAAGACTAAAGAAAGGTTTGAAAAAACAACAAAAAATCTTTCAAACAGTTCATCCTTGAAATGATTTTTATGTCCTACACAGATCATAGAGTGGACAACATCATGTGCTGTCCATCTGTCCACAACCACAAAGAATGACCCCCAACAATTGAAAAGAAGAGCATAACCACAAAAGTCAAAAATGCTACATCCGTACTGGGACATCATTAGTAGATGGGGACAGGAGAACATCTGAACAGAAAAATCCTTCAAAATAATAGCTAATTAAAGAAGGTGGCAGAGGCACAGAGTTTAAATAAAAAAACTTCAGCCCCCTCATTACTAACACAATCCCCTATCATATCATAGTCATCTGACAATTCACAAGTGCTTTCTAACAGGTGCAATGAAAAAACATTTTCGGACGTCAATGGTGGCTAATACAGCGAAAGAGCGACAGATAAATTCACTCAAAAATTCAACATCACAAGTAAAAATCTAAGCCAATTTCACTAAGTGTCTGAGATTTTTTTTGTCTTAAGTTGAACAAAGGTGTCATTGTAGATGATAAATAATCAATACGTCTACAGTGGAGACGTTCATCATGTACGTAAACGCTCATTTTCCAGATGGTTCTTTTCCACCATCCTCAGCTTCCCTCTTTCAATTTGCATATTATGCAGCTAATTAATTGATCAAAAATGTAATTAAACAATACAATCTGAAATTATATCTACGCTAGGATAAATATGCTCCTTTCCACTAAAAACTTATCATATAGTCGCGATTGTAAAAATTACTTTCAACCCTTCATATCAGTTTATGGAATTAATACTAAACAACTTACATTTACGATGTCACTAATCAC
The DNA here is from genome assembly GCA_013389805.1 of Trigoniulus corallinus. Lineage (NCBI taxonomy): Eukaryota > Metazoa > Arthropoda > Diplopoda > Spirobolida > Trigoniulidae > Trigoniulus > Trigoniulus corallinus. The sequence goes on along the minus strand of JAAFCE010008833.1, from coordinate 28,493,404 downwards.
TAGTTTTACGAATGCTACCAAACAAGATTAAATTCAAACTATCCACATTATTTGGGCTTTAAATAATGATTGGTACGCGGAAATGAAAATGCATTTCAACAAGAAGAAAAACGACCTTTCGTAAATGCTCAAAGTAATCTTTCAATCGACAAATGATGAAGATACAATTAACAACCTGGAAGATAAAATGCAACACGAGGTAAAAATACAGCATTTGACAACATTTTACGATTAAAACATTATTTTTATGCTTTTTTCCTAGATAGTCACGTTTCCCAGTTGGTTACCAATACTGTATCAACATTGCTGCATGCCAGGATAAAGAACTTAACAAACATCTAAATTTCAAAGCAAAAAACACAAGGTACGGACTGCACTTTGAAATCCCGTGCACTTTCTCTCCAAGGGTATAAATACCCATAAACAGGGGCGAATCTAGGTTTCATGAGGCCTAGGGCTTATTGCAGTCCAATAATGTTACATTGATTAAAATTAAACAAATAATACTATAAATAATCATTATTATAGTATTAATATTAACTATTTCTTATTATACGATAAGTGCTTATTGTTAATCAACAAGTATTAAAAATTTATGATAATTCCATTTTTGGGGGCCCTTCACACTTGGGGCGCAGGGCTTCAGCCCTATTAGTCCCTATGTAGATCCGCAACTTCGCATGAATTCCGAAGCATCCAACTGGATGCTTAGACGAATAAGGAGAATAAGGCAGGAACCGGAGCACAAATAGGGATGCAACATATTTATCCCTTCTCTATAACCTGGAGGAGTTGAGATAATACTATAATTTCACTATTTAGCAGATATTGGCAACCAGCTTGAAAAGTAGCAGGCGTAGAGAGAAGAGGAAGTGCAATGTCAAAATTACTCTAGTGAGACTTTGATGATAGTTAAGAAGAATCTGACACTGCAGTGGTTGACAATTGAGAAGCAGTGGTGAGATGGGTCACTGCGTTAATGACTCGCCATGCATATCAAAGAGTTTTTAAAAGGTCGAATAGATGAGAACGACAAGCTGTTCACCACCTTCAAAATTCAGTTATAAATGTCGAGCTTCATTATTGAATTTTACGGTAAATTGTGTGGCTAACCTTATTCATATGAAAATCAAAATTTAAATACAACTATTAATATTTTTTGTACAGAAACCTTTTATAATTGTGTATATGGTCAGCCGTAGATATATGTGGAGAGCAATGCGGTACACACGGGAGCAGCTGTATTGCATAGGACACACCAGTTCTCGTTTGGTCACTGGAACTAAACAGCGCGAACCCAGCTGGAACTGGCATCGGTGACAGCGTAATGTAAGTAAAAATCGTAGTAACAGCGTAATGTTTGTGCAGACTCTGCATTAGAACTACGCAGTGGATGGAGTTCTAATGACCATTGTAGTACACTTGTTTGAAGGAAGAAAAAAAAGGCACTGACAATGACCAGGATAGGCACAGAATTTTGGCGAACAACCAGAGACAGAGAGAAGACATGGGGTTCCTAGCAAAACAGTGTAAATAGTGATTACCATTAGCTCCATAAACGAAGCAATAATAAATAATACTTTGTATAATGTACTTGACCACGAACACTTCATTTTGTGGGTCCTACCAAGCTAGAAAAAATAGTGCACAGTCAAAAATGTTGGCAGGTTTCCATTCTCTTCCGTCCTAAAAGACGATAATTTTAAATCTTGACACAATTTCATCAGAGACCACGATGAAAACTATTGCAGCAAAATAATAATAAAAATTTCATACGAATGAAAGAGCCGCAGAGACAGCAAACACAGTTAAGTCAGCCATCATCTTCAGAACGTTGCCACAAATTCTAACTTTTAGACGTGACTTGCCCTCTTTCCCAAAAATGCTCAGACCATATGGGCCACGCAGTCATAATAATCGTGATGATGATGAGGCTGATAATCGTAACAATGTAGCACGCAGGAAAATGGAAATAACGTACACTAGGCATTTTATGCTTAAATCAATATTCCTCCGCATGTTGCATGCTAATAATGTACTATTTCCTCCACAAACATTTACCAGTTTTGAAAACTTTATATTGCTCATTTTTATTAATGGTTTGTTTTGATAATTTCCTTATTTTCATTTCTGGACTCGATACGTACATTACGAAATTATTAAAAGGAGTGATGCTGTCAGGAAACAGCGGTATACCAACATGATATTAAATTTGTAATCTTTGTTGTACCCACCAAATACTGCTAGTAATATTTTCAAAGTAACGACATGCTGCCATTGAAATAAATCCTATTCATAACAATAACAAACCAGATGCAATATAAACATTCATACAATTTCAACACCTACTGAATCACACGGCCAGAACGGGATCGCATTACCAACAACTGCAAAAAAAATGTCTAAAAGCAGTACCGCAGTAAAAAGATAAAGATGAAATAAGGAGTGTAAAATTAAAAGCCTAATTAGCAGATTACAGATAATATGCATTATTAACTCAATGCTAGCAGTAATAAGACTGACAGAATAAATTTAAATATCTGCCAGATGATATATTTCAGAAGCCTTAGAAGGTTTCATAACCATTTAAGATATTATTGCTTTGAATAGCAAAGATGGGTTAAAAAAATCAACTGTCAAGATATTTTGTTGTAATGATTGGATTGGCTAGGCCGAGTTCTGGTTTTAAAAGTGAACTTCTTTCGGGGAAGGAGAAGAAGACTTCAATCGAGTTTCTCATTTGTAGAAAGTAGAAAGGTAAAGTCAAGACCTCATATGACAGACACGATTTCATCTGTTTGTGAGATACCCCTTTCCACGCGGAAACTACACATGTAAACTACAAAATTCCCAGGTGTAGAAGCTCGCTTTCTGGAATCATGTGATAATCTAAAGTGCATTGGCAGGTCGTCGTTAAATAGCCGAATAAATAAACATACCTCCTTTTTCTCAATCCTAATTGAAGTTGTGGTTCCTTCCGGCTTGAAAGGCAACTCCCAGGTGCATCTTTTATCAGACCCAAGGAAAAATGGTGACCCTTGCGATGGTCAACGACAATTTTACGGTTTGAACTCCAACTCGCAAGAATATGTAGCATGGCAGGACAAATTGAAGGAGTGGGCTCAGAAATGGCTACTCAATTGAATGAACATATTACATAGAGATGATGTATTTACCTGACTTTAGTTCCTTCACTCTTTTTTTAAACACAGTCACAAGGTTTAACGGTAATACTATCACATAACAGTACACAGGCTTTTGTCATGGTACCCCATGATAAGCTGGTTTCAAAAATGTCAAACTCAGGGATACAGTTGATTTTTATTATTACTACAGTACATTGGTGGTGTGAGGGTTGAGACCCATAAGCACCTTAGAATTATTTTAAATAGTCAAAGTACCTGGAAGGATCATATTGGTAAGTTGATTGGGAGGACTGGTCAATTCCTCCGTCTGATTAGTAGGTTCCTCGGGGCGAGCACAAAGGAGGTAAAAGAAACGGCTTATATTTCAATAATACGACCAATTTTGGAGTACTGTAGTCCAATTTGGTTACAATTGTGATAAAAATTTTTCTCGCAGGGAGAGTGCGTCTGACATGATAAGGGAATTAGGGTGGGGCACAATAAGCCAGAGGCGGGTCTTACACAGCATTAGTCTTTTTATCAGACTGCTGCTGATAGGGTGCAATGGTCCTCTGGTTAGAAGTATATCCATGGCTGAGTATAGGGGGAGAAAGTATCATTCATATAAATTAATGGAGATTAAGGCACAGACAGACTCATTGTTTTGTTTGTTTGTTGTTGTTTTTAGGGCCCTTCAACTACAAAGGTCATTAGAGCCCGTCCACAGCATAGTTCTTATGCAGAAACTGCACAGACACTACACTAATGCGACGATTTTTGGGAATTAGCAGTACTCAGTTTTCCCAAGCGGCCACCCGTGTCAGTACTAGCTGGGGTTGCGCTGCTTAACTTCAGTTATCAGACGAGAACTGGTGTGTCCAACGCAATTCGCCGCTCCCAGACAGACTCATACTGGTCTTTTTTTCCCAAGGACCATTCGGCAATAGAATACCCTTATAGAGGATAAAGTGGAGGGGATTCTGAAAATAAAGGCCACCATTGCAATTATTGTAGGGGGACACAATAAATATAGCATAGGGTTTTAGGGGTTTTATGGTATTGTAGGTAGGAATGAGAGTTAAGTCTCTCCACTGCCAAATTGGTCTAATAAGGCTGCTTGTAGTGTAGTCAATTAGTATTAGAATTAACAAGGGGGTAAGTCATGCTTCACAGTTGCTAAGCTAAGAATTATTTAAGATGGAAATTAATTATTTTGTCTAACTACATATGAAGAATTGTCGTGTGGGCTCATTCTTTAAGAGCGTCATCAAGAATCCCTAACAGCCCAAAATGACTGGTAGGAAAATAGAAGAAAAATTACCGTAAACATAACCATTTCAACTGCTCACGTTTTCAGATTATCTTTCCAACGTGAAGGCAAAGTGTAAGCTGTCTTTATGGTTAAAATGGATTTTGCACATCAGAGGAAGAATTCCTAGTTTGGTCCAAAAATTATAGCATCTTAACAAAATAGGGAACCCACAGTTACTGTTGTTTAAGTCATACACCAAAGACAAACCACACAGTGATGACTGATAATCGTTATTAAAAACCAAGTCGAATAAAGAGCATTTCAAGAAACTGCACATGGTAGAGGATGTGGTACCCAGATGACATACAGTTAAGGTAGCCTTGACTCAACAAGAGAAGCACTTTGAATAATTAAACAGGTTAGGGAATGATTGCGAACATGGGAAGTAAACATGAACCAGAGTCAAGCAGAAGGAAAGTCCATGAAGACGACGTCGAGCTTTCAAACTTCTTAATGTCTTTTTCCATTAAAATAAGGACGAATAAAAGAAGTTGAATTCAGCCCACCACCTCCTTACAGTTCCCCCTAAAAGCATAAACCTTATGATCTCCGCAGGCAATCAACACCATCTGTTATCAGTTATAAGTTCGTCAAGTTTTCTGGACGCCAGCTAAATGAATCAAATTGCTTGTGGCATATCTACTATCCAGGGAGACACATACAAACTTTCAAGACATCATTTGAATTCGATAGCCGTCAGGTTTATTCGAGGTTTGCTATCGCGATGGCCTTCTTTCCAAGCAAACCCATCAAGAAAGGGAAAGAGAGAGGAAGGCAAGTGAGCAAGAAATCAATAGAAATAATACCAATTTTGTTCATCAATTAAAAACATCAGGTTTAAGAATGGTCAACCTAAGTTATTTGTGTGATTATGGGAAACCTACATGTGGAGACTACCTAGACTTTAAAACAATTTTAAGATATTGTTCATCTACATTTTGGCGGTTTAAAGACGAAATAACAGAGGAGACATGGTCGAAAGCAGTAAAGTAAAATGGAACAACAGCAGTACCTCAATACAAGTAAATAACAAAACAACCGCATCTATTCAAATGTAGGATACTAACACCCTTGTACGTATTAATGCCTTGAAATACCTTCAAAATAAGCTGCTTCTACAACACTGTAACTTCCGAACCATTACTATACTTAGGGAATGACTGTCATATAAAAGCCCATTAACATTTCAAAAAGAAGAAAAGAATAAGAAGAAAACCAACTCTCAAACTGGAAATCTCATTTTATTTAAGGCAGCTGTATTAACTGAAATGCACGTATATGTGTACTGTATATATGTACGGGTGCAATGCAGATTTGTCCGCCACACAAATACGTGTGTATATACGCACAACGGCTGCAAATCTTTGCATACAAACGCCCAGGGTGTATCAATAACACTACGCTTTTAGTGCCAAAATACGCAAAGCATAAACCATTGCTAAGGCTGCAATTGGGAATTAAAATTCGCAATACGAAAAACGAAAACAGCACTGAGGCATGAAGCTTCGGTGCTATTGTTTTCTTAAAGAGAAGTAAAAGACTCGAAGGAAATGAAATCAAAATCTCTAGCAAAAGCTTTCATTAAATGGACAGGGTGCCACAGAAACTAATTCGTTACTAGGGCAGTTCTCTTCTAAGAAGGAAAACCACTAAGAAAGTTCTCAGTATTAATTTTGGGATACAATGTCAGTAGTCGTCAGTCTTTGACAGTGATGCCAAAACCCGTATGAATAACGGGGTATCAATCAGCATGTGATATGCATTTTTTTCAACACTACATTGTAAGTATATGCAAATATCTTTTTGTCGGTTCATTTTGTTCTCATTTTCTCCCTAAACTGCTCCCAATTCACCGGAAAATGATATTTGGCGCCAATCCATCTCCAACTTCCTTTTTACAACAATTCCTAAAGAATGAACTTGCAGCAATCAGACTTGCTTTTACGTGAAAATGCATTATTGCAATTCTCCAACAATTGTTCAAAATATACAAGCGCAGCTCTATGGTTGCGTTTTTTTTTTGGGAAGCAGGATCGAAGGAAAAGGGGCATCATTTTGCAGGCTGCAGTAACAATACCAAGTGACAAAGGTTGCAACAAAACAATGGCCAAAATGAAGAAAATAAACCGTATAAACGACGAGCCAACAACCTAAAAAAATACACCACATATTTCTTCTTAAACAAAACTTCTATTTTTGAGAAGGAGAGGAAGGGAAACTGAACAAAGTAAAATATCAATATAAGTCAATTAGAGGCCCGACCTCGGCAGCTCACTGGTAGGGGATGCTTGCTTCTTGAACTTAAAGTATGCAGGTTCGCCTCAGAACAAGATTTGTACTGTCAGGATGACACAGTAACTGCGTCTTCAGTCACATTAGAAGTAAAAAAAAAATTGCCGTTGTGCTAGTTCTGGAAGCAATCAGTCAGCAAAGTTTCTCCGTTTCAAAAGCTCTTCCTCTCTTTATACACTGTATATTAGTATTTTCTAGATACTTTCAGTGTTTGATCGATGGAAGTATGTTATTTCCCATATACTACATAAACTACAGGTTGACAAATTTAACAAAAAAACACCAATGCTGTCAGTCGCCGATATGAAATGCCGAAAACATTTTAACCACGAATTGCATACCATGGTGGATTCCAGGGCACAATATAAGATCCAATGCATCCCCGATGTCGAAGAGTGACTGTTTATGACATTAGGTCAAGAAACCAGTCACGTAAAAGCTACCATCCACCATTTCGTTCATGAGTTCCCTAAGGCCCTTTTCCCATTCTGCTCCTGCTTTTCTATTTCTCTTTAATGTAGCTCCCTTGTTGTACTCTAGCTCCGCCTGACCATAAGCACTCCTGGATACTCAACATTGCTAAAGGCGAAATATGGACTAGTGGAATAGGAAGATGTGAGGGCCACGAACGAATTACTCTAAATGATAACAGACATAATAACAGCAAGAATTGAGTGACAATTCAAGCTTCTTATATGGATCTAAATGAAGTAGCTGAAAAGTGAAATACGCTTTTTCCAATGACATGTTGTTTGCTAAGAGGTGATCAAGTACACTGTGGAATATTATACTTTATATACTACAGTTTAGAAAGCCAATAAAATGTTCATTGGCATTATTTTACAAGACGCTAATTTGTATCCTTAATTTTAATGAGAAAAATCTTAAAAACTGATCATTATACAAAGGTTTAGCAACATTTGTTGAAAATAAAGGAGACGGAGGAAAGAAAGAGAGAGAGAAAAAAATCTTAATCTTAAAATGTAAGTTGAAGGCAGTACGCCTCAATTTTCGACCATTAAAATAAGCCTAGCATCTTATCGTTAACATGTATACTAATTAGACGTTAAATAATGCCACCTAAGAAGTATGACTTAAGGAGGAAAAAAATGTAGCTTTTAATTGCAGTGAAGCACAGAAGGGTAGAAAAAAAGCCTGCACTAATACCGAAAATTTTAATACGGAGGGACTTCGCCACTATATAAATACGGAGATTTCTCTTTGTTACATTACTATAAAAGCATATTAAGGTAGCTGCCTTGTATATACACATTGAAAATGTTAACATCGTTAAATTATCACGCTCTGATGGGTCTAACGAAAATTGAAAAAGCGACGACGATGAAAGACGTACTGAATTTTATGCAAATATGAAAGGCATTAATAAGCATGTTGGTGGAAGGTTCTTAACTACGATGCTAATTTGATGGGAGACTTAAAATCCTGCCTAGAAGTGCACAAGTAACGCAAACACAATTTTAAATTGTAGACGCGTATTACAGCAGCATCAAAATCCATCAAGTAATTAATGTGAGCTTTGCATTTAATGAAATGCTCTTATTACTCAATCGCCTCTACACGGAGCGCACAGGTTTCACCTACACAGAGCAACTGCACTCATAAACGGGCCTAAGGTAGATGATCTTAAACAAAGACAAAAGTAATACGATAATCAAAAAAATAAGACCACAAAGACGGCAGGTTAATCTATAAACATTCCATATAGATAGCTTTTCTAGAGCTCCATGAAAAATTTGTGGTATTATTCTAGGTAATAAGGAGAGAAATAAACCAGAACATGATTCGGGCAACAACTGCAAGTTCATAAAAATTCAGTTAAACTTTGGTAACGCCCAGTTTTGTTTTAACATTGATATCGATAAATGAACTAGAGATAATCAACTGACAAAATAACACCTGCAGGTAAAGCAACTCCTAACCCTTTTTCCCGCCCATGGCTGGGTCAGGTACCCATCTTGTCCCTCTGAATGGACACAAGGGCGATATATTGGACAGTGTTTTTCCACAGCCGGTTGCCGACCAGCGCTGCAATCCCCATGCTTATTTATCGTCGGTCTACTGTACGTTGGGGGCGAGCTCCTACACCTGGAAATTTTGCCTCATCTACCCGTTGCATAATAGAGAGGGTTCTTTTACGTGCAAATGCCATTATACACCACACGGGACTTCGGTTTTGCTTCTCATCCGACATAAGGCGCACTCGGGCGCCTCTCCGCCCGAAAGAAGCCAACCCACCTCGGACCAGTATCGCACCAAGAACTACTGTTGCAGTTACCCGAGCGTGATACTCACTGCGCCACCGAGGAGGGTCTAAAATGTACACAGCAGGTCAGTTGTAATAAACGTTGGACTAACGCTAAATCAGGCCAAAGCATCACAGGTTTGATCCCCCAACCCCTCAGTCATCTAGCATTTGACATAATAGAATACTATTATAAAGATTTACACTGCTGCCTAGGAGTTACGAGTTGTTTAGTCTGGATATTCGGCAGAGCTATTACTAAACAGAGCTATTTACAGAAACTGCGCTTGCAAATGAATGACAATGCACAAGACTGAATCATATACTTTACTTCCGGTCGGAAAGAAAATGCACCTAAAGTTCATCTTCCTTCGAAAAGCAGAACAATGGCGATAGTCTAATCTGCAATTTAGGAGTTTAAGAAGCAAGCACGATACGAAAGTTAGCGCAAGACTGAAAATTCATTTTTGTAGAAAGAAAGATGTGGTCAAGAGTTTAAAGTGGAAAAAGACAGGATATCGATGACTGGTAGTTGAATATCCGGATCGGATGCAACTCTGAAACTGATATATAAATCAGAAGAAGCAGTTAGTATTATCACTGAGAAGTTTAAGCAGTTCATCGATTTTTCCTTCGACAAATTACGTAAAAATACATCGTAAGAAAGACAGCAATTCTCCATCATGCTAAGGATAATACTCCTACATGATGGGGACATAAGTTGTCAATTGGTGTAGTAATTACATCATTTATTGTTGTTTCAAGTAATCGACTTACAGATAATGGAACTAGGCAATAGATGAATGGTTTAATGAAACATGGATGATAACCTCAGCTAGGAAATTTACTACCTGTCGACTGACAAGATAGTCTTGAATTCAAATCTAGTAGAACACAATAAGAGAATGACGAATTTAATAGGAAACTTAAAGAAAGTCATATTAGAAATACCGTTTCTTTAAACAGGTTGGACAATACCTGTAGAAATATGTTTAAGGTGAAATATGACTCTGTGACGTCTCAAACACCATAAAACCATTCATACTCATTCTCACTACCATTGTGCTCTGTGATATCGACAGCCAGTCAAAATACAACAAAGATTCATAGCACAGTACTTTTGACAGTTATGTGAAATAATATCCAACCCCATCACTGATATCTAACAATATCCAATTACAAAAAGCATCTATGTGCAGTGCTAGTGCTGTTTTGAAGACTTAAAAGAACATTACAGGGCTGCGAACATTTAAGCCCTTAAACTCCGCTAGAAAATGCAACGTGAGAAGTTAACTTTTGTAATTTTATGATAACTACACACCTACAATCTGCAGTCAATTAAATAATCAAATTTGTGTCAGCTACTCAATGAAAAAATCCCATGTGCCATTCGCACTTGTTATTTAAGAAAAAAAAGTGTTGTCTTATTTTAAATATCCCTTGTTTTAGCTTTCATTAACATAGTTTACTATTTTAGCTGTGTTATTCATAAATAGGTCATTTCGAGCTTAGAAATATGAAGATTCATGAAGACATTTTATATTTTGAAAAGACATCCTAAATGTTCAGTTTAATAGCAAATTGAAACTATTAACAAGTGTTTCACTGGAACGATAAGTGCCTTAACGTATTATTTGTATCGCCGTACGTTCAAATGCTGCATACACAATCGTTATTGTAATGAAAGTGCAACCAAATATTTAGATACAATATATAATTGCTATATAGCTATCATCCTTCTTACCGCTCAGTATAATATCATCATCATCATCACCACTATTACCATTTCTTGCCAATGTTGAAAGATGTTAGAAGAGAAGTACCTCTACGAAAATCTATTAAAACGCATTCATCAGTGAAGATAAAACTCGATCTAATAAATTATAAGGCACTTTTATGCATTGGCACGTATAGCGAGGGGTATATAAAAACTCAATTCGCCACAATAAACATTCACTGTTATTATCCATATATAAGTTATATGAAGAGAAAGTAAGAAAAACGAAAAAAGAAGGGCAGTGAAATTAAACCACGGAAGTCCAATAAAAATCATATTGACGTATAAAAGTAACATATTAAAGCTACACAAGCATGAGTCTTAAATTCAATTTTAGCCATTACTTCGGTTAAGGAGGCTTTAATTTGGTTGTATGTTAACACATTTCAGTCGCAAATAACGCCCCCAAATGGCTTGCTATTCAAGTGATAAGACGAAAAACATTAAATGTCACATTATCTAACAATTAACAATTTCACGTCGTGAATTTGAAGACGGGACACAAAATCCATGATGGTTGTTTATCAACAATGACGCAGCCACCAATTCAATGTTAATAGTGACAATAACATCCATTTTAAAAACCCTCATCGCAGTTTTCGAAACGTAAACTTTTCAACGATGGAAATTTTGAATCTTTGAAATAAGATGGATGGGTTTCGATTAAAAAAGCCCACAATTTTTTCCTATCAGTAGCTGTTAAGTACAAGTAATCCCCGTATAATACGGCACTTCTATAGCACGGATTCACTCTAAAATAATTCAAGATTTGAGAAACATCTCCATTTCGTTTTGCCTTCACGGGTTGGGGAATAAGCCAAGCAGCCATAACAGGCTGAACCCTTAGGAGGCTGTTCGCGGGAGATGAGGATGTAGGTGCAGAGGATGTGGAAGAGGGGAAATTTGCAGCACCCAACGTTCTTTACCAACCACCCATGTTGGTACTAACGTGGGCTTGTGATGCTTTACTTCAGTGATCTCACGAGAACTAGTGTGTCCAACGCAACTTGGTACTTTTATAGTACGATTTTATTCTAACACGGTTCGAAAATTGGGTAAAACCCTCGTTCAACATGAAATGCCCTCGTGTTTAAGATTCATTTACCGGCATACTGGAGAGCACATAAAAAAGCATGGGTAACGACTGAATTATTTAAGAAATGGTTTTTCAACTGTTTTGCAGCAAGTGTGGAAAACTACTTAAAACAGAAAAATTTAGATTTTAAAGTTCTACTAATATTAAATAATGTACCCAGCTATTCACAAGATTTGAAAAACCCAAATGTCAAAATAATTTTTTTTACCTCCAAATACAACTACTGTACTTCAACCAGTAGATCTTAAAATTATACATACATTTAAAACTAACACGCTTGGTAACTGCGTCAGGAGCTCTAGGCTTGATACTGGACGAGGTGGGCTGATTTCTTTTCGAGCGAGAGAGAGGCCCCGAGTGCGCTTTCTTTCGGATGAGAAGCAAAACCGAAGTCCCGTGTGGTGTATGATGGCATTTGCACGTAAAAGAACCCTTTCTGCTATGCAACGGGTAGATGAGATAAAATTTTCAGATGTAATACCCCAATAAACAGTAGACCGACGATAAATAAGCATAGTGGTTGCAGCTTTGGTCGGCAACCGGCTGTGAAAAACCATGTCAAATATGTCATCTTTGTGTCCATTCAGAAAGACAAGATGGGTACCCGACCCTGCCATAAGCGGGAAAAGGTTTAGGAGTTGCTTGTATTCTTTATTATGGAAATATAACAGCATGTGTTAACTTTTGGTCCTAATTTGGTCCAATTTCTTGGAATTAACTCCCGAGTTATACGGGGGTTACCTGCATATGCACAAAGAAATCTTAGCACTGCAGTATACTAATGAAAAATGGCTGTGCAGCGTAGAGGTGAACTTTTTGTAGGACAAATTGACCCCCTATAGTTTGTTGTATTTTTCTTAAAAATAATTTTTATGGAAGGGCTCGAAATGCTCTACTGGTGACAAAACAGGAGCTAGGGCGCACACCATTCAATAAACTGACTAAATGTTCGAAAATCAAAGAGTTACACAAAAGTCCTCAATACTAACATTTTCTAACCACAGAAATAATACTGCCTTGAAGCACATACTTGGGAAGAAAGCATAACGCTAGTTTCTTGGTGATTTGCTACAGTAAGTTAGACACAAGTCCTTCTTTATGACTAGGTTAGTGAAAAACAATGGTTATCCAAGTGGACATCAACATCTAATAGTCTTTCAACATTTGATAGCCCCATTATCAGTCCCAACACTAGCACATGGAAGCAACCTTCACTTCTACGTAACTGTTTGCCGCCTGACAAGGTAAAAATATCTACAGAAACTGATAACATGATTGATATCAGACTTATTGGTTTGCTGAAAAACTGGTACATGAACACTTTTTTTCATGAGGCTGTATGGTGACTTGTCATAAACAATAATTCATGTTAGTAACATTTGCTTCTTTTTCTCTCTTTTCAAGCTGCCTCCCATTCACCAACATATCGACAACATGTGGTCTTTTTTAATAAAATACTGCGCAGCAATGAACGAATGAACTCATTCATCACCAAATGTGACAACTCACATTTCAGTTATAGGTTACTCAAAAAGGCTGAAGAAGGTAGCTAATTCACGCTTCCGTACTTGCTAAATTGTGCTTAAAATTAGGCACAATTTACTAATTTTTTTTAAAAACCAGGGTATGGAAAACAATATCGCGTAAGGGGAAAACGAAACACTAAACGATAATTAAATTTATTTGGTTAAGCTTAAACATATTTTTTTAAATATACCACATACGTCCACAAATCCCAAGACAAAACCTAAAAATTATTCATGCGAAATCACAAAGTACTTGCAAAAAACAACCAATTTTGAAATACGAGTATTTCACTACTGTAGAATAAATCTAAATTGTACAGCTCAACGAATGTCACTTATCATTCCAGTAGTATACATAAAACAAATCTGATAAATTACATGACTTAAACAATGAATTCACAAAGCTAATATTAAAATTTAAATGAAAAATGAAGTAAATGACAAAACTTCTCAGCTACATCAGCAAGAATTTCAAGTGACAACCTCCTTTATAATAATTAACTAAATGTTTATGACCTCTCCCATTCAAATAGTTTACAGGGAGCATTACATGAAGCTTTTTATATAGAGGGCTTATCACACAGAGTTGCATATGACATACTATACATTCATAAAGAAGGGCTGTAACTAGATGGAGATATTATTCAAATATGTACCATAACCTTTTTTTGTGGTACGTCACTAATTAATTTCAAGTCCATTACAGGGTTCACATAAAAAACAAAAAATATATACACACACATGCACTAAATACAATGCACAAATGAAAAGGTCCCTCACCCTCTTATTCCCTGAAAACATTAGCTACGCTGACAGTATATCACATAAATACACACCAAACAACACGCATCAGTTAAAGTCATAAGGTGTGGTCCTCTCTTGAATAGGTACCTATATGAGTGCATGTACATCCATTCATTTTTTAATTTAATATATAGTAATACTTCACTACTTATTCGTCGAAATGGTTGGTCTACATTGCATTAAGGGCTTCTACTACAAAATAATGAGAACAAAGCAACCATGTAGACCTCGAGAGTGAAAAACGTAACAATGAGCAGCTAGAATATATTTGGTTCCACACACAAACATGCACACAGAAACTTTTGGTGGAATGACCTGTTAAGGAGTTCAATTAGGACATAAAAACAAAGGAATGGGTCAGAACGCTTTTATAAAAGGGGTACAGGTGGGGGGACTTTGGGACTGTGGGTATTTGGGAATAAGTAATGTGAAGGACTGGGCAATTGCCTGGTTGAGAGAAACGGTTGCCAAGTCCCTCGCCCTCACCGTCATGATAGTCATGATGCTAATCTTCTAGTAGTCACAAGACCTTAAAAGTGCCCCGCCATTTTACTTGAAGACACTCTGGATTTTGTATTTTCCGCTGATTAATCAGGTCGTCCTCCCACATATGTCGATAACGTCTATAGCTTCTAATGATTTTCTTACGGGTGCTAGTGTTCTCTGGAAGCTTATTATTGATACCTCAAGCCAGAACGATGCTCCGGTGAATTCGGAAAAATTTTCAATGAATGTTCCTTAGAATTCAAGCACGTTGTCATTCAATTTGAGCGACGAAAGTGATTCCTGCCTCTCGTAAGATAGTCGTATGCACCTTACGACTTACATTTAGACAGAGAAAGCACGGTGCACTAAAGAAACTGATAAGAATAAGATATATAAAGTTTCAAGAAACAGGTTGGATGCACTCCTTTGCAAAGGCAGTCAACCTAACTAATGCACCAGCACACAGAGCATAAATTATTAATAAAATAAAGCACCAGATGTATATATGAAATGCACCGACAGTTGAAGTTCACATTCTTTCGTCAAGAAATCCCCAAATGGACCTATTCATCATCAACCACGCGGCGTAATCTCATCTCATTCTTTGCTATTTTCCATCAACAATTAATTGTGCTTACGTCAAATTAAACTGCCTACATACAACAGGGTGGCATTCAGAAGTCAGCATTTAACCTCAGAAATTGATTTGCAAATCAAAAGCGGCAGAAACACATCATACACAATGACCTACTAAATGAATCAAGGCTTCAAAAGAAATATTTTACCGTTGTTTAATGGCAGCCCACATAGGGCATAATTCATTAATAAACACGGTGACCAAAACAAAAAAGTTAACAAACTTTGTGGCCAAAATTATTATTTGCTTAAGAATGGGCTTTGAGACACAACAGTTTTTTCATGATCGAAAACAGGTATGGTGGTGGTGTTTTATCTAGAGATTTCCTTCCGGTGATAAAAAAAACACGATATATGCTGCACAGTGTACATCGTATTTCAGGGTATAATTTACCGCTTAAGATATCGGATTGGGTACCTACGAATTCCGAAATTTTCACAAAAGAAAGCAGAAATACGACGGCAAGCAAGTAAACAGTAGAAAGAGTAAGGTAGACCCTTAGAATTTAATCATGACAGGAAAAAACGACCAACACGAATGACTTCCGCTCTATGGCCCATTTTTATTGGACGTATCATTGTTTCATAAACGTTTGCCAAACAACCTGAGAATTTATTTACATGTGGTTGTTTTCCTACCCGGACAGTCATGACTAACAAATAGTACAAGTACAGGTTCAACATAACGCCGACCACAATTGCCTCTTCCAATCAGAAAAGATAAAATGGTTGCTGGTTGGTATTGTACTTCGGAACGGTCATTTGATGCTGCTACAGGAAGGGACGGTCATTTGATGCTGCTACAGGAAGGGACGGTTTCTGAAGTTGTCAGCACAACTACATATGCATAATTCTTTATAAGTTTTGAAATGATTTAAGTGTAAATTACATTTGTCTCTCATCGAATGGATAGCACATAAACCCTGACATTGTGTGCTCCCTCCCAAGCATCGTTATATAAGATACCGAAAGGCCCTTTAAAGATTTATTTTAAATATTCGCTCCCTATGCTTACAGATTTTAAACTATTTTCCCTAAAAGACTACTTAACGCTATTAATATCGTCACTTAATTACAACGAATCATCCAGTCTGATCAGAACCGAATGCCGTCTTCCAAATAAATTTGGATAAGCAACTAATAAAACTTCAAATAACTGCAGGGACCTTTTAAGTTTGGGCTCCGGAAAACGAGGCACACCCTTTAGGTTGTATATCTCTATTTACCTTGATATCATCGAGGTTGCTGCATTATATGTGCAGCTTACATAAAAATGAAATTGCCAATTAAACGATGGCAAAGAGGCAAAGTTTCGCCAACCATTAGGCAATACCATATTTAGTTTAACGCTCTGCAAACTTCATAATTATAAAAAACTACATTGTTTCACATGATTGCGGTCACCTAACAGCGGTCATTCAAATCCTATTATTTTATCATCCGTGAATAAACAAAAGTCTGAATTAGACGACCAAATTCAACTTGACAGGAGATATTTGTCAGCGTTTCAACTATGGTTAAATAATCCATTAGCATACTTCATCATTATAATCGGCGTCTGATTTCTACTTGATATGGACCTTAAGGTGTAAAGTGACGGGTTATTGGCAAAATATAGGACGCGAAGTCAATAAATGTTAAGTAAGACCATTATGATTCCCTTAAACTTGAACCACCAACAACCCATAGCTCTCTTCGGATCTATTTAAAATCCAAGTTTTTCATTTTCATCGATGAAAGCCTGGCCTGAACCTATTGCCACTTATGTTTTCAATTTTATGATATCAAAGCCTTCCAACAGCGAATACTATTTTGTGTCATACAGCAGCCTTAAAATAAATACGGCTTCATCAATAGGACAATGCAGTACATCCCTATGATGATGTCAAGGTGGAACCAGCAACAATAAGAAAAAACAAATGCGAGGTGGAAGGGGTCACCACAAACAAAGGTCAGGAAATAACGTAAAGCTAAACTCTGCCAAGGACAGGAAAATGGCATAATGTTGAAGTTAATAAAATACAAATTGGCCTAGCAACTAAAACAATTAACTAAAAAATTAAAATAGAAAGGAAATTTGAATCTCTCTTTCACTATTGCTGTTCCAGGTCGTTCCCTACTTCAAACGGTAGAGACAAGTCGACTATAATATCGCGTCTCATGAATTACCATGTTTGGAGGGAAATTTTCCTATGCAATCCGTTATCAGCACAACAGTAAAATGGCCAGTAATAAGTCTAATATGAACATAAAGGGTACCAAAAACTCCAAGCCAGCTTTTAGCACGCGATTAACATCTTGGGAAAAGATTACTTATTATATCACAAAAATTTAAAACGACCATTCAGTTTCATTTCTGCACTATTCATAAACGTATTATTTTCAAGGGTATACCATTACTAGGCGAATCTGCATTGTGCCTTACAACAGTAGAATGACTAGTGCAGCCACACTTATGTAAGTGCAGACATCAATGACATATTCGGCGTAGTTGCTACAGGCAAATAGACCACATCCAAGTTGACAACGCATCTGGGGGACCATTAATAGTCCCTATGGTACTCCTCAACACTCTCAAATGGTGACAATGGTTCAAGCAATCTCTTGCTTCCACCATCCTACTTCCTTATCCGCCTACATCGAGCCATTTTCGACACTCCTTATGCAACTCAAAAATGATATATGTGAACGTAGTTTGCAACTTACAAATCGAGGTGCGTGTATGGTTATGGTACAACCCCTTCTCTTCCTCCCATTCAGGATGCAAACCTCCAATTTTTAAGAAACATTATAGCGCAGGGAAGCTATTACCAACATGACTGATGATTGCTAAGGAAACAGCTGGATGAAGAAGATCGCGGAGGCAAAGATGCACGAAGGCCCACACATAAAGAGACAAAGATGGAAGGAGCTAGATGGCTATCTGAACAAGCATTGACAAACTTTCAGTCATCAACATGGATAAATACATGTATAAAAAGAAGGGTAAACAAGTTTGCAAGTCCCAACATTGATACATATATTGCTCGCGTTACGATAACACTATATTTACAGCATATGACACCTAGAAATGAAAGAATTGGTTTCCAAAGTGAACGCCTTGGTCGATGATACCGTGGACGCCAATCCAATGATGACGGTAACCGGGGAAATGGACAACAACATATATGACTATGTGTAGTTCCATTACCAGAGAACAACATCCCGCTGTTCGTATCAAGAGCTTTGCATTAGATGACATGAAAATCCCAAAAGCATTAAGAAAGGCATAAAAAAACAAAAACAAAATAAAAACACCAAAAAAGTTAGTGTCACAAGTAACGTGACAATAAGCAAAAAGAAACTGAAAAACATCAAATGTGCAAACGCCAGTGTCTGTCTCAGTAAGACATGTAATGAATTTTCCTTTGGTCAGATGTAAAATGTCATTTTACTCTGAAAAGTGGTCACCATTACATTTTTTAACATATCGATTTTTGAAAAACAAGCAAAAAAAATTCTTCCCGTGCAATTCTTTGGTTCTACCTCTAGATTTAAATCATCTAACTGCAATATCTTCATAACAAGACATGCATTTTGCTACATGAATAGCATGGAATAGAGGATCCATTAACGGACAAATGAATAAATTTACCTTGAGTCAGTCAGCTACTGATGCAACCAGATACCTGTGAAAGATATTCATGGGACGGAGGCAGAAAAACGTCAATTTGTAACGCTACCCAATTTACGATTTTGTTTGATACTTAGGATCTGGAGTGGCATCTTAACTGCGCTCTCTATTCGCATACCCATGATGATATATGAAAAACATCAGAAAGAAATGTATCGAACAGGTCAGAGTGACGATTCCAAGAAAGAGTTGGCAACCACTTCAACGATAAACAACAGCCCTTGGTGATCACCATAATGAATGAAAAATTTAATACGCAATGTCGATATATAAAAATGCCATTAATCTTCATTTATACGCGCACACACAATCAAGTCACATTTACATTTCGTTTCTGAAGCCTCTTGGGCATTACTCTCATGAAATTAGAAACCGCCCCAACACAGAATCTAGTAGAGATCACTAACACTTATTCAAGAAAAAGTTTTTTTTTGTATTTAGGTATAAATACCAACATAGCTAACCGCTGAAATGTGCAACACCCCATGAAGCGCTTTATTACATAGTCACTACACCAACAGGCAGGCAAGAATAAAGAATCGTGTAGTCCAATCTGAAATTTGCATTGGAAGAACGTGCAAGTTGCAATTCAAACGTCTTATCATCCCCCAAAGAAGGTACACTGGAGTGTCATAGAATTACTGAGGAAATATGTTGTTTCGTGTCCATTTCAAATAAACGCAACGACCAATAGCAATCATGCCTACATTTCCTACAACCATACATTCTGAACAGTTATTTTCCCATATGCAAAATATTGCATTATTTGACAGGATGTTGTTATTTCGCATTAAGAAAGTGATAACGATCTACATTTAAAAAATAAAATCTCTACGTGAAATCGCTGCATAACTCCAAATTCCGTTGAATGCTTGCCAAGAAAAATGTATGCAGCAGCAATACCACAATTTCATCTTTTTGATGAAGTGATGATTGAATGATAACTTCAATTAACCACTACTTTCTCTCTCTCTTTGTATCATCCACACACACGTCATCTCTGCCATACCCTCTTTTTTTTTCTATATTCCCAATCCAATATCAAGGGAGTATTCCTTGTCTAAACTGCTAAGTGCCAACCTTCATCAGGACACTGAATAATAAACATGGATAAGTACAGTAAGGTACAAGTGACATGAAGAATGCGTGAATTATGTTTAGTTTCAAAACTGCTACACATAGTGGGGTTTTAATATCTTCCAATTAAGATATGCGTGATAGCAGAATTTATCTGCAATCAAATTGATTGCAAGTACTAGCGAACATGACACCACTTCCGTTAGAACATGATATATAGATATATTATTGGGGTGGTAATGTTCATTTCTAATATCAGGGTAGAAAAGCACATTAGCCTAATACACTGGATATAACCTATATGGTAAATTAACAATGTAAAGGGCTCACCCAACCGCAATTTAGTAGCCTGCACATGTTATTCAGATAATCCGATTAATAACTACAACATCCATGTCTAGACCCATGAAAATATGACACTCTTTACACGTCATTTCAATACCACAGCGGTTGATGAATAACTATTTTTTGAGTAGAATAACAAGGATGCTCAAAAATACGTCAAAACTATAAGTCTAATTTAAAACTTGTTTCCTCTGCAACCAATTAATTAATCTTGCTTGGTTCTATGCACAACATAATGCTTATCAGCTCTTACTTGATGTAAAATTCAACTTCACAGAAATTTTCATAATAATATTTCAAACCAGAATACCGCACGTATTGTGAGTGCTATTTAACATGACATTATAAAATAAGTTATAAATCAAGCTCCAAAAATTTATGAGGATAACAAGTTTATTCCATACCTAAGCTAGTTTCATTTTATAACCGAATTTAAAGATTCGACTTAGAAGCAGAAATAGCTGTAAAAATAAATTTTAGTTGAAATAAGCAAGAAAATGCAATTGCACAATTCAGTTTTTTTTTCTTTTCCACTACGACTTAAAATACAAAAAATAAGTGCGATATCACTACATCTTTTCTAAAGTAGATTACTTAAGAATCCGCAAAGAATTCCGCATATAAAACCGTTGCAGAAAACGTCTTAATATGACTTTCAAAATGATTCTTCTATGATAATTTTCAGAAATAAAACTGCCTACGTAAAAGGGGGTGATAAATTGGTTACTCTCAGCATCCTCTAAATTTTTATGTATTTGACTATAAATGGTTAATTTACATTGATAATTAACTGGCACTTGATCACAGTTACCATTTTCTTTGATTGCTACCATAACTGCAATGCCTTATGGCAACGGTTCTCAACTGGTGTTCCGCGGAGCCCTGAGGCTCCGAGTTGGATTTTCGGGGCTCCGCGGCACGAAGCGCTGCGGATCCCTTGGATACCACAAACGCCAGCCGTCTGTCTCTATCTATAATTGACATGAAAAAGTTCCACTTTGAACATGTGCGTCTTACATTTTGGTAGTTATGTTCTCTCGCTACACTGGACCTTCTAACGTTTTCTGCTTGAGGTTTCTCTTTTGCGAGAGCAGTGTGCTGTTAGTTGTCCAGAGATGGACAAGTGGTTAAAAACTGGAAGGATTTCCGGAACAAGAACTTGTTCCTAAAACATTCCATATTTGCTTACAGTCATTTCTGTGCATGGGTTTTCTTTCCACTTATTGCTTGAATCAAATAGACATCCGCCTCGGTGACTCAGTGGGTAGCACGCTCGGTAATTGTGTCAGTGGTTCTAGGTTCGTTACTTGACCGAGGTGGGTTGGCTTCCTTTTTTGCGAGAGAGACCCCGAGTGCACTTTCTTTCGGATGGGAAGTAAAACCTAGGTCCCGTGTGGTGTGCGATGGTATTTGCACGCAAAAGAACCCTCTATACCAGGGGTGGCCAACTTGTGTGTACATAAGATCGACTTTTTACCCTAAAAACGTGTCGCGATCGACTTTTTACCCCAAAATGTGTCGCGATTGACTTTTTATCCTAAAACGTGTCGCGATCGCAGTCAAATTGGGGAGGGGAGGTTCGATACTGGACCGAGGTGGGTCCAGTATCGAACCTAGAACCACTGATGCAGACCTAGAAACACTGAGCCACTACGTCACCGAGGCGGTTGTTAAGTCAACACATCACGAGTGATCGACCAAAATTGCCTTCGCGATCGACTGGTTGGCCACCCCTGCTGTATACTATGCAACAGGTAGATGAGGCAAAATTTTCAAGTCTAGGAGCTCGCCCCCCCTGGTGTCGGTGGAGTGCGCCAACGAACAGCAGACCAACGATTAATAAGCATAGGGGTTGCAGCTTTGGTTAGCAACCGGCTGGGGAAAAAACTGTCCAAAATATCGCCCTTGTGTCCATTCAGATAGACTGTTTGTTGTTTGTTAGTTGGTGTTTTAGGGCCCTTCAACTACAAGGTCATTCGAGTCCCTTCCAGAGTGTTGTTCTTATGCAGAGACTGCACAGACACTACACTAATGCAGTGCCGTAACGGGGGTATGAAGCGCCTGTGGCAAGTGTCTAACTTTCGCTTTCCCGTAACCCAATAATGACAAAAAATTTAAACTTTTTGCGCCCCAAACCCAGTTGCGCCCGCCTTCTTCGCCACGACCTCGTTACGGCCCTGCAATAATGCGAATATTTTTGGGTATTAGCCACCCATGTCAGTACTAACTGGGGTTGCGTTGCTTAACTTCAGTGATCGGACGAGAACTGGTGTGTCCAACGCAATTCGCCGTTCCCTCCAGAGAGACAAGATGGGTACCCGACCCAGCCATAGGTGGGAAAAGGGTTAGGAGTTGCTTTGTTTGCTTGAACCAAATGGGGGTTCCGCGAACGAACTGGCTTCCAGGGAAGCCAAACGGATTAAGAACCGCTGCCTTACGGCATGTTAGAATGGAGACAGTGCAGTTCTATGGCAACAGAAAGGTATTATAGGCCAGGTACTCTACATTTTCCGTAGTACTGGTTAAGAATCTTCATCCTGGGTCTGTATATCATTTCTCCATATGTTATTTATTAATCACACCATAAAAGTCGCAAACTCCAAGTGGAGGAGTCCACATATCGACTTTTTTGTATCAACTAGTTAACATGGATACCTATGTCAGTGACAATGAGAGTTGATTCTAACTCGAAAATTGCCACATATCGATGTGATGGAGTTGTGGTAACGAATTTTAATAATAGTTAGAGAAAAATAGTGCATAAAATGCTGCAACTTTCATTTATCTTGATTTTATCACTGCCTACTAGTCCTACAACTCATAAATTTACGGGAGATAATTGAAAGGCGGCTACAACCCCCCTTGAATTTCAATACTCGTATGTATTACTCATAGCATATAGAAATTTATAGATAAAAAATAAGCAACTGAAAATGATGTAATTGACCATCAGCTGGAGACAAAATTCTCTCCAGTTAATATGGCAATGAACAAAAATCTATATTGCTTTAAAGATTTTCATCAGAAATTTTTCATATAGATTTCCATGTTTGAAGAGCGCAGTTGGTACACTTCAACGCCGACAGCTGCAATTGACTACCTAGTGTACATGGATTCACCACAAATTGATGCTCGATCTCAGTGGACGCTGAATTACTCCACCCCTTCCTCTTCTTTACAAACTATCTCATTCAGGTCCTTCAATTTATCTATTATCCCCACCTTGGAGGTCTGCATTCCGATGATGAAAAATCTATTTTGTTGGCATTTGAAATAACTACGAAACCCTCATCGTCAAACAACTGCCACAACTTCAAACGTGATTTGACCACTAGCTAAAGTACAAATATCCTAAACTACACGATCTGGTATTAATGTATCTTTAATCGACATCAATCCATATAATGGAAAACAACTTCAAGCCTTAATGAAATTAAAAACGTCGACTTTAAACCGAAATAAAACTCAAAATACCTATTAGATACAACAAATACAATAACTTTCATTGTATACAACAGTATACTTTTAACGGACAACCAAATAAAAAATAAATCGATTTGCTCTTCCAATGACACGCACAAAATCTTAAATGATGAAATGAGTTTCTGTCACAAAAACTTTCCTGTGGTAAGATCCTCATTAGAACTGCAATGCATCTAATCAAGAAACTGTTGGTTGCAATTCTACTCCATAATCAGATACCAACAAACGTGCACATATACACAAAATCAACCGTCATAATTGAAGGGTTGACATCCCCAAGTTGGCGGTTGCAATCGCAAATTATAGCTTAACAAATAAGAATTCAAAATTGTGGCCAACAGAACGATCAGATCGATTACTCTTTCTCTTATCGATTACATCTCTCCCCTATCCTTACTAATATTACTTTGCAGAACCAAAAGAATTAACAGACATTACTACTGCTGTCACGAGATCAATGATGCCGATACATGAAACAACAGGCAATGCAGGAAGAATACGCCATCTTCAGATCACACTAAATGCACTTTATAGGAACGGACAGGAAATATCTTTAACAGGAAGGAATAAGAGTGAGAGAGAAATGGTTCATGTTAGATCAAAATTGAAACTTTCGTTGTGGAAACACGAACAAGCCTTGTCGAAGTTAATAACGCCCTCGGTTTGCAAAACACCCAGAGAAACATGACATATTTAGATTCACTGCCGTAAATTTCACAAACTCGTAATGGTCCTAAGTATCTCAAAAAAGAAATTAATTATCTTCTGCTTTTCCGCCGAGGGCAAGACTTGGAATGATGAATTCGAAATAGCCAACCAGGATAATACATGAGGAAATGGGGGCGTCCTACTAATATGGTTATTAATGTAAGTATGAGGGAATAGGTAACATGCTAGCTGGGAATCAATCGCATTGACAGCAGCCGATGAAATAATTTCCAGGTAGAAATGATCAAACATCTTATAACCAGTGGATGTATCATTATACTGTATATTACGTGACTGTTATTGTTAAAGAGGTGAACAACAACGAGGTTGAATTGAGGAGTCCTACTGAACATCACAAGATGAAGAAGGAAACCAGAAATGTATCTACTTGCAGGGTATGAGAGTAATAGTGCTTAGTCGGTGCTATTTGATGACCTGTTTCTGTAACCCAGGTGATCATTTTTCAAGCTACAGACCTTTGTTTCTCCTTCGCCGTCAAAATGATTTAATTGCAAGGATCATACTTCACTCAACTCTGTAAAGCTGAAACTATCAAGAATAGCAACAAACCGAGAAAAAAACATATATACAGTATGTCATTAAAACACAATATGATTTGTTAATTAGTAACACATCTCCTTTAATGTCATTTCCAGCTTGATGGTGTTTTAGGGCCCTTCAACTACAAGGTCATTATAGCCCCGTCCACAGTGTAGTTCTTATGCAGAAGCTGCACAGACACTACACAAATGCGGCCCCAAGCGGCCACCCATGTCAGTACTAGCTGCGGTTGTGTTGCTTAACTTCAGTGATCAGACGAGAACTGGTGTGTCCAACACAATTCGCCGCTTCTTTTCTTTCTTGAACCCGGAGGTTCAAGATGCCTAACCAGACTATGACCAGGGAACCTTAAAACTGACAGTTAAGAGGGAAGCCTACGGATGTGGAGTTAGTTTCTAGTGACTGGTTGTCACGTACTAATACTACAGCCCTTGTAACTGCTTCTTAATACTACTTTCTGTTGTTTGTTGGAGTTTAAGGTCCCGTCAACTACGAGGTCATTAGAGACCCGTCCACTGTATAGCTCTAATGCATATACTGCACAGACACTACACTAATGCGACGATTATTGGGTATAAGCAGTACCCAGCTTTCCCGAGCGACCACCCATGTCAGTACTAACTGGGCGTGCGTTGCTTAATTTCAGTGATCAGACGAGAACTGGTGTGTCCAACGCAACTCGCCGCTCCCCGGCCTTAACACTACGCAGTAGTCCTCAATGCACCCTGGAATCAAAATGAGAATTTTTAATTCTTAACGCAATGCAACAAGATTGTCTCTGAATTCCAGGTAGAGTAATTCATGACCATTCCTCTTTTCTAAATTATGGAGAACTGGAGTAAATGTACAACAGGAAATGGTCTTAAATAATGACATGTTTTGCCTGCAATGAAATTCCTGCTCACGCTCTTAGGTAGTCAGCTCTGTTTAATGGTGTTGATCTTTACCAAAATTCAGGAATGATAAAAAGGTCTCTCAAGTATTCATTCCCGATTCTCTCAATTTGTTAGCAATATCAACAACTAAACGCCTAAAGAGTAATACTAAAGACTTCAACAAATTCCTTAAATCACTTGTTTCGTTTTATTTGCGTTGAAATACTTCAAACATCAAATACACGTCTAACACATCCAAGGAATAGTCTATTACGTTAGATCGAAATCATTAATAAAACACTCGCCATGAAAAAAAACCTTTGAAATTTATTTATAATGGTGCTTTTAAAAGAAATCATCATTTTTCATGATCGCATATACGATATCTACATATCAGGAACGAAAGTTTGACATAACGTCTTATCTTCCTAACTCAAACGGATAATAAGGATGTGATAATCTATATGACTTACTGTCTTTTCAAAAATGTTGTGACGATTCTCAGAAATGGAGATGCCGATCGATAAGCTTTTTTCTGTAAATTGAAGAAAAATAACCTATAGTATATCGTTTATTTGACCAATCCTATGAAATGCTCAAATAACATTAATGTCGCCTTGTTCTTTAAAAGTTTGGGCTTTCATGCTAAGAATACCATCATCACACGACTTGGGTTTTATGTGGCAAAATTACCTCACGATTTTTTGTTGTGCCTTAGAAACAACTGTGCGTTACAACAACGAATATTTTATTTCAATTTATTAATAAATAACCTTGTTAATGAGGATGACATCTTGTGGAAATGAAGGGGGCGTAATTATTGATCTTTTCTTTCTGTGTTGTGATGTATAACAACTGGCAATGATCAGAAGAAGTTATCTAGGGCAGCTATTACACAGGTTCCCCTCTCTGATGCATGTCTTCTCCATGTTTATTTCGACCTATTTCGGCCATTATTTCGTTTGTAATTCCTAGTAAACCCTTTCTAAGTAAAAGTCTTTTCCTCAGGTGGGAAACATAGCTAACATATTTCTGAAGAGCATGAGATAAACTGCTACTAATGTGATAGTGGCAGTTTAGAGTACAAAAACTTTTCAACTTTGCAAATGGATAGAAATCCTAGAGAAGGATCTTAACAAACGGCTAATTAATTTCTTGACAAAAATTTAATGCAACCACCTTCCGCTTCGTTAAACAACAACAAATGTAAGAATGTTCTTAAGATCTACAGATTCTGACCCTTAGCAGCAGCAGAAGTCAGAATCAAGACCATGACACAATTTAAATTCACAGTTTTTATTCCGTCATTACCATCATTTTCTCATACCTTTTTTGCAGTTCCGCATAAGACAGGTGCCAGTATACAGTGTATGTTGAAAGGTAGAGAATAAAAAATTCTTTCAATTATGATGGTGTTGCCAAAAACGGTGGCAACAGGTAAATTAAACGGCATAACAACAAGTGAGGACGAAGTGCTAAAACAGTACATATATGGAACTCCGTGATATACCAGTAAGAGACAGCAGCATAAGAGTGGTGCATTTTTGAAGGACAAAATCGTTATATTCTCACCCACTCTAAATGAACTGTCCTGTCCCATGTGAGTTCCAGGACAATATATTTAGATTTTTCTGGATGATTATCAGAGACAACTAGATGGATCCCCTTCGTGCCTACCTATCCTTACTGAATATGCATCGTTTTCTAATTATTCGACCCCGACTTCAACACAAGCTAAGTATTGCAACTTTAGTGTGCTCTCTTGCAATTTAGAAAGAAATTGTACCGCAAGCGACTGGCATTATTAAGATGAATTATCGAAAATAAATCAGTGATATAAAAAATGAAACAAAGGCATTCAAATGATAAAAGTATTTGCTGAAAAACAAATTTTACGTATGAATTATAAGTATAAAACAAGCCACGCATATTGAACTTCAGTTTCATTCGATAGTATTACCTCAATTCAAATAATAAAATAAACACAGACGTGGTACAAATGCAAATTTTCAGAAAGTTGTAAAGTAGGCCTGCCGCCATGCACAATATGGAATAAAAATGTTTAGTATATTACAGAAGTGCCACTAAATAAAGTTTAAATAATTCACGATCTCGCATGCATAAACAGCAATTTCAATATACATGACGGCAAATTAAGCATTCCAGTGTCAAATCCACATGAATTTATCCAAGAGTCATACGATCATTTATCCTACGTTAGTACGAACCCGCAGCATATTACAAATAACCGTCATTTTCGTTCAATACGAAAAAAAAAACAAATATACATTTGCATTGTATTTATTAATAAATGTGCATGACAAATGATATACCACTAGTAGGATGCCAACGACATTCAGTCTCAAAATAAGCAAAACGAACGGTAGGATGGGTTTCTCACCACAGCGGTACATGGCGAGTATTTCAAAATGGTAATTTTGTCAGTCATTAGAGCCGCATCTCATGGATGAACGTCACCTGTCCGTCTATGAATCTTCAACATGTGAATAATGCATGAAATACCGCAATATCGCCGCACTACCTGAAAATTTTCTAATTTTCATAGATGCTCTTTTGAGTGTATGCACCTCATTGAACCACGGGTTGCCTCTCCATTCTGCAATGAAAAGACTACATGCACTTGGAACTTTCCCCTAGCCCTAACTTCCTTCCCTTCTCGGTTAAGATCGAGCCCTCAAAACACGCACTCAAGAATCACATATACAACTATTGAGTTGCCGAGACGTGGGATTCGACCGGCCAGGATCCAGGTGTTCAGAGGGATACTATAGTGGTTGACTTCACTAATGAATTACTCCTGCATTCAAATTGGGATAAATGTAAGACACTGTCACTTTACCACCAAGAGTAGCTGAAGGAGACAAAATAAACAAAAAGAATTATCTAATTTCTGCACAATTTAAAATGGTTTCAAGCATAAATAAAACTGTTAGCTTGATAAAATATTGTATGTCGTAAACAATGGAATTTTGTATTTAGTTTGCCGAGTGGCTGACTGCATAATGGAATCTCCACTTTATTTTATAAAAAGCGCCATTTCAGTCAAGATGACAACATCGACTACCTCATAGTTTCTGTCACACATCCTTTAAATTCCTTTAATAACATATAAGATACCAAATGATAAAGATGATGCTGAGAAATAAAAATGTTTCACTCGTAAGACTTCACTTAAGAAAGTGCATCTTTAGAGAGGAACAATAACAACCATACTACATAACACATCTTTTTTTTTTAAATTCACATACACTCAGCATAAAAAACCTAATTGAAACACCCTAAAATTAAACTAAGCCGAACGTATGTTAATTAAAAACAATTTTTCACGAGAGAAAAATGTTTTTTTAGTTAGATATTTTCAAAGGTCTCGTCTCCTATAAGAAATTAAAACCACCTGTGGAATGTGATGTTGCACGATACTCAGCCGGTGGCAAAAATTTTAAATGTAATACGAGAAATTGTCATCCATCATTCAGTAGGTAAAAAGTGCCTACCGTAAATCGACTATCAACTCAAAAATAAAAACAAACATTAATTCCTTAGCATCCAAAAGTAAATATTTAGTTAATTAAAAACTATGAAAAAACACCTGAAAAATTAATAAATATCATGATGAAGAAAATATGAGTGCATGCTAGAAAAACAATACCATTAAAAAGTCCTGATGGTGTGTTGGAGGAGGATGAAATACCTAACAGAGGAACAATACCTATATACATTTAACTGGTAGAAATATTTGTGGCTTTCGTTGTGGGGGGGAAAAAAAGTAAAAATCATGTTGGTTTCGTTTCCCAAAAAAGGAAGGCAGTTAAAAGCAAATAATGTCGAGCATTTGTTTGATTTCTTTCAGACTGTAATATCTTATATCAATTCAAGCAAAAGAAAAAACAAAATCTTTCGAAATGTTATTTTACACATGCATAACATTTATGATATATGACCATTACCACTACTACCATCAGACGGCGGTCATGCTCTACGGATACGTTATCCCAAGAAATCATTCCTTCATCCATTGTCAAATCACTGAAATCTTGTGCCAAAGGGCAAATATACAAAGAACAAACATGTAGACAGTTGCTACAGAATTTCAACGATGAATAAAAAAATAGGATAAAAATCTAGAAAATGCTAAGAGCTGGATAAGAAATTGAAGAAATTCAGTCTTGCTGATGTCAGCTCACAACGGTCATCATCACCATTACCACCTGAGAAACAAAAAACAAATTGCCATCCGCATAAACCCTTATGTCGTTAATATCATCGCTGTCTTAGATGTCGTATTTGAAAACTAGAAATTTAGTCGTTACAAGAACAATATTTCAAACTGCATATTATAAAAACAAACAAAAGGCCTGCGCTACCCGCAAAAAATATTACTAAACAATGTGTCTAAAATGTAATAAGAGGGCGTCAATTCATGCTACATGCACGAACTTACAATGTTAAAAAATGGTCAACACATGTCCATCTTACATTCACGTTACGTGCAAGGAAAGTAGAGCTTTCAGCAGTGGTGGTAGAGCATCCCGAGTACCGTGTAACAACACCATTGCAGATTCGTTCAAGTCAATTAAATTCACGGCAACTCTAACTCTGTTTAATATTGTTTTTAGACAATAGTTTAAATTTTCAACACACCTGGAAATAATCAATTTCCAAATCTAGGAAATGATCAATTCCAGAACAATCCGGAACCCCACCTATCTATGTAGTTTTGAAGGGATTTGCCATCCAGGGCAACAACCATCAGAGGAAAGGAGAAGTTTAATTTTTTTCAGTAATACGCCAAATATTGTGACAATCATGACATTAGCATTAACGGAAGTCCTCACATTCTAACACAGTTACCTGAAAAAAATCGCGAGACGCCCTTTTTAACCTGAACACATCCATGTTTATTTCGTTATTTCATTTCAGTTTTCTACATAAGGGTCATTTACTGATGCCAAGGGGGCTGTATGCTACACTTCAGAAGTTTTTGCTTGGGAGTTATTTCTCTCTCGTCATGGTCAGGGTCCTATACACCTGATGAAGTCTTAAAAGCTTTAAGGGGATAGGTTGTATTGCGTTGGACTTGATGATCGCTTGGGAACACGAGGTACTTACTACTAATACCCAAAAATCCTCGTAACAGCCTAGTGTCCGTGCAGATTCTGCATTAGAACTACGCAGTATATGGAGCTCTAATGACCGTTGTAGTTGAAGGGCCCTAAAATACCAACGATAAGAAAATTAAAAGTACTGATGACGTTAAAGCAGGCTAGCGTCGGAGTCCTATGTACGTATGGGCACGTATTTTCCTAGTTATGAAAACGATAAAAGTAGTGGATGACCATCAAAAGAGTATGTTAATAGTGGAATGACCATATTAGGTGTGCTTGACTTCACCACCTAAGAGTCCTACTTATTGCCTTTATCTTATGCATAAAGCCTGATCTTTACTTGACTTTCCAAGAGCTTTGCAAATACAGTACCTTAAAGTGCCAACTAGCTATTTATTAATGGTTTATTGAAAGAAATGTATTTCAATACAGCGAAAGGATTTCATCGTGGAGCATTTTTTTATGAGCGTGCACGTAGTCACATCAATAAAAAAGCCATGCAGTAATACCAAAATAAAAGGTCGTGAGAAGAACATTAAAAGTGTGCAGAGGAAAGCGTGCCAACCTCTAGAGTACGAAATTGGAAAGAAAGTCTAGTTTTATTCAAGAAAATCATTAAAAGCCAGTTTGCTTTATAGATTTTAACTTGTTGGGTGGTCATTTGCCACAAAAAAATCTTACTCTTTCTTATAAAACTTCGTTGAGTTTAAATTGTCAGCCAGTCTTATTCCAGTAAATGGCAATTTCCTCTTTCGGATTTGCCACACATACAAGTAGCAGCCAAGCTCCTCTTGCAGAAAATAAAGTTTAAAAAAGGAGAAAGGTGGGACCTAGGGGAAATAACGCACATCCCATCAGTATCCCCTCACCTCATTTCGTCTTCCCCCCCCATATTCCTTTTCCAAACAAAGAAAAACTGTATACAAACGCACTTGAAAAATCAGAGTCCCATTCAACCCATAAAATCTTAAGAATGGTATATAAAATGTAAAGAGGCTAAGACATTCTTGGCCTGTCTTGTCACTAGGGATTTCTTTATCTGTGGACACAGTTTGGCACCGGGTGCCAAAATCTCATGCAAATGTCTCTCTTGCTGATAAAACTCCTGGTCAATCGATAAAAACCCATCGTGTGAAATGTGAAAGTTGGGCACATTTTATTTTACAAGAACGGATGAGGATGAGCAGAAAACGATGGAGGCGACAAAAAACAAGCAAGCAGTAGGACAAAAACCACATCAACCCCGAAAATGGTTGGTTTGGAAGGAAAATACAGCAGAGTAACAACGACATCGTCGCATAATAAACGTGGATTTGCTTTAAAAATGACTAATGTCGTATGAAGAAATAAAGTAGCCAGTAAAAAACTGTAAAATGCAACCCGAATATTAGAATATAACATTTCCCAAAGGACTATTCGTAAACTACGTAAGTGGCCGAAAGAAAGAAAGTAAAACTAAGTTACTGCCCACGCATGGTGACGACTCAGCTACTGGTAAATGAAATACTAGGTGTTAAATTATGAAATGTCGTTTGCAAGCTGCTACTTAGGTACTATTCAGACAAATTAAATTCGTCATTTAGCGTCTCAAAGGCATGTGAAAGACATTTTGTTTTACCACTGCTAGACAGTATTGCACTACTAAAAGTGTTACTAGTTCCAAAAGCTGACTGTATCCCATTTTAATGCAATTTCCTTTCTCATAATTTTAAGTACAATATAACTTTAAGAACTAAAAGTAGTTAAGACTAGTAGCTTTAAGCACTTCAATATGCAACATGGACTATGAAAGGCAGTGCTCGAACGACGGTGTAGGTGAGTTGTCAATCCCGATATCCTGATACTTGAAGTTGTCTTCTCAGATCCGTCAGCTATCTACAAATGTCACAGAATGGAAAATGAACCCCGAAGATGAACCTGATGATGGGTGTATGCGTTAGTAGGACGACATATCAGAGAAATATTTTTAAGGGTCTAAATATTAAATTCCGAAGCAAGTTTTGGATTATATCAAATCTTAGCGGACGAAGAGAAACAGAAATTTCAGTTAAGTAGCGCTTACAAGTTACAGCAGTCTCCATAATATTGCCACCCTTAGTCCAGCCCTTCACTTTGCAGTGTAAATTTGCCGCCTTAATATTGCAGCTGTTAATATTGCCTTCCGTATTATTTTCATTAAAATATTTCCTCTTCCTTAGTAAAGAAGTTAAAAAAAAACACGTTAATACTGTCCCATCAATAAATTTCTTTTACTATTTTCCCTGTTGTTTCTGATACAGTATGAGCTTCAGCATCGACAATTTTTGACAGTTACCCACTTGGTGGCAAGTAAGTCACGTCTTCTGTTCCTTGACGTTCTGATAAACTCAAATTAATACAGCAATTTCTGTTTCATCATGTTCATAAAGGTGGAAAGAAAACAAGAAGTGCATCAAAAAGGCAGGTGATTTTCTCTAGATAAGAAATTAGAGGTGATTAGAATAGGTTGAAAATGGTTCAACATATCGAAAAGTGGCATTTGAAGAGGGAATGAATTGTCAGGCTGCTTCCTCTATTTGGTCCACAGTCTTTTGCCACTTGCCTTTTAAGTTGGTTAAAATCTCAATGTAATTGAAACAACCCTGTTAATTTGTCTTACGTTAGTGAATTTTCTGATTAAATTTTATGCTGCACATGTGTGGTGTATGTATGTTGTAAAAAGAATATAGTTTTAAGTATGTATGAAATTGCAGAATTACATAATGAACAAAATCTCTTTACTATTGACAAAAGGCAATCCATAATATGTGCCCTTGATAATATTGCCTAGTTTTTCTTTCCCGTTGTGGAGGCGGGGGCAATATTATGGAGATTCTACTGTATAACTGTATATATTTTTAACATTAAGTTTTCCACTTGGAACATCTGCACTTTCTGCATTATGCAAATGATATTGGGTCAAAATGTTTCCTTACTCATAGGGATGTTTACAAATGATATATTATTCTACAGGGTAGGTAAGAAAAGATTATCCTGCAACGCACTGCAACAATATGTGATTAAAGGTTTTATAACTCATGTGATACATGACAATTGAGACTGAAAGCAAGAACATGCAAACTTTTTAAGAGTCTGTAGGGTAAAGAGAATTATCGATTTGTCTCGTTGATTTGGTGAAAACATAATTACAATGTTTGCTTCCATCAGATATACTACAATAACATTTTTTTCCAACATGTATGTTCTTAGATGTCAGATAAGATTAATCAGAAACTCCTATACGGCTGTCATAAAAAGCATTTCATTTTAATTGTTCATTTTATTTTAGAGTAATAAAGTCTAAACTCAACTTTTATAACGGATGACGTAGAAAACATATTGGATAAAGAATTGCTGTACCAAGTTTTTTTACTGAGATACCAAATGCGAAATTTTTCTGCAATGATTGCTGGACACAAGTGAATGAAGTAGTACACGGTTTGTCAAGGACTTCACCTAGTGATGACATCAATGAGAGCAGAAGACATAAATTGGCACACTTTCCTTTCTTTCTAAGAACAATCTGTCACAAGGATGCACTTAGCAAATAAATTGTTAGGAGGATTCATTGTGATAACGCTACATTAGATCTGTTTTTAATAGCTACCACTGTCTGCTAATTAATACTTATCTGTTTCTGAAAAGAGGATGTGGTAACGAAGAGAGGCTCCACACCGCTAAATACTATACTATTCACATCTAGCTTCAAAAGAAGGGCGAACTCTATCACAACAAGGTGCAATAAGTAGTCACTAAATAGTTACAATCAAATTTAAGCATATAATAGTCCTTTTCTATATCACCAGGGTATGCAATTCTGATAGATGCGACTAAAGTGATACACGTCATTGACTAAAGTACTAGCATTCTCCGATTGGCAGTCATGAGGATATACTTACAGGTTAGACTATTGTGGTAATTCCAATTTCTTGATATATCAAGACGGGCTACAAGCTATACCCAATTAAAGTTATGCATACATTTCTGAAGAAAGGGTTAATTAGAATATACTACTGGACTGAATCTGGAAGTTATAGTTACATCACAGCGTATACAAATTG
Organism: Trigoniulus corallinus; assembly: GCA_013389805.1. Classification (NCBI taxonomy): domain Eukaryota; kingdom Metazoa; phylum Arthropoda; class Diplopoda; order Spirobolida; family Trigoniulidae; genus Trigoniulus; species Trigoniulus corallinus. The sequence continues at coordinate 28,458,160 of JAAFCE010008833.1, read as the reverse complement.
AACAAAACAGGAATAGCAGAGCAGTCTGACAAGGCACATTTAGTGCGACATTTATGACTTCAGCAAATTTTAGAGATCAGAAAAAAAAGTTCCTTTCTCTCTCAAAATTATTTATGCCATTCATATGCACACAGGGAAAAAATACATAAAACAGCTAACGGGAAAGGGATGATGGAACGATATCCTTAATACATACCCCAGTAACGTGAAATGCTATCATCTAGTGCCTGCTGATACCACTCTAAGATGTAAAGTCTGAAGTTTATTTATCAAAAAAATGAACATATACTCGTTTAATCATCGCAACACCATCACTAGTTTCGCAATGGAAGAAATGCAGTAGCCATTATGAGGATAAAAAAAAAGTTTGCCCTTGTCAATATATTGACTATATGCGCAGTAGAAGCTATTAGCATAGATAAAGAAACGCGTTTATCAATAATATGCAGCAAAAATCATAGAGGAGGGATGCGACTGCATACAGATATCAATAAAAAATCGTGAGGAGGTGAAGAAGAAGAGTTAGTAAATAGGAGGACCCCCTACATATAAACATGCAGGAGAATTTCATGAACTTTACAACATTGTATCTATGTGTATTTCTTCAATAAAGACTGGAAACGAAATAAAGCAATAAACACGCCAGCAAATAAAAAATGATATAACCACCAATTGACATTTTGGCGAATATTCACCGTCCTCTTTCGCTCTAAAATATTTTGTGGTAAGTTTCTTAAGGATCACAGTTTCTGCAAAAGTCTAAAAATGGTGAAACTTGACGTTTAGCAATTTATTGAATTTAAAACCATTCCAGATGAACAGGAGGAGGCAGTACTCCACACATAAACACAGAACAGTCGTTTACGTGTATGCTTGGGCACTTATTCCTCTATTTGATGATATATTTCTTTTCGTTGCTTTCTACTCTACTTATTTCAAATGGCGTCGATTTCAAAATCCACGTACCACACATGCGTACAACTCGAAATGAAAACATATATACACCTCTTCCCCCAAAACCAACATTAGACCACTAACAAAAATCGTATTTATCGGTTGCCGGAAATAAAAACGTAAATAGACTTTATTGAACACAATCCTATAGATTAGTTTGCGAATGTAAAAACCTTGTACACGCACTGTGCTCCAAGTCGCATCAGGCCCATGAACAACTAATAAATAAACGTCTCAAGTAATGTCGTCCCATACACAAGTGTGCGTTATGGGAACACAAACACGCGACAAATACGAGTGGGAATTGCCATGGAAATAACATGAAAGATTTCTTTCTTATACTAAAATAAGGGATATGTGCGCCACCTTTTCCCCTCAAACCAAATCTTATGGGAATCTTAAATAACGAATTGAGAAATTTTGGATTCAGCAGCTTATAGCTACAGTTAAAATTGAAATATCAGTGAAGTTTCCAGAATGGAGAGAAGGAAGGACTCAAAGTATTGAAATATATTCATAAAAGTCGATTGAAGTAGACAGCACATTACAATAAGAAACATTGCAAGCCGTTGATTGCACCCTGTATTATCTTCATGAGACCATATGCAGAGTAGACATGGTCCACTGTCGTCCGAGCGACTGTCTGTCAGTCGGCCGAGAATTCATAAGGTCGGGCCAACATAGGCAGAGTGAGATGACGTATCTCTGGTATATTGCCTCATGTAATTAACGTTGAAATATTGAAAAAACTGCTACGGTCTCCTTAATTTATACGCAGATACATTGTGCAGATCAATTATTCAAACAATTCCAGTAAACATAAGGAAATGTTTGCCTTGATAATTTATTTAAAAGCATTAAACCCCGCGAGCAAATTCCACGATTAAGAATAATATCAGATACTAAATTGCGACTGTAAAATGAAACCAGTAATTAAACTTAGTGAAATAACCAAATGAAAAAGATCACTTCCCACTGGACGACCTCTTTACTTTTACTAACGGTCATCCTTAACATCTTGACGCGTCCCATTATAAAATTGGTCAGTAAACACGAACCAAACTAATTCAACTATTGTGTAGTTAGTTGAATCAAGTGGTCGAACTTTTGCAGAAAACGTAGCAACCAAGAATTCATATTCATTGAAGTGGATTCCCATGTGCGTAATAATGATATGAAATACCATCACAGACCATGCCTGTTCCTATGGGAACGCTCTTTTATAATTAAACACAATTAAAACACATTGCAAAACTAAAAAAAAAATACGTTAGGATTAAATTAATATCAAAACCTATACTTACTAAGATCGACAAAGTAATGAGTATGTGCAGCATGTATCAATGTTGGTGCATTTAATAATAATGTACTAACAACATCATCATTAAAATATGCCAACAGACTGAATTTCCAACAAAAAAATGCAACATATTCTTGGCATTTATATATTCACATACATTGCTATCATCAGATAACTATTATCATTCTACATCAATACGTACCTGAGCACATGCCACACATATTTGCAAATTTCTTTACATTAAATTTATATACAGCATATATTTTCTTGAAACTAAGGTATAATAAACATTTCACATGTTATAAAAAGGCTGCGTGACTCCCTTTAGTGTTCAATAAGGAGCTTCTGGCTGCTTAAAATAAATTAGTTAGTCGTACTTCTAATAAACACAATTTGATTAACAATAGGCTTACATTTAACAGTGTCGTTAATAGCTGTTAAAGTGATTATTATTTATACTTTTAACAGTTTAGAAATAGCATGGGACTAAAAATGAGTATGCGCTACATGATCCCCTTCTCTCACACTCTCTTGACGGTTTATCAAAACAATTTACATGCGCCAAAGATGAATTGACGGTCCCAAATTATTTTGGTGACTGATTTACATTATGGTCGATTTACGACTCTTTTGTTGGGAAATGATTTAGTGTCGCAAATGATATACGAATTGATACAACTACACTACACAATATATGGAATGTAATCTCAAACGTAATCTACCCCTATCTGGGCTCTCTCCTTCTTCTATTGCCCACCCACTAATCCCCAGCATTTCATCCATCCAAAATTTTATCCTCATGAAAATAGATGAACACATTTAGCCACAAAACAGTAGTAGCTCGTCCTTTTCTCCAACCTATTACCGTCGCCTACAAATTTTTAAAAATGAGAATAAAAAGAGAGGACCCAGCTGTCGGCCACCATCTCCTCTCCTTCAGTGTTCCCGGGGCTATCTCATTTATTTATATTATAAAAACTACGCTCACTACTTTCTTTCATAAATTCCCTAACAAAATTATTATAGTAGTCTGTGTTTTTTTTTTAAAATGAGACCCTGTCCTCCCGCTGTCAAAAATCAGGGAAAGTCATTTCAATCTATTCCCATTACACCACTTGTATGAACTTTCTAATGTTCACCACATTCTCTTCAGAATCTCTTACTAATCAACCCTTTCATCAGACAAAAATCCCCAAGGATACAGAGTTATTAAGTTATAAAAGCTATCAGTCATCAATCACCACATCTAAGTAATAATTTTTCAACTTAATCCAAATCCTATAATCTGTCGTCGTCCATTTACAGATCAAGAAGAATCATGCACACCATTTTACACCATTTCATCATACAAACAGATCAAAACATTCATTATTTCGCAACACCAATCAACACCTCATTGATCTGCATTTGAAACAAGTAATGAAAACGCATGATGATATTAACGCGTTGGACATGGACCTGGCAGAGGGAGATGGGTGGGGGAAACACACAGTGAACTACATACTAGGATGGACAAATATGACAAATTAATCATGAAGAAATAACCTTTTCAGATGAACAAGATCAAACACAGTAAAGCAGTCGAATAATTAAAGACAATTTTATATACAAATTTCTCTTAATGGAAAAGAGAAACATAGACAGTGCTAGTCCAACCTGCTAGTCGAATGGTTGGAGCTCAAAAAGACAAGTGAACGAACATATAACGAGACTCCAAAACTGCTTTACAATTCGACATGAAAAGCCCCACATATGATATCAAATATTCATGTAATAAATTGTCAATTGCGGTTATCGATTAAATGCTTCACGACGATGACAGTTGCAGTCATATGGAAAGACTTCAATGTCCACAAGTCGTTATCACAACCTGACAGAGAAACCAGCATATATGTGGCAAACACTCATAGCGGGTGCCGACTGGTACAAAACTATTTTATCTACAACCTTCCAAATATCTCCCCTGTCGCTCGTTAACCAATCAATGAGGGACTGTGTGGTAGTAATTATTACTTCACTAGATGGATGATGTTGAGAATTTAATTAACAATTCATTTGTTACCAACAGTAGACCTTTTCTTTTGTCTAGCAGTAGCGGCATTACTGATTTACACAAGTCTTGTTTTTTTCTGCCACTTTTTCCTCGTCATTGCTACGTGTACTTTTGCAATTTGTCTCATAGCGAGCCTTTGAATCTAAACTGGAAAATAGCAAAACTAACAACGCTGTTACCTACAGAAATGCATTAAACTGGCCACTATATTCTCCCATCTACCTGTGTCTATAAGAACTGGGATATTCAAAATTGATAAAAATAATTTAAAAGCAAAATATAAATAACGAACGTGTACAGAGAATTGGGGAAAAACAATGGATTGACAGTCAGGTCCTAATGGTATTTAAAAACCGTCAAATGCATTAATTCAATTCCTAGCGCTGTATTTTGGTCTATTAATTTATTCCAAAGGTGGGATGAATACAAATTACCATAAAACGCGCTCTGAATTAAATATCCAAGAAAAAGTGTATATCCTGTCAGATTTTATAGCCTAAAGATAGGTATAAAAATTTCGAAAGCAATTTTAGATATTTTGAAAGTGATAGTGATGTAAATACTGTATAAACTCAAAGCTTAACCACTATTAAACAACAACACCGCCAGCATTTCCAATAAAACATTCAACCCATGCACTTCATATTGACCTTTCTTTATCTTCTCCTAGTTTATGTAAATTTTTCAAAATCTGATCAACTTGGTCAATGCAATTGCTAAATTAGCACTCCGACACAGCAACCAATTAGAATGTTATCTTCTTGAGTTTGCAAAAAAAAGAAACCTCATCTTGAAGCATTGCAACTTCTGACAGTCTTCAGGGTAGGGCTGTAATCCTCAACAATGAAAATTAATCAGACGGACTGCACTTGTTTAAATGTGTCATTACAAGTTTTAAACATTTTAGCCCTAAGAAACACGTTTCTAAAATTCAAAACTGACATGATATTTGTTCCAACCGGTAGATTTTTAACTCCACATTCTCTCATACAGGTGGATTACCAATCTTTCCAATCATCCTTTCCGTTTCACATCATCATATTCATAAAGACAACAGCAAAATGATCGACCTCTGGGAAAGGGAAGTGATCAAGGCGTTAGTCAATGTTTAAGGTTCAAACAGAAAACCGATGAAGAATAGGGACAAAAAGCCTGTGAAACGAAGATAGATAGTGAGGAAATGGTTTCAGCAGAAAGGCAGACATTCAATTGGATGATTAGTAGTTGCACACTTAAAATTCCAAAAACCCCTCAAGGTAACTTTGCCCAAACAATTTCACAAGCCGTTGGATCACACAACGAAAAACAAATTGCAGTTTTCTTGAAGGATCCAATGATCAGTCTTATATAGTGTTTATATTCTGAAGACAAGCAACTAGCTTGAAATGTTTATCAAACTTATCCCTTCCAGGGACACAATTAAAATACAGATATCAGCACAGACAGATGCGAGGCCATCCACTTTAACTTAACGCCATACACTTTTTTTAGACTTTTGCATGTTCACTTGGATGCATCATCTCTCGGGGAGCGGCTTATTGTGTTGGGCACACCAGTTCTCGTCTGATCACTGGAGTTAAGCAACGGAACCCCAGTTAGTACTAAATGAGTGGCCACTTGGGAAAACAGGGTACTGCTAATACACAAAAATCGTCACATTAGTGTAGTGTCTGTGCAGTCTCTGCATTAGAACTACGAAGTGGTCGGGGCTCTGATGACCTTGTAGTTGAAGGGCCCTAAAACACCAACTAACCAAAGCACCATCTCTCTTTTGCTGGGTAAAAGACTTTACTAAGTCAAAGGCAATAATCATTGACTTTGTTACAATTGATAGTAACGAATCTGTCCATAAGTTGGGTTTGGAAAAATAAGTCAACAAACTGCATCTGACATTTTAAAAATATCATCCTATGCTAAAAAAAATTAAGATTAAACAGGCAAAAGTCCCTTCAATCCCTTCCAGTCCATAAATAGAGGTTTGCCACCCGTTGTCCTCCAGAACTAAAGTGCTTTTTCATATTAAGTTGTCTTGGAACAGTGTAACGGTCCAGTTTTGGTTCAATCAATGCTGAAATCGCGGCTGTTTGAGAGTAGCGAATGGTAGCTTCTGTTTAACACAGACTACAGTAACCATAATCAATTTAAAAAAAAATCCCCATGGGTGAAAGAAACAGAATCCTAGTCTGAAAAACGGGCCCTTGAAAAACAACCAGTTAACTTTCATCACCCACTACACTTCCGATTCCTTAAAGGTACGATATGTCTAATGTTCATTTTAGTAGATGTTGCACGACAAGAGAAATATTGTTATTATACTTTCTAGAGATCGAGTCAATTGTGCAAGTAATTGTTTTGTTTCTCTCATAAGTTTCAAAGATTTGTATGTAGCAAACTTGGACATCGGTTATAGTTAGCAAAAGCTAGCTAATACTAAGTCCCCAACAAATGACACAAAAACAAAGAATGATAAAGCACTCAGTCTAGCCATTGGTTGTATGAGTTGATACTTCAAGTGGTCATTTCGAGAATTCTATCAAGAGGGGTCAGTTAGCTTGTTGGTGACATAAATTCGAGAGGAATCGACCGGTTGGTACATTCCAGAAACAACATTTTAGGGTCAATGAGTGCCTTTTGTTATCTTAGAACACATGTATATAAAAGGTATGTCTAGACCCAAATAATCACAAATTGCAGAGTTGTTTCTAACTTCCTACCTCTAATACAATTATTAAATAGATCCTTTGAAGGAAGGAAGGAAGGACAGAAACGTCATTTGGTCTTTACTTTATCTGCCGCTGGATGGTGCCATACTCTCAACAACAGCATATATTGAAGCATGAATAACGACGTGAATACACCTGTAATGGCCAGCTACCATTTTAAAGAATCAGCATAACATTTTCTATCTTGCGCTGACAACTAGGTGACTCTATTGAATAGTAATGTCCTCAACATATAACTCAATGAATCATGTAAATACAAAGAATAATTCAATTTGTTGACTTATGTTCAGTTAAAAGGGTTGATTTCATAAGCATTTAATAATTTTATTATGACGATGAATGGAAAGCGATTAACCCTTTCTTACAGTTCGCAATGTATTGGCGAACAAGTCAACCTTGCAATCGTTTAAGCGCAACAGAATTAATGAAGCTATCAACTTGATATACTGTATCTAATACATGATAAAAAATACAACACAACTGCAATAAGGACAGGGAGCGGCTTATTGCGTTGGACACACCAGTTCTCGTCTGATCACTGAAGTTAAGCGACGCAACTCCAGCTAATACTAACAGGGATGGCCATTTGGGAAAACTGGGTACCGCTAATACCAAAAAAATCGTCGCATTAACGTAGTTTGTTGGTGTTTTAGGGCCCTTCAACTACAAGGTCATTAGAGCCCCGTCCACAGTGTAGTTCTGATGCAGAGACTGCACAGACACTACACTAATGCGACGATTTTCGGATACTAGCGGTACCCAGTTTTCCCAAGCGGCCACCCATATCAGTACTAGCTGGGGTGGCGTTGCTTAACTTCAGTGACCAGACGAGAACTGGTGTGTCCAACGCAATTCGCTGCTCCCAGCATTAGCGTGGTATCTCAGCAGTCTCTATATTGGACGGGGATCTAATGACCTTGTAGTTGAAGGGCCCTAAAACACCAACAAAACAAATGCAATGATGATAAAATGATTTTAAACGCTTAATTACCAGGGTAGTCAACATAAAGAATAATATACATTTGCGAATAAACACATGCCAGTGACATAAAACAATGAGACGAAAGATAGACCCCTGGTTATTTTATCAACTTGTTTGTTTGTTGGAGTTTAAGGTCCCGTCAACTACGAGGTCATTATAGCCCCGTCCACAGTGTAGTTCTTATGCAGAAGCTGCACAGACACTACACAAATGCGGCCCCAAGCGGCCACCCATGTCAGTACTAGCTGGGGTTGTGTTGCTTAACTTCAGTGATCAGACGAGAACTGGTGTGTCCAACACAATTCGCCGCTTCTTTTCTTTCTTGAACCCGGAGGTTCAAGATGCCTAACCAGACTATGACCAGGGAACCTTAAAACTGACAGTTAAGAGGGAAGCCTACGGATGTGGAGTTAGTTTCTAGTGACTGGTTGTCACGTACTAATACTACAGCCCTTGTAACTGCTTCTTAATACTACTTTTTGTTGTTTGTTGGAGTTTAAGGTCCCGTCAACTACGAGGTCATTAGAGACCCGTCCACTGTATAGCTCTAATGCATATACTGCACAGACACTACACTAATGCGACGATTATTGGGTATAAGCAGTACCCAGCTTTCCCGAGCGACCACCCATGTCAGTACTAACTGGGCGTGCGTTGCTTAACTTCAGTGATCAGACGAGAACTGGTGTGTCCAACGCAACTCGCCGCTCCCTGGTTATTTTATCAACAACCGTCCTTCTTCTTCAGTAAATTGCAGTAAATTTTTGCAACAAGATGTATTTCTGAATCAACGCCCAAACTGATGTGACAAATCGACTTTTGTCTAGAGCTATTTTGTCTCGGGTCCACAGGGTCAAGCGCTTGGCCAATCATCGATTCCTATCTTATAATTGCATTGGGATTCACTGACACTTTCGTTCCGACATGCGACCCAATGTTTTAGGACGAATATTTTATTCGTATGTGGGTCCTTACCAAGTGCTCAACGTCCCATTGTAAAGCTATTCTAAATTAACTAATCTGAAAATAGTTGAGGTTATTCAATATATTGATTCCCTTCGAGGACTACCTCCAGAAAGTTTCGGGGCATAAGAATACTCGCAATAAGAGCTGGGAACCTCACAGAAACAAAGTTCCTTCGTTTAGCACCAAGAAATTTACAAACTACTCTTCCCTTTACCCTCATTCCCATACGAGATCAACTCCTGATCCGAAAAAAAATTACAACTGAAATGTGTACATCAGGAAATGCTTTCTAGCTTTTATCATTTTTGTAATTTGTCATAAAAGCAAAAGCAGAAGGGGGTTAAGTTACCCCCTAGACACTTTTTACTTAGAAAATAACATCAAAGTTGCCCCTCCCATTTTACTTTCGCATTCATTTCAAAAAAACTTTCTCCGACGTCATGTGATTCACGATGCAAAAACCTGGAAGCACTGGAAAGTAGGGAATAAACTATTGATTTTTTTCATCTCACCTTCATTTTTATTTATTTCTCGAAGCATGAGGACAATAAATTAGAAGCATATCTATGATTAAAGTTACAATTTGGACAACAATTCTCTGCAGGTTCATTCCTAAATAAATGAGCTTATTTGATATAAATTTCAAATAAGCAGCGCTGTTACTTTGACTACAAAGGTACTACACAAGACCAATAGAAGTACAGTATACATCTTCCTAGTGTTTCAGGGAAGATTTATTCATCGGTGCTCTAACATAAAATTCACAGGTTAGCAGATCATCCGGTCGGGTAAGAACAAATGACTTTCAGTTAAGGTAGCCGCTACTAGGTCGACGACGACGACATCTTTGTACTATGACAGATTGCTGAAAAATCCTGAGATTACGACGGAGACTTATGCTAAGCTTTTTTCAGATTTAGAGAAGCTTATAAGACAAGGTCACTAGGGCTAGGCTAAAATCATTCAACATCTTAATAACATGTGGTGCAGACATACTATTATTGAGAGCCAAGGCATTTGTTAGCTCGGCAAAATCCTTATTGGCATTCAGGTTTGATTCGTTGCTGTTTTAGGGCCCTTAAACTACAAGGGCATTAGAGCCCCGTCCACTGCGTAGATCAAATGCAGAGACTACACAGACACTACACTAATGCGACGATTTTTGGGTATTAGCAGTACCCAGGTTTCCAAAACAGCCACTTATGTTGGTACTGACTGTGGTTGCGTTGCTTAACTTCAGTGATCAGACGAGAACTGGTGTTGGCATTCAGGGCGAAGCATAGGAAGCCCAAGCTTTTCACGGACTAACTGTTGCAAATCTCATTAATTATAGCCTTAGGATCGTAGTTTCCTAGGATAGGGATGCAGGTTATTTTAAACACCCGGGGTAGAGGAAGACCTAAGCAGACGTGGGAGCAGTTTGTACAAAGGGATATGATTGTGGATATGGGATGAATGTGAACCTGGTGGGGCTAGGCGGGAGCTGGGGTGAGGGAGAACCCGCAGACCCGGCCCTGTCACAGGCGGGAGAAGGGTATGATGATGAAGTATTGTATTCCAATTGTCAGTAAATTTTCAGAGAGGTCATTCAGAGGGATTATGTTGATAAGTCATTGACATGCGGATTATTCAAGAAAGAAGTTTTTATATCTAATGTCAATAACTGACGTTTCTTTAGTAATAAAAACTGGTATTTTATAAAATAGTAAGATAAAAATGAAATTTACCAGAAGATGGCGCAATTCTACCCCTTTTTAAATGCGGCACGCTGAGTACCAACAGTAAACTTGCAATACAATCAAATTCCAATAAATAATGTTGAAGATCTTGTTATTATAGATAAAGACACCAGTCATACTGATAACACAAATCGTAATTGCTAACCAGAAAAAATGAAAGTTATTATTTGTGGCGCTAGAGGAGGAGAATAACAACCCATGCCTGATAATAAATAAAATGAATAATTAAATACAATGTCCGCATTTCCTATGGAAAAATGTAAAATATTGGAATGGTTCTCCAAGGGTACATTAGAATATAATAAATGCAGCAAACGATGGACAACACACTCTCTCTATCAAATGCCATCCAGAAAACTATTTTTATTAGTAAGACTTGACCAGTTGTATCATTTTGACAGCCATACGGTATTCAACTAGCTATGAAACCCCTTTTTAGTTATTTCATTAATATGACGCATAATTTATTTATAATACTCTATATTATTGACCAAGCGTGCAGGGGTGTAAAAGAAAGGAAAGAATGAGAATGGACGTCATGCGAAACCCTAATGCTGAACGTACGAAACACATGCAGTTGAAACAAATTTATCAAACAACCCACAAACAACTGCACTGTTATTTATTCCCTCAAACTAGTAATTCACTTTTTATATATGCATTATGAAGAACAACTAGAGACAAGAGAGAGAGAAAATGAAAATGAAAATATTACTATGTATTTCAGACTTTCTTTACCATCTAGAAGTGCTCTACTATACATACCACGATAAAAAGCAATGATTTTGAACTTAGATGGGGGTAAAAGAAAGTAATGACATTCATTCGGCATAAATACATTTCAAATAGCTCTCACAAGTCTCATATTTCCAACCTTATCATGGGATTAAAATCCATTTCATTACCAAATTTCCCTTCTCTCTCCATACTTTAAATGGCGTCATCCAAACTTAAATGTGAACATTTTAATTCCCAATCAAATAATCTAGAAATCAATTATGCTTAACTAACCTACAGTATGAGAAGAGTTATGGAAGCTAAAATCACCAATATTTATTTTTGCCCACAAGCTTTACCATTCTTCCAAAATGTTACATTATAAAGTAAAAATAATCTATACCGCCTTCATACTTTGAAACGCTGCACCGTCAGGTGCAAGACGTTACTTAATCAGCTTCACACAGGTGAAAAGTGAGAAGTGCTTTTTGAAAGACTTTTAAGGCAAAGGGATAGAACACCTAAATCTGCTTAAACTTCAAGTTCATAGCCTTAAATTGATAACATACAAAACTTCATCCATTAATTCATCATCAACGAGGAAACTAATAACATTTAATGAAATGCATTAAGTTGCTGAAATTCAAACCACTTTAGAGGAATTCATTGATTCCAACTGTACTTTACCTGTATACATTCTAGGACAGTATTTTGAAGTAAAACAATTTATCAAATGGGCAATTGTGAGCCTTTCTTTTTCGTTTCGTTGGTGTTTTAGGGCCCTGCAACTCAAGGTCATTAGAGCCCCGTCCACTGCATAGTTCTAGTGCAGAGACTGCACAGACACTACACTGATGCGACGATTATTGGGTATTAGCTGTACCGAGTTTTCCCAAGCGGCCACCCATGTTAGTATTAGCTGGGGTTGCGTTAACTGCAGGGATCAGACGAGAACTGGTGTGTCCAACGCAATAAGCCGTTCCCACAATTATGAGCCAGAATGGTCCTTGCTATCACCAGTCTGTTAACGTCACTGAAAAGTATCTACCATTGCAATGCCCAAAACAAATAAACCTGAAAAAACCAAGCCTCAAAACATACATTAACACTAATAAAATGTCGCTATAATACGAATGGTAGGACCCAAGATATAAAAAAATACTAACAGATATCTTATAAAACACTTTTGAAAAACACCTTGTAAAACTGAATTGGATAAACAGGATTTATTTAGTAAGTAGGTATACACAGTTATTGTAAATAGCAGTATATAAATGTGATGCGCTCTTACTCTTTTTGAGTATTTTTCAGCATGAAAAGCTTAAGTGTGATTTACGCTATTTAGCTAGGCGATCCATTTCCGAAACACATTTTATTTCTCCATCTTTCAAGTAGAGAAAAAAATTTGTCAGGACACTACGCAATTTGTTATTAGGAACTAGCAATACAACGGAGAAAATCAGCTGGTGAGTTATACACATTTATCTAATAGCATTTGCTTTGAGTAAAAACACGGTTTAATTTAAAAAGCATATATAAGTGCCTAAAAACAGTATTAAATTTATGTGCTAATTATCAGCAGTCTTAACAATTGATGATGCGATAACAGAACAGCAATTTGACTCGTATATTGCTTTATTTCAACCCGACAGGTCTATCCATCTTCTATCATTGAAATACGCTGGCACAAAGTGGGGTTTGATCCTCGAGCCTTCATCACATCATCTATAGTACATAACTTTCCAAACATACATTGTCATTTCTATAAATCACCTCTAAGATTGCAGGTCTTCTTTCAGAAAGCTGTAGCCAGATATAGGTACAAAGATTTGCCATCTTAAAGAAATTATAGTCGTATATTTCTTTCCTTCCGTTTTTATACCATTACCTTACCACGCATATACCTATAAAACGTTATTAGATAATCATTATTTATAGGATATTTAAGGTAAGGGGGGGGGCTAAAAGTACTAGTGTCAAACAATGTGTTCACGGTTCTAATGAAAACATATGGTCAAATACCAGAGAAAATGAACAGAGGAAGAGATGTTGAAGGCGTGAATGATATTGACCGTACTACTCATATAGATGGGTACTTGACTTGCCTCCCGGGCAGATTAGGCACTATATTGTAGAGTAGCGTTTTTCATAGTGCGGCCTGCAGCCCACCACTAGGCCTCGAGAATTTCCTGGTGGACAACGAATCTTATTGCTGCATAAGTGGCGGTTTTAGGCACGTGCAAACTGTGCAAATGCACGGGGCCTCGCTTTTGCAAGTTGAAAGGGCCTCGCACTTTCAATTTACACAGGTTTGCACAGGGCCTCGCGTATGCTAGAACCGCTACTGGCTGCATATGTATCTAGTCAGATCTGTTCATGTAATCACTAGCATAGATTAGGGGCTGGTGGGCCAGTGCATTTTATATGCTTTTCCCAAGTGGGTCGCTATCAGAAAAGTTTGAGAAACACTGTTCTAGAGTTCTGAAGCGTTGCCATAGATTGAAGGCGTCCCATTCAGGACAGAATTTTATGAATTTCCAACCCGGAAGTAACAATCAAGTACATTGTTTGTCACTTCAACAACTCATCAGACTATTTCGAGGAAGCAACGGGATTTTTAATACTCGTTGCTATATCATTATTGACATTTCCCCGCCTACGGCAGTGTTGGGTACTTATTTGACCCCGGTACACCGGATTCACAGTTGGGTTGTACCTGGATGCCAACCCGTACTTAACGCTGGCTTATCTTTCTTCTGAGAACAATTTCATTTACCAATCCTCAAATCACACTGCCAACAGAGGTCGACAGAACCAACCCGTCTAGACCGAGATGCACTGAATAGAGGTAGTTTAGGAGCGGGGGACACTGCGGAAATTAAGCAGATTGATATGGTATGGCTACAGTGTGAAAAGAGAAGGAGGAGGACTTGGTTAGGTCCGCAAGTTATCGGGGAAAGGCAGGTTACAGGCCAACCAAAGCAACCATGGGAATAGGTGGTACGACAGACATGGCATTGTGATAGGTGGGCGAGGACCTGGTGAACGTGGCGCCTATAGGGTAATTCACCTCTACCTGCTTCACACGTCAGCATGCCCAAAACAGAGGATAAACATTTCAACTCTCACTGACCGTTTTAATGTACCGAACAGCTAACAGCAGAAAAAATTAATAATGAAACCGTTTCCACTCGTCGCTAATTGAAATTTCACCAGTTGATGCCATAATCCTCCCTTTTCCCTAATGCTTCTTACAGCCGCTTTCCACTTTCACTACATAACTATTTTTAACAACACAAGGTTAATAACGCATTCCCTACATCTCTCTGATTTCCCAAATGAATTTAATTAGCCAAACATTTTAAAATCTATGACACTAATCAACAGCTAAACTAATTATAAGCCAGTGCCAATCTAAACATCATAATGGAAACAAGTGTAATTTTGCAGGTCTCACTCACTTGGTACTTTATGATATTGAATCCTCTTCACTCTTTTTCGTTTAAGGATTCGGGATCAAATCGAGATTATAAGGTTCTTTTCGGTCAATTCAAACCACAAATACGATGTAGGAATTTTGAGACTATAACCTACTTTTCCATCGCCTACTAAAACAAAGTGTCATGGCGACAGGTGAGCGTAAGGATACATCTCTGAATCCTAAAGCCCCGAATTCACACTTGAGATTCATGCCTCCCAAAAAATATAGTACCTCAAATTACGGAGTTACAAACCTGTTGACTTACCATCATAAAGCGCTTACCTAGGGTCGGCGTTAAGGTTATTAGGACTTGCCTGCCTTAAAATATTAAATAAGTACCCCCGAATTGTGATGATGATCATCCCATGATCTCATCTGTGGCAGGGTCGGGTCTAGGAGTTCTGGCCCTCCATTCCCGCCCATCCCCAACAGGACCCCGTCCACTCTACACAGTAGCACGCCTGTCCCGAGTGCTTTAAATAACATGCATCCCTGTGACACCATCTCCTCCTTCCCTCTTCTCATCACATGTCCATACCACCCACAGACGGTTCATGGGGCAGGCAAACTTAGGCGGCTGCCTAGGGCAGCAAATGTCAGAAGCACTTCCCTGCCATGCAGTCTATCCCTCATTTAAAATGTTCATAGTCCTAGGGTTCCCAAACTTGTCTGATTGGTGGGGCCTTTTCTAAATGTTGAATTTTTGGAGGCGCCTTGTTGCAGAGCCATTGTAAGGCATTGCCAATGGGACAAATGCCAAGGGCGTGAGAGACGCTCGACGACGAATTGCATCAATAATGAACAATTGGTGCATGTTGTTGTTGGTGATTTAGGGCCCTTCAACTACAAGTTCATTAGAGCCCCGGCCACATCTTATGCAGAGACTGCACAGACACTACACTAATGCGACGATTTTTGGGTATTAGCAGCACCCAGTTTTCCCAAGCGGCTAGGGTTGCGCTGCTTAACTTCAGTGATCAGACGAGAACTGGTTTGTCCAACGCAATTCACCGCTCCCCAGAAATTGGTGCAATTGTATTGAAAAGGACAGTAGTGTGGGTGGTATAAAATCACCTACTACATTATCAGATTATTCAATCATCATAACGTTCTACCTTTTTCTGTTGGTGTTTTACGGCCCTTCAATTACAAAGGTCATTAGAGCCCCGTCCACTGCATAGTTCTACTGCAGAGACTGCACAGACACTATGCTCGTGCGACGATTTTTGGGCTGTAGCAGTATCCAGTTTTTCCAAGCCGCCACCCATGTTAGTGCTAGCCCCGGTTGTGTTGCTTAACTTCAGTGATCAGACGAGAACTGGTGTGTCCAACGCAATTTGCCGCTCCCGAGTATTTTATTGGAGCAAGTTATATTTAGATGACCACTTCAGAGATGGCAAAGAAATCATCATAGTAGTGCACTTAAATTTCGATCTACATCGTTCATAACAGCATCAATTTGTTGGGTTTGCCGCTTTATTCTGCCTAACATTTTATGGGGAAGTAAACGACACATTGACCGCATTCATCGTATTTCTAATTGTCCCACATTGGCCTATTGCACAGTTCCTAATCCAGAGCTACTACACTTGTTACAATCGATCGCATTTATGTGTTAAAATAGTGAAAGTAAGCTATGTGGATAAACTATGGTTTAAAGTTGTCCTTTTGACTCCGATTATGAGCACATACAGTAATTACATTGCTGTTCAAAATTAAGAGAATAAAAGCATTTATTAAATTTCTCAAAAATACTGAACTCTAAATTAGAAATGATGTCTTCAAATATTAATATTGTATTATAGTGAAAGTATCGATTTTGTAATTATATCCCTATTGTGGAGGTGGCGCTGTTTCTGTTTCGTTGGTGTTTTAGGGCCCTTCAACTACAAGGTGTGTCAACTGTTGGATGGCAGATTAGGGCTCGGCCTGGTGTGCAGGTGACCCGAGTCCAATTCTCAATTATGACGGCGCGGCGTAGGTCTCAACAGTGAAAACATTTTTGTACTGTTTGAAAGAGGGACAGAGACAAGGTTTTGGATGTTGTCCGAACACCCCATTCGTTTGTTTTCCGGGTAAAAAATGGGGAGGGTGTTTCCTTAACGGGTTTACTTTTCAACCGTAGTTCTCCTCACATATATTCCTACACATCAAGACCTGAACTTGTACATCATGAACTCAAGAGTGGAACAGGCCGCTGATTGAGGCTGCCATAAAAAGGGGGGCTCAGAAGGTGGATTCAAAATGTTTACAGAAAATACGTAATATAATACGATTAAGGGTTGATGAATCTATTGTAAATTTGAATTTATAGGCCTACATGTAGGAGTCAACGCTTGTAAGTCGAGTTAGCCAGTTAACAGGCCATGACCACGGGTATTTTGCATATTTACACCAACTTGTCGTCATCTTTATCATCAACTATAATAACGTTTAAATTAACTTGACAGCAGCAGTAGGCAGGCACTCCTGCTGAAATTCATTTTTCAGGGTTGGGAAGAAGCATCTTCTCAATTTTGGAGAAGTAATAATATGGACACACCTTAAAAACACCAAGACTAACGAACGCCCTGACAGCAAGTGGTACTGTAGTAATTTAAATGAAACCCAGAAAAACCAGTAAAACCTGCATTGAGGCCACACGTGGGACTCAAAGGTAAGGACAAAAACCAATTGGCTGTCAGGATTTAATTTAACCAAGAATAAATATAGTAGCTTTAATCGACCTAAAAGTCACAATAATGAATTGATTCTTATTTCATGAAAACTTTCTAGCAATAAACTATATTATGTCCTGAATCACTTAAATACATTCATTCACCTTCTGATTTTACTTGATTCAGATATACAAATGAGTTATTACTAGCAAACGACATCTTAGGCCCACAAGGGATGGGGGCTTACAACTTCTCCTAAGCCCAAAAGAAACCACTGTTCTTGACCAGGATTGAACCTAAGCACCTGGGAGAAAAACAATTCAACTAACGTATGGATAATCGGCTTTCATTTTTCAGAGTTATTATACTGTATAAGAACCACACTTTTCGGCTCAATAAATATAAATTTGTTCTGACATCGCATTCAGTAATTCAGTAATCGCTGTAATCAGCATTCAGTAATCGCTGCCAATTGATTATGTTTCAAAACTCTGTTTCAAATATTAGCCATAAAAACTCTTATTTATATACTGTATTTCAGAGTTTCCATAACAAAGTAGCATATGTGATTTCTTTTGCAATCGTGACATAGATAACTTTAATCTACGATGACAATTATTAAATACAGTAAGATCAAGTATGATAACATTCAAAATATGAGGCCCGTTTGTTAATCCAGGAAAGACATTTTCAAGTTCAATCCTGATTTTTTTACATTAAATGCTTTTAAAATTATACAGCCTTTTTATTTTTCAATCTTAAAGAAGTTCAAGCTACTCACTTTAGAGAGGTCAACAAAATCGAGCCTTCACAACCCCTTTTTTTTGTAACATGTCTATCTTTAGGCTTGCAAGGTCTACTAGAATTACAATAAAATGCTATTTTTATACCTCAGCAAAAAATATATTAAAACCTGTTCTCAATTTTAATAAGGAATAATTATACCAATTAAACCTCGAGGAAGACTTCACGTTTGAAAACGTACATTATTTCAAAACGACTTTGCTGGACAACTTAAACGAATACTTCCTTTCCATTTCCAATTCTCTCCAAATTAAACTATCAAAATATTTTATTTCAGGCGTGCGGTTATCAAAATATTTTCTTATGAATGTGGTAGGGCTATATAGCACCTGTATAACCAGCAGTAAGATTTGCATTCTGTTGAACTCCAAACATCTTGAAAACGTTTTAGTTGATTTCATAAATAAACGACTGCTTTAACACCTTTTGAAGAAGAGGAAATGAATCAGATGTGGCACTCTAGGTCACATGCAGTGAAAATCGAATTCATCACCTTACCAGTCCGGGACAATCTTGATCTGCTTAATAGAATTCAGTTACCTATAAATAACTTTCATGATGTGACCACCTTGAATTAAACACAGGTTTGACAACCGTATCAACAAAAGAAATACATGTGGGTTGTTCAAATGTTCGGGCCCAATGTATTCCTGCACGCTTAGGAGACCACCAAAAGGGTTGTGGCATTACATAGGTCGCTGGCCATGTAAAAACTGTCGCCTACCTTTTTACTTGCAAGTCCTTTTTTCTCTGTCTTTCTGCTGCTGACAATTTTTGACTTATCATTTCACATTTCTGTCAGCATGGATGTATTTCTCAAGTTACCTACCGTATATCTCTTGCCACAGGTGGAAAATGGATTATTGACACAATATAACAAAATATAGATAGGCCGTAGCAGAGTACTCCCCCTCCGACAATAGCGGAAATTTCGCTAACTATTAGTACTAACTTCTTTAAATATTATCCAATCTTTATCTCCACAATAGCTTTAACATTACAGTTATAAGGTTGTGTCCGAAAATAAAGCAACTATCAACCCCTTTCCAACCTGTGGTAGGGTCGGGTACCCACTTTTGTCCCAGTGGGAGAGACATGGGCAATGTATAGGGACGTATTTTTTACGGAGTCGGATGCCGACCTAATGCTCCAACCTTTATGCTTATTTATTGTTGGCTCATTTTCTTCATTGGGACACTTTCTCCTCCGACACAAGGAGGCGAGTACCGACGCCTAGAAATTTTGCCTATCTACACGTTGCTGTAGAAAGCAAATCCCTAATATAGTATTGCTGAATAAAAACGCCTATAGACGTCTTCAAGACATGGCCACCTTTAAATATTGTAATCCTACCGACAACATATAATAAATTTTGTGAAAATTGTTATACAGCAAAGAGCAGGGCTTGCCAACCATTAAGTCTCAAAACCTTCAACTATTCTTACTTGATCCTACTCAATATTGAAATATTACGAAATGGAGATCGTCATAAAAATCCTTTCTATGGTACCTTAAGAAGCATCTATCTCATCCATCTTTCGAAGTAGAGTTTGAGCTTGATTCATGTTATGGTGCACTTTAAGCCTTCCGACACGGCTTAACCTTGAAACTGAACATTACATTTAACTTAATTTAAATATGAGATTGGCAATATATACACAGCTAGACAGATACAATCGCTTATAATAATTATACAGATATACAAACAGAAATTGAACACCTACACAATTTGGTTTTGGTGCAGGTGAAGGTATCGTATTTTTATTGCAAGCATAGCGTACTCTTCCCAACCACAGAACTCACATCACTTAAACTGGTTTTATAAAAGGCTGTCAACATTACCAGTTCAAAATATCGCTAAAAGATATCAAAGTTAGTAAAGCAGTGCTTATCTCCACATTATGACTCAAGAGATGGATGGAGGAAGGATGAAAAAAACAGTATATTCACATTTTAACTGAGAATTTCTCAGAATTTAACTTTTGAACAATATTTCACGTTTTCCCCTGTCGTCGTTCACCATTACTGGCATTTTTATTGGATTGTTTGTCAAAAATCCACGCCTTACTATATATTTTTTTTAGTTAAAGTTATTTTGTGCCTTTCACTCTTTATAGGATCTTTAACTACTTTTGAAATTCGTATAGTATAGCTATTTATATATAAAATTTAATGCGTGTGTCATCTTGAGAAGTTTACTAGCTAGTTAAAGTTGTATTGTGGCAATTGCAACTTACGTCTTCCGGGCTTATTAGTTATTTCTAGTAAATCTCTCAACATGTACACTACTACACCAGAGGACAACGAATACGAAAAGACATCTACAAAATGTCTTAACCTTTTATTTTACATCTCTTTTTTCTTCCGGCAGAAACAAAAATCAAGAAGTAAATTATTATTATTATTCTTGCCCAATTCAATAATATTATTTTTGAAACAGCAATGGAAAGAGGGGGCCTTAAGGTTAACATGAAGAAGACATAGTACCTAGCTTTTAATTTTAGTAGCCAAGGGCAAGGGGGTGAGATCCGTTGTGGGGGTAAGGGAATACCAGTGGTGTGAAAGTTTCGATATTTAGGATCAGTTTTCCAGAGCAATGGGGAGATAGATTCCGTCGTGACCCACAGGATTGATGCAGGATGGCTGAAGTGGAGGCAGGCAAGTGGAATCTTGTGTGACCGCCGGGTCCCAATAAAGTTGAAAGGCAAAGTTTACAGAACGGTCGTTAGGCCCGCTATGCTGTAGGGCTCAGAGTGATGGGCAACTAGAAAGAACCATGAAAGCAGTAGCGTCACTAGGGGGTGCGGGCCGCACCGGGTGACACCACTCGCACCATGAGAAAAGGGGGTGACACCAAAGCATAAGAAGCGTCTTTTTTCGGTAGAGAGGGGGGATGACACTAACCCTAGTGACGCCACTGCATGAAAGGCAAATGCAAGTGGCTGAGATGCGAATGCTGCGCTACATGAGTGGGGTGTCACGAGCCGACAGAATCCATAACGATTATTATATTAGAGGTAGCTTAGGGGTGGGAAACATCACAGAGAAAATAAGAGAACAGCCACTGATGTGGCTGAGGTGAGCCTGAGGTGGTATGGGCATGTGATGAGGAGGGGGAGGAGGAACTTATTAGGTCCATTATGGGACTGCATGTGATTGGGGGCACCAGGAGTAGGGGAAGACCAAAACGGACGTGGGAGCAGGTGGTGCTGGGGGACACGGAGGCATGCGGGGTGGAGGGGGATTTGGTGGAGGATACGCGGGAGTGGAGGATAAGAACCCGCAGACCCGACCCGGGATGAGGGTGAGATGATGATGATATTCAACAATATTATTTTTCAAGACACTAATACTATAAAGGCCTCTCTGAGTATACTTGCTATTAATGTTTAGTAAACAAAACCTAGAGTTTGTCTTCGACCAAATTCCACGTAAATTTTAAACGTAAAACTCAGTGAAAAACGTCGATAACATTACTTTCAGTGGACTATTCAACAGAAGAGTAAACTCAGAATGCGAATTAGATGTTGCACTTCAACTTCAGGAGGAAGGAAAAAACTCTGCCTCTTTTTCTAGTATAAAAATAAACCTTGAGTTGTCTAATTTGCAGCAAAGGATGTATAAGTACGTAGGAACAACCCTGATTACTACTTCTTGCTGAAACAAATGATTGCATCTCTACAAACAAGATGACGACGAGTACAAAGTGTGGGTGTAACTTGCTGACCTTCTTCCTTTTGAAGAGAATCAAAAACTTTAATAAGACTCAAAACTTACTCACCATGACCAACGATGTCAAACATGTGAAGATGAACAATTGCAATTTCTTTCAAAAAATTTATGAGAAACTATTTCACCAATTGAATGGGTTAGCACATTTCCAACAGCAACAAAAAATAAATTATAACATTAAAAAACATAAATTTCAGATAAAGATGACGTAGGGATTAGTACAACGTTACGAGTCAAAAGCAAAAATCATTTGTATGTGCGCACACATACACAGTTCCTATACACTTGATTTAAGCACTTCTTAATACGAGTATGTTTAAATTATAATTTGTCATAACAACGTGTTTCATACAAAGAGAAAATAAAACCATTTGCAACAGTTATTTATTAATGAAGCCACCACCCACTGGCCAAATACAAATTTAGTGTCGTTATTATACAACCCAGATAGAAATTTAAGTTGGTTCTAGCTATCTTTACTATGTGCAGTGTGTATAGCAACTTATAACACTGCATACATTGTACCGTACTATTATAAATATACACACACCGTATTGTGTATGTGTATCTTATAAATACAAACTGCACAATTTAATTTCTTCCCACCTCTACGGGAATCAGAGAGTTTAAGCTTTGAAATAAAAATCAATTAAATGGGTTAGACATGGGGAAGCAATTTTCTTTTCCACTGACCTTAAAAACGTACCGCCTCCTTTAATTCACCAACGCTTGCAACAAACCAACTGATATATAATACAGCTGGTACAACAAAATCCAATTCTCTATCTCGCTTGTGAGTAGACGAAATCAATAATTTAATTGATTTAATATTTAATCCTGTATCCAGTCAGGAGAAAAGTTTGCACTCAATCACACTCTCTATCAAAACTAATTAACACAAAGGAAATCCTTCCAATATTATAAAATGTCAAACAAATTTAGTAGAAGTGAAGGGATTTCATCGAGAAACGAGAGAAAGGAAGGTAAAAGACCTTATGGAAAGACTAGCGCATTAAAGAGTCGAAAACTCTTTTAAGACAGTGCCATCCCAATTTTTTTTTGCTTCCAAATTTATACTTTATAATAAGTATATATTACACTGAGGAAATGGTGGTTATATACTCAAGTGCAAGTTTCGTTTAGAAAATTGCTTTTTCTACGTGGATCTCCAAGGTAGAATAGATGCATTGTATCCGAGCATGTTGCGACAAAAACAAACTACTATTCAGGATTCACTACTATACTTCAATTGCTACATTTCTTGGCTATCTGATCGCTGTACTACAACCAGAAACGGTAAATGAAAGGCTACGTGTGAAAAAAAAAACCCGCCCCAAACATCTCCAACTACATACACTTCTTAAATGACATCTAATATGCACAATACCGGTTCGTTTTGCAACATACCCAAGGTCACGTTTATATCAACGCAATAATACTGCCAACATATGTTGGCAGCAAGCGTTGATAACAAATTTTAAGCAAAGCTTGTTTAAAGGGTTGACAGCATTTACACTTCAACAAAGTTCTCACTAGATCTCTGTTTCTCATAAGTAACTTAGACAAAAAAAGATCCAGTACATGTTGCCAATCAATGCAGACACCACACGCCTTCACATACAACAATGTTCCCAGAACCTAGTTTAACACATACCTCAAACAATGTAATCACAGTAGACAAACCTTAAAATCCTTGCAATAAATGTTGGCGACACACAATAACAACTTTGATCACAGATGCTGGAAACTCATGGTTTGTTGGTGTTTTAGGGTCCTTCAACTATAAGGTCATTAGAGCCCCGTCCACAGCATAGTTCTTATGCAGAGACTGCACAGACACTACACTGATGCGACGATTTTTGGGTATTAGCAGTACCCAGTTTTCCCAAGCGGCCACACATGTCAGTACTAGCTGGGGTTGCGCTGCTTAACTTCAGTGATTAGACGAGAACTGGTGTATCCAACGTAATTCGCCGCTCCCTCCGAAAACTGTAAATCAACAATAGTGGCCGGACTCGCATCCAGATCTGGATGTTGAGAACAATGGTGAATCTGTAGTTAATGGAAGTAGTATCATAAATGTTGTCAACAAAGTATGTCTCTTTCTTTCCTACACAGGGTGGTGATGATAAGGCGCCCTCCCCCCCTTTTATTTTCGTAACCGAGGCAGATATGTCAATTGTGATGAATCCAATGAATAGGAAGTTGTGGGTGACCTATCGCATGGTGCATTCGTCTTCATCCCAAATATGCAAATTAGGACCCATCCAAATTTTATCTTAAAGACCGTAACAGATACACGAAATTCCGAACAAAACAAAAAAAAATTTCCAAAATCCGATGACTGAACCCTTAGGAGGCTGCTTGCGGAAGATGAGGAGGTGGTTATATTTAAATATAAAAATAATGGTTATATTTAAAATTTGATTAATATCAACTTTGACCCTTCCAGGGATATCTAGTATAGACACAAATTGTCTGTTGCTTTTTTCCTTAATTTCCATTTGCCCTGTTAATTATAGTTTGGGAATTAATTAACCGGCCAAACCACATTAACATTCTCCTACTCCTTCAAAACGATTTTAGTTGTGTGGAATATGTTTGGGAATTTCCTAATTTGTGGACCTCAATGAATCTAAATACCTAGAAAGGCATGTAATTTGCAAGTTAAAATTTTCATTTTTGTTAATCCCAAAATCCATGATTGATAAGCTCAGAAATATGCTTAATGTGAAGTGTGGCAAGTAACAGCCTAAAACATCGCACGCGTAAGAAGCAAAAAAACATAACAAATGTAATATAATTGCAAATTAACTCTTCTAATAAGGAGGAATTATTAAGAAGAAAATGGAAATCTTTAGTAATTTCTGACGTGTTTTGTATATTTATGTACGTATATTCAACAGTAGGAAAGTCATTTCGGTTTACACGCTGTTATTTTAAACTATTAAAAATGATGACATTAATATTGACGAACTTATTTTCTAAATTGCTATAAAATGATGATAAATATTTTATATTTTAACTGTTAGAAAACATTCAGTCTGAATTTTCCACCTAATAATATTCATGGGTGGCCTTTTTAGAGTCTGTAGAAGTTCATTAGTATCAAAATGGTGCTCCATAATTCATAATTTTCAGACAGATGCGCCTCGGGTATACAAAGAGAGTCCATATATATATATGAAAATTTACCAAAAGGCTGATAACATTGGATGCTAATTGTGGGAAACTGAATTCATGCTCTTCTAAATCTCTCACTTCCTTACAATGGTAGCAAATGACCATTTCAATTAACTTTTTTGTATGAAGGTCATCTAGACTTAAGTTTTCGAGCTAAGGATAAGTACAATTTCAAATATCATCACTATTCTCATGCTACAATTTATAAGGGCAAAAACTATCAAAGCAACCAAAGTAACAAAGGCAGTTTCCATAGTTTAAAAACAAAAATGACATTTTTTTGTTCTTGAAGTACTACTGTTGTGTTCATCCATACATTTCATTTCAGTGAACATATTATGAAAATAATTGCATGCTTTCAATAGCAATATTGAAGAACTAAAACTTGCAACGTTTGAAAGGTAATCCAAGGCCCTACAACGTAGCAAATTTTAATTCAACAAGGCCAAAAGATTAACAGTAAAATTGTCTACACTCTTAATCTCCAAAATTCGGACAATTTAATATACCCAACGCAATCACAATAAGAGGAAGAAGTGGACAGTCTTTCATTAAGATACGCCATCATTCATTCAACGTTAAGATACTAAAATTATTCTCTGTGTTGAAATACATGAATATTTAAATCAAACCTGGCTTGCAACTAACAGAATTAAGGTGAAGATGCAGAGACAAGTTAGTAAAGGGTAGAAGAAGAATTATTAAATGCAATGACAATTATAGATTCAAATAACATAGCATCGTTACACACAAAATAATCCATGTCTTAAGAAATTACAATGCTATGCACACACACACACGTCATAATCATAACTCTAATTTTATAGAGTAACATTAAAATTTCTTTCGGAAACAGAACCGAGAAGGGCATTTCAAGGCGATATCACACAATAGCAAGGCAACCTGAAGAAAACACAGATTTTTGTCCTGTCTCTTTTCTTTTTTTGGGAGTTTCTTGAATTTTAATCTTCCCTCCAAAAATGTCTCACACAGTGCACTTATCTAGGTAGTCATTTGTGTTGGACACAATACAAGTGAACAAGAATGCATTCATCTTCACTTCAGTACAATAACGACATATAATTTTTATCTCTCCTCTGCAATTTTATTTTACACAAAAGACCAACTGTCATTATAAATATATATACTTAAAAACATCATTATATGAAGCTCAATAATGTCATTGAAATATACATTCAAATTAAGATTTCTTTCTCTGGTCGCTCTTTCAAGGTTTTCTCCCATCCATTCATTTGGTGCAATTCTGAACAGTATTTAAGCATTCAAACCATAATATCGACACTATTGCAACAACTAGCTATTGGATTTCTCCTCACTTCATGCCTTTTCCTTTACATTATCATCCTGCTTCATCCACGCACACACACTAGCTGAAACCCACTTTTCCCTTTTTGTCACCGATTAAATATTAAACAGCCAATTAATATGGTGAATTCAACAACTAGGACGGCAAACATTGATCGTTAATATACCATGTAAACACTTATTGCGCATTTCGGTCGAATTTAATTCAAATCCAATTTCTACTTTCGCATTACAAAATGTAATTCGACAATATCACCTAGAAAATTCTAGTTGATTTCAATAAAATCCCATGAGAGAATGCCAATTCTGTACGCAGACCTCATTACACGGGCCATTGTCAAGCTACCGATATAGTTAGGACTCTCCCTCTTTCTTTATATACAAGTACTTTGGCTGCAAAAAATTTAACGATGGAACTTATTGTGTTTGTGCATGTATGTTGCAACCAAAAACATTACTTAGAAATAAATGTAACATGAGAACCGTAATTTCTACATTTTACAGATCCTATGACTAATTTTACTTTGCTAACTCTTAAAATACTGTACATACAGTATAGTTGAAGTCAAACAATGTCTTTGAACATAAAAGCTAATCATGTTGCTGTTTTTTTGTTTTACATTGTAAAAAAAATTTCTTAGTTTTTTTAAAGTTGTACCTCTTTGTCATTAAAGGTCTCTCTGTGCTCATTATTCTGCAATAATATTATGCGATCTGACTACCATTTATAATAATTGTATTAAATAAGAAAATAAAAAGGCTTCAGTGAGTTGACAATCAATTGGCAAACACATGCATACAAAATGGATATCTTTCTTTAGGTACAACAATAAAACGTAACAGAAGCGACTAATATCTGTAACTTCATGTAGACAGCTAGTAAAACTACCTTTTACTCGATTTAAATTCATTTAATCAAGCGATTACTAAAGAAATTGGACAACATTTTATGCCACTAAAATTGTCGGAATGTTGCTCACAGCGGCGACTGAACAGCCTACTCAAATGCTTAAAAACTAAGTTTGAATTTTGCTTTCCAAACATCAAGCTATTTCCACCGCTTAAACTTTTCTGGTTTTATTACTATTGTTATCTATTGCATTAGGACACAAGAGTTGTAATTGTCGAGTATTAGTGAGGCAATTTAACCACGACGCTTCTGGTAGCACCTTGATTAGCTGTTGATTATAACTCAGTATTAACGAGTAAGTTAGATTCACCATTTGCAAAACTATAAACAGCTCTAAGGGCACTTGCAACATCGCATAAACTCCATTGAAATTATGACTAATTAATCAAATCAATGGCTTAAAAATACTGCAGGCGACAGATAGAGGCAGGAGGTAATAGAGGAGTCCAAGAAGCTGTTTTGACCTTAATCATAGGAGCACAAATTCACTTCTAATTCGGGCGGAAATTTTCTATTTCCTAAATTAATTGCGAAAGTTTCCTATTTTCTATCAAACTTCAGCCTTGAACTCAGGTAAGTGTTGACTCCCAAAGCACGTCCATACCTGCTGCATTATGAGTAGAAAGGTGAAATAAACTGCTGAAATCCAAGTTGGTTGGATTAAGTCCGCATATGGCTCATGGGACTTGGAGAAGGAAAGTACAGAGCTAAATGGCATGGTACTGTACAACACTAGGGGCGTTGCTTCGCCTACCTTTGCCTGGCATTAGTCATACTTAATTTAGTATTTAGCCCACACGTGAGCTTCCTGATGCCACCACAGTATGAAACGTTTTAGACAAAAATGGTAACACAATTAAATACAGTAAATTAAACAATTTCAAAAAATGGCAGAATGGAAGCAATACTCACTGAATTTTGTAACAAAGAGCCAGTAAAATATTCTGTATCGTCAATTCGAAGGTCTACTGGAAGCACCTAAAAAAAGAAAAAAAAAACACGATTGAAATAAAGCGGATGAGCAATAATTTGAAACATGCAATATCCGATAAGTCATGCGCCCCCATTTTATAAGGCGTAGTTCATGAACTTTGTGTTGCAGACCATTTAAAAAACTTAGGGGTACCCGTGTGTGCAAACGGTAGAGAGGATTCTATACAATCCACAGTTAGGATGCTCTGATAATACAGTTTGCAATTACCGTGTAACTACATTTAGTATCAATTAATTCTTACTATTAATAGGGTATCTAGGACTCGTAAAGCCCACTCCACTTGCGTAGGATGAAGTGGGAATAACAGTAATCATCATTAGGTGGAGAAGACCGTCCTCCACTACCTTGTCCAATGCAATTCAAATATGGATCCTCTAGCATCTAATAAACACTTAAACAAATGCTGTTGGTCAACACAAGCTAATGACAATACTATTACTTCCAACCCATTTATTCCCCACATAGGGGGATGAACTCACGAGGTGAAGAGTGCAACTTCATTATGACCTCCACGAAACTCATACAGGAGTGTGAGGCATAGAAATCCCACACTCCTCTGCAGGTATCAGACATGAGTGCACGCCTGAATTTTATTTTTCAGTCCCACACGTCTAATGCGAAGAGGACAGGCTTGGCTTTTCAAAGGCAGATCGATGTCCCCGAACTGAAACGCCTAAACAAAGGGCGTAATTGTAATATTCTTAACCTCTGTAGATTACATAATGTATTAAGAGAAAGAGTAGATGCACGAGGGTCACGACACTCGATTAGAATTTTCTTGCATCAAGCCAGTCGGGAGGTGGAGATGGAAAGAGAGGAGTCAGCCGAACATTTGTGCTGCCCAGGGGTTGACGATTACGCCTATCACACGTTCTTTGCCTGCGACAGGTGGGGGTGGAGCTGGGTAACTTGGCCTCCGACACCCTTCCAAGACTGAGATAATGGGATAGTTCTGGGAAGCCTTAAGGGCAGAAAAAATGCGTAGCCTAATTCAATGTGCCAAATGGTATCGGAATAGAGTCCAGGGGAAAATGGGGAGGTGGATGAGTGACAAATGGGTCAGATTTTTGTCCTGTACTTAGGACAGGTTTTATCAATGGGCATTTTTGAATGTAATGCGCTATCGATGATCTACGAAAGCGATTTGATACAAATGAGGAAAGTGAATAGTGGACGCTACAACCACAAAATGGGAGCGGCGAATTGCGTTGGACACACCAGGTATCGTCCGATCACTGAAGTTAAGTAACGCAACCCCAGCTAGTACTGACATGGGTGGTCGCTTGGGAAAGCTGGGTACTGCTAATACCCGAAAATCGTCGCATTAGTGTAGTGTCTGTGCAGTCTCTGCATACGAAATATGCTATGGACGGGGGTCTAATGACCTTGCAGTTGAAGGGCCCTAAAACACAAACAACCAACAACCACAAAATGGAGAAATTAACAAAAAAAAATTTAATAGAAATACTATAATAAGTCCAGCAAATGACCGCAACTTGCATGACAAATTCACCAAGGTACAGTGGTACTTAAATTTTGATCAATTAATATGATCATTATGCTATATTATACAGTTGACGTTTCTGCGTTTTGACAGCTTCACCATACCCACGAGTCCAGCACTGACACAAAGAAGGTGAATTGAAATTTAGGTGGCGAAAATGATGAAGATAATATGTGAAAAGCTATCGTGGAGTTCAACCAGATGTATTACAAGAGTATACATTTATCAGAATATTAAACTTCAAATGTAATTGGATTCAATATCCAATAAAACCACTCAAACATAAATAATGTCGATGAAACTCTAGTCGAGGTCAAGTTGATACACGGACCTTATAAAATGTCCCTAATTAATGCTCCATAAATGCCATTTGATCCATACTACTCGATAATACCTGGAATAAATGCAAACGATGATCAAATTTATGAGGCTCACAAGAAACTAACAAGCTTCTAATCTAATCATTTCAGATCGGCCAGCATAGTTGAATGTCACAGGAGAGAATTAAAATCTGAATTATTAATTTCTCCCCCTATTCTCTCACAATAACGATGATATATCTCTGAAGAAATCTCTAACCATTTATCAGAGTAACAACGCTCCAACAACACATTTAAAAAAAGAGGAAAAGACCGGAACAGGTATGAGGAAATATCTAAGACTGTTCAATTTAACCACCACCTTCTGAAAAGCCATACAGTACACTCACAGGCGGCTCATGGGGCAAGCAAACCTAGGCGGCTGTCTAGGGCGGCAAGTTTCAAAGGGAAGGCTAATTTCAGAGGTACTTCCTTGCCATGCAGTCTATCAGTCATTTAAAATGTTCGTAGTCCTGGGGTACCCAAACTTCTCTGATTTGTGGGACCTTTTCTAAATGTTGGCTTTCTGAAGGTGCCCTGTTGCAGAGGAATAGCAATGGATCGGCAATGAGACAAATGCCAAGGGTGTGAGGAGCTCTCGGACGGGGCGCCGATGGATCCACTTGCACGAGCCGGGCCTGAGTACACTGGAATAGTTTTACAAGACCGTTATTACGATTGACAGAATCTAGTCGTTGATACAATATCTCAAGAAAAGATCTCAAGATTACATATACTGCAGGTAACCTCGTTCATCTTTGGAAGAGACAAAAAATACACAAGCATACAACATGTCTTAATTTTTATCATAGGAGTTCTCCCAAGAGAGGTTATAGAAACCGTCATCATCTTCATCACACAAGTGAGGAAAGTGTCGATTTCTATAGAAATGAAATAAGGCAAGTCTTAGCTACCAACCACAATCCATAGAACTGTTTGTTTTCAACTAAGGAGCTGTAAAAACAAAAGTTACTGTCTTCATTTTTGGTGATTTAGAAGCCCCAAATGAACTCTTTTCTACAATTCTGCAATGATAATAATAATAGCCCCGGGTATGTATCTATGTTGTGTATATATGTGAGAACCACGCAATAATTAATTATATTCACTGATTAGATAGAGAATAATAAGCGGAAGTACTCTAATAAATAAAAAGAGGTGGAAGGAAAAAATAAGAGCAACGACGCTCTAACTTCTCTCTTTATTAGATTCCAACAATAACAACAGTAAAGGTAGTACACACCACTACTACTACTCATGTCATAAAACCTCACATCAATAACCTTAAATCAAAGAAACAATGGCCCAGAAAAAAATGCCATTATAGTCGCTAATTTTAATGTAGAAACTTTTCTAGTTTATTAAAAATGAAACTTAGAAACAATGAAACTTTCTGATCCTTTGTAAAGAATTTCTTCAAAATACCGCTGTCAGACTTGCATTATCAATTAATTTATCATAAATTGAGAAAAGTTGGATTAATTACTAATACTTAGTAAGGCAAAGCATGACTTCTTGAAATTACAATCAAGAAATTTGATTGGATGATATGCATTATAAACGACTTCAAGGAAGAAAGAAAGAAGAAAAGCAATGAAAATCATTGCTAATTTTCTAAGTCAGATCAAACATGCACTTTCATTTAAATCGCATCCAATTTTCATCAAACTGAAGTTTACGCAAATTGAAAGATAATAACTTCAGAAAAAAAGTTTATCGTCTTTGCGGCGCATATCTTCATTTACATGCAAGAAAGTTCAAGAGAGAAAATATAACGAACATCGAAAAATGACATGGTTTCAGAGTCTCACGCATGATACCGAAATTAAATTCCAATATATATACTACGATGAAAGATATTAAAAAACGTCAGGATAGATGTCTTCTTTAATATACACAGACATAAGTTGAACCTATTTGCATTTTTATTTCATGAACGATTGGATGAGAATTGGATCAACTATCTTATTTCCCCAGTTGCTACTTTTTAAAAAGGATTATCATAGAGGACCTCTTCCTCTTTTTTTTCCCCTGATGAAACAAAAACTTGAAGAGTATTCTCCTAAAGAAAAATAATTTCTGAATATAAATCACTAAAAAGCTCACATTTTACATTTCAAATCGATAATAAATTACAATTTCAGATATACATATAGAAGAGAAAAGGAGCTCTTCACAAACTTGCCTTAGTTTACTCAAACATCTCAATTCAAAGAATAAGTTGATTATGGATTTTGAAGCAATCGCACTATTTGATGCTGTAAGACGTCAATGCTGTTCTTAAATAGCATTTTAAGGCGATGCCAGGTCATATTATTATGATTAATATTGTTGCAACTACATTACACACACCAACAACAGTCCTTTGCAAATTTGGTGTTGAAGGGACGCAGGGGGCAGGGTGTGCAACTCTCAAAATCATTTCAACGAAATAAGTGTGTACGTCCTTGTAAAACAAAATGCATGCATAAAATGTATAATGCTTACATCAAACTATACTTCCGATATTACCATGGAAACACAATTTGTTACAGAATTATCTGTTTAGAGCCCGAAACGCTAAAACAAATATCTATCTATAATTCACCATACTTCACTGCGATCAAATTTTAAAATATTTTGCAGAAATAAGAAGACTGTTGAAAAATAAATCATAAAGAATTAAACAAACAGTACCTGATTGTGCACATTTCTGGGAAAGTAGCACGAAATAAATGTGTACAAAGCCAAAAAAAAAAAGTTTCGTCACTTAATTTGCTACAACCTGCTTGCTTCTGGTAATATTTTGTATTGATAATAAGTGAATAAACCCATCCTATACATCTTCCTTAAGTTGGTGCAAGAAAAAAAGAGAAGTAGACATCTGAATTTGAATGATTATGTAAAATGACAAAGTGTCAAAGATAAGTACCAACAATAATACAGTAATACCAATATGAATGCATTACATGTTCAATGAAATTCAATTGTAGCGCACTATATTTTATTAACTTCAGCCAAAATTACTTTCAAATCGCATCATTTCCAGCGAATGCAGCAACAAGTGAAATTATGACGTTGAACTAACTGCTATAATGTCATCAACGAACGACCTATCTGGAATGGATCACATAAGCAAAATTTAGTTTTTGTGATCTCTTTATCTCTCTCCTCATATTGACGCTTCAAGACAATAACATCTATTCACTTTTGCACAATAGTACATAGTACAAAAAAAGAAAATCATTTTTTACTCCTCTAATCTTATAACTATTGCTGATTGCGAATTGAAAATTCTACATAAAAGCGAAGCATTGACACTTGGGCACCTCAATGAGTAGAGAGCGGTTGCCTCTTAAGCTCAAATAGCACAAGGGCACTACTGGAAGACGTTGGGGGTTTTCTTTCTGAGAAAAGTAAAGTATGCCTTCCGACAGACAGGCAGGTATGTGATGCCACCTGTTCGACCACCAACCCTGTGACCAGGGTCGTAACTAGGACGTGGCGAAGAAGGCGGCCGCTACGGGCGCAATTGGGTTTGAGGCGCAAAATGTTTGTTTTTTGTCATTACCGGGCTACGGACAAGCGAAAGTTAGAGACTTGCCACAGGCGCTTCATACCCCCGTTACGGCTCTGCCTGTGATACCAAGTACTTCAGAGTCTCAAGAATATTAGTTAAATAAGAGAATAAATACCCGGTAAGGTCTAATACTTATCATCAGGATGATAAAGAATAAAGCGTTTTAAACATACTTTAAAAGTTTTGAGCATTTCATTTCGATTCAGGACAGCAGAGTGAAAGGTAACAGCCCGTGGCATTTTCAGTGGGATACTGGAATTTAGTGGGCACTGTAATGACGCTGGCTTCTGTACAACATTCTGAACTTGACTTCAGTGGACCAAAAGGTGTGCGATTTAGAACCCTGCCATTCCCAATGGCATAGAACATAACACCGGAAAACTTTGAATACAATAATAAATGAGATTATACGAGTAGAACAAGACAGTCAAATCTGAACATGCAAACAATGAAGCCTGACATCTTGGCGAAAAAAAAATCGCGGGGCAAGTTCCAAGATCATGTCAGTCGTAATTAACATCATAACTAGACGCTAATTACCATATCTCTTCGCTATTCATGAGGTAAATTGAAGTCAATCAGCAGAGTCGGCCCTATGAAGTGGGAGGTCCCAGGGAAATGCAATGTGGGAGGCCCCATTTACTATTATGGCTGGAAATGAAGGACCATGTTAAATTGTCGCATTAGCGTAGTGTAGTGTCTGTGCAGTCTCTGCATTATAACTATGCAGTGGACGGGGCACTAATGACCGTTGTAGTTGAAGGACCCTAAAACACCAACGAAACGGAAAAAGACATAATTCCCTTCTCGTCACTTCTCTGTCCACTCAAAATAGTAGAAATAGCTTCACTCTGATCGTTGACTATGGCACAGGGGGCCGGATCTAAAAAAATTGAGGACCGGCGGTTGTTGTTTGTTGGTGTTTAAGGTCCCATCAACTACAAGGTCATTAGAGACCCGTCCACTGCATAGTTCTAATGCATAGACTGCACAAACACTACGCTAATCCGACGATTATTGGGTATTAGCAGTACCCAGTTTTTCCGAGCGACCAGCCATGTCAGTACTAGCTGGGCTTGCGTTGCTTAACTTCAGTGATCAGACGAGAACTGCAATTCGCCGCTCCCGAGGACCGGCGGTTGTCCATATGTGACAGTTTATCAAGAGTTGACGTTCTGCCAGTATCTTATTACAGAATGACCCCAATATAATGGAGACCCACATTCGTGTATAACGTACAACTGTCATTTATTTGCGCATGTTGCTAAAAAAATCTTTAAAAAAAATTTGTATTAAAAGTTGGAGGCCCTTACTTAGTGGGTGGCCCCGGGCGGTTGCCGGTGCTGCCCGCCCCCAATTGCGGCCTGCCCAAGGCAACGTTTTTTACAGTAGAAGAATGCAAAAAAAATGAAAGCAATAGTAATGCAGATATATAAAGCAGAAGCCATGTGACTGGGGTGACACGAGTCGACAGAGTCCGAAATAATTACGTTAGAGGTAGCCTGGGGGTGGGAGACATCGCGGAAAAGATGAGGGAGAAGTGGTTGAGGTGGTATGGGCATGTGATGAGGAGAGAGGAGGAGGAACTTATTAGGTCCATTATGGGTCTGCATGTGATTGGGGGCACCAAGGGTAGGGGAAGACCAAAACGGACGTGAGAGCAGGTGGTGCAGCGGGACATGGAGACGTGCGGGGTGGAGAGGGACTTGGTGGGGGATAGGCAAGAGTGGAAGATAGAACCCGCAGACCCGACCCCGCCGTAGTCGGGAAGGAGGGTACGATGATGATGATGATGAAAGCAGAAGCCATGTGCACCAACATCGATTTCTGATGACTGACCTGTGACAGATAGCCTTCATTTTCCGATATCTAGAAAGAAGTTTAGATAGCTAGAATACAACAGGCCGCAGGACATTGAGAAATTCGTTAATTTTTAATTTCTGTGGATTCTGTGCCTTACATGCATGTTGTCTTTGAGAAACCAATTAACCGTTTAAATGAAGGGATTACTGTAGTCACTCACGTGCAAGACAGTTTTCTACTAAGAAATCGAGTTTGCACTTGAAGCTAGATACTTTATTTACAGAAACAAATTTATATAAATGTATTTATATGTAAATTGTTCACGATACGAACAAGTGAAAACTAAGTATTCACTAGTTAATATAAAAAACTTGATCCCTACAAGTATTTTCTTAGAAACAGGATACTGAACAAATGTAATTTCCATTAAATAGAGTCAAGAGAGGCAAAAATACAAACGAAATGTGGCCGAGTATTTGCAAGGGAAACATAATAAAATATTAGTTATTGTATTTCGCAAACAAAGTGCAGACATATAAATCCTACTGTAATCTGTTCTGATCCCAATGCTACATGCAATCAATGTTGAAATGTATAAAATTGGATAATTATGGCTTAGTCATTTACGATAAAATGACGATTGAAATTTTATTTTCACAGAATAAAAATTTCAGCAGGATTTATTTATAGAGGAAAATATCCCTCCCCCAAATTCAAGTCTCTGCAATTTACCCATTTTGTCACTTTTAAACTATGAAATTACTACGATACTGTTAATCACATCTATCATACCGCCGATACTGAGACGTACTCAAGGTGTTTTCATGACTTGAATACATTTAGGACATGTCTGGCGGAATTCTTGTTTCGAGAGGTACTACTAATTCGCCGTTGATGACAGGAAACTACATCTTCAAAGTACCTACAATATTTACCTACCATTTAGAGATGACAACTAGAAGCGTTTTACATTTCTAAGTCGATAATTAAGGCATTTCGAATACCGTCTATTTTATTACTCCTAGTAACTTAATAAAATACAAGAGTGCATTAGGCTGCTACTGACAACTTTCCAACTACAGCGATTTATATCCTCCTCCACATTTAATCGGCAACTGAATCGTTAAAGCAATTTAAACAAGAGGGGAAAAGTCAATTCTTAGCAGAAAATATTCCACAGTCCCAAAATGTGAGACAACGATATATACAGTATATAAGAAGAAAACATCTTTTTTTACATTTCATAATAAAAACACTGAAGACCAATGAAGTAGAAAGCCTAGGACTATCAGCACTCCACATGGTTATTATTATCAAACCCCAAATCCCAATTGTCACAGACTGCCGTCCAACTTCATTCAAATTCGACATTGGGGCACGACAAACATCAAATATGCATGATGCTTTATCAAACGGAACAGTTTATCAACGGCAAATAATTTAAGCCGCACATTACCTACCTCAACCTCAACGAAAACTAATCTTAAATGTTCACATCAGTCAAATTTTTGCGATAATCAAAAGGGAAAAAATCACTGATAACAGGTAGTCAGTTTGGGGCCTGACTATCCTTCCGCTTGTCTATAAACGATTTTATGCTTGTGAGTGTTCGTCTTCAATCCCTGTTGCATCCTACTACTATGAATAAAAGTACCATTGTATGAATTAGGGGATATTTGAATTCAGCAAAGAAAATCGTAAACTGTCATCCACTGCCTTCGACACACATACGAGTACATAGAAAATTCTGGAGAAAACCAGTCAAAAGCTTATCTTAAATTTCAAATGCTGAAACTCAATAACTCAGTTGGAGTAATTAAATAAATTTAAAAAAAAAATGAAGCGTTGATGTAGGATGCCTGAAGCGCAAAGATATGTTAGTGCTTTAATGGGGAGGTTCATCATGGGTATGAGGAGATCAAACTGGCAGTTCATCATCACTCCCTGGACCTCATCCCATGTCACTGTGCTTCAGGCCCTTTGTAGACTCTGAAGTTTAATATACAGACGCATTGCATTTGTGCAAAATTACTGAAGAAACTATAATAATCGTAAAATGAATTAAAGATCTTGCCTAACTTTCTCAAGCCAATTCCCGATGTTCATCTTTTTTTGGCTCCCCACTGCTGTCAGTTTCTATCAGTATATCATATGCATATAGTTTTGCATTATTTTTCAGAACTGCATATCTAGAATTAGTTCCTAGACCTTGTCATATGAGAGGGAGGATGAATGAAAACGGGTTAGTTTTAGATACATTATTAATGACAGTAGTTTTATTTTTCTCTATATTAAAACTAGACATGTGGATGGAGGTTGAAGAACCGTTGTCAGAACTAGTTTAGTCACCTCGTCATGTAATCCGCCTTTAAAAAGCGCCAGTCCAAATGTCCATTTCCAATTCATTTTAGAAGCCAACTACAATAGCTATACTTAGGAAACACAGCTTTTGCTCCAGCAAGAGAGCGAAGTTGCTCAAGGTGTAGGGCCTCCATCATTCCCTCCTTGGGACGGTTTATTAACTTTAGTAGGAGTGAGCTATTTATAATGTAATTTTATGTTTGGGATTATAATTATCGGTCCAGAACGCTTTAAAAGAGAAATGGAAGATTAAATGCTTTTGCTAGCAAAGCGAAAAGCACTTAATTCGATTAAAGCGATTATTAGTGATACTGCCATTTTTGTTTAGTACACTATATGCACACCAACAAAGTACTGCATTTCTACAGTATAAAAATGTAATAAGCATGGATTCATAAGTGTTAAGTGAGTGGGAGACAATTTCCTTTCCATATTACATAGCACAGCATACAGTACATGGTAATGCCTCCATTACAGCCACTTCCTCTTTAAAGAAAAGTACAATTCAACTGTTTTCTATGAACCATCTTAGTGAGAGCGCTCACTCGTTTCGTGACAATCACAAAAATGGAGACCATTGAGACCGTCACTTTAGCACCGTATAAGTCTTATACGTCACTTTGTTGATATGCGTTTGTATAACCTAATCCAAAACAACGTAAATGATTTTCACATACAGCAGGAATAAGCAGAAATTGTGCACGCTTACTTTCCCACATGATGTTTCCGATATCAACCAATCAATACTTAGTCCTGACATTGTTTTTCAAGTGCTTCTATACGTATCTATCTATCTATACAGTCATGGCAAGTGAAAGTATCACAAAAATGGCTCAATTTGTCGCTCGTGACGTCTACCCCTTAACAAAAACATCCGCATAATCTACTACTGCTGTATATTTCAACTAAAACGAAATAACTTCCTAGTTGAAAAAATAAAGTGTCACACATTTAGAAGCTTTATTATTTGGACAATCGAGATGTGGAAAATGGGGAAGAAACTTGTAATAGACAAGACAAGAATTAAAGGGACAACATGTGTAGGACTGCAACTAAAAATGGTATTTTCCTTACTACATCCTCGGTCCTACACACAGAGAAAGAGTATAAAACTTAAATAACGATAGATAGGGAGAGAGGATAATTTAAATTCCGTTCACAAAATAGTCAACTACATCAAGCTGGTTTAATGCCTATAAGTTTGTGCAAGTTATAAGAAATAACCTAACAAATGAAACTGAAAACAATGAAATAGTAGTTTAGTACTTCAATATAAGGTCTATTCAGAACGGTTCTTGGCTCAACACTATATTTATTTTCATACTAGGTGTATATTCATTCTTGGTAGACTTTCACAATCTCATGAGATGATGGGTAAGTAATGCATCTTTCTGTTGCTTCTTCTTTTTTATCAAAGTATTTCATATGCAACTATATTAGAGCCACCAACAGAAAGTATTAAAGACGAAAAGGAAAGAAAACTACGATACAGATGAATAGATATGAAGAAGATAACAAATACAAAGCCCCAAGTCTATTCAAATTTAAAAAGATATATTGTATATATATATGTCCATTTTTTTTTCTTAAAATTGTATTTTTAATGCAAGGAAAAAAATACTACTTAAGAACAAATCACGGTTATTATCTAAACATAAGTCTACTGCAGTAATTCACACGACAGCAGACAAATAAAAAATAGATCAAACCCTTTAGAGATGATGGTTTGTTAAACCACATAAACCTTATAATAGAAATACAATTTAAAGCCAGAACAAAAAATCATGAAATACAAAAAAAAAATCACAAAGTTACTCTGAGTAAATATAGAAAAGACAAAGTTTGGTAGAGGGAGAAAGGATCATTGAAACTACACAATCCTACAGTGAATAAAGAAAACTCTTTCTTGGAAGTATAAAAAAAACTGAGATGACATTTTGATCTATTTAATTGAATATTTCAAGTCTCTCTTAGATGCCACCTACAACAATGGTGTCTAAAATAAGTTTTAAACCACGACTGTATAAAAAAATCGATCATGAAAAAGAAACTGTGTTAAAAGATCTGTCACGGATAAAATTAAAAATCATTCCACTAAATTATTAGTTCACTTTCTATAATAGTGAACGTATAAAATGACATCACAATAGAGTCTATCCTACAGAGATTTTTTTCTCTTACGTGTGTCTTGTAAAGATGTGCCAACCTTCAGAATGGTTAATAGAAGCAATTCACATAAAACCCGTAACGTGGTAAGAAGCAGTAAGACATTCATTTTGTTGAAACCGAAATAAAATAATTAATCTTGCACTACGGCGACGGTACAGTATCAAACGCCTTTTTATCACCAATTATTTTCGCTACATTTAAACTTGCATTACCCAGAATCTGTTCATAAAAATAACGAAAAGAAATGCCAAATTTATTTCAATACGTAATATCAGAAGCTGACCAACAGTTAGTTGTCAACTGCCCACAATGCCATAGGCGGGAGCGGGGGGGATAGGCTGATAACTGAAGTTAAGCAACGCAATCCCAGTTAGTACTAACATGGGAGGTAGCTTGGGAACACTGGGTGCCGTGAATATTGTTGGTGTTTTAGGGCCCTTCAACTACAAAGGTCATTACAGTCCCATCCACAGCATAGTTCTTAGCAGAGACAGCACAGACACTACACTAATGCGAATAACACTACACTCAAGCGGCCACCCATGTCAGTACTAGCTGGGGTTGCGCTGCTTGACTTCAGTGATCAGACAAGAACTGGTGTGCCCAATGCAATTCGCCGCTCCCACACTGGGTACCGCTAATACCCAAACATTGCCCCATCAGCGAGCGTAGTGTCTGTGCACTCTTTGCATTAGAACGACAATGTGGAGGGGGCCTCAATGCCCTTTGTAGTTGAAGGGCCCTAAAACACCAAAAAATTAATCAATCATAATGTCACACAGAAATCAGAAGAAACCCTTTTTTGTTTTTTTTTTTGCTAGGTGAAAACTAATCCGACTTGAAACTACTGCCTATTCCATACAAAAATAAGGTGAGTGACATCAACAAGACATAATGGCCAATCTAGCAGACAGAGAAACAATCTCAGAATTTTCAATTTAAATTATCAAAATGTAAGCAAGTATTAAGTGCTTTAGCCAGAGGTATCAAAATAGACATGACCATCATATAAACCAAGCATGATTGCGCACAAACATAAGTGGACACAAGTTATGAATTACACACGCGTTAATGGGTCAGATTGTGAGAAGATACATAAAATATCATTACGGCGGAATTTCCCGAAATTTTAATGAAAGTAACATCCTCCCAAGGTACTTTAAAAAAGACACGGTGCAACTCGCTAGACACACGTTGGCATTAGCGAATATTTTTTAATTGCACATAATTGGGAGCCTATCGTGACAAAAATCCCTTTTAAAACATTTCACAAGTGAACAAATGAAGTCACGAATTGCATTATAATCCTCCACACCCAAAATTTTGAATCATGCACGACAATAAAAGTCCACATACACACAAATACAACATTGTATTAATGACAAGTGTCAAGGAAAAACCTGACAACCAACTGCAAGTAGAGATGATGTTGACTCTAGCGATTCAAAATCTGGGGCAATCCACAATGAGCTATTAATCAAATCAACCCCCTATGATCATTAAATCTGGCGTACAGTTCCTACGAGGTGTCCATGAAAAGGATGAGGTAAAATTGATCGCTAGTGACATCAAGACTGCATTTCTAGGTACAAAAACCTTGTAGAAAAATGTATTTAGCAACAGTTTTCTACTGGAGATGTAGTTCAGATTACATATTTTCTTTAATCGGTTTTTCCCGGAGTATTACTGCACATTTTCAACTATAGTGGATCAAACTAAAGGGCAGATTTCTTGTCTTCACGTTACTACTCCATTAAATCGTCTTGCCTCTACCCTTTTCTAAATAGCCCAAGTTGTCCCAAGAGAGAGATCGAGCCAATACTGCTTTGTTTCACTTAATTGTTCAACAGTAGTAAAGGGTATCATAAATGCTGTACGGGACATTCAACGGCCATGGTCATTCACGCCCAAATACATAATCTTGGCCGAGTTTCTCAATTGCACTACCCTTAATGGCGCAAATATAGCTACTGAAACTACAAAAATATACAGTCCGTTTTAATTCCGTGCTTATAAGCAAAGTTACAGTTAAAATCATTCCTATAAAGCTTGAGAAGATACTGGGAGTCCTCCAGAGTATTCGGACATTAAACGGCGGGCGATGGGACATCAAGTAGCTAATATCTTGGCAAGGGCATTCATGTCTTATGCAAGAAAAAAACGGCACATGTGACATCCGTCTGGAGAAAAAACAAATAGAGTAATAGTGATATGTGAACAACTTTCTTTTGAATAAATAATAACTTGTCACTGGTTTTGAATGACATTCACATTAAACCACTTAATCAGCTGGATACTACTGTGCAGAAACTAGAAAATTAATAACTGCTGTAAGAATTCAAGC
The DNA here is from genome assembly GCA_013389805.1 of Trigoniulus corallinus. Classification (NCBI taxonomy): domain Eukaryota; kingdom Metazoa; phylum Arthropoda; class Diplopoda; order Spirobolida; family Trigoniulidae; genus Trigoniulus; species Trigoniulus corallinus. Next base: position 28,415,540 of record JAAFCE010008833.1, on the reverse strand, counting down.
AAGTGGAAAACATTACACGCGACAACCAATAAGGTAATTAAAACAGAATATAAACACTCTTCAAGAACAGACTTGAATCTTAAAAGGATGACTGCTGTACGACTATGCAAAACGATGGCAAAGAAAGTAGCATCATAATAGGCAACGCTACAACAAACACGAAAACTAGTCAGTTTTGAAGTCCCTACATACATTTTAATTTTCAGTACTATTTCTTCTCCGTCGACTGTTTTCCTTACGATAATGAAAGATATTATATAACAGGTGTAGGTTTACAAACAAATCCCGATGCTTAGAAACTGATTGCCATTTCTTGGAAACGCATCTTCAACATAAATTCCCATTCATTTATTACCTGAATACGACTAAAGATGTACATTTTTACCAATAAAGATTAGTCAGGAAGGAATAAATAACTTTTCAGCTATTTATTACATAACAAATTTGGATTACACAAGCAAATCATAAATTACTATTCAAAAATATTAGTAAGAAAGCCGAGAAAACTGGATTAAAACTGGTATCAAATTTAATCCATCAGACAGCATTTAAATTCATTTAAAATATTACGTACAGACAATTGGCCTCATCCTGGTTGTCGTATTTGTATACCATTGTACTATGTAAAGGAAAGGTCTTCTGTACAGTAGCAACAGCAGTAAGAATAATTATGGCAAGGGCTTAATCGTAATCTTTTATGGCAATCCTTGCAGTTTGCAAATAGCATCATCAAAAACTTGGAGAAAACTTGAATGCAGACACACAGTTCAAAGACCTTCACAAAATTCTTAAGTGGAGGAACAGAATAACAGCCTTTAAAATTTCCTTCAAAATTTTACTTTTACGTTGTAGATTTTATAAAAATTTAAAAAGAAACGAGGAAAAAAGAGGAGGAGGAGAAGAGACAAATACATAATATAACGGAGAAAGAAATCGCATTCAGTTCTAACAATATTCAAGTTAAAATATGTTAGACATATTTTGTACTAATAATTAGTTGATGAGAAAAAGGACCAAAAAAATATGCTTACTATATAAAATGGAGGGTGAATTGAACAAATAGGTAAACGAAAAAACTTCAAAAAAGATACATAATTGAAAGAATTCTACACACACATACGCAAAAAATAAAGATTCAGGAAGCGGAAACTAAAAAAAAGAAACAGAAACATCTCCTAAGAAAAAAAGGATCCATCACTTATTATATCATTCCCACGCTATAGTGATCATTCAAAGATTTGAAAAAGTCTAGAGATTTTTTTAACAAACGAAATTCGGCAGTCTTATTACTACTGCCAGAAAGCGCTAACCAGCCAAGTGTGAAATAGTTTTGTTTATATTGTTGATCACTTATAGGGAAGACCTGACGGAAGTTTTTAACTAGAAGTGACTACAAAATTAAATTGCTGTTTGTGCCATGGAAAAACTAATTGACTTAAAATCAGCAAGTGGCCCTGAAATGAAATTGACCCATTGAGAAATACGCTGATTTTTTGATCCATTGAAAGGTATACAATTGGTCCACTAGCCACTGATCGTGATCCGAAAATTCTTTGTGGTGAAATTATAAATATGCTTTGCCTCAAATAAGAAGTCAGTCTTTGGTTCCGTATGCCGTGGGACACCTAAAAGGGTTCAGTATCTAAATCTGATATAACCAACATTTGAAGGCGAACAGCACCAATTTCAGACAAAACTGGGGAGCGGCGAATTGCGTTAGACACACCAGTTCTCGTCTGATCACTGAAGTTAAGCAGCGATCCCCAGCTAGTACTGACACTGGAGGTCGCTTGAGAAAACTGGGTACTGCTAATACCCAAAAATCGTCGCATTAGTGTAGTGTCTCAGCAATCTCTGCATAAGAACTATGCTGTGGACGGGGCTCTATTGACCTTGTAGTTGAAGGGCCCTAAAACACCAACAAACAAACAATGGGTAAATTCTTGCAACTCCTGTTCGCAACATAAACTAGGAACCAGAAATTAAGAAGAATTCATATAGCATTCATTAATAAAGAACGCAGTTCCTTTTAGTTGCTATTCATAAGCGCACATAACTGTGCTTACCCTATTAAATTGCAATCATCAACCAGCGGAAGAATTGCTGCCCCTCGACAAGACTCGAACCTGCAATCTGTTCACGAGAAATGCGATTACCGAGTTTGAAAAGCCTGTGGATTGTAGCAAGAAGCCATTATGCACAAGTATCAATTCTGTCTTAATGATCTTAAATGCTGAATGGTCTATAAACCAATCAAGACACTACAAGAAGTATTGTAAATGTTATTTGTAGCCAATACAAGTCCGAAAGTACGTCGTCGAATTTGAGAAATCGCCTATTACAACACCATTCATGGTAGTATATAAGATTATGCCGTAATAATACGAGTTTGCGAAAAAACACTATTTGTTCTTAACGGTAAAGCGGCCATAAAACAAGTCATAAATTAAATCAAAGCTATTTATACATTAATTGAAAAGAGCTATTCAGCCGACAAAAGTTGACTTGATAGTGAAAAAAAAATCTGTCAATTTGAATGTCTATACGCTTTGCAATGGATAAAAGTAATCCTGCATTTTATGCCAGAAGACGACTTTGAAATGAAAATTATTTTTCAAAAGTATCTCATCATCCATTCCTTTACGCAGTCATGATAACCTAAATTGGCACCTATCATCGACGATTTAAAATGTGCTCGGTGCAATCACCTCCACCGAGTCTATCTTCGAGAAAATATATCTATCATATCCCCAAGGGTCTACTATCCAAATGTGTGTGTAAGGGAGAGATACTGTAATTCAGGTTTTATGTGATAACACTACATACCAATTTAATCCACAAATAATATCTCAGCTATAAAACTACAACCAGTAGCAGCAAATATATCTTTCATAACCCTACTCTCTTCCACACATCAATTATGATATGATGACAATGATGATCCATTTAATAGACATATAATACAATTGATTAAACGTTTATCAATTATTTTCTCACTCAACAGCTTAAAATCAAATATGTCAATTGAAATAAAAAAATTAACCAAACAAAAAATTGCGGCAAACGCAATACAAACACAATGTGCTTAAGTACCGAGTGATTTATGTCAGACAACCTTTTTTTAAATTTTATTACAAGGTTAGCTTCATTCAAGTTGACAAGCTTAATAATGCTAAGAAACGCTAGTTTAATTTTATTTCTCTTAAAAAAAACACTGCTGGTAATTTGCTTCATGTTTTTTGTCTTATACTACTATTGCTACCACCTCTTGTACTGCTACACCTCTGAGATCATACAACCATTTTAAATGATCAACACGATGAAATTCTTTCAAGTGGAAAAAAATTTTACTCCACATTACTATTATTATTATTACATACGCATCATTATATGAACAAGTGGTCTTCCCTAATTTCGATGTTTTCAGCACAGCGAAGCACTATAATAGTGACTTTTCTTAACAATTATGGTCATGACCTTAGGTTTTTTCATACATCATTAACTATACATGTTAGTTTCTCTTACCTTTTTTTTTCTCCTTCTGTCTACTAAACTCCTTCAGGGAATGAAATTATTAAATGAAATTAAAAGTTCCTTAGGTCATCAACGTTAAAGTAAAAGTTGCAAAGATGATGAGAATGATAATGATGTGACATTTTATATTACTTCCTAGAATTTAACCTAAAAAAACAACCTTTCACATACATAACAGTCCATATGAGAGTATACATAAGAATTGGACTAGTTGCTTGCACATGGTAGTATCTTGAAAGAAACTATACAAGAAAGAGCTAAAAAATTGATTCATCTCACAAACTATGGTTTCACTAGGCAGTTACTCATAATAACTTCAAAGACATGACTGTTCCATGCTGCGTATATGCAACACACACCAAACTATCCTATCAACATTTTATGCTCATGACAAGACAGGACACAAAAAAAAAATTTTTTTTTGCTATAGTCAAAATTATTTTGAGTACAAATGACTCCCCCCTCATGTGTTTCCTTTAAAGTCATTATGTTTTTCAAAAGAAAAAAGACATCCAAAATGAAATCTGAAGAGTCTACTCCTAAACAACTAAATATCTGCACTCTTCTGCATTCTCTCCAAGTTTGGAAAGTTTCTTAATGCGAAACAAAAGATACGTGTATCTAGATGTCTTTTATATAGAAGGTGGTTAAAATAATTAAAGTAACAGAGGGCAAAAGCAGTTAATAAACCACATTTGCATTTTAGGTTCCGGCTATAGATAGAAGACCATCATATTATCCATCTAAACACTGCATTAACGATTGTTAAGAGCTGTTTCTTGAAAACAATGTACTGTGTCAGCAAGATGCTCCACAGCATTTTCTTTCATAAAAAGGTGATAAAAGATCATCAACGTTCAATGTCAAATGCTTGTCTAAACGCAACGAAAGTGATTATTGAATCATTAATACAGTGTCTGATCTTGGCTCGCACTTTGATTGAATGCAGAAGGATAGCCTACAGATCAATCACACGGTTTCTCATCTTGTAGCGTTGCAATTACCAGTAAGGTTTTCTGACGCCCACAAATTAAATGCATGTTGATCGTCGGCATCAATCCCTCACAAAAATTGCCTTGCCAAGCAGTCTTTTATGAGTAGCACATTACGTGCCTACGAGAGATGTCCATCTAATATTCCTTTGATCGACTGATTTGTTGGTGTTTTAGGCCCCCTTCGACTACAATGGTTATTAGAGCCCCTTTCACTGCAAAGTTATAATGCAGTGTGTGCACCGAAACTACGCTGTTATGACGATTGTTAGGTATTAGTACCCAGTTTTCCAAGTGGCCACCAATTCTAGTAGGGTTGGGTTGCTTAGCTTCACTGATCAGACGAGAACTGGTGTGTCCAACGCAATACAGCCGCTCCCCTATATTGCTTTGAATTTTTTCTCGGATATACCTGTATATCTCGCTATTAGCAATATCAGAGGTAACGTTTTAAGGCACGTCGGATAATGAACAACACAACATCACGAGGTAGATTTTAAATCATCTTCTAACAAAGTTACAAGCCCAAATTTATTAGTAAAAGTTTCTTCTTTCATTTGGTTCCATTATTGGTTGGCCTTGCCTTCATGAACCACACGAACCAGATGATTAAGATTTACCCTAGTATTCAAAATGAATTAAAGCAATCTCTAATAGAGTCAATATGGCACTGAAAAAAAAATTGATTTCAGATTGCTTTGACCTGCAAACAGTTTGTAGCAAGTAAAATATGATCAAGTCTGTGACCACATTTAAAATAACTCTGGATGGAGTATCTACTTGAGTGCTACTCATTATTTTAGTTAAAAGGTCGAACAAGAAGGAGCTATCTTTGCAAGTACGCTTCAAATACTTCTAGAAAGTAATCACTAAAATAGACAGTCGTTGAGATCTCCATTTTCAATGCCCCCTAGAATCCTCAAATAGTATGGCCATATATAACTCACAAACAAACTGGAATTACCTCCATTACAAAAACGGTTTCTAGACAACAAGCCTTAAACGCTCAGCTACTCTAATCGGTCTGCAATTCCTGGCCTCTTGAGTCCGATTTCAGGCATAAATCCGAGACAAACGGAAGATTTCTGAGAAACGTCGCAGAAACAACCCACGACGCAACATCTAAATCCCAATTAAATTTCTCTCTTCTGAGCAGCAGCCGTCAAGAAATGTGTAGGTGGTAAATTGGCAGCATAGTAGCGCCTCCTCAAATGCGGTATTATTATTACCACTAAACAATATGTCATGTTACCCAAACGGTCCATTTTTGTTGCCAAAAGCGCATTCAACTCATGAGTCACTTGGGTGTACATATATGTATATGTACACAGCATGCACATGGATGAGTGAAAGGATGTTTGGCAACAACACCTCAGCCCACCAGACAGAACAGACTGGCACACAAGACGTTTACTGTAAATTACGAGTTCATACGATAATCTTGTAATATATTCAAGAAGCGTATATTGAATAGTACACGCTAAAATGTAAATTTCACTATTCGTTGATCATATTTTCCATTACTACATTAAGCACATCTGCATCAATACAACAAACAGCGTCTCTTGGTTGGTGAGTTTACAACAAGATGCCATGTCTGTGAACTTCCATTTTAAAGCCCCAAAAATATCTTTAAAGTTTTGACGACAGCAGAGCATACGAGATAGCAGGTTTAAAAAAAATATGCCACAAAAATTTAACTCAAGACCCAGACTTGTCTCTGAAGAGGAAAAAATCGTCTGGTGTGTACAAGTACGTACATACATACAGTATACACAAAAGCACAAAGACTAAAAACAGCTTGAATTTGAATCGTTAAGTACTATACTATATATTTCAGCTGAAAGCATTAACTTCTACAAACTTAAAATATCAAATAAACAACGTAGATTGTTTAAGTTTAACAACAATGGAGAGTGCTGTACACGAGTTGCAAAGAAATGCTCCGAAATCCCTTACAATTACAAAACTTTTTTTTCCTTCAAAACACGTCTACTTTTGAATTCACTATACATGGCTTTAAATAGGACTCTTAAACTATGCCAACAAACTATGGCTCATTACAATGGCTTTTCTTGATCCAAAATTTATTCAAGGCATACAATATACCGACCGCTACATTACATTTGAAGTATTATTAAGATACTTCAACATCTCAGACATGTCTTTTTGTGGTTCATTCGGGGGCCATGTGTGCGTGTCATTCGTAAAATAGTATGTCCAATGAAGGCAAGTCAATTAATTTACAGTCACACTAATTCTCGCCACATTATATTGTGCTTGGTTCTAGTTGGCAACAAAATTCAAAATACTAGGGTAGTAGATACAAAGATCAACCAACCTCTTGAATGTTCATAAAATTTTTCATTCCTAGCAACCCCCTCCTTCAAAAGCCATTAGGCCCTCCGTTCTCGATAAGAAATTTCAAAAAACCTTTTTTTTTGTAACTATCGTTTCACCCAGTTATCTTCAAGAAACTCTTGTCCCCAAAACTATAAAAACTAATTTGGAGGGTTATTGCTCGACCACGTAAATTAACCTTTGGGTTGATAAAGGTTAATTAATATTTCTGAACTTCGAGCACCACTTATGGGGCATTTATGTCCCACCGACTGAAATACAAAATCTATAAATTAAAAAATCATGGGCCATTACTCATTCATGCCCTAAAGTAGGATATATCGCATTAAATAACATGGAGTGGATCCTGTTTGTGAATAGTTTAAGATAACCTTGATAGGAAGTTTTTGAGAAATTCAAGACCTACAACTCCATTAAAATATCAGATAAGTACCAGTCCTAAAACCGTCTAATTTCTAAGACACTGTTAGTAAATAACGCGAGGACTTTTTCAGGACAGCGTTTGATGGCAGCACTGGTGAGACAAGCATTATGTGAATATTATTTAGGAAAATATTAAAAAAATTAGAAAAATTGGGTCGAAAGTTATATACCATCCCCTCTTAAAATGAATGCTGTTGTTTTTGAAGTGATTCGCTGTTATTGCAAGTATGGTTAAGATTATTTTAAACAAAACATGCCAATTGCTGATAAACATATGCCGATGCCGAAGACGATAAACAAATGCTTATTGATAAAATATGTCGCTTGAAGAAGACAACTCATATTATCATTCAAATTGCTAAGATGAATTTTTTTTTGCCAACAAGTATGTCATATTCAATTAGGAGACTTTCACACAGAATGTATAAGAGTTTATAATTGCTGATAATTTTACATCTCAAGACGCTAGTCTATATAATATCAACTTTCCATTAACAAGCGAAATACTGTGAAAACTAAACAAGTTTACACTAAGTCTCAAATTACCATAACATAAAAATGATGTGTCAAGCAAGACAGGGGAAAAAAATGTCCTCTTGAAACCTGTCAACATGTACAGAGGACAGGCAGACAGACAGAATCGACCAGAACATAAAATAGCTTTGTCCTTATACATATGGTCATTTTACCGTTTCGAGTGTAATCAATTGTCTACATTTATTGAAAAATGATGCTATACTTTAAGTTGACTTAGCCACCCCCACATCATTCCTATTGACAACAACAACAGCACCACGTCGACATATAGACCGACCTAACATCAGAACAGTATTTATGGTGCATTTTTGACCTTAAACTAATGATCAACAATGTTCCTGTCCTGCTGAATAAAAAAGTGACATTTCTGAGAAAGGAAAAAGTGAGGAGAGAGCTAGAATAGATTGTCATGTGCCACTTTCACGTATAATATGAAGAATGGCAATCGAAAACGTCGATAGTTCATCCGCAAGACAGCAGAGACACTGTTGCACTATGTCCACACATACACATTTGATCTCTGGACTGGTATATGCAACAGGACCTTTTAGAGAGGATAGTGCATTCAAGATATGAATCGCACAAAAAGCAATTGAAGTAAAATTCATTTTTTTAACGAACAAGACAAGACACATTTTTTTTCTTTTCTCCCAATAGCTGAAAAATGATTACAACTAAGAATAACGAGCGTACATAAAATGATTTCACGGCACACAACCAAACCATTAAATAAATTCCATCTATGTGAAAGAGACGTCAAATATCAAAGCACACTGTGAAAAATGTAGCACCGCAATGAAGAGAGACGTTTAATATGCGGAATGTCCGACGAACCCTCAGCTTTAAAAACACGAGAGGAAAAAAAACTAGCAAGACAGAAAAGAGATGATTTCATCTAAGAGTTTCACAAAGATTTCGGTCAAAATGGCTATATAAAATCCAGTGATGCGAACACCGATTTTGTTCGGACAATCTGAACAAACCACAAAAAAAAAACGTCAAGCATAATTTGACATTACATCAACCTGTTCATCTTAATCTTTTTATAGTCGACTTCTGTCCCATATATCTATATCTTTGTGGGATCAGTACAAGATGTGTGTTTCATATCATTGGACGTAGAAATCTCAAATCACACCATTACGAATTATTGCACGGTCAACCATCCCTAAAATCCAACCAACTACATCCTGCTTTAAGAAAAGTATTTCTGATATTATGAGGATAAACCTCAGGACATCACTTTTTTCGTGACTGTACTAAAAGCAATACTATTATAACAAAAAAAAGTGCATGACCTTTTTATCATGTATATAGAAGTATGACATCATCCACAAAAATTCCATAAAAAATACAATATAAATTCTTATATTACCAATGGAATTAAAATGAAAACGAGCTTATGAAAAAGGGTATAGCAACTATTGCATTTCTTCTTTTAACGATTTCCTACCACGTCATCAGAATAGACTATACTAGTAAAATCAAAAGAAATGATACTCGTAATAAGATCGACTCAGATTTCTGTTAAAGATCAACTAACATCATAGAGGGAAATAACTTACAGAAGTCCTAGTTTTTATTACAGTTTTTAGTATAAAAAAATGCTCCATAACTTGCTATTATATTACTACGGCACAAACTTTTCCATAGTTCTGTAGGTTAGCAAGCATTCAACATAAAAAGACTGGATTAGTGACGCCTTCTCCAAGGATGGCTTGATTGGTAAAAATGAGGATTTTCTTTTGGCACCATCCACATACCATAATAGCAATAATATTAATATAAAAACGTTCAGTCAATTGCCACTTTATAAAGCGTTGTTGCCTGTAAGCTAAATTTTTTTGAAAAAAAAAAGATAAAATGACATGCTTTACGGGATTTCGCTATCCAACTTCCATTTGGATAGAGGATAGGAAATAAATGGGGGTGACGCAAGGGGGCAGAGAAGAGAGCGAGAAAACTAAACTAGAAAATTCGACAAGTAAAAAAAAAAATAGATATGAAAGGGTAGGATGCACAGAAACACAGTTTATGAATGTTAGTTATGCGAGGCTGCTTGCTAACATATCGAAAAATTATATCAGGTGAAACACTACTTTATAAGATAAAACGCAACTAGATTTCTCAAGTGCATACATATCAAGAAAAGAAGACTTAATATGGTATTAAAATTGCTCCATGAACGACTGCAATGCCATAATATATACATACTAACAACAAATGTGTTACGGCAACGTGATCGACATTACCATACTTCCTCTCCTTCTCTCTTACTATCTCTTATCACACAAAATTTCCATATGATAAAGTCAGCACAAATGCATATAACAATTACAGAAGACAAAAAAAAAAAGAGACAGAAAGAGAACTGAAATAAAATGCCCTAGGATATCTTGCACACAGACAGACATACACATTTTTGACGTAACACAATTTCAAAATTAACTGCCAATCAGTATCTTGGTAGCTTTCAACAAATCCGCGCACATAAATTCGCTACTGCTGCACACAAGCACCCTCTAAATCTAAGGAACATAAGACCTAAGGTCTTAACAAATTTGATTCAGTATCCATATCCATTTCTTGAATTAAATTGAAGAGCTTCAAAAAATAACGATCTAACATATAAAAATAATATACTACATCCAAGAGAAAAAAGTAAATGTTCACGAATCAGCAATATCTTTCATGCACAGATGGTTGATTGGCTTGGCACTGAGCATCACAAGTATACAGCCACATATTGCCTACCTAACTTCTCAACAACTGATTCGCCCAACTATAACAGGATCGGTAGGAAACGGTAACATCTATAATGTCATCCAAGTGTTCAAAGTTAAATTCACATCCATCAAATACAGTAAGTGATTCTGGATGATTCCCTATTTAAAGTAACTTTTTATGAAACTTTTTTGGAATATATTTTCATAGGCAAAGAGGTCATGATATCGATTTCTCCCTGTGAAGGATCTGGAATTGAATAATCAGGTCTGCTGTATCCCTGAATAATCCTAAGAGGAGACTGAAAAGGTTGATATTTTGACTCGTAAAAACGTCGAAACAACTGTTCAACTGCTTCAATAGTCAGTAGTCTCATTTCGAGCTTAAATCCAGTTGAGGTACTCTCTTACTGCGAGTTCAGAGTAGAGTAGGGCTTAAAAGTGCATGATCCCTTCAGTGCCGGATTTACCAGTAGGCTGAAGTAGGTTGAAGCCTAGGGCCTCAACATTTAGCGGGCTTCGAAACTTAAGAAAAGGACCTCAATATTGAAAATGCCTAGGGCCTCTCAATATCTAAATCCGGCACCGGATCCCTTACAGCCAACAACGGTTGTGGCATTCATCTTTTACCTATTAATAGTACCTAATGTTTTTACCGAACTGAGGAATATTACATGGACCACACCAAGGTTTCAGCTTTCTTTGAATAAGAGAACACCGGCTATGGCAAGTGTAGCTAACCAGATTTGACCCCAGGAAATAATAAACAGTACAAATGAATTAATATCTTCCATAAGTTCAATATTTACAGTAAAGAAAGTTGCCGGAAGGGATTTTTAATCGCAGGAACGCAGTAACAAGAAAAAAAACGATTCATGGAGAAGGCTTTCAACATGAATGCTTAAAAACTGCACTGAAAAAATGGACTAAAAGAAAAAAAATACTGCATAATTGAAAAAGACGGGGAAAAAACATAAAGACAACTTTTCACCACATTTTAAAGCATCCAACAAAGTACGACGCTTTGACAAAAACCATAATATAAATTAAACTTACGTGATGAGTTATCAGCCTGCACCACCACCACTAAAGCAATGAGTTTAACAAACTAAGGCAGTAAAGATGGTGGCAAAGAGGATTCAGCAAACAAGGGAAAAAATAACTTTAGGCATCCACAGGCAACGAGTTAATTTGCAAAGTAAGGAACTATTCTAGTGCTGCTTCAAGACGAAGAAACAACTCAATACAAAGAGAATCTGAGATGAATCAAAACGATGCACATTGAGAGTCAAATTCAATTAGCTTATATGAACACACAAACACCCCCAAAAAGTGAAAAAAAAATATTATGCGAACAACCCTTCATTTATCCAGGTCCGTAATCATTACAGCCCACAAAAGGATAGTGAACAACATAGACTATACAAGAAGAGAGGAATTCAAGGTACTGTACATCCCAATAGAGTGAACACAATTCTTCCACCTTCCACCTATAATAGTCATAGTCAGTCCTAGTCTCAGGGGTGTGCAACAAATATTCGCCACATCGACAACAACAACATCGACAAAAACATTTTAATTTCCACTACTTCATAACACATATGCTGAATAATGTGCATATGAAAGAGAAGAATGAAAAACCACGTTGAAAGTTATTAATAGTATAAAGGTAAATTACAAGAACAAGTATGAATCTCCAGGTTTGGATTCTATCTTTAGGGCATTCATTTGCACGATTTCTTTACCTTAATGAAACTAAAATCGATTAACAAAAAATATGCTTATTATAATTACTACATGATAACATCAGAAGAACAGTCGAATTTAGACGCCATTTGAATGAAAACTAAAGTTTTTTTTAGCAATTGAAATTTTCTTTCATTGTGGTTTCTCCCATAACAATTATGTATATCAGATGCATGAAGAATCTCCATTAAGAAAAATTCGTTATGCCAATAAAGACTTCTGAAGGTCTACTAACTGCGGTTCCTGCAAGATTAATATTGACCGACCTTAGGGCGGACTTCCTAATGTGGAAATTTTATCCACATCTTTAATCATAAAGGAAGTGAACTTCGAAACAATATGTATACTTCATTCTATTAGCTTTCGTAACGTCAGCATCCCAAAGTGGAACCGAGGCATCATTTTTCGGTTGGGATCCATCTATTGCCCTTGACACAAATCGCACATCATCTCGTTATGGATCCCAACAGACAGTGACTCAAGAGGCTTTGCACTACCAATGCCTGACGCTGCTCTTCGACAAGCTGGACGCTATTCAAACTGTACGACCACATTCTTCACCAACCCTTTCCAAGATGTCTCGGCGTTTTAAATCCCTACTTCCCACTAGTGTGTCGTTGGCAGTTCACATTATCAGTACCCTGAATGGCATTGATCTCGCCTAATTTCAAGTGCCAATCTCAATTTGCATTTTAAGTCAAATGACTCACAATATTTCAGAACCAATGGTTTAGGATGTCAGTTAGTTCTCAGATGTTTCAAAGGGCTACTACCCAATTTCATAAGGTTCAACTGCAATAGACCACCGAAAAGTCCTGGATAGCATAATTCTCACTTTATAACGCCGATTGACTGAAAGTACGTCGGCTACTAACAGTTATCAATCGATGCTTTTAGAGAGTTCTGCCTGCCTTGGTGATCCTGCATAAGTTCGATCCTGGTGGGGGGGGAAGAAGACTTCTTTAAAAAAAGAGAAAGAGAGAGACCCCCAAGTGAGCCTTTAGTGAAATGGGAACTAAAGTAGTAGTCCCATGTGGAGCTTACCATGTCACCTATACTTAAAAGAAACCCTCTTCTACGAGGAATAAAATATACATATAGATCTACAAAATTCCCAGATGCATAAGCTCGCTCCCCTCTGGCATGGGTAAATTACCTTCAATAGTAGAGAAGACGGACATTACATAACCAAATAAACGAACCCAAACTAAAGGACATTTTAAAATGTAGGTTATCCAAAGAACGGGACGGCTTCTCAATGACAAGTTGGCGACATGTGCATTAACGTCACACGGAACCAGAGTACTACTGCGCAGGAGGAAAGGTTCTCTTGGGAATTGCTTTAATTGGTCCAAAGAAGTCACGGGGATTCAGTCAGGACTGAAGCGATACGATGTCCAAAGACGAGAATGTCTATGACAATTGTCCAAATACCGGAATAAATACAGTCATATCCTTACAAAGTGCCAAACGAGGATGTATTTAACTGAATCATGATGACGATGACCAAAGATAGACAAACGATCAAAGGCAAAATAAATACAACAACGCCTTTTAATACAATTAAGGGAGAAAGAAAGAGCCTTTCAAACACACATCAGAGTCTAGTCTCTCCATATTACACGGATAAAACCACCCAAGCATTAATTCTAGATTTTAAACACCGTATGTAATCAATTTCTGTTTATACAGTAAATACACAACTCAAGGTGTAATGAATTGCGAATCAGGAACAAAGATTACATTCTAACTGGATTTATGTGCTTTTTAGAAAAATTACGAAGATCATAATACAGTCCAATTAAAAGAGCTGAGGCTAATGATGGTCACCCGCACTTTTGATTAGTTTAGCTACAAATAAACGGATTAGGCAACTTTTGTTTGCACATATACGCACACACTAGGGACAGCACAGTAAATTTAGCTCTAGAGAAACTTATCAAGCCATTTTCCAACAATTAAATACAAACCGACAAACCCCTATAATTATGATTTGTGAACCTATTTCTCTTAAGCACTTCTAACTCGGAATATGTGAATCTACACTAAGTGCAACATCGTCACACGACGAGAACATAACATACAAAACGCAAATACTCATCTGCGCACCTTCTACGACTAAACACGTCTTGCATTTTCAGAAGAAAGCTTAGTTTCTTCACCAGTTTATCAACAAAGTATGCATGCATATTCATGTATTCAAATTTTTTATTTGTAGTCCAGTAAAAAAAAGGACTGCAAGATGGATATCTGTTCATATAAGAGCCAACTTCTACCAAGAGATGGACAACGTTGTAACTTGACTTTTCTCAAAGGAAGACACTACAAGGTATATATAACTGGTCGTCATCAGATTTAATCTAAGAAAGATTAGCAACAAGTTGAAAGGAAGGCGAGAAGGGCTAAGGTGATGGTCCTGATGACATGAACTTCAAAATGAAGCTGAAAGGAAGGCGAGAAGGGTGATGATCCTGATGACATGAACTTTAAAATGGTGTCAAAAATCTGCTTCTACTTCCAACACCTACAAATTTCATTATTTCTTTTACAATTTCATTTGGAAGTTTTTGATAAAAGGTGCTAAAACAATTACTATAATTACAGTATTAAGACTTGGGGGCAATTTTATTGTTTTATCTTTTTACACGAATCTATTGTGAAAGAGAGAAAGAGATGAAGGGGGACGGTAGTAAGAGCAGGTCAAATTATATGTTCTCCACCAGGACCCAAGGCAAAATTTCTAGGCTCCTAATAGAGTCGCATAAGTCTGATGGGTGGTACATCATGTAGGTTCTAAGCCAACGCATTCTTGAGGCATATACATGTATAGAAAGTCAAGTCGTTATTTCCATGGTTTCTAACTTTAATGATAACTTTTTTTATTTTGAAAAAAAAAGTCATCATTAAAGTTAGAAAATTGGCTACAGTCGACTTTATGGAAATGACAGTTGCCACAATTTTACATGAAATTAGTTTAATAACATTTAATATGCAATAGTATATCCAAAGAGAGAGCAAATGAAGTTGGTTACAAAAATTTCATTCATCAAATTTCCATAAATTCCCTACTTTACAAGTTTATTTTAGGTTACGCACGCACATTCATCATTCTAGTAGCATATTTCCTTCAAAGAACAGAAAAATGTACTATACTGTTAGGAAAAAAAGAAAGTATCACTGCCAAAAAAAAACCATCCAACCATCCACACTTTTACACACTACTTGCATAGGCCATCATTATTGGATTTTGCCAAAGCGCATCTCACACACAATTGAAAAGCATCGTTTCTATGAACCAGAGAGAAAAGAGAGACAATATCCTCTTTCTAAAAGTTAATGGACATATTTGCATAAAAGGTTTCTGATAATTCCGGATTGAGATCGATATGCGAAATAAGATCATTTAGGAAAAAGGGGGAAGCTGTTTGTTAGTACAAGTAATAGTTGTTGTCACACAGAGTACAACAGTGGATCGCAGAAAACGAGACAACACTTTATGCATTAACGTCAATGATGATTACCAGAAACGAAACAAAACTCCAAATCTAATTAACACCTGCTTCTACATTTAACACAACATATGAATAAGAAGTTCGAGGGGGATGGGTAACGTAAATAGGAACCATTTCCAAAAACTTTATTCAATTATTAAGCTCGAATCTTCACATATACGATGTGCGTAGTAATCGATCATTTCCCTATAGTAAACCCTCTACACAATATACTGTACCTCCCGGCCTGTAACTAAATTCTCGGAAATCTCCATTAAATTTCACGATGATTTAATGCAGCGTAAATTAAAACCCGATAACTCTTATCAGTGTCTGAAAGAGTCGTTCATATTCGTCGCCCTTTTTTCCTCTCTTTGTTAAATAACTTTTTTATGTACATGTACATCTCTATATGTATACAACAACTATTTAACTGGTATTGTGGGCGCTTATCCATACGAGGTTCTCCAGAGATGTGATAAATTCGTCAGAATGTTCAAGACAAAGATGAAAATCAAATTTCTTATATGAAATACATGGAGAAAAAAATAGCATCATAACGGATTTCATAATAATGTTATAAAAAGAAGTAAAAAAGACAAAATCCCAACAACAACAACAAAACTACACAGCCTTACAAAAATTACGAGCAAATCACTAGCTGACGAAACTTCGACACACACATATACATGAGAGGTGTGAAAGAAATTCACCTGTCATAAATAATGCACAATATTATCGTTCCTTTCAACCTAGCCTTTTTTATTATATCCTTTTCTTCTCGTTCCGAATTCCGTGTTTTTATTGTGAATTAAAAATATAAAATGACTTTAAAAAAATGTCAGAAGATCACGAATACAGATCATGAAAGGTGACTGAGGAGCGTAACCACCTTTCTACCAGAAAAAAAATATTCAGTATTGTAATCTCAGATACGCATCAAGGAATATGAGGTTGGATGGTTTTTTATGCCAAAGAATCAACTTTTTATAAACCACAAGTAGTTCTCAACATTTAAAGACATGGTAATGATGATAAACTACATCTTCTTGAAAAAAAACTTTACATAAGATGCTCCAAGCAAGAGGAATGAATCGATCAAATTGAAATAAAGTGTGCAGATCGATTTGGATTAATAAGCCTCCGACTCCAAATATGTAGCAGGTGGAAACGAGGTACACAGATCCAAGGGAAAAAATAAATGGAGAATAAAAGAAACATAAGTTAGTCAGCAATTTTACAATTTTAAATTTCAAAAACGAAAGTATTTCATATAAAAAGCATTAACTGCCGTCCAAACATAGCAGTTAATGCTGTAAAAAAGAGGCATTCAATGTATGATCAATTATATACTGTAGTTGTGAAGTGATGGCGCACAAAGCTTGTTTTAGTCACAAAGGTAGAATAACACAATAGTTAAGCGCTGCAAACCGACTACAAAACAATTTATTAAATAGAACCCTGGCCAACTTATAACTAAATACGTATTATGCAAAATGGTTCAAGATACTAAACAGATATTCAAATTTCATGCGATGCATACATTAAGACAGTGTCGTACAGTCTCAATTTCAGCATCTGTCCTTCAAGAGTCTGAACGCGCTCCAATTTCTAAAAACTGGGCGCATGATACCATAATTACGTATTTGGATAGATTTCATTTCGCCGCTTCAAAAGTCCAAAAAACAAGGAACCTAAAATACTAAATGGTTTCCTCTGCGTTCAATCAAGAAACCTTCATGGTGCAACAAGTGCGTGTCTGCAAAAATCGGCTAACGATAGGTTAGGAAACGGAAGGAAACCCAGAGAAAAAGAAATATGCAGCCCATTTTCTGGACTGTGAACATGGCCCACGTTATGGTGAGTTATCCTCCTGAAATTCACTTATAAAACACAACTTTCAACATAAAATTAACGCAAACTTCAAGACAGTGACATCAAGTCATTAAACTAAGTGCAAGGTCCTGTAAGATAACTCAAGTCAACAGTCCATAAATCCGATCCTGGTGTTGATAGAATTTCAAAAAGAATTTTACAAAACAATCTTCAGAACAAATCCCAGTTCCGGTCACACCCCTGTTTTTTTCCAATGGTGTACACGAGCCTGTAATTTACCACTTCTCTTAAGGTGTATATATAATTTCACGACTGAGTTTTGCCCCGCACACGCTTACTTCCATAAGTCAGAGTATCATAACTTGTCGCTCTTGTGGGCATACTGAAAGCTTAAAAGAACTTCCATTCGTCATCAAATTTTGCACAATTACAGGTGATACTTATGTGTTGCTCAAATAGTGTGCAGTTTAGGTTTGCTTGTAAGTTATGCAGAGCCGGCACGAGCTTTTGCGGGGTCGGGTTCCTTTTGTAGGAAAATACATTTTACATTTTGTAATACTGTATAGAGGCCTGCGCGCGAGACCTTAGTAAACATGGGGCAGGGTTTTGGTGAAGGTGGTGAACCCGCCTTGGATGTTTGGATGCAGCAATTGTGCAACCAACTTGGGTGGTTGGTAATGAACGTTGGGTGCTGCAAATTAACCCTCTTCCTCGTCCTTTCACCTACCTCCTCGTCTCCCGCAGGCAGCCTCCTAAGGGGTTGACCTGTTATGGCTGCCTGGCTTACACCCCAACCCAAAAACTAATTAATAAATCAAATCAAATTGTATTTATTTTCATGATTCACAGTGATTAGTGAAAACTAGGGCTCAAGTTGTGGTAGTGTTCGAGTACAAATTACAGTATTATGCGCTTTCTTTGCTTAGAAGAATTTGAAAAACTAACTGCGGTGATGTGAACCCGGCTACTTTAAATTCAAGAGTTACGTCCTTGATCGATCCAGTTACACATGAAGACATCCTGCAATTTCCAAAAACACGGTGTTTATTGATAATTCCGTGAAAGAAAGATACCACCCAAAATCTTGGAAAGAGCGAATTGATAAAATTGAGTCGACCAGCTAGTAGACAAACTCATGCAGACAGTACACAAGAAAGATACTGAAATAACAGCATGTGATGGTCAGAGTTTTCTCAGATAGTAACAAACAATGATCATTTGCATAATGCACAAGATACAAGATCGAATAAGATATGCACCGTCTCCGAACACAACATCCGTTCCCAATAAACTAGATAGACCAGTGTATACGGTGTCAGTTGTTGCTGCAAGGCAAAACCTACAGTAATAAACCATAGATGTCAGACATAATCAATTATTTATCCCTAACATGCAATATACAAATGGACGTAAGGAACCATACATCACATACAATATGCAGCCAACTTCCGAATAGCCAAAGTAGTGCGTGTCTACATTCACTTGCTATTGATTTCTATGAGAACCTAATAATAATAAGAGGGTGGTGGTCTTTATGGAGGACGGGAAGAAGATAAAATGCCTCAGCAGCAGGTCCCATTACGTTATCAAACACAAATGAAGTTTGGTGGGAAAACCAGTAAAAATTGTACCCGTTGTCTACAGCCAATTGCGATTTGGTACAACATCAATCACCAATCAATTAGACATAACTCCTGAGCATCTCCATTATGAATACTAAAATGGTGCTGAGCGGCAGCAACTTATTATATTCCGGAGTACATGCTAAGGCAGGTATTCCGTCATATGGATTAAGCCTGGGTATAAAAGTGTAATTAATACTTTGACAAGTAGTTGCTGTTACTTTTTTTCCTCCTGTTTGCCATCAGTTTTAATAAAATTAATACCTTATCACCAGATATGTGAAAGATGACATGTTGTTTCATGGTGACTACTCATGCTCTCTCTCTCTCTCCTGTAATGACTTCAGATATGAAAAACGTGTCACGTTACAGGCTGTAAGAAAACTACAGGTAAACCAATAAATGGATTGTGTATTTTTATACTTGCGTGAGGCAAGAAGACACGGGGAGCGGATTTTAATTCAACAACGACAATCCTATTATGCATTTATGGGAATACAAGTTGTCCAAATAAGGGGCTGTCAAACATAAAAAGACTGGCTTGCACAGCTTCTAACACTATCACTGACTTCACTATGAAATCCACTCTGACATTACCAACAGAGTAGCGATAAGCATCTTATCCTATAATGGTGACTAATTACAGAAATACAATTAACATTCACAATCAGAGTACAAACATATCCATTAGTAAAAATGTTACAACAAAGATACGGTTTTCATGCACAAATGTCATTGACGTATGCTCGTAGATAAACATGACTTCAGGATAAACTCCATCTCTAAAGAAACTTTTAACGTAATAAAATTTTGCTTCAGTAATTAAAATTACATTGCGAGAGAGTCGAGAATGTTTTTAAAACAGTTGACTCTGTCATGTACTTGTCAAGAAATACAGCGACGAGATGAAAGGAAATGCATTATTACAATGATACCTAGGTTCACCGAATATCAACTGAGGTCTGATGATGGAAGGAGAAGGGACACAAAATGACGGAGTAAGTAAACCCTTTCCTTAATGGCCACCATCATGGTGGTGGGCATAAATTTGAATCGATGTTAACAGCTTAACAACCATCGATCATCAAAGGACACGCCTTGGGCTGGATCACGACAGCTAGTCTTCCAAGATCCACGGTTCCCAGAGGCATTCGAAGGCGAGAAAGCTGAGGTAAAAACAGCAAAGAATCGACTAGGAGATGTACAATTTCTTCCTATTACTGCTAATCTTGCTGGTAATTGGATCAATTAATGGTTACCTCAAATACTGCGGGGACGAAAGGACACCTGAAAGGGCAAGAGCAAACAAGCTGGAAACCGCTATGCACGTCATAACTCATCATAACCGGGCATGGGAAAGGCCCAAACAGTTCCCATCGTCGGACAGAAGAAATTGTAAGCATGCTAATTTCGGATTTCCGCCTGGTTAGCAGGTGATTCTAGTTCAACACTGTTGCTGTGAAGACATAAAGGACGATAGTCTGTTGTACTCTAAATGAATAGTATGATAAAATGAATCTCTTCAGTACATGAAGGCAAGTTTTGACTTATAAGAGCGTGTTTTGGAGGTGCAACGTACTTCAAACGCCTTGTAGATTATGATACCAGGACCTGTTATTCAATAATAAGATAACATTACGTCGACGTTCTCCGACGAAGCAGCTGTGGATACTGCAAGAATGAATCAAATTTCATCACAAAGTTCGTTAACATTAACAAGAAAAGGCAGGTAAAACATGTTTGGAAAGATAGTTTAGTCCTGCAAGATTACTAAATAATTTGCATCTCAAAAAATTACATCTATCTGGTTACCTGCCATTGACAGGATTGAGTATTTATCAGTTCTTAATAAAAAATAAAATTATTAAGGCAGAAGCAACAGCAGAAAGGTCAAAGGAGGATGAGAGAAGAAAAACGGTGGATATCACGACTACAAGAGGAAAGAAGTTGGACATCGGGTTTTCGCAACTAGTTATTGATAGAAAAATCTCAATAAGTAATTTACCCCGGGCCTGAACTGGACCAACACATAAAAAATTGTACGTAGAAAACTTTATCTTTTATACACCGACAGAATAGTTTTTAACTCTAAACTTTATGTGTCAAATCATGAGTAGTACTAGTTTTCTCACTTCTTATATTCAATCAGTAACCAAGAATAGAGAAACTAACTGTTCCGCTCTGTTAACAGAAGAAATAAGTGTCAGACCTGCTCTTAACTTCAACAAGTGACTAGATGGGAGTTAATAGGTTAACAAGACATCGCACGCCATTTGACAGTAAAAAATTCATCCTTAACGGCAGAGATGAACCGTGATCAAAACAAAGAACTAATAAAACTTTCGGTGTTTCTCTCAGCATAACAACTTTGATTCCGAGGATTTCTCACATACTACATGTATAGAGCAGCGGACCTCCAGAGTGATGGCTTAAGAATTATGGAATTAGTTATTACGGCTTGGAATTATTTTAAATTGTAAAGGTACCTGGAAGGATCATATTAGTAAATTGGTTGGGAGGTCTGGCCAATTCCTCCGTCTGATTAGTAGGGTCCTTGGGGACAGCCCAAAGGAGGTAAAAGAAATAGCGTATATTTCAATAGTGCGACCAAATTTTGAGTATGGTAGTCCAATATGGTTTCCCTTCAGGCATGATTTATCAGGGAGATTGAAAGGATCCAAAGGAGAGCAGCAAGAGTTGTACTCCACAGGTTTTCTTGCAGGGAGAGTGTCTGACAGGGAATTAGGGTGGGACAGACTAAGCCAGCAGCGTATATCTCACAGCATTTGTCTTTTTATCAGACTGCTGCTGATGGGGTGCAATGGACCTCTGTTTGGAAGTGTGTCCCTACCTGAGTATAAAGGGAGAAAGGATCACTCATATAAATTGAAGGAGATTAGGGCACAGACAGACTCATACCAAGGACAAGGACCATTTGACAATGGAATAGCCAAGGAAAGAATAAAGTGGAGGGCTTCCTCAAAGGAAAGCCCACCATAGCTAGTATTGTAGGGGGCCACAAGAATTATATCTTAGGGTTTTAGGAGTTTTAGGAATGAGAGTTGGTCTCTCCACTGCCATATTGGCCAAATAAGGCTGCTTGCAGTATAGTGAATTAGAATTAGAAGAAGGCGGAAGACGTTAAATTGGAAATTAGTTGTCTACTAACAGGTAAACAGGCACTGACCTCGAGACAGTTGTGATGAGTTGGTAACGATTACCAATATAATAATATGATAACGATTACGCTTTCGTACTAACCGATAAATGGATCAATTAATTGTGGAGCAGCTTCTTTACTCGAAACCCTTTAAGTAAAGCATGCACGATGTGTGGCCTTCGAATTATGCTAGGTGGTCTGCAGAGTACGGAACGGCGAGTTGCGTTGGACACACCAGTTCTCGTCTGATCACTGCAGTTAAGCAACGCAAGCCCAGTTAGTACCGACATGGGTGGTCGCTCGGGAAAGCTGGGTACTGCTAGTACCCAATAATCGTCGCATTAGTGTAGTGTCTGTGCAGTGTATGCATTAGAACTATGCAGTGGACGGGTCTCTAATGACCTTGTAGTTGACGGGACCTTAAACACAAACAATCTGCAGAGTAATTTCCATGAAAAGAGGACCAGTGGAAAATAAAATATTATACTCTGATGTAGACCTATACAGCTAAAATGCTGTCCAATCTTTTTGAAAATATTCCATTTTGGGATTGTTGCTGAGCGACCGTTAATTCTTGGTCAGTCTAAAAAAAACTGTTTTTAATCTTTCTTGTCAGTTCTATTCCTTCCAAAATGCGTCGTCAGAACATCCAAAAAGTAAGAAATATCCAACACAAATGGCCACCCACATTAACTACTGTAAAATAGATTTGAAGCAGAAATTTTCTTATCAGTCACAAATCACCCAATCTTCCTCCTCTACCATCACAAAATCCCTGTTTTTGCACAACATATCATTCATACATTGTCCTTCTTTTTTGTAGATATCCATTCAATATTTGCCTTCCGTTATGTTATGACCTCATTTTTTCATATGTCAACAAATAAGGTGAACTTTACAGAAATCCTTTAAGTCTATGAAAACGACTATCATATACTGTAATCGACAGCACCTTCAAAAGCCGTGGACTACGTCAAAGAAAGAAAATGTCGCACTGCATTACTTGGACATACTAACGGACGTGAATAATACACAACTTTAAGAGTTTTTTTTCTTAGTTATGTTTTGAGGGGACCGACTCATATTCAGTACTTATCCTCTAATTTCTGACATGTCAGCTAATATTGCTTTTAAACTACTGGGTCAGTGGGGAAAAAAATCCAATTCCTATAGGATTTTAAATACTGTACATGTACTTTCGTAAAGTTGGCATACAAAAGACGGATGCTGCCAGATCAAGTCCATAAAAAACCATCGTGACATTATCCCCCACATATTTTCTTTATTCAATCAACTTCTGTCAAGATGCCAGTTGATAAAAGTACTATCATCTGCCACCATTGCAAATAATAATAATAATCATACCCTCACAAGAATAGCCAATGCAATGCCTCGCGTCCATTGTAGAATTTTGAGTTGTATTTCGGACAGAAAAGGATGCGGGGTTGTAAGGAGTCGACAAATTGCACCTGTCAACCATCGCTATAAAGGAAACTAAAAACACTAATAGCCTCACCAAATTTCTTGCATGATTTATACCCAAAACAGATTATCTGATAGAATAACATCAGCACTACAGTAGGCATATTTCTACCTCATAGTCGAATGGAAAAGTGAAACGCTGCAGGAAAGATGTATTTTCGAAAAAGTAATATCTAACAAAATCAAAACTTCTTGAATATTTATTACTCAATTTCTTCCACAATAAACTTTTGAACTTCATTAAGATATTTTTAGCATTCATCTCTTGAATAGAAAGTCAATGCAACACCTTAAAGATGGTTTGTTTTAGAGTAGGACTGAAATTCTGAGGTTAAAGATTGATCAACGTTCTTGCGCTGATCTCAATGAAGAGCTATGGGATTGCTAAGCCATAAGACACGACAGAAATCATCCGAGATAAGATGAGAATGGCTCACATTATTTGCGTTAAAAAAAACCTCACTGAAAATAATAAGAAATAGGGAGGAGGGAAACGGAGTTAAAACCAGATATGCAAATGTCGTCAAGGCAACAGAAGGCTTTGGGGATCTTCTACAACACAGGCAATTCACATCGTGTACTCAGTCAGTAATCTATTTCTGTATGGGGGGTAGGCAACAACACAACAAAGAGATACATCATAAGACTGGTTTCTTCGCTTAGTATCTACAGTTGAGAGGGAGGTCGGGGAGGAGAAGTCAGTGCAGGCAGATGCACATTCATAAAGAGTATAAAACCGGAATTCGTATTTGTGCTTTTCTATGCATATTCAAATATTCAATTATGCATATGGACATATTTGAAACCACATATGCTGCATATAGCGTCAAATACGTGTACACAATCGGTTTCACTATTCTGGATACACAATGTAATACTAAAAAAATATCCATAATCAACAGGAAATGTATTCTTCTACAAAGAATTTCTGCAAAACTGGCAGTTTTGTAAAGTTAAATTCAAAGAACTATTGCCAATATCACACTCTCAACTGCAATAAACTTCTGGCTACATTTAACAACTGAAGTAACTTCAAATGCCACCACCAAGTAAGATTAATCAATGATCGAGGCATTGCTTGGACATATTAAAAAGACAAAACATCAAATTTGTCATCCCAACTTTTGGTACAAGCTAATTTCTACACTCTGGAGTACAGCCAATCCTGTTATCTGTATTGTCATTTAGGCAACATCACATGTATAGTCACATTATACTGTAGTTACAAACAAATGCGTTAGTAGGGAGGGGTGGGAACCTAAAAGACATCATTTGCTTCGCTCATTCCCTCTGATGGCCTAACACAGAATGGGTTATTATAAAATCTACTGAGGGACATCTGTCTGACAACTCTATCCGAAAGCTTTTCAATAAATCAATAGTTTTAACGCCCATTTCTTGAGCAAATCCAATGTTCAACCATCCGTCGACAGATTTTATGCGGTGGCCAGGGTTAAATGAAGTTCTATTAGTCAATGTTTACCCGTGACCTTCCCTGACATCATCACTGTAACTCCTTTCCATGCTTGCGCTTTTAATCGAATTTGCATTCAATGACTTGTGCGTCTGTGTGCTATTTATTTTCACGAAATCCCAGTCTTCCCTAACAATATAGAAGATGTTAGACAACGAAGAGGGTCTGAACTTAAAGACAGACGTTGGCACTGAAACTAACGCCAAGCTTCGCCCTGATTGAACAGAGGAGTACAAGGGAGGAGAGGGAAGGATGAAAGTGAGACAGCAAAGGACCTATCCTGAGGTCTTTACTGCTTATAGTATTCGACAAAACGTAGAGATATTGTACAATTAGACTCTAGATGGGATTTACAAAGTGGTGCATTATTGGAAACATCGAAATGATCAATAACTAACTCCGCCGCATCACGCATATTATCCTACAGCTAGCAATCTGCCTAAGACTCCAATGCCCATTTCACCCACAGATAACGTTTCGCTATTTTCAGCTCGTTCAGAGTATGCACCATCAGATAGTGAGGGGATGGGGCAGACAAGGAGAGAAGACAGTAAGAACGGAGTACACTTAAAATAATGCAGGCTCTCCTTTTCCTGTTGGCATTCAACTGGATGCTGCTAAGGGATGGGGCAAACGAGGTCATTAAGGTCAATAGTACTTCCCATTAATTACAATGCTGAGAGAAAATGCAAGATACCAAAGGGGGTGGGCAAAAACGCAAAAAGGAAACAAACGGCAGAAAGACTATACTACACATGCAAGTATACCGACAAGAGGTAGTTGGGATGGAGGACGAAGTGCGGGATGTTGAGGGCTTAGAAATGCGGATGATGGAGATTCGTAGGGCCGCATTATATGTGATAGAGAGAGGAAGAGAGGATGGAAAATGATACAACAGAAATAATAAGAAAAACTGGCTAAAAATAGAGATTATATCTTATCAGAAATCCACCAGCAAAACTTACAAATGTCCAAAAAGAGTTGCAGTGTTTTTCCCCACAGTGCCAAACACTGTCTTCCAGAGGCAGTAAGAGGAAGAGGACAGTAATGAAATGAATACAGTAAAGGTTGAAAGAGCATCTTCCATCACTGATTTATTGCATATTGATTTTATTAAAAATTAATAAGCACTCTTAATAACTTCAACGAAGAGTTAAGCACAAATTGTTGCACGAAGATATCCTTACGATTGTAAATATTTGATACACGAGGTCAGGTCTTAAGAGTTGCTATCTGCAAGCCTTAATTATCTACCACAGATTTATTTATTTATTTTTTGAAAACTTGAGGGAGTATGCCCCCATCATATCTCTTGTTGTCAGGTATAAATACAATTTTCACTATATCAAGTACATTTTGTCAAATTCAATATTCCAATTTCTGCCTTGATGATGCTACATCTGACTGCAATATCCTGGGACTCATGTTTTAATACTCATGATCATTTATTACTTTCATTCATGAGTTTATACACCTATTTGATGGCTCGCAGGTTTGAATTTTAAGGGCAGAATAACATTTCTCAAATTGCCACCTTTTATTTCAGCAATAAGCTTCGCATAGTGTGATGATGATCTTGCACTTAGTTATTGATTTTATTCCCTTCGTTAATATGTATTTAAATATATACCCTGTTATGATTTCTATACTTCGTCCAGCATTATCAATGAATGTTTATTTTTTGAGCTAAAATAGACGTAAAGAATGTACATAGTGTTACCAGAGCTTCATATTCAATATTTTTTTTGTAAACTCCTGTCTGAAAAGTTACGTTTTATGTTAAATGTGTGCGAATTTGCTAATACATATTACACTATTGTAGTGAAGATGAAAATACTGTACGCCTGAACTAGTGTCATATTCCCCATAGTATGATTCAACAGACGATTCATCAGTGAATCATTTATAGTCGATATTCTTGAAAACGGAAACAAAGAGAAATATGACGGAGAGGGGTAAATTGCATTAAGAAAAAAAAACTAACTTGCAATGACGGGCCTTTATCCCCTTGGCATCTACTGTAGGCCCTATATACGAGTAGTGAATTTAATGCAATGAGGCAAGAGTCTAAATGCTAGTAAAGTTCGTTGTTAACGTCCTCATATGTTCTCCACTATTTGCCGAAGATAAATGTTAAAATCATACTTCCGCTTTTCAGGACCAAGTGAACAATAGGGTCTTTTTTAAATACTGTAACTCAATATTGAAACCCTTCGCACTTCTACGTTAAAGCTATTTTTAAAGTCTTTTAATTCAAGTAAATCCCATAGGTTATCACAACAATAGACTTCTCTTTGAAAACATTTTCTATTGAGTACTCTCAAGGTGTTAAATAAATTAATAAGTTCCCACTACTATTATTCTGTGTTGCCGTGATTCATTTAAAGGTGAAATCACAATATTTTAAGATTAGTTCAAGTTTTACTCTATGCTGTAAAAAAAGTTAACACCACCCGACAAAGTATGTAACAATCTTAACTCATTAAGTTGAGATTGTCATATTCAAAAGCGAGCAGTGACCACAGTCATACGACAGTATGAGTTTATTCATTTTAGTTTAGCAGTCAACATTAGAAATCTCAGTTGAGTCTGCTTGCGATGCAAGACGCATTTCGCCGAGATAAACAGAAATTTGTTGCCAAATTTCACCATTTTGTGTTCGCAAATTTCTGCCAGTTGGGAATTATGGCCGTCACAATCACAAATGAACCACCTCTCTTTGCTCATTACCCTATCATTTCCACGTCAGCACAATAAACGCATGTAACTCTGACAGCAGTAACAAACCTCGACATACAAAATTCCCAAAAGCTTTTCAGCCACATGATATAATTCCATTCAAAATGCCAAAATGTGTCCTCCAGCCATCGCACAAAACAAAACACAACAGAATCTCTAAAAAGGACTTCTCTTAATAAATAGAGGCGTTGATGCAACTACTGACAATTCCATATTTTTACTAAACTATAAATTATGCGTGATTAATGAACGCACTAAGAAATTATAATACAATACCTAATGTACATTTTGACCTTAATTTAGTAAAAAGTTCCCGACTAACTCCCATTACTTCACATTCATGTCTACTGCATGGATAAATGCCATCCATATAAATTTCCCCACGAATTAAAAACAGTGCCTATATTTCTTTTAATGCTAGAAGTAAAAAAAAGGGGAAAAAATGACATTTCAGACTAGAAGTCTAAAAATAAACATAAATAATATCAAAAACAACTTGCACCAGGAAGTTATTTTCTCCTCCATTTAAAATAGTTAATGTACCTTACATGGGATCAACTCTGGATGCTTTATCTTCAACTAAAAGTAGTCAAAATAACATGTCAAAAAGATTTTTCAGGCATTCACACCACTCCAATGTTTCTCATTCTTTCATATAGTTAGGTCATTATTACAGTTTCGAAATATTACTAAGAAATCAATAGGTACACACCCACACACGAAAGTATATAAATATTATCTTATTATTTTCACACTCAACTTCATTCACATGCGAAAATCTTAACTGCAGAGGAGGACATATTGTAGATGCCTAGCAAGCTCGAGTTATCAACAAATGGGGGCGCATATACTGTATATCCCTTGAAATAAGGAAATTAGGGTCTTCTAGACTTCTTGACTAAATAATGCAAATAAATTTGGCATATAAAAAAAGACATAATTAGAAACGTTATAGTTTCTCGGTCTTTTTCACATGAGAAATGGCAGTGTCCCATGACTCCAATATGCAAGTTCCACTATGCATTTATTCAGTTTATATCAAGTAAATTTGCATACAAACTGGGATTTTCGTTTATTCAACAATATGCTCATGAAACATCAATCACTCCTCCATTTCACAATACTATTGTAGGAAGATAACAAAATCTACTCAACAATCTTCAAAAACTTGCATTAACTATAGTGAAAACGAAGACAATGCGTCAAAGTCATATAACCAAAAATCTCCAAAGTTTTCTTAGAACTCAAGACAAATACTGCAATTTGGCAATACTCTAGCAAAGTAAGAAACTGGGACCGACCAGTCTGCAACCAATGGACTGAGACAAATAAAATGTTGCATTTAAACAAGTAGACATAGAAAGCATTACGTACAGGCTCACATTTTATGTCACAATATTGTAATTTCCCAAGAAAGGACTGAATTAAAGAAGGAAACTCTTTATTTGTATTTAGATTAAAATACGACCGACCTACTTATTCCAACTGCTCGTCTGCATTACATGAGTCTAATGGCACAACAGTTCAAACCTCACCACGTTCACGACAGGCACGTTATGTCTTTAGATCCATATTGGCAATCAGTCACGTAAAAAACCCATCCTTCAACATTCCTGTTTGGCTTTCATTTCTTAGTGGATATATAGACCACCTTAATGGTACTCTATCCCAGGCTTGTCAAACATGCGGCTCCTCTACAGGCAAACGTGTGCCAGCAAAATGTTTCAATAGCAGTGTAAGAATAACTATTCGCCCAATCTATTTAGTACAGTACTTTATTCATTAATGTTGTTAAAACAGTAGTACGCACATTAATTAACCCTTTTCCCGCCTATGGCAGGATAGGACACCCATCATGTTACTCTCAATGGATGGATACAAGCTGCTACAGCCGGAAATTTTGTCTCATCTACCCGTTACATAGTAGAGAGGGTTCTTTTATGTGCAACTGCCATCGTACACCACACGGGACCTCGGTTTTACTTCTCATCCGAAGGAAGTAATGAAGGCGCACTCGGGGCTTCTCTCTCGCCCGAAGTCCACCTTCCTTGATCCAGTATAGAACCTAGAACCACTGGCATAGTAAATCGTGCACGCTACCGATTGCGCCACGAGGTGGGCCTATCAATTAAACAACTTCAAGTAGTAAAAAAAGTTCAACACTAATTGCCTTTGCAGCAGTGTTGGTGTGGCCCTCACGACAACGTATGTTACCAATGCGGCCCCCGGGGTATCCCCAGTTTGACATGACTGCTCTATCCTACACAGCGCCACTCATCCATTAAATCCAAAACGTACTGTGTGTGGGATCTTTTAGTCAAAACAGGCCACTGAACTGCTTTAGATTTTCTTGAAGGTGAAAATTATAACTCGGTTCTTGCCTGTTATAGTAGGAAAATGCATGAAGATGAAAAAAAGGCGGCAGAAGAATAACGATTCCTGAAACACTGCACAGTAAACATGTGACAGTGGAGCAAAAAATGCAATATAACAGAAACTTTCTAAACGTTTACCACATCAAGTAATGGTTTTGAATTTGAAATTTCAAATTTGTGCAAAAAAAAGCATTTTAAACTATCATTTCTCGTTTGAATTGCTACCATATTTAGCACAGCTTATCTTTGATACTGGTACTAACGAATGGTGTAAAATGTGTGAATGTTGTAAATACAGTAGCTTACAAATTAACAAATCTGCTAAGGTCAATATTACATTATAATAATAGATGAGATTTTTGACATGTCTCCCTCTCTCTCTTCCCTAATCCAGATGGTATGCTTAAAGCATTAAATAAACTAAAACAGTATAAATAAACTAAACTGAAACGCCTTTCCTTCACTTGCTATCAATTAAGGCATCCAATCCATAAATAATAATAATTATCATTATTATTATTGCTTCGAGTTTATATATAGAAGTTTCATTTTCATTCTTCATATTATCCAAATGGCATTTCGGCAAAACAGGCAGCAACTATTACACTGAATCTTTCATTTATCTATCTAAAAACAACAACAATTTCATATGAATACAAAATAGGCCACATACCATAACTTGGACACGATTAGTAACTTCATTCCACAAAGTAATAGATTTTGAAATAACATTCATACGGAATAGCAGACGAGGTTATGTAAACTTCAGAGATAGTTTTATTCATGCCGACAAACATTAATTTCCATATTCCTATTTATGGCCAGTCTTAATTTAATCAAATCTCGCCAATTAATATGACCTGACACAAGAGAATCGTTCAATCTACTTTATGCTATATATGCTTTATTTAGAAATATATTTTTCGCAATAGTAAAATTCCTTTTCGCGTTAAAATAATCTAGAGACAAAAAACATCATTTGGATGCTTGTCTGTAGATACATGGATTCATTTGGCACGGCAATGCACTGTACAAAACAAAGGAGGCTGAATTTTAGTCTAGAAAGATCAGTCGGTAGCATAACTTATGGCTGTCAACCAAATTTATTATAAAAACCAGCTAGAAATACTAACCTCACCAGTCAGTTATCTATGAACACAGTTCAGAGTCTCTTAACCTCTTCTCTAATTTATCAGCCTATAGCATGGGCAGGCACTTACCCGTGAGCATGGGATTTTAAAGCAAAAGAGCGAGTGAAAAGAGGGGCAAGACTGAAAAAATAAACCAGGAACTCATAGATGAATTGTTGAACTGTGATTTTACATATCTGGCTGCCGACCAGACATCACCACCCTTTTAATCGTCTAGTACGATATGAAGGGGTAGAGTGAGACTAGATTTCTATCCCGAAATCTACTCGGGAATAGTTTACAACGTTTGTACCTAACGCTTTTAATCCTAGAGTACAGCAATAACGATCTCCAAGAAATTAGACGACATATACACACATAACTTATAACTTGCTCATAATTAAATAATCCATTTATACTGATGACCTTCTTCGGGAATTGGGAAATGAAGTGCTTCCAACATATATCGCAATGGTCTTGAAACTTTGTCGACTCGAGGAACCCTTAGAACTATAAGGTTTTATCGGGGAACCCCATCCCTCCCTTAGAAAAAAAATATACAGTATCTTGCCGCTGTAATCGAATCGGCAACTCACACGTGAAGCTTCTGATTAATCTTCAAATATAACGAAATGTTCTTTTATATTGTTTAGGTCATAAACACTAGCTTTAAAACTAGCTTTATAAGTTTTTCTCGAATTTTTATTTTGACTCGCGGAACCCCCAGGGATGTACAGTGGAACCCGTGAGATTCCGCTGAACACTGTTTGAAGACCACTGCTATATCGCAATAGGAAGTCTTCGTATCTTTCTTTTGAAACCCCATTTTCCTTCTACGACAGGGTTGGGTAAACATGAACGGAGGAAGTCCAAGGACATGACTGCCTTTTGAACAAATGCCACAACAACCCTTTTAATCACCCATTGCAACCTGCATGATCTTCTACTCCGGAACACACAAAAGGGGGAGCTAGCAAAAGCAACGAGACTAACAGCTCTGTATGCATTCCGTTTGTGTCTATGAACAACACAGTCGGGGGCGGCGAGTTGCAGTGGACACACCAGTTCTCGTCTGATCACTGAAGTAAAGCAACACAAGCCCAGTTAGTACTGACATGGGTGGTCGCTCGGGAAAGCTGGGTACTGCTAATACCCAATAATCGTCACATTAGTGTAGTGTCTGTGCAGTTTATGCGTTAGAACTATGCAGTGGACGGGTCTCTAATGACCTTGTAGTTGACGGGACCTTAAACTCCAACAAACAACAACAATGAACAACACAAAAAACAGTTTAAGCTAAAAAGTAGTATGGGTGCATCCACGCCGTCTTTCCTGTATCCTAAATCGTGGACCTATTCGTAGCACAATAGTTCATATAACTCATGTAGCAGCTCTGTAGCAGCCTACACTAAGGACCAAAGTTTGAATGCGACAGACATCAATGCCCTCTTATCCTGAAAAATTACTACTAAAGTAAAAAAACTCAACTTTTTTCAGCGGGATGTTACAAATAGTCATATGCATATTTTACTGGGAGAAACATAATAATTTTACTGGAAGATGGATGTGAATTTCCAGAGAATTTTCGAGGTTGGCCATCCTGACTAGTGTGCGTCAGCCGTTTCGTAGAAAATCATTTCACAACAGCAGAGCAATGAAAATTACATAGACAACTCCTATAATCTAGTCTAATGTTGCCCGGGATTGGTTCAGTCTGTTAGAGGCACTGAAAGTAGTCGATATCGACCCCCTGAGGTCGACTAGACAATTCAAATGGTCGATATAATCCCCCAAGTGGCAAATTGAGAGTTGACGAGTTATCCATTATAAACTCCAACCAAACTCATTTAAGCTATCGCCATTTCCGGCTGTTGAAAGACTAGGTTGGGATGATGCCTGACGTGCAGTCGACCTAAGTTCATACTGGAGCATCACCTGTGGAAACATATCGTGACTCCAACCTTGGCAGCAGGATGCTCGTAGGGAGCGACGAATTCCGTTGGACACACCAGTTTTCGTCTGATCACTGAAGTTAAGCAGCGCAACACCAGCTAGTGCTGACATGGGTGGCCGCTTGGGAAAACTGGGTACCGCTAATACCCAAAAATCGTCGCAGGAGTGTAGTGTCTTTGCATCAGAACTATTCTGTCGACGGGACTCTAATGACCTTTGTAGTTGAAGGGCCCACAACACCAACCAACAGGATGCTCGTCTTGCCATTTTATAGCAAAACCCCTGTGTGTTATTTGTAACGAATACTAACTACAGCCGGTTTATATTTTCTCACATTATCGCACTTACTTTGATTTCATACGAGCTTCATGAATGAATAATTCACATCAAGCTCTACTGCATCTTCGATTGACTTGACCTTACGAATAATAAAAATTTAATGTTAATTAAGTAGCAAACTAATCAGGTTCCAGGCTGGTATGTTGGGCTACTTGTACTGGAAAGTTTAGCATCATCTTAGTTTACACATGATTAAATATAAAATAATTCTCGTTAGATGAGATTCCTTCCAGGTATATTATCCATTAAGACTCGTACAGCACGGATGCTATGAATCAAAATATTATAACTAGTGATTAGACTCTCAAGTAATTACTTTTACAAAGTCTGATTGATTTGCCACAACAAGTTTTCTTAGTACTGGTCCTTAGGACTGTAGTTTCAGGCACTTTCTATTTTTACAAGATATCACCAACGTTTCTACATCGACAGTGCTCTTGGCTATAGTAGGTCATCGCACAGGAGCAACAAGAGACATACACAGGTAGCTTAGCTCACTATAGGTGGACACTAAATAACTGATGACATTCAGACGACGAGTTTCATCGGCAGCAGTTGTTTGAAAAGACACAACGACGATATTAACTTCTTTGAACTTTATTCACGCACACAGTATTAAAGGGACACCAGAGGAAATATGGCAATTTGCCCACCAACAGTGAATGCCTTAACTGTGTTTCAAGAGCTGCCACTGCTTCCGTTTTCTGCTTTTTTAAAACTATATAGCATTACAAAACTGATAATGGGTATGAAGAAGCGCTCAATAACCGAAAAATAATAATCGCACACTTATAAAAAAATATGTAGAAAAAACGTCCACAAGTGACCTTTACCGTCTTAAAGAAGCTATGTGCACGTTGCCAAAGTTTATTTTTCTTCCTTATTTCAAATTTAGCATAGTATTTCGGAGTGGAGTCCTAGCATCAAGATTTTTTTTGTTCTAAGGTCCCAATGGCGCACGTAATACCAACATGGTGCGTATTACAATTACATTTTAGAAATGTGATAGTGGTGAGGGACGTTTGCAGACCAACCTACACACTAGCAAAACGTTTCTGCGGGCAACATCTCCGCAAGGTTAGTCTCCAGAGACCAATACAAGTACGATTTTGAACATTCAAAGGACATATTTCCTAAAATGATGTAATAATACATGGACCTTAAGATGCCCGCCTACGACGTATACATATTATATTTGTGGAATATTTAAAAAAACGATCTGGAGAACTATGCACGTCTAAACACAGTTTACGAATTTCCAACAAGGCTTTGCGTTATGCAAAACAACGCTATTTGGTCATCACGACGTTTGTCTCTCCCGCATGGCCGCTGGCCATTCTTAAAGTTTACAGGAGACCTCCCTTTCCATTATTATTTTCTGCAAAATGGTGTATGAGCTATAAGATATAAACAAAAGTACTCAATGACATTTGGAGGAACTTCCAAGGCAACGTTCAGACATCAGCGAAATACAGTTGGTGCTTTATATGGTGGGCTGCTACTAATTTTTATCGAAGCAATCATTCTTTAAGAATACGTATGCATGTCTATGAATAAAAATCTTAAAATCATAGCTCATCCTCCTTAATGAGCATATCAAACTACATTTGCTATTCAACCCCCTAATTTGGTTGGAACAGGCTGTCAGTACCTCGGTGTGTATCAATGAGTAGAGATACCAGATATCTTTGCTCAACTGGGAAATGAACTCTGATCACTTTTACACGAGAAAGAAACCTAATCAAGCCTCCAACAACAGCCTATCCCTACACCAGTCGCTTGAATATTGAATATAAAAATATGAGTCTACGACAAGCTGTTATCCGCCACAAACCAAACATAAACCAAATCTAGAACTTCCTTTCGCCTTTATTCTAGGGCCAGGTTCTCTGAAGAATTATATTCATATGGTGCAGGTAATCTTTTAAAAAGGTGTACGTACCAAAATTATCACGAGAACTGCTTTCTTTCGACCTCTGTAATCATACACCAAATAAATATACATGACAGCAACCATGGCATTGCAAAGTTCAACCTTGGTTGCAAGTGTAAGCCGTCATGTACGAATCTTAGATGCTGCCACCAACTTCGGCATTAAAAAATATACCTATGACCCTATGGTATGTTCCTATGCACTGAAAATCTTGGTGGCGATTTTATTATTATATTAATATCTCCGCCTGCTGCTTAGACGTATACTGTATCACCACATTTATACATCATAGCGCAACACCCACATGTAACGTGTGCCTTGCTGATGGCCTAACTTAATAATAATGCCATAAAAGATTAAAAAAATGCGCAATAAGACATACAACTAGAATGAGACAACATATTTCAATATAAAATGAGTACAAAAGCGCAATTTTTTTTTTAAATTTTTAACTCCCTCCTGCCCCATCTGTCCTCAACAATTAATTAGTACCGCCACACTGCACTTTTTATTGTAGATAACTTGCTAAGAGAATTAATGTCTGAACATGACAGCAGCAACAACAACAGCAGCAGCAGCAGTGGCACATGCACAATAGAAGAGTACAGCACGAATCAATCCATTTCCAAGAATTCTACATGTCGGATGAAACGCTTAAAGGGAAATCATGACAAGTTCGTTTTAGCATTTTTATAAATACCTTCACTTTATCAAAGACGGTAGAGCATTAGTTCTTTCTATTATAAAATCATCACAATTTGATAAACCATTTGATATGTGCACATCACGAAAGATTTAGGCATAGCATTTTAAATTAAATCATTATTTCTTTAAACATTCTAGATATCCTTAATACCTGTAACTTCACCTTATTCAAATGGACCTATGAGTGCTTTCAATATGAAAGTGGGCCACGAGTCCATGACGATAGGTAAAAGAATTAGAAGAAGCAAGATAAGGGAAAGCTTTAAGGCACTTTAAACCTCAACAACCGAATACATTAAACACGAATTACTCTGGTCAGTTATCCAGTGCACCATGAGCATTATCATTACATTCTAACCACAGGGAAACGCAGAAATTCGTCATATAATTCTGTGGGTGTGTCAAGTGTCTATTGGGTCCAAAGGGACTGAGGTTAAGTTATGTAGCAGAATGCGTTTTCTTCCAACCATGTCATCATTTTCATACTAAACAAACCTGGGATGCGTTTTTCCTCTAGTTTTAACATATAAAAGACATGTCGACTACCACAAAACGCACCGGTTAACAGTAGCATCTAGTAGTGCCCATTAGTGACCATAAGCACTTGGACACAATACCACAATAACATTATTGCTGAAATGGCAAACGAAAGGAGTAGAAAATGTTCGCACTCTGTACAATGGAAGGCTTGTGATTATAGACAATATTTGCTGTACAAATTCAGCGTTTCCTGGAAGATCAATCAACGCAATTTCTCAATGCCAAGACGAGCACGAAGTGCCTCATTGCGATATTCATCACACATTGTTCAACATCTCATGAAAGCTGATGAACTATATGACGAAATCAGAACGGATGAAGAATTCTACAAAGAAAATGATACAAAACAAGAAGCTCATTAAAGCTATCACTAACCTCAGGTTCATGTTACATGTTTTACCAGCCAAACTTCTTTGTAACATTTGCACAACTCCTAACAAAGCGTTCTTTCCTGCTCTTCAGCGTCAAATTTTGCTCAACACTTGAAAAGTGCTAACTAAAGAACTTATATATGTCATAATTCGGTACAATAACAGTACGATTTTGCGTCAACTGCAAATCCGCAGCAGGGGCGCACAAAAACTACTTTATTTTGGCTTCAGGCCGAATGAAGAAATGCCAACATTCCTGTGGACCAATAATTGGGATGCAGTCACACTAAAATGAATACAAGACCATATTTTTCAAATTTTCATGCTAGTCAAATAAAATATAAAGACTAGAATTTGCGCTCTCCTGGAATATGATGTCAACATTTCAATGATAAGGTCTGCCACCGTCTGTTTCGCAGGTGTATACAGTAGGCTCTTCTTCGCATTTGCTGGCCCGGCGGCCAAAGATTAATACCATCAAAACCACGGTTATGATGGCTTTATGACAGTGACTATCATAAGACTCACAGAGAAAGAAATGCAAACACGTCTAAGGTACAACACTGCAGGCGAAAAATTCAAAGACCTCAAGAGAACAGTAGTCAATTGGTTAAGCCTCCTACAAGTCTATCATTAAACAGTGATCACGAACTTAAGCAAACACGTTCGTGGTCATCATCACACATGTATTTATATTTAAGCAACTTTCATACAATAGAGTAAAAGTAATTTTACGTTTGTGCGTGTGAATTTTCAGTAGTTTTTTTATCAATTCAACTGCAAGACTGTCCATTGTTTGCAGTAAAAGAAAGCTAGCACAATGATCAAAATATCACATTTGACAGCGATGCTTCAAAGACTTCAGACCTTCAACACAAGAACGCTTACAGCGTACAAAGCCCAACAACAAGAACAACAATGAGCCATTTTAGCCGTCTGATTATACATTTTAACGATGGAGATCAAAATCAACATAATAACTGTTGGATCACCATTAATTTCATCTATGTTCCCTTACATCTACTACTACATCTTTTCACCAATTACATCATGTTGGTTGCTCAGGACACCTACTGATAGCAAAGCAAATTGCACCTCAGCGACGCTGGTGGCAGAATACTGGTTTTATGACCATTTATTACAATAAAAAATTGTCCCAACAACTCCTCATATGACACAAAACATAGCAAGACCCAGACAATTGCGGCCATTAATGAACAAAGCATGGCTATAAATGAGCATTATAATTTAATAATTTAAAGATGATTCCAGAAGCTGCACTTCTCAGAATGATAAAAAGAGTAATATGGATGATTGAAAAAAGCGATGGGGTTGTAGAACTGGTCATGCCCAACCGTTATTACTCAGATTACAAACTTTATAACCAAGAGAGTTCCTACGTTGAAATATGACTAATACCTTTGAGATGGGGCTAACAAAAATGGACGATAGCTGGGGCTTAGCATTAAGGAAACTTAAAATTGAAATGGGAAACATCAATTGACAAATGATCATTTTTTTGCAACGCAGTGAATTTCTAGGGTAACACTGGTTATCTTTAGATAACAGAAATGCAGAAGGACTATTACAATAAGGTAGGAATGCCATCTAAAAGTGGTTGACTGAACCACCTACTGTAACCATTCGGGAATAAACAAAATCAGCATTTTGACCCCATCCTAGATAGCCAAAATATAATCGACAATATCGACTAAGAAATTTAAATTATGACTTAAAATGTAGCAATTAAGAACCAAAGCTTACAAAATCACTAGACTCTTCACCTACGTTTTGAACTTTATAGCCCATTGTTTGTATCTGCCGCATTAAAATTTTGTATTTGATATTCAACCCTAATGCTGTCAATACACTGCTTTCCCCACTGCACAATTTCTTGCCATTGAAAGTACATGAATTCAATCTCTATGTTTATTATGATGATACAATTTTTTAATTAGATACTAACTTAATATAAATTGGTAAGAAAAAATGAGAGGGCTACTGAGCATCATTAATCAAAACTTATTTACGAGCATACAAAGAACACTATTGAATTATATTACTTATTTAGGTTTGCACTCCACTAGAGATGCAGACGTAATTAATTATAACTTCCAACTACAAAAGGTGGTTTTATATGCTTTGCTGAAATTATTCCATTGATATTTAGAAGACCTATTTAACTGTTTTTTACTCCTGAACCTGAACAACTGATACATGTTTCCCTTCTCGACCTGTGTGGGTCATTGCCAATGCATTTCTTGATCATCAAATGTTCTTGTACAGTCTTCACATCAATGACGTAAAGTGAGATGTTAAGGGTTAGTGGGCGTATAGGGGTCTAGGTGATATCACATATCTGCATACAATACCATGATGTAAAAGTCAAGTTTGCTACCATTCAAACAATTAAGGTAGGCTTTTACCCCATCAGTGAACACCACCGATTGCGGCCAGGGGCATGTACGCAGGAGACAAATACTCTAATCTATTACAAGAACTACAGTGGTAGAGAAGGGAAAGAAAGACAAGTCTTTGGTATAAACGTTAAGGGCATTAGATAGCAATGATGCAGAATTGAAAATTTCCAAAATCAAAATGGACGCAAATGGTAGACGACCGACTTTTGTAAAGATGAACCCTCAAAAATCTTTTAAGCTATTTTAGCATTTTTTGCCAATTTTTCGCCAAACAGTGATCCAAGATTTGAGTTTCTGAAGCGTGAATTATAACTCACTAGTTATAAAGTTTCCATCTCCATGAGAGTTATTGAAAATTGGTGCAGACGCACACACAAAAGGTGGAAGGGGGAAGGGGAAGAAAACTTCAAACCTACTCTGAGGATATACTCGATGGCGACCTAAATTAAATTTATGAACTTTCAAGGGTTTCTAGTAGAAACCAGGAGGAAAGCTATTATCATTTGAGATTTCATATAGCCAGGTCAAGTAGCCGGTTGCACGCTCGGAGCCCCGAGGTGCCCTTACACCACGGTATATTACACCAATGAAAAGAAAAATGACTGCATCATTTGCTCACCAACAATCATCATTCTTAAAAAGGGTTCCACATAGTAAGGAGCCTGAAAGTCGCATTCAACAGCCTGCGGTCAGAAGTATTCTTATCAAAGTCAATTTTTAACAAGATGCTGAAAAAAACGTGCATTAGGGTCAAATAAAAAAAGAAAGAAGTTTTGAAGAGCCGGGTGGCCCTCTGCACACGCGATACTCTTTAACAAAGGACACCTTAACAACGGCTATGGTTGAATTACACATAACAAGGTAGGAATTGGATATCTGATATTAGGGCGCTCAAATGTTCGTGGTATATGCAACATAGAATCTATATTAAAAGCCCATCAGCCCACGACTATTATATTGCACGTATACTTTAAAACCCTGAACCAATGAGTTATATTACAATTAATTTTGTGTAGAAAGCCCTCACTATCGTTGGCCCACTGTGATAAATAAAACTGTACATTGTATATACCCATATACACAAACCGGAAAAAACTCAATTTTCTCAACAACATTTTCTTCAGCTTTGGAAAATTTTTCAAGAATTCATTGTTACAACTTGTGTACCTTTTTTATAAAAAGATCAAGGCGGCTTGTAAACATTTTAACTGCAACTACCCATGTAGACGTCTAATCAATTTTCTTAACTCACCTTCTATAATAGACATTATAAAAGCCTATGACCGCCCGTCAGGATAATCACCAATTCACATTAAAAATATTGGCTAATATGAATATCCTGCAATGGAGAGGTCAGTGCGATGCCCTTTGAGTCACTTGGCGTTAACCTTTTATGTTCAAAATGTCGTGGACTTTGAAGTGATCTCTCTCTCTTTTTTCTTCTTCCAAATCTCAAAGATCTTGATTTCCGAAAGAATAAAAAAATTTCAAGGTGCACGATTTACCTCATCACCAACTACTATCCTATAATTCTCTTTTCACATCAGCCTGCCCAAAGATTCCTTTCGGCAACAACCCTACTCTTTTTCTCACCACTTCTCCCCTCTTTTTATTTCTTCTTTGACGTTTGCATAGGTCGAAAATAGCAGGTTATCTGAAGATATTCGCTACTGAGCGACTGTTATCATATTTTTTCTTTAATGGTGCCTGCTGATAAGTTATGCTCATACCTACGTCCTTACGGCTTCCTCTCCTCATCTCACTACCCTTCTTCGCATCAAATATATATACGCGCACACACATTGACCCGCTTCCTTCTCCCTGCTTGATTCACCCTTCTTTCAGCTCTTTTATCCTATCAGCATTTCTTCGTGATACAATCGCTATACAACTCAGCACAAAAACACTGAGCTTGTGCCAGAGGAACACTCGTTTAAATCACAACCACTCTACCATGCACGATTAAATTAATAAAGGTATGCATATCATGATCCATCACGTACAATGCATGATGCTCGAAATATCCTACAAAACAGGATAGCTAAACGCGTAAAGTAGTTTATAAGATCAAAATAACACCAAAACCTAAAGGGAACAATGAGATATGATAGCCTTCGCCAGTTACAAAACAAAAAGCAAGCAACTCCTAACCCTTTTCCCGCCTATGACAGGGCGAGTACCCATCTTGTCCCTCCGAATGGACACAAGGACGATATATAGGGCAGTGATTTTCCACACCCGGTTGCCGACCAAAGCTGCAAACTCTATGCTTATTTACTGTTGGTCTACTGTTTGTTTGGGGCAATCCACTGGCGTCAGGGGGCCAGGTCCTAAACCTGAAAATTTTGCCTCATCTACCCGTTGCATAGTAGAGAGGGTTCTTTTACGTGCAAATGCCATCGTACACCACACGAGACCTCGGTTTTGCTTCTCATCGGAAAGAAGGCGGACCCACCTCTGTCCAGTATTGAACCTAGAACTTCTGACCCAGTTACCGAGCGTGCTACCCACAGAGTTGGGTCCGGTTACGAAGACTTTATGGTATTCTTGTAGAGAAAAATCATAGGTAGGCCCTACATTTCTTATCAAGTGACGTACAAGATGAACATGTGCAATCACATTTTTCAAGAGGAAGACAGGTAGTAAAGGTTATGCAAGGGTGAGTTGGGTAGGGCCCAGACCTTGGTATTCACAGGACAACAATCACAACCCTGTACAGAGAATTGTAATGCGTTTAAAAAATCAATACTATGGAAACTATTACGAAATCAAGATCACTGAAAGGAGGGTTGACTGAATACAGTAGCATACCCAGAACGAACGCTCACTTTGTAAGGCGTGTAATTTCA
Organism: Trigoniulus corallinus; assembly: GCA_013389805.1. NCBI lineage: Eukaryota > Metazoa > Arthropoda > Diplopoda > Spirobolida > Trigoniulidae > Trigoniulus > Trigoniulus corallinus. Next base: position 28,372,805 of record JAAFCE010008833.1, on the reverse strand, counting down.
AGAGGTGCTCTCCTTACACACCAAACTATTTCAGCAAAAGGAAGCCTGGAAAAATCATCAGTATATTCGACACATTGCGACCACCTAACACCCTACATGAATTCCAATGAAACCTTCATTTGATCGAAAGAGGAATGATACTCTTTAGAGAAGACAGATTCATGAGTTATTGCTAGAGGTTCTTCTGGTCCGCAAGCCAAATTAGCTGCCTTTTATATAAAAGATTCAATCGTCTAGAAATAAAAAAAATTCAGGGTAGTCAAAAAAAAAACTGTGGTCTATGAAGAAAGAAAGTAAGCATCAAATAAGTGATGTTTTTTTCTGTGAAGATGATGAAAAAAATCCCCTCAAAGTCCGTTTCATGTACGCCGCTTGTATTGTGAAAAAAATAATAATAATATAGATTTGGTATGTCGTACAGAAATCCTTTTTACGTTTAAGACCACCGTGACATGAATTAGAAAGTTGCCACTTTGGCAGGTTATAGTTACTGCAACTGGCAGATGCATGTCACATGTATTTTTATACGGGATCTCTGTAAAGCTGATAACTTCATTTTCCACGAAGCATACATTGAATTTCTCAACATGATAGTAATACATCAATTTATAAGGAATGTGAAATGGACAGACTGATCAACTGACTTGAGTCAAAAGCCCCAACAGGCTATCATATTGGACTTCTTCAGGTGACTACTGTCAAGAGTAAAAGGAGTATAAGGTGGCATTATGAACTAAACTTGAATTACACTTCAAAAAATACAAGTTGAAGAAATTATTGCGAAAAGTAACAAAATCTAATTTTCAATAGTCTTTTGAATGATGTAGTGCATTACGTGACAACTTTTTCCCACTGTCAAACAAAAATGCAAGAGGTAAATAGATAGCGAAGGAATAAAAAGAAAGATGGCCCAAAACAAATTCTGTAGTCGATTATCATTATCCTTGTCGTAAAGACAGACAAAGAAATAAAATCTAAGAAAGAAATTCAGTAGTCTGGTGATTAAAAGTACTGAGTGGATAATTTGAAAATTTTATGTAATACTGATATAATTCAAACTATGAAAGCTAACCGGCAACGACAGTTTGATAACTAAAATCAAACTTTTAGATAGTTCATACAGATCAATAAAATTTTAGAAAATGAATCGATGTGACGTGCAATCACGCAAGTAATCTTTTACAAAATACCACTACGTCTTAAGTCTCATCACAAAAGATCTATTTCTTCATGGAAGGAAATTTCAAGTAACAAAAGATAAAAATAGAGTAGTACGACTCAGTCCAATTTTTGAATGAGACTTCTTTGGATGCTGCTTGCAGAAACTTAAAACTGTGAAAATACCTGTAAACGCGTGTCAATTTCTGTTGCAAACCTAATCGATATCTTCAAACACTTGGTTCATCACTGAAGAAAAAAAATAATCTCAAGCGCATTGTAGTCATTCCAATCTCTAAAAAGACGTTGTCAACGAACGATGACGAATAACCATCAAGATGACAGCGACTACCACTTTCTATCACAGTGTAGAAATAGGCCCACTGCATCCTTACAAGTTAGTAACAGACAAGTTGAGGATTATGCCGTCAGGTCGCCAGACAGCCACGTAGAAAGTACCCCTTTGTCCTCCACTCCATTTTCACTTACGTTCTCTAGCCCTGCTAAATAGAAGTGATAAGGACCAAAATATCATTCAACGACTTGTTTTACTTATGAGTTAATGTCCTCCTTCATACAACCATCACAACTATAACAGGTGCAAAAGTACACAAACGTTACAAGGAAGTGATCTTGCATTAACAACATTCCACATGATTGCACTCTTTTATCCTCTCATGACGATACATGGACCAACAAGATGCATTCACCAAAACACAGTTGCTTCAAAACATCTCTAGGAAAGTCATTAAATAACCTCGTCAGACAGAATTAGCATTCTGAAGGTGCCTGTTGCTGTGTTAATGGCTATGGATTCTGGGGTTCAGAGTTAGTAAGGTAGAGTAAAGCCTCCTCTCTACAGTATAATATACTCATCTGATAAATTACAAGAGTAATGAAGCTACGTGAACACCGGAAAACCTTCCCATTCAGTGCAAACTATGACGTTTTAATAGACGGCAATGGCACTGCGCCTGAAAACTAAGTGTTGTTGAATGAATTTGGGTGCAGCTGCTGCAATTTTTATAGGCGTGCACCACTGCTTAATAGACTACATGAATTTATTACAAGGCAACTGTGATTAGCTCACCACCCAAGTCCATGAATTTGGAACATTAGACATCCTGACAATTGCACTACAAAGTTGAGCTGCGTACAGTCTGATATTTGTTACAACGACTAATCAAAATTAGTAATAATGTGCCGACTTTTGTGGGTCACATGTGAACGTTAGCCCGAGGTACGCAGGTTCGCCCTTGGCCGGGATCGATGGTTTCTTTTTGTGATAAAAAGAAGGGGCCAAACATGAACTTTTCGTCAGTTGGGGTGGAAAAGCTATGGTAGATGGGTGTGAAACTGTAAGATGTAAATTGCTGGTCCACGAACCCTGAATGAATAAATAAATTCAACGCGAAACAACATAGATGACAATTTTAAAGCACCACATTTAAAAAGAGAAACACTTTTCTTTAATTATGGAACTCTCGGCTTTATGCACTTTAACCTTAAGAAAGCGGTAAACAATGAATTATGAGTAGAAATTAAGTTTTCCCGGCACAGAGGGTTACAGGTTAACTCGTGTACTTTATATAAACAATATTATGATGTAGATTATGACGTGAATGACCATTTCTTCCGGTCGGTTGCTTAATGGTAAAGGTTACGATAGAGTGGATAAACTATTACTAAAACGGTTCTACGAGGTTGAAAATCCATCTGAAACGGTTGTCCTCAAAATGGATTCATACAAGCTCATCTTTCTTTGCTCACTTCCGCTGCAAAATTTTCAAAACAACGTTGCGAAAGTCGTTGAAAACAAATCTCAACATTTCATTTCCGTGCCATGGGCTTCGGTCTTCGCAGTGCTGCTGACATCAAGTTCTCTTAACGCTTCGTGCTGATGTGATGATATTTTCAGCTTCGTACAAGTTCAGTTACTCGTCAATTTCAGCAGCTTTCCTCCCCTTCCTTACCACACATTCTCAGTTTCACTCCTAATACCCAACGTGCTACCAACCAACCTCTTTGTAAAAACACTCTCCTCCTTTAATAAGCATTTAGCATCTGACCTGTTTAATGAAATTTCTCAGATGCTCAGAAGCAGAATTTCATTAATTCACTCATGACAGCAAATTTACTACACCAACAATATTGTCGCTTACATACAACTGACTAACCTTCAAGGTATTTCTACTGCTATGGGTTTATTTTATCTTTGGATTAAATAACATCGTACCTATAACACAGGCCTAAACACGTTTCTGAGGAGTAAAAGAAGAAGAAGATGGATACCAGGCAAACTAAGAGAATCATACTTTTCTCACGAATGAAACAACAACAGCAATGCATAGTTACAGTTACAAAAGAATCACGGAAGGAACCATAGGTGCTTGAAGAAATGAAAGGTATTAGCAAGAGCGAGAAATATATGGGCATCAATCGGAAAAAAAATAAGCGATTTCTTCAATATAAATTAAGAAAATGGAGGAATTAAAGTGAAGAAATCTAGGCTTAACACCAAAGTGCCAAAAGGACGACTTGGAATCTTTACTTCGTTTGGAGATATAAGCTCCTTCATTACTTTTCAGGGTCTTTTTTTAAACATTTGAATCGTTACTTTCTCTCTCAAGTACTCGTCTTTGCAATGATAATCACGTTTAAGACCATTATGGCAGAAAATCAACGACCTATGTATGAAAAACGACGAACTCCCTCCGCCTACTATTCAACGGTTAAATGAAGTCACGACAATTCCAACTCGTAGCACTTGACTCAAATATATATGCTTATATATATACACACACATACATAAAAATGAATATCAATGAATTTCCAATATGAAATAGCACTGAACATGGAAGCTATCAAGAAACGACTCTCCTCTTCTCCATACTACACTTCATCTTTACAACAACACACACACAGGCCCGAAGAAAAGAGCATTTCTCCATAAATATTTATAACGCATCAAACCGCCGGTTATAGCTTTAATCGCTAAAGACGTTTAAATCCTAAAATATTTACGACTCGGTGAAAGCTTTACACTTTATACAGCTTCATTAGTGAACTATCTAGCAACACACACCTAAAATTGCACAATGAAATCTTTCTATGTCTATCTCGCTCTCTTTTGCCAAATAACCGACTATATAAACTCCCCCTAAATGGTATGTATCGTCATACAATACCAATTTCATAAATATTTTAAATTTTTACATTTTCTTCTTCTCGGTCGGCAAGTAAATGACAGTTAAATCTTAAATTATTTACATTTAATTTATATTGATTAAAATCTATAACGGATCTCCTACCCAACCACCGTTGATGATTCCTAGTGCCTTCATTTAGGTCACAAAATGTGTTGGCAGGTCGTTATAAATTTTACAAACCTATCTCCTCACCCCCTTTCTGTCTGTCTCTTTCTCCCTCACTGAAGAAAGTGATAACCTAGTTGTAATAAATCAATACCCTAAAATAAATAGCAAACTTACCGCAAATTACCGATTAATTACTCATTAGAGTTGCTTAGCAATTGCAGAGAATTGGCCAAGTTCAAAATATTCTTGTGCAAGTAGTGGTAAAATATTAAACTGACACCATATTTTTGTCTTTCATTTATCAACAACAGCACCTGAAACAATTCAAAGAAAAGGTCGATCTAATGAATGGACACAACTGTCCAAGTTGTGTTATCTAAAATTCATTCATTCCAACTATCCCTAACTTATTTATTTATTGCTGAACACCTTTAACGAAATGTATAACTGATGAATGGTTGTTTCGAGTTGACGTCCACAGTATTTCACTTCTAAATTATATATCACTACTATGCAATCAAAATGCGCGTAAAAAATGGACCAAAGAGATCTAAGGCAGGCGAAGAACCAGGTCCCACGTGACGATTGATAGGCAATGGGCTGAAGACCTATCAACGGAGCTTACAAATTCACAGCAAGTCCTATCAATTTGCTATTTGACCAATAATCTAGGATAGATAAACTCAACTTTCCTTACGAATTAAAGGAAGGTAAACCACGTGAACTGTGACTGGTCAACCGTGAGTGAATTCCTCCTCTCAAAATTGATAAAAAAAAGAGCAAACACACTGGAAACTTTTGAAATGAATTGAATCAGTTTCATTGAAAAGCGCCCTTAAGAGAAAAACACAAAAGTTAATGCATCACCGGCCAAAACGAACTATTGTGGATCGATTTTAGTACAGTACTTACATAGGAAGTACCACTGACAACCTTTAAAAGTGTGCCCCGAGTACGACAAATACACCTTATAATGGAAATGACTACTTCAATAGGACAATACTCAAATATTACTATCTTCCTCTAAACGTTGGCACAAAACTAGAGTACATCTCGAAACCAAACTCTCAAGAATAATTGTGTCCCAATTTCTAAACAAACATCAATAATCTGCGTTATTCCTTTCTCAGAATATTAAGCTACAACATGCACTGCAGTTATGCTCCAAGATGAAGTGCTCAAGGTGCGCAGGTTCGCCACTGATGGTCCTTTTCCTAATTAGGAGACCTATGGTGAGCCTTCCACTTCATATGAAGATGCGTCATGGTCAAGTGAGCAAGAAATTACCAATTGGTCCAACAAACCTAACACCCGAAATGATGATAATCAGACTTGATGATAATATATTTAATAAGCTAGGTATTGACTGCAGGAAAGGAGTATTCCTAACGCCAGAAAGTTACAAGGGACCCACATTTGAGCATTTAGCCCTTCTAAGACTTACTTTTGGTCAAAAAAAAAAACAATTTTCACAAGCAGGCGACATGATACGCATTGCATTCAGGCAAGACCACACTGCTGCGTCACAGTCATATTTGTGGCTTCCCAAATACGGATCAAGCCGACATCAATGAGCTCAAAAGAAACCAGTGAGCTACTGAATCCAGTAAGCTGATAAGAAGAAATTGAAGATGTGGTTAGCTAGGGTCATGATTATCTCTCCTAGACCACACTGTACTTTTAGACTGCCACAGTTGTTACATCTAAACTTTTCTGTATATCCATAAAAGGATAACTGAGTCTTTTATGATTGTTAAGGAGCTCAAAAAATTGACCGAACCCCTTTAACATGAATTCTCGGAAAAGAGACTTTCTTTACAAATGTCGTTGTGCACCTATTACGATTCTCCGGATTTCTTATCGTTTTGCGACAACTCATAGCCATTATTTTGCGTAGATTTGTTTATACAAGGCATTCCTATACGTTGATTTCGGCTACTTTGGACATCACAGATGGTGATAATTTTACAAACAAATGTTTGGGTCTCTCCTATTTCCCCTTAGTAATGCAAGCGACTTAATCTCTGCAAGACGTCCGAGTAGTTTAGTCCAAAATCAACAAACATTTTTCTTTACTTTTATGGCAATTTTATACGTCTCTTTTCCTCGTTTTAATTCAACAGAAGTAATCTCATTATTATTCAGAAACCTTAAGATAATGATGACATCACTGCTTTTAAGAAGTTTCAAGATTTGCATAATCGTATTCCTTTTATTTCTTGCCTAATTAGCGAGAGCGTAATTAGTAATTTAGACTGTCAAACACACAAAGGATGAACGAAATACTGTTCACTTCAGGTCAAACTCAGCTTACCACAGGACGGCATATTGAGAACACAACTGTAACCCTTTTGATCAGTTGTTTGGCAGTAAGGTAAGTAGAAATTATTGGCTCCCGCAACACAAGGAAAAGGCATAGAGCCCATAATAAACAGCAATGCAGTGCATAACTGTACTTAACTACATCTCATCACTGTAACGACAGAAAACACTAAAAGTTTTCCTCTCAGATGGGGAAAGCAACTTCAAATGTACACAAAGCTTTCATTGCCACCATATAACTTCTCGCATATGTAGGTCACATTAAACACTAAATTACTTCCGCAAATAAGCAAAAATTATAGCAAACAACAAATTCAATTCCTTCAAAATTATAAACTGCATGCACAAGTGCCACAAATGCAGCAGGCCATTCATAAAGTTGGGTGTTCTGTTTCCGACCTCCCATACACATATTTTAATGATGATATTTTAAATGTAATTCTGCGATTTAAGCACCTCTTTATCATATATTTCAATAAAAAAAAGTACAAAAAAATATATATTCCTATTATACTTGTAGGAAAAAAGTCAAAAATTTTGTGCTATTTTCCGATTTGAGAAAAAAATGACAATAACCAAGGAAAAAATGTTATCCTACGCCTCAGTTACATTGACTTCATAAAAACTTTAAAAACAGGATACATTTTTGAGACTATTCATTAATGCATTAAATCTCTTCTTCATCAAAAGAAAATTTTAAAAAGAAATAGGAATCGAATATGAATAAAGTAATTGAATAGGTATACAGACTAAGCATCCTATGCACTATAGTAAATTCCAAAATTACATTGATATAATATTAGTACGTTCAATCATTATTATTAAACAGCAAACATTAGGCATACCCCTCTTTTGTCTTGAGGTAGGATGGGCCAACTGCTCTTGAGAGATGATCAAGAGAATTCTTGCTTCAGATCAACATTCAGGGATGTACGAATCACAGTCCAAATCCGATTTTCCGTTTGTTCCTATCTGCGTCTTCCGGTTCAATTTCTGTGTTGAGTTCTAGAACCCATAACGACAGATCCAACCAACTTCAGTAGGTAATGACAAGGAAAGTATTAGCAGTAGTAGCTCTAGTTAAGGACTAACGACACTGGTATTTAAATTATCCACTACGGCGCTAACAACTATGATTTACGAACATTGCTCCATCATGCCTGAGCGTCGAGAATTTAGATTCAAAGAATGCAGCAGCCAGACAGGTTACGACACATGAGTGATATTACAACAAATTACACCCCAGTACGCACAGAAGAAAAATGCGAATTTTTTAAGACATAAAAAAGCTAAATAGATAAATCTGTATTCACTGACAAGTGCTGCACTATTTGACATAATGCAGTACATGGGAAGGCAGCGCCAAAATGTTGTACGAGTTTCTTACACCATATCACTTCAACTGTTCATGCGAATGACCCCTTGAGATAAATTTATCTCGAGGAAAAACGCGTACTGAACTCATTCTGACATAATTCATAAAATCATCGAAAGAAATAATTATTTCATTTACTCAGTTTAAGTATCGGAACGTAGCATCCTTAATCCACTCTCTTGCTGTTGGGGAGTGAGCCAAGCATCTATAACAGGCCGAACCCTAAGGAGGCTGCTCATGGATGAGGAAGAGGTACATGTAGGGGAGGTAGGAGAGGGGAAATTAGCTGTTAACACCTCCCATTTTCATCAAATTATTTATAAGAACATAGCTGTACAGGTGCAAAATGTTAAATGTAGGACTAGAGAAACCCTAGTCACAAACTATTTCCATCTATAAAACTACTCAATCAACTTATCAGCCTGGGAAAGGCGCAGGGACCCACGTTTCTATTATTATATTCCGAAAGAAACCATCGGCCTCAACCTCGAAAACAAGCTCCAGTCTCTGCCACCTCGACCTCATACTCTCAGTCTTCAATTAATGTATTAACATTCATACACCTGACAAACTAAACGTTGTTACGCATCATCAACTGATTCCAGTCAGCATTTTGCGTGCAGAAATTTCACAGAGAAGGAAAATGCCACTTTTTTCAAGACATCAAAAACCGTCAAAAAGATAATGGCGATGATGAGAATGATAAACTGTTACTAAATGAGTAACTATAGCCATAAATCAAAAAGTTAATCAGTGCTATCGGAACTGGTTCACGAAGGAATCCCCACGCGACTGCTACTACTCTTTACAGCTGACCACCAAAAGCAAGGGTAAAAACTTCACTAACACACAGAGAGAAGTTGGCCATCCACTTCAAAGCAGTGCTTCAAAGTCTACATAAAAACGAGAAAGAAAGAGAAAGGCTGCAAAAGACGTGAGAATCAAAGCGAAAAATAGCGACTTTATAGCTATCACAATGATTAAGAGTGACTAAAGCATGTCGCTCATCTTTATATAGTATACAGTCCCTCCTCTACCCCCAAAACCTTCTTCTTTTTACTGCCCAATGAACATCAATTTTTAGTTTTCAGATTTATAGCAGTAGATTTCCATGCAGTTCTTGGGAGAAGACTCCTGCTGACTATATGGATGGTAGCACTTTATGTTCAAATATCTATCTCACATCTCCTCCAGTCATCATGATACCATTCAGAAACAAAAACCCAATATTGTTGTCGGCAAGACTATTTTCTATGTATCTTCGATTCTCCACAATCGTGTGATTTTTCTAGTTTTCATTCCGTACTACTTTTAATGGATTACATCGAGAAAGTGTACCCTTTGAGAGCTGTCCAATAACGAAGTCGTCGTTGGGTTTCTTTCACAATCCATTAGCTTCCGGTTCCAGTCAAATTGTCAAACCACCCATGGACACCAAAGGTACATTTGTCAGTTTTAAATTCCTTCCATTTGGAGTGCTACATATACTTTATGTATGAAGAACTACAGATGGCACTCAAGTCCAATCATGATCGCCAAACTGCAGTAGTAACGAATTCAGTTTACAGGAGGACGATATTCCTCGGTATTTGTCAACGAAAGTCTTTTGGGGAAAGGAGACAACTGAATAGTGGATAACCAACTGAAGTTACTAGTCCTAATATCCACGTCCATCCACAAGAAACACTTTAGACAACTGACAAGTAAAAAAAAAAAACGATAACCCTTACTTCTTCCAGTGTGCACAAGATCCTAAATAATTAAAAAAAAAGACGACCACCAAATACGAAAAGGCAAACTCAACCTACTAGTACTTCTATCGTCAATTCGCGTAAACTTTCATTTCTATGAAAACTGCTCAAGTGTGACTTCATAAAATTGCGCCTTCAGTTTCTTACTACCTTTTAAGTGTCCATTTCAGTCACAACACAACACCCAAAATCTTCATTTGCTTCACATAATCTTAATGGGCCCAAGCAACGACTTATATTGACAAACAAAAAAGATGCGACATTGCAATTTGTTGTTTACCAAACACTTCGTGAATCAAACGACGCTTGGACCGAATAAAAAAGAAATAACAATTTGATATTACAACTATCCAGCAGTTAAAGATGTGATCCACAAAATTGTCCAGTTCTACTATGCCTGGGGTCATTCAAGTCGGTTACAATTACTACGTAGAATACAAACATTAATCAGGCTATACTCAAACTATGTGCTAGATGACTCCCATGAACGTCCTAGAACCTCCATTCCTAACGAAGGGTTATCAATTCATAAAAATAAAACCAGTAATTTGCTATAGAACTTTTGTATTCATTAACGTCGACCTGATCTTGCGATGTATAAAGGAGTCCGTTATGTTCAGGTGTCAACAGCAATTTCTAAAAATATTTTAAGAATTTTACTAATACTGTATTGGTCAGAATCGACCAGACCTCCACCACATCATAATACAAGAACGCCTCTAAAGCTGATCAAGACTTTTCTGTGGAGAAATCCGTGGCCCTTGTAGTGGTGCATGACAAGACGTGTTGAGAGAACTTCTTGCTTCAATATTTACGTTTTGGAGGTTGAGTAAAGTTCACGTTGAAAATGACCACAATCTGAGAGCTCACTTTTAACAACGTCAGCCAAGAACATTGGAATAGTTTAAATGGGTATAAAACTTATTAAAGTTGGTTCTTATCAGTCTCTCAACATCCTTAGTGGACCTTTGAGTACTATACACTTCAAAAACGACTGAAGCATTGTCTTTCCCTAGGCCTGGCAACTCTTTTAATTAACTGACAGAGTAAAGGATTACGACCCAGCGTGTGGTACCGCGTTTATCTGGCAAAATCAAGAACATATATGTGGAATCTTTCTATTAATACATGAAGTACAACAGCGGTTATGAGCCGAATCTTATCAGTAAATATTTCGCAGTGAAACGAGGGGGCGAGAGAGACAAATAGCAAAGACCTTAAATTTCCAAAAGCGTCAACAGCGGTTTTCCACGCAGCAATCCATCAAACATGAGACCAATATTCAGACAACGATCAAATGCGCACTATTAAAATAATTCGCACATGCTTCATTCACGGCAAAACCAACATCGAAATAATGACATGTCCAAACGCTAGTCTTTAATTAAGTTTTCATAAATGTAAATAAAATCCGTATTGTGTGCATCAAGCACATCACAAAGTTGCAAAACTCTCATCTTTTATCCTTTCCTCTGTGCCTCGCCTTCCTTACAAGTCATTACCTCCAATGATGACACCATGATGAACAGCCAGGCCACATGGAAATTAGTGTAAAAAGAGGTGGTCAGCAGGACTGCAGAAAGGGAACAAGGCTCAACCCACAAATGATATATTTTAGCATATTGTAGTTGAGCAGCCTCTTTAATTCCGCTGCTACTGTTGTTCATTAGCATTCCTGGTTAAGCATATTTTAATAATCTTCGCAATATTTTTATATCCCTTTTATCTACAACGATCATCATCATCATTATTAATATTATTATTATTATTATGGCACTGACGTATTTCACCAGAAACGTTATACAGTAGATACTAGTCGAAGACAGTGGTCATTTCAGTTCACGAAACCTGTCATCTTCACCCTCCTCATAACTTTAGCCATTTGAAACACATCAAACATCTGTTCCTTCTTGCACTCTAATAATGCGAAGAAAGGTCAGACAAAATTAAGTTGAACATAAGAAGGGTGGAGAAAAGGGACAAGATCGTCATGTTTTAAAGAAGTCATAGCCAAGTAGCAACAAAAAAAACCAGTAAACTATGCAGAAAACGTCATCATTATCACTTTAGGGTGGACTACATAGCAATTTTGAATTAAAGTCAAAGCAGAGAAAGGAGGAGAATTTGATAGAATCTCTAACTCAAAATTCACAGACGGTGGGAATATTTTAGGTGGACAGCGAACCAGTAACAAATGAACCATATAATCATACACCAAGACGACAGGGTTAACTCTTCATTTTCAACGTCTTCTTGTTAAGGTAGTCCCGAAAGCGCTCACCAACCAATAGCTGGTGGGGAGTCTCATCATCGGCCAGCTGCACAACACCCACAGGTTTCTTTTAGTTAACTTTAACCTTATTAGTCAAAGGCTCCACCTTTCCACTATCCTACTCACTTTAATCGAGGTCACTTACTACAAAAGCAACATCCCAATAAAAAATAAGACTCGTCTTTCATCCGTTGTACAAAAAAAGGAATTCTAGTTAAAAGGGTTGAGAGGGGATAACACTCCACGGGGCGGAAGACGATGAATTCTTGTTTTCTTCTAGGTCTTTGGGATAATGATTCGATACGTTTTTATAAAGGCTTCCCTACAGACATGGAAATCCTGTCAGTTCACTGATGGTTGGGTGCTTATCCTTAGAAATGACTTATCTTCTGACATCGCAGACATGAACTTCTGCTCCAATCTGTCGGCTTTACTTCATAGGAGACTTCATGGTTGCGTGACAAGCACCGGGAGGGAACGAATTGTAGAGGCGAAAAAACATATTATATTGTCCCTAAAAAACCTAACAGCAATCAGGAGACAAGAATAGACAAGACGGCGTAACCGAATCAGAAGAAACAATTACAGATGAAAAGTTGGTGGAAGACGACTCCAGGTGTTTTTTCGAGAAGAGTTACCTGAAGTTTTTTTCCTTGAGTCCAAAAACGTACAATACAATAATACACCGTTCCTATATATCTTGTATATAATTTGTCAAGGCAGTGCAATTTATACTGCAGGCCAACTTCATTTCAGCAAACTTTATCCATGACTCTTTAATTCAATTGACCTCATTAGGTTATGCATCCAGCTCCAGTGTTCTCCCTAGAGCCTTTTCCCCAATTTAGATGCCTGACTATTGTCTCCAACTAGTATCTTCAGTCCAACAGACTGATAAGAAATTACTGCAAAGAACATGAAACTTCACTCATCCAACCAATATAGATAGGAGAAAGATAACATGCTACCCAAGAAAGCCCCATCGATTACATTCATAAATAAATTATTGGTAGCATTGCCCTAGTCCAGACATGTTGCAGCCTGTCAACTTGCATATACTCACAACCTCAGTAATCGAGCATCGTCTGGTGACGACGAATGATATCCTAACTACAGTCTTTTTAAGGCGGTAAGATGTGAGTGAAGTGGATGGACTACTCCAGCAATAATTTAGTAGAGACATCGAGTAAGAGAGCATCCCAGCCTCGCTGCAGTTAACAATTCCCCAATTGTTAATTAGGTAGTTCCTCCAAAGCCACGTCATAAAGTTCATAGACGCTCTTCACCTCACAATGACCAAACCGAACACATGGCCGACAGTTAATAAATAAATAAATACATCCATACAGCCATTTTCGTCACCACTAATATCTGTGGCAGAACCTCGCTAAGCTTGAGTATCGACCACCACCGTCACCTCGGGCTCACCTCTCCAGAGAACCTCCTTCAACGTGGCGCCAACAATTCTCCCAGAAAACTCATAACTTTATTTCAACGTCCTACATAAACCAGAAAGCGACCGACCATACTTCTCAACAACAGATGGAACATTTCACTAAAAAGACTTCAGATTGGTTTTTCAAAAACCTTTACTATATTTTTACTCATTCGTGGTACCCATTCATGACATGTGCGTCTGGCCTATCTTTGTTTGTTGCTTTTTCAGAGAAATTCAAGCAGTATCCTTAGCACTAGACTCATCCTCAAGATAACTTTTCACCCAAGTGAACCTCAGAGGTAAAATTGTATGTCCTAAAAACTTGAGGAGGAGGGGAAAGAGAAAAACCGGCAACGAAAAGTTAAATATTTTCAACTAGATGTTCATTCTCAAACGGATGTTGACATAATACAGAAATAATTATGAAAGGAGGAGAGTGTCAGTGTGGAAACAGTCGTCCACTTTCATTGACAAAAGACCTTGTAAAAGTTAAAAATTTTGCTAAAAACCCACACTGGAGATGCCGGGACAGGAAGTTGTTATAGAGAAAGAAATTGAAAGACAACAGCAACGCATGTTCCCTTCAGAGTATCTCTTCTAGAAAAATATGGATGTCATTCGATACCGTTAATTCCCTTAGAAAAAGGCACTATTAAATATTTGATATCACATATTAACCATCTTTTATCACACCTATAGAAATTCTGAGGGTGCATAAGTGCAACACTAATGTCCAGCAGAAATAGAGATCAGAAGAGGAAGATGCCAATGTAAAAGAACAAAAAAATGGATAAAAGAGATGAAGAGGGCATCGGGACCTCGAAATCAACACGTCTGAATTGACCTTTTATCATACCCCTGCCCGGCCCCCCATCGTGAGGTCGAAGGGATACATTAGGGTCAATCTACCCTATCCTGGTGCTTACAGGAACATTCCATCTACCACCATATTGTTCACAAGGTATCTGGCAGCTTGATTATCACTATGTCATATTAATTATACACCCTCAAGCACTACAAGCGTAAATGCCAGACATCCTGGTTGCAGTATAGAGGAAGAAAAAGGGCTCCTGTGGAGAGCGCGGAGTGATAACATTCCAAACGTTTATCATCTACTCCTCACATTGTCCAGGTATCCAACCAACATCCGGTGGCACCAGCGACCTCTGATACAAAACAAGGGCATCTCCAAGATTTACGTTATGTCATAACTGGTGAACGACCGAAGGAAAACAACACAAACGCGGAGTCATCATTAAATCAATGATACGAAGTGGACATTGGAGTAGAAATTCCTTCTATAAAAGGTTAAGACCTAGGCAACATGCAGGACATGGAATGGGCGATTATGGATGAACGTGTAGGTATAAAAGAAAAGGTCGACTATGATGCCTAATATGAAAAGTGAAGTTGGAAGCTAATAGATGATATGGATGTGCATGGCTGGGACATGAGCCGATTCTTACGTAAACATGTTTTCATGACAATCACCAACAGTGAAATTAAAATAATAAATATTTTCTAACAGTCCCTTTATTTTTCCCGGTATTTGCAATCTGAAGTTTATGAATAATCTTCTAATATTGTTTATTAGGGCCCAGGCATGAGCCTGACTCCTGTTGCATTATAGTTATTGTGCAATAGGTGAGACACCATGCAATATTATAACTAACAAAGTATTAACTTACCTGCCAAAAATTTCTATTTTGGTTGTATAATGCGGTGTTGGAACAGTGGGGTAGGCCGGCATCCAACCACAGACAACTTAGCCAATGTTTCCTGCGAGCTCCAGACGCCTGGCTGGTGTGCCCCCAGTCAGAGCATGTTCAGTGGGCCCGCAGACAAGGCCCTGACACAGGCGGGATAAGGATACGTATGATGATGATTGTTTATTAGGCCCCAAGCAAAAGGCAAACAGGTTGACGAGCCCTGTTGGGCCATGGCAATATTAGTAACAAATTGAACGCATGAAGCACCCTTCACAACTCATCAGTGTGCTACATTTAGAAAAATAAACCATAACCTGCTACCTCTGAAGATAAATGATACAATTTAAAATCTAAATTAGCCAAATGTGTTGATTAAATAAGGATGAATAACCTTCATACCCAGCCTGTAATGAAAGTAGAGGTTGTTTCACTCGGAGCGCAATGGGAAACTGCAAATTAATTTTCATATTTCTTGAGGGGAATAGATCCCTCACAACCCACCCTGGATAGGTTTTCATCGCCTTTACGACTTTTCAATTTTAACTCCCCAACTTTCAAGTGCTATTGTATCTACTGTATAACTGATGATATATCAATAATAAATATAAATCTATGAACACCAATAAAATTGAAACAACATCACTAAAATTCCACCTTTATGACTTTTGTGATTTGAAAAGGTGGACAATGGACGTCATTATTTCTGAATAAGAACAGTAAAATACTATATATCGAACAATAAAACTAAAACAACGTCATTAAAGATTCAAACGGAGTAGCTGACACATTATGCTACCTTCATTATATAATACAATGATAACGACGATAAAATTTTAAAATGATTTGGAAAAAAAAATCATTCATGATAAAAATATCGATTCCATATAAAAACAATGATGCTTTGTTGCAAGCACGACCTTGTGCTGCTAAACACGACGAGACACGGGTGGAGACCCATGTTTGAAAGTAACGAAGGAAAAAAAGTGAAATACGACTATCAACCTACACCTATTCGCCATTAGCAATATTTCAGGGCTTATCACTATTTTTATTACCATTAGACTACCATCATCGAGTCATCAAATGATCACATTGTATGCATGATGCTGAACTCTCTAACAAAGGGAACCCAAGTAGCGCAGCACGTTTGATGAATCACCACTTACTCTAGCAGAAGCAGTGAAGGAACATCTGGTAAGTGACAGACTGGAGTCCAACTTCTTGCAACAGCAGTGCGGTACAAGAAGTTATAAAGAGTAAAAGGGAACTTGTATAACAGTTTAGTAGCCCGTAAAACATTCATTTATACTATTACTGTACGAGGAAAGTGAAGTTGTCAACCGTCGTTAAGACAACTGGCTAATTCTCTGAAGGAATATCTGATATTAAGTATCTTATTGTCGGCATATTATCTGTATAACCTTGTGTGATGACAGCGGCCTCAATCAATTTATTCCGACCTCAACAACGTCGAATGATGGCGTCATATAACAATAAAGTTAATGATCAACAACTAATCTTTGTCTATCTCACACCAAGAAAACAAATCCAACTTCTTGTTCCTTTCCTTTTCTCGAGTAAAATTTAAGCGGTCGATAAGCACGACAACTACAAAAAAAATGCATCAGAAGATCTCAAACAAGACTATAGAGAAGCAAGTGGGGTGGATGCTCATCAAAGCTAAAGGGCACAACTCCATCCCCTTTTCTCTCTAGCCTGGAGCTCTTTATCCCTCCATCGCAGCTCGTCACAAGTCGTCGCTACTTAATACTACTCAACGGGGTTATCTCTTCAAGGTAACCATCCCCGAAGCGAAACCGAACCCGACAATTACACTATAGTAGTAGCCAATTCAACTATCTCTGCACGCAAATGTTAAGGCACTTGTTTAAGGGTTGGGTAGAAGGAGAATAAGTAGAGAGGGGAGTGCCTGGGCACTACCACATTATGTGCTGTGATGACTACCAGTTCGCCGCCCCAACTCAATAATTTGAAACTATCTGCAATCCGAAAGAATGTCTAACTAATAAAAAAAGGTTACACGGAACAGTGCACACGATGGCAAATTGTATACCGAAACTTTGAAGATCTTTTTTTTAAGAGATTTTTTTGTCTTTCGTTTCTTATTTCTCTCGCCTACAGCTTGTCTTTAGTCTTTCTTCCGTGCAAAGATACAACTGAAATCACTTGAGAGAATAAGGTCATACTCTATTGTCTCCAACGTAATCTGTATAGATTTCTAAAATAAACTTCAAAGTTACCTGATACACCAAGTTAGAGGTGAGATGAAGGCAATATATTTAAATCACAATGCCGTTGTGTTAATTACAGCTAACTACTATAACAAGTCCAAAAAAATTAACCGTTTATAATTACCGTCCTTCGCTTTTATTTAACGAATCAAGTGGAGGAAAAGAGAGTTTTACCTACTTGAACCTCAAATTACATTTTTAGACCATAATTCAGTTTAACTGTTGGCACTCCTGCAACGTATGGGCCCTGAGGTAGAATAATATTCAGGCTCAACGAATTTGCTCAATAATCTTAATAGGCGATTAAAACGTTTTGCCGTCAGGTCAGTAGTTAAACCCTTACAACTTTTTGCTCGTGAAATCCCGATACCCTCATCCTTTTCACCAGCTCTGTCGTCACAACTCAGAATATGCTTTTGTCTTCTTGTTTCTATAACTCTACGTTTCTATCTTTGATGCTCCTACTTCCGTTTTTCTGGATTTCGTGGATACCTAAATTTGTTGATAACTAAAATCACTACACCTTGGATGGCGTACTTATAAAGAGTACTTTACAATCTTAAATATCAGTAGGTGTCTGAACTTCACTAATACAAGCATACCGTTGACGTCAGTAACAACTGGTGCATTCAATTACAACAAATTTACGCGAATGTTACCGATTTGCAACTCAGTGTTATACTTGAGTGCTTTATTTACATCTCCGAAAAAATTTAACGACATTAGAATCCACCAATATAACTTTATTTATAAACAACCCAGGAAATGCGATAACAAAATGAAATAACTAGCTGCCGACAACCAATATCAAACTACTTATGGAAGACAGCGCTGTAGTTGCCTCTAATGCCAGAACATTTTTATTTATTAACCACTTCATTTTCAAGTCATTTGATTCTCCATTATCAAAATAAATAAATAAGCAGGTAAGCGTCTCAATCCATACAGCAGCTGTCAAATCCAAACTGCAGTGCTCAGAGTGTGCAGAAAACAGAATTAAATAAGGACTTAAACAGTAGTGATTTAGGATATGAGAAAGGCGTCTGACAAGATCAAAAGAATGTCAAGTTCGTAATAGGATAAACAGTAGTAATACGTAAAACAGTAGTTACTTGAAGTAGAAAACCGGCTGAAAAACTGCAACATTGACTACAGAGTGAGGAGGTGACGCCAAGACAGGGTATGGTTAACAGTTGATGCATACAGTACTAAGATGACCAATTTTATGTCGCCACTTTCACGGAGAGCCAGTCATATTAAAATTAGGAAGATTAACATTCCGTCTTTACTATTTGAAACTAATGTTGTTTTAGTTGACCATAAAAGCAAACTAGCGACGCACTATTACTAACTCTAATTGAACATACTAAAAATATGGGATAAAAATTTGTCAACTAAAGTCGACACTTATGAAAGTAGGTTAGTCATCAATTGTCAGCTGGACACAATAAACTACTAAGGAGGGGGCAAGCAAGTCACTTTAATGACTATTTTTAGTCAGGACGTCAAGTTAGAAACAAGACTGCATAGAAGCCATAAACTAAGCCGTGAAGTAAAGCTACTCACGTATTTCATGTGTGACAACGGTGAAGTAAGTACTTGTAAAGCGACCAGAAGAAACTAAAACTTTATATAACACAGCATTTAAGCCACCCTATCGAAAGCTGTATGCATCAAGAATACAGATAGTAGTTAGATGCAATTGGAAGTAAAGAAAATTACAGAGGTTTTTAAATGATTGGCACCACTATTAGAAAGCAATTTTGAAATTAGGAACCTGACGGAACGAGTTAAAGAGGGGTGATAACCATGAACTGGTGGACAACAACTGGGAAACTTAGGGACCACAACATGAAGAAAGTATAGCCTTGTGCATTGTGCTTTGGTTCTGCACATCCGGCATTAGGCAGCAAGTAAGAAATTGAATTGATAAATCACAAACCTTGCTTCTATAACTTTTGGTCTTCGCTTGGTCATTCACGACCACTTTTCGACTGTGAAAGATTTTACACCTCAACAACATTACAACAAATCAAATTATTAATAACTACATTTCATACGTCAGATAGGGGCAGAAACGACAACCTGGTGAAGGGGATTTGCCTGGATCACTTACTGGTAGAAACCTTTAGCTGTTCACTAGATATCTTGCTTTTGTATTCGTTTGAATTCCTGTCGAATTATGGCAATAATATAATACACTCTTCTGGTCTGACGTGATTTATTTTTCTCTTCGTTCACAGTAAAGTGTGAAACCAATATTTTATTATTCAGAATTTTGCTTTTGAAACTTTCAAATGTATGTGGGGTCCGTTGAAATATTTATTTTTCCAATGAGCTTTTGATACATCAACAAGCTACACAAGGTAGAGATAGTCCAGACAGTTGCATCCGTAACTCACAAGGAATTCACACTAACAATATTAAACTGATGGTACATATTTTATTAGATATATATATATATTTGGGGCGCCCTGTAACTAACATGGGTGGAAGAGGTAAAAAATATATTCAACAAACTTCTGTTAAAGGAGATCGATAGAGACATCAAGCCGAGAACAGCTAGACTTCAATTTCTTGATAATACAATAGCAGGAGACCAGAAGTTCAATCCACAATACGTTAAATTAAATAAAGGACACCCAAGTGACACAGCAATATAGATTTCGGTGTAATTGAGACCCACAGCTCGGCAAATCGCATTTTGAATTATATCAGCTACAGCTAGTACATTCTCTAATTAAATGTTATACTTTTACATGGATTGTTATTTCAATTAACCATACCATATACTAAACAGTTGATTAGTCAAATTGTATCCTACGGAGGGGGTAGGGAGAGGTGCAGGAGAGATGTTACTTAATAAGACAAGCCGTACGCAGCCTCACACAGCATCACGTCAGATTTCCCAGCAATACCTAATTCACTTCTATGGTAACTCCTTATTACAGAGGCTGAATAAATTCATCTCAAAACTAACATGACCAAGGGTCGCACTAAATCATTTACTACTGTACCTATACTAGATTCATCATTGTTCGCCAGAACATAGGAAATCACTCGCAGGCGAGAAGAATCCTCGCATCACTAAATCTATATGCCTACATACAATATACTCCTGGTATAATGTATATAGCACAAGCAGTGTTTGATGGTGGCCAGAAGTCATTCACCATTGATATGTCTGTCGATCCTACCTTTAATTACTCTTCCCAGTTTAGTTTTAGATACCTAGATTACGTTTATTAATCTCATTCGGTAAACAAGACAAATAGTGTATGCCGTTTACGAAAAGCAAACATTGCTCAAATCCATTTACAAGGCGACCTCTGACACAAACCATACACCGCACGTCTCTCAATCTCTTTACCTCCATACACACTCACAAAATATAAGTACACATTTACAGAATTGTGGCGTGAGGGTGAGGATGAAATAACAGTTATAAGCCGGTGGACAACGCCCGATCACTCACGGCACAAGACAGAACTCCAAGTGAGGAATGTTCAAAAAAATACTCTTTGAGTTCCTCAGCGTTTTAGAGAAAATACTATAAAGAAAGGTTACCTAACTCCATTAACACTTGCAAAATGATCACATATCCCTTTATCCTTCTGTAGAGGTGTACTGCCTTTAACTCTTAAGAAACAGTAAAACAATTCCAGACAAACTGAGCTTCATAAAATAAAAATGTGCCGCATTGGAAAGAAGCTTTCGTCATCATCATCTAAATACCCGTATCCCGCCTGTGGCAGTGGTCGGGTCTACGGGCTCTATCCCTGTACTCCCACCTACTCCCCATCACGCCCCACACTACCATGCCCCTACGTAAAACCTGCTGTCACGTCTGCTCAGGACTCCCATACCGCCCCAAGTGCTTTAATAACCTGTAACCCCGTAATGGACTTAACGAGTTCCTCTTCCTCTCTTCTCATCACATGCCCGTACCATCTCAATCTACTCTGTATATAATATATCTATCATAGCTACCCTAGACAATGGTCTGTAAAACTTCCCTTTCAACTTTTTGGGACCCGCCGATGACACAGGACTCCGCTTGCTTGTCTCCAATTCAACCATCCCACATTGATCCTATAGGTCACATCCGCATCTATTTCCCCATTGCTTTGGAACACTAGGGATTTTGCGATTTCTCGTAACGTGGGCATTTCGGGACGAAAGACGAGAAGTAAAAAGCCTTCTCGTCCTTCCTAGTCGTCTTCAATAAAATAAGGACGAGAAAATCACAAATAATCGCCCTCCTTTCTCACTTTTATTTATGATTTTCGCGTCCATATTGTATTGAAGACCATCGCAAAATCCCCACTGATCCTAGGTACTTATCCTCTTGCACTTTTGGCACCAACCGCGTCCCAGGAGAGGACGTCAACGTTTTGTCCCTGTCTTTCCCAATTAAAAACTAGATACTCTGTCTTCTTCATGTAGAAGGAAGCCTTTGTAAGAACAACAATTACAGCAATTTTTTAAACATTTGGCACAACAGACTAATACCATTAAAGGTGCCAAAAGGAAGCAATGGGAGACAAGAACAGTTATGGTAGCGCAATCTTATCTTCGCAGTTGAGAATTGAACTCAACCCGACTGCACACCAAGAGGGGACAGTACAGCCTTTCCTGTATACAGCATATACACACGCCCTTTACTATCCGCTGCAGAACCAGCCAGGTGAGCAACTACACCATGGAAAACAGGCCAAGGTAGCTTTTCTCTTGGATTAATTTTAAAAATATGGCCATCTGCCTGGAAACGAATTTCTGGAGGGAATTAAATAGTGTTAAAGGCATTAAATTGTTATACATTCGCGATTGTCAACATTTCTTCACAAACGAAACTAAATCATCGCCTTTTGCCAGCTCACGACTTCCACGCAGGGAGAGGTTGAAGAAGGATACTTGCATATAGCAGAACAAACACTAAGATAAATTAAATATGTAGATTCCAGTTAAGTTTTAAGAAAATATTGTAGTACAAAGACATCTGTCACACTATTTTCAACGTTTTCATTTGCCGATAGCACAATTACATTTATCTACCTTAATTAAAAACGAGGCTGTCGTTTTTAATTTTCTTTAATTCAATGTACCCACTCGAGATTACCACATACCTTATCCGCAGTCACTATTAATGTGCACATCGGAATGTAATCATAAGAAGGCGACAGTATGGTCATAACGTGACATACCACTTGGTAATGCCTCACAGATGCCATATTCATTGCCGAAACACCAATCGTCAGTGCCACATTCTGCTTATTACGACACACACTTTGCTTGCTCTCAGTTATACTAAAATTTCACTTTCGCTGAATGCACGTCGTTCACCTATAGGACAATCTTGAAACAATATACTGTAGCTTGGAAAAAAAACTAACTACAAACGGGCTGCCATCGAGTGAGCCTGGTCAGTGAGCTGCTTGAACAGTGTTGCGAAAAAAGGTCATTTATGAAGGATCTGAAAGAACTATCAACTTCTCGAGAGAGAAAATGAAAGACACCAAATCAAATTTGGTAGGAGATTTATTCAATTAATTTATCTCAGCTAAAAGTAGGCTTACGATTTCAAAAGTACAATAACTTCTGGTTTACATCATCACCACCACCACTACCACCCTAATTACAACTCCGGGGTTTGTATACCGCAAAATATTATATGAGCGCACATTTATTTAATAAACCTAGAAAATCGTCTATTTGTAGGAGTTGAGACACCAACTACCTTCTTCACCTTCTCAGTAGGATATCGCTAACAGTCTATCCCCATATGCCAAACAAATAAACACAAAATAACGTTGAAACACGTGGCCAGCTAACTTCTGGAGAACATACAAACACAAACTCTCGTTTTGACTCACGGAATTACATTCCCCCACAGTAGCAGTTAAAATCCAAGAGCACAAAAGGACTATTTGTGGTAGATTTCCTTTAATGGCGTTGAAAATAGAGGTGGTATTTTCCTCCCTCCTTTCCCAAATATGCAGACGATGAGAATGACAGCAACACGAGAAAGAGGGAGTGGACAAAGATTTTGATAGGGGGATAGAAGAAAAATCCAGAATGTAATAAGTACACAACACAGTCATAATACTATGAGGTCTTTCATTTTTTTTACGATTTCAGCTAAAGAAGATGGGGAACACGCCGTTTTTCGTTTAGTATCCAACTGCGAACCAATCGTCTGAACAAAAAAATTAGTTTGGAAAGGGCGTATAGTAGCTGCATAACACGAATCCCACTACATTCTGATCCAAACCATAGGCCCTGTCGTTTCTCTGGTATCTTAAACACAGTATATACTGTACATAGGGACCTACACGATGGTAGATAAAGAGAAGGAAAAACTACATCAAAATAAATGCCAATATTGTTGAATACAAGCAAACAAAAGACTCGTTCCAGTAATAGCTTGGATTCACTTAAATGTTTCAAGAGCAAATCCAACGCCACCCACGGGGTTCTGCATATGTGCAAGGCAGCTCCCTCCTCCTACCAAGGCTGTACATGTATCTATCTTACAACTTTGTGCCCATTTTACAATACTGTTCAGATCATTAGATATGATCACTCCCAACAGTTTTCAACATGATTCAAAGTATATCCTTCTCAATTTTCATTGCTTGACGAGGCAAAATAAGGAAAACCTCCATGTTTTCAACCCTTTCAACTATTAAAATTGAAAATGTTGCATTAACTTTCAAAAATTACATATGAAAGATTGGAGATAAAATCGATTGGCACTGTCAATTAGCTGATGGCAATATTTACAAGGAAATTTAAATTTCACGTATTTTCCGGTGCATGGAGGCATTTCGGCGCTACAGGAAGGAAACAGATACAGTAGGTTGAACTGGCCCCAGGTCGGTGCTGATTACAGTACTAGTAGCAGTTAACTTCTGTACTGTAGTTGGGTAATAATCTACATAAAGCGCAGCACAAATTGCTCAATCACTTTGTGCGGCCAAGTTGCGTTGGACACACCAGTTCCCGTTAAATCACAGAAGTTAAGCAGCGCAAACCCACGTCAATACCAACTTGGGTGGTTGGTAAAGAACGTTGGGTGCTGCAAATTAACCCTCTTCCTCCTCCTTTCACCTACCTCCTCATCTCCCACGGGCAGCCTCCTAAGGGGTTGACCTGTTATGGCTGCCTGGCTTACACCCTAACCCACAAACTAATCAACAATTACTGCGCAATATTTTACTTAAAATGAGGTCGAAAAAGTGACGAGGGCTTTAAAAAGTTGCGACTAGTTCAACGTCAAATTTAGCAAACATGACAACAGAAAGCTAGCTCAATTCCTCAATACTTTTAAAGTACAGTACTCAAAAGACGGAGGTCTTTCAAAACTAAAACAGATCCACTTATGTATAATTCTGAGGCAACAACCTAATAATAATTTGCAAAGTATGAAAGTCGGCATTTTCAAAACCACGACAAGGATCATGAAACCTGTTTGTACGGTTAAGACGTAAGAAATACACCAGTAAATTCGGCATTTCCCACAATTTCCTCCGATTTTAAGGCTAATTTCTCGCCTTTCAGAAACTACGCATTCATACTGATAATGAATGTGCTATTGAAAGTAACATTACTATCACTGAATTTACAAATTAAGAGGCCAAAGTTCAGCCTGTTCTGCTATATCGCATGAGATCAAATAAACGGTTGAACCGTAATAATGTAATTTTCCTTAAATCGGGAATATCAAATTACGTGATTAGGATAAAGCACGAGAAATCGTTACATTTCTGCACTTCGACTGGGGAAATGGGCCCTCAAAACCACATACTGTAAATAAGGAAATAAACAGCGGTGGTAGCACCGTCATCAATTGGGAATTCAACTCATTTCACCTCCATACCGTGCTACATACCACGCCAATTCCTACATTCGCCGAGAACAGCAAGCCAAGAATTTCTAGAAAGCTTTCGGATCCATGAAAAGAAGTAAACTAGAAAAGTAAAATATAGTCAATGAAATGTAGATGACTGACTATGATTGCCATTGGGACTTCGAGAGTGGCCCATTAAGCATAACAGACTGTCATACTCAGTTTCAAAGTACTGTACATCTGCTCCGAAATCAGGAGGCACCCTGTCGCACCAAAACGGGCGACATTGGCATGTCTATCTACTGTTTTCGGTGGTCATAATGTAAAAACTTTTCTTAGGTTCTTAACAACCCCATCTACAACCTACGAAAACATGACAGAAATTTCAAAATTATACAGTATTGAATTCAACAAAATTTTCCAAAGTTGACCCTCGCTAATACATCTTTAACAATGTCAGAAACATTAATAATAAAATTCGGTCGAGATAGGAAAGTTAGGACCTGTATTATCGGATGTCATGGCGTTGATAAAGGACTAAAACTAGAACTATCAGGAGGGTTCTTTGGATAACTTTTCGGTTAAGAAGTAGCATTTTAAGCACCAAGATAAACATCTCATTACACAATGATGTCATGAAAAGCATTTCGCTGTATCTATCATGATTGTTGTAAGATCAGAAATACAAGATTGTAGGTGAGATGACTTTATACACAAGCAAAGTTAGTTACAACTCGTCTCTATTTGCTCCACTATTACTGAGCAGCATCCCTCGTAAATGGGATCGGCCTTCATGAATTTTTAGGGATCTTGTCAGGAATATAAACAGATGGAGATAGGAAAATAGAGAAGGACAAGAGACAAGAATTTATAAACAGAAAGCTGGACGGCGGTTTGTTATGTGAATAGCTGCTGAACTAACGTCACAACCCTTTTAGTCGGGGCTTACAAACTCACAGATGCAAGCAAGGTTATTCTACCTTGGGACCCATACTTTACACCCACTGCACTATGAAAAATTATGGCTAAAAATAAAATTATGTAGAGGTACAAAAAGAAACTACGCCAATACCAATCATTGTAGACAATATACGGCTTTTTCGTCATCCTTTTTTGCGTGCTTCAAAAACTACTTCGATATCAAACAAAACTTGACAACCACAGAGCTACTAAAGCATTTCAAAAGACAGACGTAATTCAAGGTAAATAAAACATTTCACATGCTGAGACTTTTTTGGATAGATCATTTAGTTTAAAATCACCACATCAATCATTTATCGGTGTCTCTAACGTCCCAATTTCAAGTAAATTTGTAATGCACTTTGCATCTTCGGGAAAAAGTTTCAACAACGACGATTTTACACAGCATGAACGACAAAAAAAATGAAACACTGCAAAAGTGCTCATATATTCGCCTGCTGCAGTTGTCCTCTATAAAGTTCAAAAGCAACACTTCAAAGCAGGTGCATACTTTCATCAAATACGGCCCATGAACTAAAAGGTATAATTACTTAATTGATGCCAATCTTCTGCCTGTCATAACAGTGGAGACGAGGATGATGATAATAATAATAATAGACAGAAATAAAAACCGATATACAGAGTGCATTTTTTGACCCCTTGCTCACCTAATACCAAACACGCAACACATGGTGTGGTTTTGTCATCTATGATAACCTGGCAGAGTACAGAGCCTGCTGCTAAAAACCCTCTCTATTCTCAATCATGTAGTACAACTGTACATTGTGGTTGTGCAACGCACTCACGGATGAAGGGATGTGATGCAGAAAGATGATGTCGATGATCACCGTCATCCTCATCATCATCATTACGACGCGAAATGAGAGCATAACAACATAGTGATGCACTTTAAACGTGGGGAATCCACTTTAGTGACAGTTTGAGAAGAGTCTAAGCACTTGAGAGAAAACAAACGTGATTATCATAAGTAAATGGCATTCAGTTTTTATTACGCTTGAAAAACAAAAAAAGAGAATGAGGTAACGAAATTTTAATACAGGAATTTTCCAATATTTGAAATGAACATCATCTATGAATCGTTCACACACATTCTACTACTACTACTTCTAGAGTCAACAAGTACAAGTGCTTTACAGACCACTGTCGACTCTTGAATAACAACAGCTCATACAGTCAATTAAATAAATACTACGCGGAAGCGCATGCCAACGATAAATAAAAGCAAATATCTATTATGTGTCTTAAATCTACCTGAAATTTTATTATCTCTTTCCACTGAAGCTGCCCTTCAAGTCATAAGACCATATAAATCAATGAGACAGCGCACAAAAAAGTCATATTGTGAGTAGTGTGGCGGGAGAGGAGGAAACACAGAACCATGTCACAACCTAAAATATTCACAGTAAGTGCAGTTCATTGAATGTCCGAAATGAAAAACGCAGCAATAAAAAACTCAGGATCGGTAAAGTGAACCACCAACAAGTTCAAGATCATAGTGTTTTTTAGCGCTAAAACCAGTTCAAAATTTCTGATAAAGTGCCCACGGTATCATCGCAAATTACCAAAATAAACGATCTTAACCACTTCATAAGATCAACTTCATTTTTCAACCTAAAACTTTCACCTAAATCTAACAAAAAAAAACAAACTTTTCTTTAAATAAAAAAGTTCATTGAATTGCCCTAGATGACCTCTTCAGTAGTAATAAATTTCTTAGGACGGTAAGCTTCATAGTCATAAGCTCACCTTACTTGAAATTCGAGCTGACACGTACTTTGCAAAATTATGATAGTCTAATTTCAGACATAGTATGAACGCATAAAAACCTATTTTGAACCTGTATGCCAAGCAAATGTTAACAGAAATCCAACTGACATCTCCTAACTTCTTTTTATTTTACAGGGTTAAGTATAACTTTATAATCTATCCAATATATTACACACTCCCACCATATTTTAAAAACAGCTCCACGGATGCATGGTCTAAAATAGAGGTGAGGAAACTTTATTCTGCCACGCGGGTCACATGGATATCTTTAAGGCGGGTGAGATTCGGCAAAAAAAATTAAAGCTGGCTCCTAATTCTGCTCCAATTTGACGTTCATTTTAGCACGGAGTCCTTTTTTGTTTTACGAGAAATCATGCAAAATGCGTGTCGGTAGGTCGCACAAGTAGATCTAGTGGACCGTAGCTTGCCCACCCCTGGTCTACAACAGAGAAATACACTACGTTAGTATATTATGCTAGCCGGTTGGGGAGTAAGACAAGCAGCCAAAACAGGCCGAACCCTAAGGAGGCTGCTCGCGGGTGAGGAAGAGGTAGGTGTAGGGGATATAGGAGAGGGGAAATTAGCAGTACTTAACGTTCACTACCAACCACCCATGTTGGTACTAACTTGGGCTCGCGTTGCCTAACTTCAGTGATCTGATGAGAACTGGTGTGTCCAACGCAACTCAGCTGCTCTAATATGTTAGAATTTAAAAAAAAAAATAAGCGGCCCTAAATGTGAATCATGGTGAAATTTGTGTTGCACGCCGTTTGGAGACAGTTTCCTAACTAAGGAAGGACATGAAAATACAACTAAAAGGATGGGTGCGAGAATGGTTACCTTCCAACACAGATTAGGTCAAGAAGATATACGAACTGAGATCCAAATTGGCTCCCTTCATAAGCCAATAATTTTTCGAACATTACACCACCACATGATTACCCACAACAATTGTTGGCCCAAAATGAAGAATCAAGATAATCAACTTCATACTCGAGCATTTCAGTTATTAGTAAAAGCCCAAAGTCGATTCTCCTTGTCCCATTTTGACCTACTGTGTGTGTAGTTGGTATATTTTACAGATACATACTGTAATTGTTTAACCATGACATGCTAATAGTGGGTTTGGTGTGAAATATCTGATGATGATGATGATGGCAATTTAACAACAAATAAAAACTTACCGTAACCTTAAGTCTGTGAAAGTACTGGTAGTATCACACAGCTTATATAATTCTTTAACTGTCTTGAAAAAAATAGGGTGACCAATAGATCATCGAACAAATTCGTTAAAATCGCGACTGCACTACAACTCCGTAGTTGACATCGTGGAACGTTCTATTTTTAGAACATTCGAACTGAACAGGCATTCGAATTTTAGAACATCCGTATATCGATGGACTCTCTCTCTTTCTGAAGGTTCGTGTTTTAATTTCGATAACTAATTTCGATTCTAATGAATTATGAAGAAAAGTAGAAAGAAATGCACACGCGCTTACACGGACACTTATACACAACTTCGCGTAAACCCGGTTAAATCAAACAAGAAGCCTGAAATATTGAGATGAAAAAAAGTTACTTTTCTTTAACGTGCCAACACTATTTATTGCCGTTGTTGTTACTGCATTCTTCTTCTCTTTCCAACTGGTCAATAATAACAATTTCAAACTTGAGGCCGAAAAAATGCAAACCGAATATAAAATTCAATCGAAAATGTGGACGACTATCGACATGACAGCGAACATCGTATGACCATTGTCGATCAAGCAGAAATAATCATTGGACGGTCAAGGGAAAAAATGCACATATGAAAACCAGGCAACCTCTACAAATAGGCAACAAACTCGCTATACTCTCTCTCACTCTTCAGAAGATAAGTCAAGTAAGTTTCCTCTCATACGCGTATTTCTTCAAAAACAGTCCGAAGGCAACTGCTGAACTTTCCCGACGGAGTTCGATGCACGGATGCAGGCATGCCAAGGTTGTTTGAGCCAGGCACGTGACTGCTTGAAGGCTGCTCACCAAGAGCCGCTCAGAAAAAGACACTAGTTACTTCAGATTGCGAATGGTGGCGCTGTTGTTCAACGTTTGAAATCTCCTCAACCGACCAGTGAAAACAACATTGCATGAAAAAAAAGCGCTTGCTTTTAGCTTATTACTATTAAAGCGCTTGTCATCAGCTGACATTGTGAGTGAGAAAGAAAGAGTAGAAAGGGATTCAGGTTTGTTTTTAGGGTGCCACTGCACACTGCACAACAAACCAGTCTGCAGATAAAAAAAAGGCGTGAAAAGGGAGAGACACTACCCAGTCGCGACACAAAATGGATGCTGCTAAATAAAAAAAGAGGTGAAACAGTGGGACAACTAGAAGGAGGGATAAAATAGATGTTTTTGGGATCTGACTCTGAAAGATGAGAGGTAGAAATCATCTCACAAGTGTCATCTACCCAAGCTCTGCATATAGATACAAAGCCACAGAGTAGTGGAGAGTCAATTTCGACATGAGCACACGCACAGTGCTGAGGTCGGTAAAACTGTAGTCAGTCCAATCCCCTTACTCTCTTTCCTTCCCCACCCCACGAAAAAAAGACTTGTTTATGAAATAATACACAGTAGCTTCATCTGGTTGAACTTTGTTGCTGTTGTGTCGTCTCCCAGTGGCTCCTCCCAAAGACATGAGGGTGTGGTTGGGCTGCTGATTATCATCAACATCATTGTGATAGTGATGTCAAATAAGAAGTGGATAAAAGATGTTGAGGAGGGGCGGGAAAATGAAAATATTAAAAGAGTAACTCAAAGGATGGAGTTGTGGGTATGTATGGCAGAGACAACTAATATACAGTATAATGCACAAAGTCATCTAGGGAGAAAAACGGTGTGGAAGGAAAGGGAGAAGCAAAAGTGCGGAAGTTGTTAAGGACAATAAATTTGCGTTCTTACTATTGATAAAAAAGACATTCTTACAACAATATACATGTGAATTATTTCAATAGTTATCTTGTGAAGTCATAAATTTACTCATCTGTCTCCTTTTCAAGACTTGCCTTTCTGTTTCACGCCTGTCTGCAACTACATGCCCCGTTTGGTTTTGCATATATTTGGTTATTTAACGCCAACCTGTCAAATCTGAAGGCCGTTTATCGGCACCAGAAGTACACTTTTGTGGAATATGCACAGGGTAATTACCACACGGGGCCAGAACTCCAATTTTCATCTGTTGGAAAGTGCACCTACAGATACTACAGTATTACCTTGAAAGTTGGTTAGGATCGAACATGCGAATCATGAGTTTAACGCAGGCTGGCTACCCATAGTGAGCTTCAGAGATAAGTGAGCTGATATGTCTCATTTGGAAGCATTGGGAAGAATATAGGGGTGTCAACCAGGACATTGTTGTTTCTAGCAGTTCTGGATCCTGAAGGAACTACTTATAGAATTGTGCCGCTCTATTAAAGTTCAGTTAAGTTAGTCCTGAGGGGAGAAACTAATTCATTTCTCTCTTATCCCGACTCTGCTCAGGCACGTGAGTTGGTATACATTTTGGGTATATGAGGGCGTTTGTGATTGATGGTTCGCTCCCCATTACATTTGAGCATTCGAATGTGAATAAATGATGCTTTGAAAATAGATGAATGAAAATCTCATATATTTAACATTATTATTGATGATGATTAGTATATTTTTATCTTGTGGAACGCAGTCGCTAGATGGCATAGTTGACATTAATACTAAATATTAAGGATTGCCCAAAGTAAACTGTTTAAAATAATAATGTATGTATTGAAAGGATTAATTTTTAAAAAGCTGTATAGTTAGGTGTGCTGGTATATGCTAGTTCGCCGAGTATGCAGTCCTGGGTTCCAATCCTCTCCTCTCCCTTTAATAGGCATGAGCCTGAGTCCTTTTGCATTATAGTTATTGTGTGATGGGCCAGACACCATGCAATATCGTAACCAACAAAGCATTAATTTACCTGCCAAAAATTTCTATTTTGGTTGTATACTGCAGTGTTGGAACAGTGGGGTAGGTCGGCATCCCCCCACAGTCACTTAGCCAATATTTCCTGCGGGTTCCAGGCGCCTGACTGGGGTGCCCCCAATCAGAGCATGTTTCGTGGCCCCGCAGACCCGACCCTGCCATAGGCGGGATAAGGGTATGATGATGATGATGATGATGATGATTGAAAGGATTAATTTTTTAAAGTATTTTTTTTTAGATAACAGATTTGCCACAAAGCATCACTTTATTTACGTACTAAATGATTAAAAATGTAGATTACATGAGATGACAGTGGAGAAAATGACTAAACAATAAACACTGTATGGAAAGTCCAACAGAGCATTTTAATTTTGAGATCTCTATTCGCCTAATCAGATTAATTGCTTAGTTAAACTTCGCGAGAGCATTTTTCATATTAATGTTTGTTGAAAAGGCCAACAAATAATTTATAAGATTGTGCATGATAATGCGATAATGCAAGAATGTTGATATGTATCGTGATTGGCATCGGATCCACTTGTTGATAATCTTATTAACAAGTACAGATTATATTGACACACACTTTAGTGAAGCGGACAATTTCAATCATCAAAAAATATACATATGACATTAAATTACAACAGAAAGCGTGTGTGTTAACCAAAGAGAGAGAGAAAGGGAGACAGACAACTGACTGGACTACTGGACCTTATCACTGAATACGTAATTAACTAAACCTATGCAGCGCACACAATGTAACAGGATTATTTATACTTTCACATTGGCAATAACAATTATCCTGATCATGCAAGGTTCAGTTTTGCAACGCCTATCACACGTTGCGTGAAAATGAATTACCTTACAATTAATGAGATTGTTTGGAAAACAAAAATTGAATTCTGCAGCATATCAAAATCGCTATAGTGATGGAAATCCCTTATCCTTCCCTTTCCTGCCTCATCCTTTCCTTCCCTTCCCACTTCTAGGCCCATTCTCTTTGAAGAGTTTACTGTCGTTGCTTTTAACAATATTGGTTGATTATATAGACTTATTAAACGCGTTTCAAACTTGGGAATTATCTCAACCCACACTTGTCCCGCGTGGAAAGAGCAGGCCATCGTCGTAGTGAAAACCCTATCTGAAGGAACATAAAGGCCGACAATCACTGGTCATTGCCGAGCACGCAAATGACTCACTTCTGAAACCACCAAAACAAAGCCAGACAATATTCCACCTAAAAACAAAGGAAGGCCGGACTAAAGAATTTTAACGTCCCGCGTCGACAACTTGGAGAAGACGCCCCTGATGCTTTCTATGTTTTAACCTTACCGAAACCCCGTCATCGTTAATCGTTAGCGACTCAGTCATATAACCGGTATAATAGCCCAAAAACATTTGGCGCCAGGGCCGTAACTAGGGTGTGGCGAAGAAGGCGGCCGCCACGGGCGCAACTGGGTTTGGGGCGCAAAATGTTTGTTTTTTTGTCATTATTGGGTTACGGGCAAGCGAAAGTTAGACACTTGCCACAGGCGCTTCGTACCCCCGTTACGGCTCTGTTTGGCGCCCTCCAATTTGTTCCATCTCATAACGCCATGTTTAACTTGAAACAATTTACTTCCCATCCGACGACGGAAGGCACACGTGGGGCTTCACTGTTGCCTGAAAGAAGTATTCCGTGGGCTGAAAGTCAAACACTGCAGCTCTGAGTAATTGAGGAGCGTCACAACACTCAGTACCAGTGCCGAATTTACCATCAGGCTAAGTAGGCTGAAGCTTAGGGTCTCAGCATTTAGCGGGCTTCAAAACTTAAGAAAATTGCCTCAAAAGGGCTGGAAAAGGGTCTCAAAATTTAAATAGCCTAGGGCCTCTCAATATCTAAATCCGGCACTGCTCAGTACTTTCCCATTAATGGTAGGACCAATGCATTCTGTTTCTTGCAAATAACACAGTAGATGCGAATGACTCAAGAGAGGTGGCGAGGCGAATAATGAAATTAAGAGCAAGTTTTGAGACCAGCATGGGGTAGGCCGGCATCACCCCACAGAAAACCCGCTCAGTTTTCCCTAAATGCCTGGCTGGGAGCACCCCAGCGAGAGCAGTCCCATCAAGAATTGGGACTAATATCAGATTAGGGACGTGGAATATGGGGACCCTTACAGGAAAATGGTAGTATGGGGTGGACGGGAACCTGGTGGGAGATAGGCGGGAGTGGAGGGCTAGAACCCGCAGACCCTTAATTACCAGGGTAGTCAACATAAAGAATAATATACATTTGCGAATAAACACATGCCAGTGACATAAAACAATGAGACGAAAGATAGACCCTTGGTTATTTTATCAACTTGTTTGTTTGTTGGAGTTTAAGGTCCCGTCAACTGCGAGGTCATTAGAGACCCGTCCATTGTATAGTTCTAATGCATATACTGCACCGACACTACACTAATGCGACGATTATTGGGTACTAGCAGTACCCAGCTTTCTCGAGCGATCACCCATGTCAGTACTAACTGGGCTTGCGTTGCTTAACTTCAGTGATCAGACGAGAACTGGTGTGTCCAACGCAACTCGCCGCTCCCCCCGACCCTACAACAGTGTTTGATGATGATCAGCTATGCTACAGATTTGGACATAGAGTTGAAGTCAGGAATTATACCCGGGCTGAGACCTAGATCAAATATTTACTATTGAACTACTGTGGGAAAATTTTCAGATACTTTTAAGGTAGTTTTCATATTAGTCTGAGGGATAAAAAATTTGATAAATGCAAAGAATGTTATATGCAAAAATACATAACCGACAAGCATTAATATTAATATAAGTCAGGCTACATCATCATTATCATTAACCCTTTTCCCGCTTATGGCACTGTGCCCATTAGAACACTTTGGCTAGCTATTGAACAGAATGTTGCAACCTCTATGCGTATTTATTGTCGGGGTATTTTTTTTCTTCGTTTAGGGGCGAGTTTCCACACCTGGGACTTTTACCACGTTCACGCTCCGTGTAGAAAGGGTTTTGTTACGTGCAAGTGAAATCGATTACATCACACGGGATCACAATTTTCCACCCGACGATAGGCGCATTAAAGGGCCTCCCTTTGTCGCCGAAAGCAGCCACGGCCAGAATTAAACCATGGATTCCTAATGCACGAATGCAGCACGTTACCTTTAGGCCAGGTAAAACGATTGACTATCTGACGAATCTCGACTTTATCCCCCCTATAAATGTATCTTGTCCGTCAATGTACGTTGGTCAGTGTTACTGCGTAACCTTGCTCCCCAAAAAACTCACAACAATAAGGTGCATATCCGTACTTTGTGAGGTGTACGGAATACGGATGTACCACAATTGGGCTAAGGAAAGCAGATGGGCAAAGAGGAGTTGATTATTTATTATTCGATTGCAGGTTGGGGGCAGAAGGAGGGGAAGTTCAAAGCAGACTTGGGACCAGGTGATGAAATACACAGGGTAAGTAGATAGTGTGTATGGAACCTGGTTTCAATTATGAAAAGTGATGGGCGAGAACTCGCATATCTGACCTTTACCTGGTGATGACGGTGTGGTGATGATAATAGCAGACGTCAGGGCAACGCCTTTTTTTAATCCGACAAAAGGTATACTTGATCTTGATTTTTTTTCTCGAGCTACCAGAAGAAGGTACTACTGATTTGAGCCTGAAACGAACCTGTGGTTATTGCTTACAAGGAAAGTACGGTATCATCCAGTTACAATGACTGGTTTTCAGCTCTCTTGCCAAGAATCGAAATTAGTTTTCTTGACTTTTTCTCATTGAATTTTTTTGCCAGACTATTGAGATTGAAGATCTAATATTGAAGTAGGGTCATAAGAGGGCGTGGAGGAAAATATATATATATATATAATCACATACCACATAAGCAAACTGTACAACTACCAAAATTAAATCGATTGTTAGTGAATTGGCTTACGGCAATGTGATGAAATTTTTTTTCAGTTGCCACAAAATCCGACATTAAAAAAATGTGTGAAGATTTTCAAGATGGAGCTTTTGATAAAAGCAATAGTAATATGTTCATACAGTATTTTTTTTCATGTATGCAATATGGAGTCATTACAAGAAAGAAAAAAAGGTTTATGAAGGCATTAATGCGATAAAGTAGGTTAAAGCTAAGCCGTTTACCCTATTCAGCGTCTTTACGAGGATTCATTTAAATATTTTTTAATGTTTGAAATATGTAACAAATATGTAGCAAGTTTTAGATAACTTCGCACAATTAGCAACAGAAGGCGCAAGTGCTTAGCCACATATTAGAGTTGATAACATTTTCTTTTAGTACATTTACTAAAAATGATTCCAGGTTTTGAGAGGACATTTTCGATTATGTCATGTTCATCATCACTAACCCGTTACTGTCTCTGGCAGAGTCAGGTACTCATTTTTGTTCCACCGGGACACATAATGTCTATTGGGCAGTATTTTTACACAGCTGACTGTCAATCTAACGTTGTACCTAACCTCTTTTCTTATTTTTTGTCGGTCTAAATCGTCCTTGCTGGGCAGGGCCGGCCTTCTCTTTAAAGGGGCCCGGGTGCAAAAATCCTTTTCGGGCCCCAAAATATTTTTTCAAAAGTAAAAATAAAAGGATTCAGAGTAAATGGACTCCTCTTAGATGCCCTCCTATCCATTCTGAGATCCTTCCTAATTTTGGAAGGTATTACATTTTTGGATGATGCCATGTGTCCTAATATGTCGTCATTGCATTTATGAGTTGGTCTGAAAGCTTATGTGGACGTCCACACCTTGGAACATTTTCAGTTTGACCTTATATTATTAAATTATTGACTCTTAACCTCTAATTCTGAGTTGTCCAACCTGTGGCCCATTGACGCTTGTAATGTGGCCCATGGTGCATCATTTCTAATTATGCATTATAGCCTACCTGCTATATAACACCTAACGTTATCTTCACCCGTTTTGGTTTTGACAGCCTGTGGCTGGCAATCAGTTCATGGAGCAGCCGAGTGACCCACAACACCAGAAAGGTTGTACAACCCTGGTGTAGTTCAATGGAAGGGTTGTTAAGTTACGTTTAGGTTATGTTGAATTGGCAGGGTCGAATGAGGGACGTTGCCCCCCCCCTAAAATGACGTATTAAACTTTTAACATTAGCAATGATCTGGGCCCTGATGGGTACTGATGATGGGCCCCCCTCAATCGTGGGGCCTGGGTGCAATGCACCCTCTGCACCCCCCGGATGGCCGGCCCTGTTGCTGGGGCACTTTTCTCAAGCCTTTCAGGACTTAAGAAGGCTGTTTAAAATGCCGGCACTATCTTAAAATTCACTTTCTAATGATAGATGCACTTTAGTCCTCTGTTCGTTTTCCTAAGCATTTTCTCACCTGTGGTACGGTATGCTGCACGTCTGCCGATTGGTGCCAGGAACACACAGGGGAGCTGTTGGTAAACCTAACTGGGTACCGACCTAGTGGTACAATATATAACTCCATGCAGAAACGGTCCTTTTACGAGCTGATTAGGTTCAGGTTCTTAACGACCCTTTTTTACGCGAACCACGGCTTTACTTACCATTCAACGAAGACAGTTGTGGATTTCCTCTTAGGTGAATACACTACCCACCTCATCAGGATCTAACCTGCAAGAGTCATGCATGCAA
This sequence comes from Trigoniulus corallinus, assembly GCA_013389805.1. Classification (NCBI taxonomy): domain Eukaryota; kingdom Metazoa; phylum Arthropoda; class Diplopoda; order Spirobolida; family Trigoniulidae; genus Trigoniulus; species Trigoniulus corallinus. The sequence continues at coordinate 28,334,982 of JAAFCE010008833.1, read as the reverse complement.
CCACTGAGCCACCGGGCCGGCCACTTATGTGTCTCTTTAATTTAAGGCACAACCATCAACCTCGGCTAGTTGACATAAGCAACATTAACAAAAAGCTCTCACGTAGAAAAGGAGTGCCGTATGGGCGCTTAGGGCCTACAACATGTTCAATGGCTATTTTCAGGCGGAATAACCGGACCTGATAAGGAACCTTCTGACCTGATTTATTCGAGCTTATTTAATTCATTGGCCCCTTCCCCATTAGCCGATAATAAAAGCATTACTACGACACGACTGATTCATATGTAGGAAAAGTCTGTTCTAGTTTAGCCTACTATTTTAAGAGCAAGAGAGCTCTTTCTTTGCAGGACAGCAAGAAGCCACCTGCTTCTGCTAGGATCGAACCCATATTCACGAAATCCAGAGAGCAGATGTGCGGATCCAACGAACTAGAGAAAAGAGAAGCAAGTGCAAATCTCTGTAATCAGATTAGGCGAATAAACGTGAAAGAGCAACGTGACGTATGATGAAGGGGGAACAAAAATTCCTGACGATTTACAGCTGCCATTAGATTCCCTTGCTCCTCATATTCATTTTACATACACAAAAGGCAAGACTATGATAGTGAAAAGCTTTTTCATAAATCATCCAGCAGTAGTATGTTATACAGAGGAAAATATGACCCATATCAAAAGTTGGACATGAATGTCGTGATCCCAAAGAGCTTCATTTGGGTGCTTTAAGTACATGAATTTATCACGAGATATAATCAATCACGAATAGGTAGGAAGGTAAGCAAGATTGAATTCCTAAAACGTTTTTGTGTATTATTGCGATGTAGTTGTGTAATAAAATCCCAGTCGGTCCTCTTTCTAGACACAATAACCAAACACAAACAGAATCTAATTTTCTACGTCTGTAAGATTAATTTCAAAACAATATGACGTCAACTCGTACATAGTCAACCAGAAAGTGATAGTAGTCTTAAAACAAGTTGTTCAATCACTTCCTTTCCTGTGATATTTTTCAAAGAACAGAATTTAATTTCCGTATCTTTTGTAGGTAGTTGGCAGTAAAGAAAAAGAAGGGGTGAAATAAAAATTCAAGTGCATACTTCAAAAGAGAGAAAAAAAAAACTAAGAAGAAAAATTGAACCGTAAGCTACAAAAGTCTATATTTCTTACATCTTTTTCATATTTAATTGAGGAGACAGACGAGTTCGCGCATTCATTTGTGAGAAACACTACTAATGCGACAACAGTTTCAAATTGGTTGTAAATTTAAATTATAGAGACTATCTTCTTTGAGATTGTATGAAAAAAATATGTGTATATTTGTTTAAAATTATATTAAAGTAAGATATAAGCTTGAAGTGAATGCATCAAAGCAAGAGCATATACAACTGTTGGTAGTGCTGCTGCCTATTTATTTATGTTGAATAAAAAACACACTCTTTGATTCAAAGAGTCGCTGATTTCAACCATAAAATGAACAACATCGATGAATAAAAACAGAGGGAAAAAAATTATGCATATTAAATCATTACTTTGCAATGCAAAGTGAACAACAAATTTAATATCTCATCTGCTAGAATAAGATTTGTTTTTCAGCATTCGTATATGTAGTATATAGGTTTAGTACATATCATAAATTGGATGATATCGTGCAGAAGAAATTGACTCAAGAATTGTATTTGTAGGATTACTTTTAGGAGACTAGTAGAGAATAAATGAGAGAATCTTAGGGGAAATACAATTACTCAAAATACCTGAATAGGCCCTTGTTTTTGTTGAGTAGTCACAGGTAATGTAAAAAAACAGATTTTTCTTTACACACTGTCATAGCCCTTTGCGATCTGGTAGGGCATTGGTTTGTAACTAGCAACCATACTGCTCCCTGGTGCCTCGAGGGTATTTCATTGGGAGGGGAGTCACTTGGGAAATTCATGTAATGTAGAAAACATGACAGCATAAAGCAAAAACACTGCTGAAAGCACAGCATGGCAGATCACTCCCACGTCTGTGTCCTAGAAATAAAACTAATGGTAAAACGGGAGAAACCATCAGTAAGTCCTTGATCAACACAGGACTGCGCTGAGTTAACTCTAATGCGTGAGTTTTTCCATGGGTTTGCGTCGCCCGGGTGCGTTTTTTCTACTTCTGTGTACTACAAACCAGCTTCCTGCTCAGGGCAGGATTGGGCACCCGTTTTAGTCCATAACACCCACCATACCATCAGTGGCGTCACCTTCCCTCTCCCGAAAAAAGCCGCTTCTTCTGCTTTGGTGTCACCCCCTTTTCTCATGGTGTGAGTGGTGTCACCCGGTGCGGCCCGCACCCTCTAGTGACCCCACTGCATACCATAACGTCTATAACATTTTGTCCAGCAGTTTTTGAGAAATTTCAATAAAAGTTTTTTTAATCTCTTAATTTTAGGCATGATAGTAAATGCCTGCTTCTAAACCTATGGATAATTAGGTTTTCTGTAAGTGGAAAACCGGTTAAAGGAAGAAAAAGAAAGCTTGTTGTTCAAGGATTTTTTCAAGTTCCAGGAGCAATTTATATTACAATTTTAATTATTTTCTTACCTTATGATACTATAATTACAACAAACAGCCTGCCACAAAGAAATAATGAAGTCCAATATACTTTATACTAATTTAATTGACTCCAAAAGTGGTTGGTTGGTTGGCTAGTGCAAGTTTAGCACTTGCAGTATAGAGAAGAGAAAACAGCATTTATTTGCAATTTATGAACGGTAAGCGTTGTTTAGAAAGAGCAATAAAAACTTTTTTATATAGAGAAACTGCAATGCATCCTAGACCAAAAATGCATGCTCATAACCACATCAATGCGATGAATGTGATCTAATTAAGATGGTAATTTGAGAAGTTGTAAAAATAATCGTTGTACTTGGGTAAGAATGAATGGGCACTTAAATTTTACAATTTCAAATCCTGCATCGTCCAGAGAGGGCCCATTTTTGTTATACCCTCACTAACATAACAAGCAGTCAACTTTAAATTGTTTTGAAAGTTAACTTTTTTCAGCATCATGAACTGCTGTGTTGTTATTCACCCTGTCACCGTTTCACAAGGCCTTTCAAACGTTAATAGTTGTGTAATTTGGCTTTACTACATATGCACACCTTATTACTACATGTCTCTTACCCTTAACAAGGGTAGAGGGACTTCTGATCTTCAATGTCTAAGAGATCTAAGAGGGACTTTTAGTAGCTCCTGCGCACATTTTTGAAAAACTGCTCAAGTGAAGAATTAGATTCTCTACTTTCTGTACAGAAATGGTTCTTTACATGCAATGGTCATTACATGCACTAAACAGGGACGTGGTTTTTTTTCTCAGGGGATTACCAACTCGCCCAGAAGACACCACTGCTATTCTGTTAGGAGAAAGCGTGCAGCTGTAATACGCCCATGAATGTGTAATATTCTGGTATCATCGAAAGAGGATGTATATAATAAAATGGGGATCGTTGTTCCATAGTCCTTCTGGGATTATAGAACAGAGAGGACTCACCATTATTATTCCAATGAAAGTCTCTGGGATGGCGACAGCCCGACTCTGATAGACTCTTCCAATTGATTCATCGTCCTATCCCAATCAAGCCAGATTCTGGAGTTCGGTGTTTAACATACAATAGCTATCGTACACCCACACAATACTTCGAATGAAAGGCTCACCTGAAGCATCTGCCTTCTCATCATCATCGAACATTTGCTCCGTTTAAGGCAGGGTCGGGTGTGAGAGTTGAGGTCATGCAGTCCCTCCTTGTCCTTTTCCACGATAGATCTCCGTTCACCCTACATAACAGGTAGGCGCTGCCCCGTTATAACTATGGAAGGACCATAGGTGGAGGGTAAGAATTCGCCGGGGTAAGTGGGAGACCTGGTGAAAACCAGCGATTCAAGTACAGTGTCTGGAGCAGCATGTCTGTATTTTATCAGTTATTTGTGCAGTGTTACAATGTGAAAGAGACTAAAGTCTCAGTTTCCCAGAGAGAGAGAAAAACTGCCCCGAATGTGCCATAAAATTTGACTGCTTGTTTTCCTTTTGCATCTAAAGTCTATGACAAATTGAACGTCTGTAGAATCGCTTCATTAAGTGAATGATGGTGTTCTCTGGTCAAAACACGTGGTGATAAATTTGGCCCCCAATTCGCAATTTCTGGATAATTTATAAAATTAGTACACTTTTTTTCCACAGAGAAAGTACAATGAACTAAGATGAAGTAAATGGACCATAAAGTAAAGTGAACTATAATGGTAGGACCGTATTTCAAATGAGATTATTATACAACGGTTGGACTCAGGAAAAATGCAGGACAAGGTTAGTGAGGTTTCCCATGCAAAAAATTGGAAAATTGGCTAGATGTAATGTAGATGGCTGCCGTATATGAAATGAGGTTTCACATCGATTCTGATAGCAATTTTCTTATTAAAATTTATGCTTTCAATACTAACTAATAGCATAAATCGCAAGCATAACGTCATTAAACACTTTTAACCCTTCGTCCCGCCCCCCACTTCAAGAACGGTTAGACTCTAAGAATTAACCAGTTTCAATGCACAATTTTTTTACATATTGCCAAAATGCCATAAACTTATGAAGCACTTCATAGTTGCTCTAAAAAAATTTATTGTTATGTCACGAACAGTGTGAGGTATTCATTATACGTAATAGACAAAGATATCACGCTCGAGTATTTTAGTTTTTCCTTGCATGGAAGTGGCAGAATTGCAAATCTCAAAATCCCTAAATACAGTATAAAAATCAAGCAATCCCTATTCGCAGTACTTCTTCTCTACCTAAATCTTTTCCAATACAGTATATGACAGGTTGGGCTGCAATGTGTACCACATAATCGTAACAAACATGCTAACTGAATCATCATCATTATTATACCCTTATCCCACCTGTGGCGGGGTAGGGCCTGCGGGTTCTAGTCCTCCACTCCCGTCTAAACATGCTAACATTTCCACCTTATGGTAGGTTCGGAAAACTTAGTGACTGCAGATAGAGAAAGGACTAAACTATATTAGAGGAGCGATAAAAAAAGGGAGGGCTAAAGATTAACATGAAGACAGAGTATTTAGCTTTCAATTGGGGAGGACAGGGAAATAACGGTGACGCACGATCGAGGGGCGAACTGGTGAAAAAGGTGCAAGAGGTAAAGTACTTAGGCAGTGCCGTAACGAGGGCGTGGCGAAGAAGGCGGCAGCCATGGGCGCAACTGGGTTTGGGGCGCAACATTTTTAAGTTTTTTGTCATTATTGCGTTGCGGGAAGGCGCAAGTTAGACACTTGCCACAGGCGCTTCATGCCCCCGTTACGGTACTGTACTTAGGTTCCACGGGGATTGGGAGATACCCTCGGATGTGACCCGCAGAATCAATAGGGGTGGCTGAAATGGAGACAGGCAAGCGGAGTCCTGTGCGATAGGAGAGTCCCAATGAAGTTGAAAGGGAAGTTCTACAGGGCAGTGGTTAGGCCAGCTACGCTATATGGATCAGAGTGTTGGGCAGTGAGGAAGAGCCACGTCAATAGAATGCAAGTAGCCGAGATGCGAATGCTGCTGTACATGAGTGGGATGTCCAGAGCTGATAATACTAGGAATGCGCCATATTAGAGATAGCCTGGGGGTGGTGGATATCGCCGAAAAAAATGAGGAAGAATAGGCTGAGGTGGTATGGACAAGTCATGAGAAGAGGGGAAGAGGAGCTCGTTAGGTGCATTTCAGGAATACAGGTGGTCGGTAGCACCCGGGGTAGGGGAAGACCGAAACGGACGTGGGAACAGGTTGTCCGTAAGAACTTGGCTGTCTGTGGGGTGGACGGGGACCTGGTGGGAGATAGACGGGAGTGGAGGGCTAGAACCCGCAGACCCGACCCCGCTACAGGCGGGACAATGGCATGATGATGATGATTCCACCTTATGGTAGGGTCGGAGGTATCAGGAACACGAGAGAACTGTTGGACGGTAGAAGTAAGCCGCCTGCCGATCTCTAGTAACAATGACCTATTTTCTTATTCAGTGTGGATAATTTTCTGCTTGGGATGCCAGGAGGGATTTTACAAATCGTAAACACCACACAGGACCACGGCTTTGTTTTCGATTAGGCATAAGGCGCGCTTGGGGCTTCCCTCTCCCTCTGAAAGAAGGCAGCCGCCTCAACAATGGACTGGACTCACTGAGGCAGAATACATGATTAGTTATTTTAAACTTATGAAAAAAAAATGTCTTGCACTCAACAATATATGAAATGTACATTTTTTAATGGGGGATATAAATTAGGGAACTCAAAATATTGTAAGGGTAAAGAATATTTCCATTATCCCCAAAAACCTTTTCGGTAATCATATCCGACCTTTAGTCAATTTTAGAGACGCCCATAAGTGAACAAAGCAGAACATTTTTTAAAGTTAGAATCACTTCGTGAACTATACAGGGTGCAATGTTTAAAGTAACCAAAGAAGCCAGCCCACCTCGGTCGAGGTTCGATATTGGACCGAGAGGTGTTGGCTTCTTCCGGGCGAGAGTGAGGTCCCGAGTGCGCCTTCTTTCGGATGAGAAGTAAAACCGAGGTCCCGTGTGGTGTACGATGTCATGTGCACGTAAAAGAGCCCTCTGTACGACGCAACCGGTAGATGAGGCAAAAATTTCCAGTTGTAGGACCCTCTCCCCTTGGCGTCGGTGGAATCCCCCAAATAACGAACAATAAACCGGCGATAAATAAGCGTAGCGGTTACAGCTTTGGTCGTCAACCGGCTGCGGAAAAACAATGAACAATATATCGCCCTTGTGTCCATTCAGAGGGGCAACATGGGTACCCGACCCTGCCATAAGCGGGCAAAAGAGTTAGGAGTTGCTAATGCCCTTATTTCAAAAACTATGTTTGGGGAAAAAGTTAAATTTTAAGGTTGAGGGATTCATTTTCTAAAACAGTTAGGAAATTTCGGCAGTAGATTTTTTCAGCAACATGCAAAGTTACATAGATAGGGGTATTTTAACTACCGCATCACATAGCTCTCAAAAAAATTTGTCCATCGCCGCCCTACCCCATTAAATTTAATGCAGTTCTAAATTGTCCGAGCCCCCCTCACGCCCTTGGCATTTTCCCCATTGCCGATGCTATGACTCTGCAACAAGGTTTCTCGAGAAAGCCAACATTTATAAAAGGCCCCACCAATCAGAGAAATTTGGGAACCCTAGGACTATGAACATTTCAAATGATCGATAGACTGCATTGCAAGGAAGTACATCTCAAATTAGCCGCCCTTTTGCAATTTCCCGTCCTTGGCAGCCGCCTAGGTTTGCCTGCCCCATGAGCCTCCTGTGGTGAAGGATCAAGGTGAGTCCAAGTGGGTAGGAGACTCTGACTCCGATTTTGAGAAAAAAAAGTATGGTCTTGCCAACAGGACCATACATGAATTTGAAATGATAACATTAATAATTCTGCATTTGTCTCCTTATTGTTGGTTATCCCCACAGTTCCCAACAAAGGAGTGTTGATGATGGAATGATAACACGTTATGAATGACTGCCTGGCTGAAAACTTGCAAACAACATTTTAATAAATGGAAATTTCTTTTAGCTCAAACAGGCCATTAATTTATTTATTTCATCAAGTTATTATCAGCAATAATGGTTCTTATGAACAAGCAATTTATAATGAGTAGGACTTGACGACGAACCAGGGTCCTGTCAGCCATACAAGGTGTTAACAAAATTTAGAAAACACTACGAGTACTATGAACTGTCAAAAACATGATCGTATTAAAAAATCTAATAATTCATACCATTTATAATAAATTATAAAATTAATGATGATAATGCATGAATAATTCACTATGCTCGTTAAAAGCACTACAAAGAAATGAATTGCAACGCCCACGACATGAAACTTTACAGACACCCTATTTGAGAGCTTATGGCATCATGTGCCCGAATTAAGCAAGACTTTTAATGGGGACTATACAGCATTTATGTATAATAGATACAGGAAGAGAGAAAGAGAAAACGTGAGCGACCAACTGAGCCGACATCCATGTCGTATGTATTTGCATAACTAAGTTTTTTTGTCGATGAAAAGGTGATTTTGTTTCTACGCAGGGTCATTAATTATGAAAACGGAGGACGAGCAGAAGCAAACATAAACACCGATCATCGTGTCAGTCCGCCACACGTACCTTTAAAGGGCACGCAAATATGCGTGTGGACCACACGAATGAAAAGAGGAGCAAAAGAGTCGTCCCCTCTTCCTTCTTTCTCCTCTTCTCATACCCATAAACCACAACAAGAAATAACGACAAATATCTGATTCAAAACATTGATGGTTACCTATCATTCCTTATTTTTTCCCCTTGTTGTTCTCCTTCTACTATTTCTTTACTCATCAATTATTCATTCGGATCCACCCAACCTCTCTTACCCCTTTCGATTTTCTACTTAAAATAACTCATCATCACACCCTTTTCCCGCCTGCGGCAGGGTCGGGTCTGCGGGTTCTAGCCCTCCACTCCCTTCTGTCTCCTACCAGGTCCCTGTCCACCCCACACACCGCCATATCCTTACGGACAACCTGCTCCCATGTCAGCCTCGGTCTCCCCCTACCCCGAGTGCTACCGACCACCTGCATCCCTGGTATGGCCCTAACGAGGTCCTCATCCCCTCTTCGCATCACGTGTCCATACCACCTCAGCCTATTATAATACTAAAATAACTCCATCTAGAAAAAGGGTAACAGACATATTTTAAGAGAAGAACCAAGTTAAGCAGGCTACAGTTCAACCTCCTCGTAGGACGGATGATTTTTGTTTGTTTTTGTTTCGTTGGTGGTGTTTTAGGGCCCTTCAACTGCAAGGTCATTAGAGCCCCGTCCACAGCATAGTTCTAGTGCAGTGACTGCACAGACACTACACTAATACGACGATTATTGTGTATTAGCAGTATCGAGTTTTTCCAAACGGCCACCCATGTTAGTACTAGCTGGGCTTGCGTTGCTTAACTTCAGTGAGATCAGACGCAGTGGCGTCGCTAGGGTTGGCGTCACCCGGTGACACTACGGTGTCACCCCCCCTCCCGAAAAAAGCCGCTTCTTCTGCTTTGGTGTCACTCGGTGCAGCCCGCACTCCCCCCAGTGACGCCACTGATCAGACGAGTACTGATATATCCAATGCAATAAGCCGGAGCTTGGGAAGGCTGAAGTTAAGCAGTGCAAGCCCACGTCAATACCAACATGGGTGGTTGGTAAAGAACGTTGGGTGCTGCAAATTAACCCTCTTCTTTGTCCTTTCACCTACCTCCTCATCTCCCGCGGGCAGCCTCCTAAGGGTTCAACCTGTTATGGCTGCCTTGCTTACTCCCCAACCCACGAAACTAATCCAGTACTGCTAATACCCAAAAATCGTCGCATTACTGTAGTGTCTGTGCAGTCTCTGCATAAGAACTATGCTGTGGACGGGGCTGTAATGACCTTGTAGTTGAAGGGCCCTTAAACACCAACAAACAAACGAGCAATAAGCCGGTCCTAGGACGGATGATAACTAGCTGATTCAGAGCCTTGGGAGTTCTGAGAGTTTCTGGCTGTCTGATTAACCTTAAGGAGATGATAGTCTATAAACCATTTTAATCTTCTTCCATCTAATGCTGTATTATAATGGAGGCTTTTATTTTTAAATTATAGACTCAGGAAACAATTGCTGTCATTTAATTCTGGCCTCCATTTTTTTAGAGAGTTGATGGACAAAATGAGTCCATTGAGACACCTCCTACGCTGAAATATAACTTATAAATACTACTAGTACTACAATTTATAATGGGCGAAAGCGAGGTAGGTTTTTTGTTTCTTTTTTTCAAAAATCAGGTTATAATGAACTAAATAGGTGCATTTCAAATGGCTATATGATTATAACCCATTTTTCTAATACAGGTTTGCAGTATTATAGTGCAAATATAAGTAATGCCGTACTTAGGTGCTGCTGTGATACTCAATAATGAACAAAGTTGATGATGATGACAGGGTGAAACACACATATTCATTCTTATTACTATTATTATTACACAAATGCATGACAGAGAGAGAGAAAGGGAGGGAGAAACGATGCTTATAAAACTATCGTCAACCATTTTTAATGACAATGATGTTAGGCCAGGGAAAATTTAATTGGAATTTTGGAAACTCATTTTGAGCAGACCAAACTTTTAGTAAATAAGGGCAAATATTTGCAAACATAAAGGGAGAGAGAGACAGAGAGAGAGAGGGGAGTAGAAGGGTAGATGGAGGATCTGACCTGCGAGCTCGCACACACACATATATAGAGTTTGGCCCTAAATACACAGTATGTGTGTATGTATTTACACTTTTGAAAGGTACACACTTTTAACAATATCGTTAATTATTTATTATCTGAATAATACATGTGCATTTGATGAATTATACAACTGTTAATGGACAGCATCATCCAAATTGTGGACGCAGGATCACCAATAATTTAAGTCTCAACACAGGATCAAGTTACGAGGACGACGAAAATTGTTATACAAAATGTAGTGAGGTTTAGGAAAGGAGTGGCAGGGAAAGGGACTGAGAGGGTAGAGAGAGAGAGAGAGAGGGAAAAAAAAACTTCGCAAAAATTTCCCATCCTTCATCCTCCTCCGTTTGGCCCATCCTAGCAAACCGTCATTATACGTGACCATCTCTAACCACTATTTATGCAAGATGAGTAACCCAATTGATGGATATGTGAAACGACGCAGAAAAATAATAGGCTCACACAACCACGACATTCGCAATAAATATGCAAAAAGGGTAGGTTATGTTATGTGGCCCATCATCGAAAATGATGCCATGAATTTCTCACCAATGAAATTATACTTTTTTTTCTCTCTCACTCTCACTACCGCCACACTAGTCCATTACCATCATTACATTACACCCCTCCCCTGTAGCAATCCTCACAAATTAACACTGTCAATTTATTATCTTCAACTTATAAAAAAATTATTCAACTTCGAAAGGGCACTGTCCGAAATTAAATGGCGTCGTTACGCTGTCATATCAACACTCATAAAATAAACAGCAACAAACGTCTAAAAACTAAGTAGTAGCTGATACTATTTCTAACACTTTTCAACATATTTAACATTCTTTACATTCCCCCATGCATGTAGAGAAGTTTGATGGACTATCGGCTATCAGCCCTCGCTGATGACCCCTCTTGAGTGCAAGTTCAACTCCACAACTCAACTCTAGACTGTTTATATCAAAGAAATAACTTCCACTGACTAAGAAGGGGGTACTCGTCAGTTGATCAGTGGAAGTCCCACATGAGGAAGGGAACTAAAGTCTTGATTGACCTTTCGGCATCGCCAAACTTTCCAAATGAAGATCACCTCGGAATTAGAGAAAGTCATCATCATCATACTTTTATCCCGCTTGTGGCAGGATCCCGGTCTGCAGGATCTTAGCCCTCCACTAACGCCTATCCCTCACTACGTCCCAATATGCTGTCATATCCTTTCGTACAACCTGCTGCCTCGTTTGCTTTGGTCTTTCTGTGCCTTGATCCTCGACCAAGCTAAAGAATAGACATTGAACTATCCTAAAAAAAATTGATGATGACAATCGATAATAATAATCAGTAATATTTGACAACAATAATCTTATCGAAATTTCTAAATTTCTTAGTCAATTCTTGACGTGACACTATTAGGCCAAATTACATCTTATACAAATGGCAAGGAAAGAGATTAAAAATTGAATAAGAAAAAGGGGGTCAACAGTCTATTATGTATAAATTGTGCGTTTTTGATAGAGGAAGAGGTTCGAAAAGGTCTTTTGACATAAATGTTGGCTGACGGCAGGTGCAACAATTCCATAGTGAAAGCATCACAAGTAACATCATCAGCAATCATCAACTATCATCAACATTATTATTATTATTATCACAGGAATACAACCAACCAGTGTCAAAAAAGAGGAGGAGAAGAAGCATAAAAAAAGACGTTATTTAAGGTACAAGTGCAACAGTAATCATTTGTCGCTTAAGGGTGAAAACCCAAGGATATATATAAAAAAAAACTTATTTGAAAGCTGATCAAACAATAGCACCGCGGCAGATGGTCAACTTCGCTGAGTCACCTTACAGCCCTTTTGGGCTTCAAGAAGAGCGCTAAAGATGGGGCGGAAGGTGCAAAGTAAGCACTTCTAGAAATCTTAAAACAGATACTGAATGCCTCACCAAGAGGGTAGCCCAAGAAAAAATTTAAGGATGTAATCCAAAATGCAACAACACATGGCTTAATTTTTCAAAGAATTGTAACAAATTAACTAACCATAAGGACATTTCTTTTATGGCAAAGACAGCTGCATTTGAGCAGGGCACAAAAGCCTTCTTGCCCCCCACAAACCTATTCCCTAGTTTGGGTTGTAGAGTTAATTGCTTAGGCCATTTGCAAACACCAGGGGGCCAGGACAAGATTTAACACCTTGATAATTCATCCTATGTGTGGGGAAAGGGTTTTATTTACATACAGGTGACATCACTGACATTATGTAGCTTACATCACGATGCACTCTGAAATTTTATCAATGAAATAAGATAATCTACTACCCTCGGGAATCGAACCTGACTTACGAGTTTGCAAACCAAACTTTGTATATGTTGAGCCTTGAAACTTCATAGGCAATGTCTAGTTATCCACCTCTAATTCGTCTTCAGAATCCTATTACTACAGCCAGGGCGGACTGGATGGCTTGTGGAGGAATTATTAATGGGACCCCAAAATGTTTGCAAATAAATTCTGCTATCAAGTTTTCTTGAAAATTATAAAATGAAAAGCCCTTATGAGTGTTGGACACACCAGTTCCCGTGAGATCACTGAAGTTAAGCAGCGCAAGCCCACATCAATACCAACAAGGGTGGTTGGAAAAGAACGTTGGGTGTTGCAAATTAACCCACACCTTCATCCTTTCACCTACCTCCTCATCTCCCGCGGGCAGCCTCCGAAGGGTTCGTCCTGTTATGGCTGCCTGGCTTACTCCCCAACCCACGAAACTAATCCAGTAACCCTAAGAGCAGGGAGCTTCGGTCTGAGGGGAGCGGTTTATTGCGTTGGACACACCAGTTCTCGTCTGATCACTGAAGTTAAGCAACGCAAACCCCAGCTAGTACTAACATCGGTGGCCGCTTGGGAAAACTGAGTACTGCTAATATCCAATAATCGTCGTATTAATGTAGTGTCTGTGCAGTCTCTGCACTAGAACTGTGCAGTGGACGAGGCTCTAATGACCTTGTATGTGAAGGGCCCTAAAACACCAACGAAACAAAAATTCGGTCTTGAGCCGGCTATCTGCGCTTCTACTTGAGGTGCAAGAAACGCGAGTTTGACTGGCAGTCATGCAAACAGTAGCTCAACAGTGGCGATCTGTTGCAGCAGCATCTGTTTGCTAGCCAAGTGGATTAAGTTCGATTCCTGGTCTTAAATACGTGCGTGACATTACACTACTGTTTTTCTGAATAACCTTGTTCAATGGGACAACAAATTCTTGCAACCTCATTAAGCAAATATTTGTAACTGATCGTTTAAAGGGATTTGGTAGCATTTAAAAATGCAAATTTTTTTTCTAAAGCAACTGTAGGAGAGGGTTGTGATACTGCGCGAAAAAAAATTGAAAATATGAACTAGGCCTATAAAAATAGTATGATCAGAAATTCAGACATCAGTTCTGAACAACACAAATGCTTTTTCTATTGATTCATTTAACACCAGTCAGTTCAAATCTATCTGAATCATCTTGCAGAGAAAGACAGAATCAGACTGCATTATTATTTACTTCACACCAACCCTTTTCTATCATTCCCACCCCTGAAAGAGAACAAACAGTTCCTCTACACATTTTTACACTTAATGATATTCATATTTTCTCATAACTATGTACAGAAAGGCTGTGTCAAACTGTTTATTTTCCTCCACCCCTTCAATAATGAACCTAATTTTGTCAGTGCGCCTCAGCAGTATCCCACTGCGATACTGCGTCAAAGGCACAATTATGATATGGGGGTCATTTAGATACCGTACTAGGCAAAAGTAGATGAAGGAGAAAGAGGATGGATTCGATCGTCATGACATACCTGAACATTTTTATGATTATTTTGAATTAATGTACCAAATACCGAATACGCGACATAACAACACACTGGATATTTGATGCACAATTACCCCTTCTCCGGGCATGCACTTCTTTTACTAGCTAAAATTAAGTTATGCTTGGATAGCCATTCCTTCCTTATCCCCGTTATCAACCCATTCATATTCAGTAACATACAATCCCACCACTCCAGTCAGTAAAGCTGCATGTCCTAAATCTAGATTTACACCTTTCCAATGGCTGTATCCATCAAAGGTAAAATAAAGATGACGGCAAATGTGTTTTCCAGACAGTGTACTCTATCCCCACGAGGAAAAGACATGTCTGTAACAAAATGCTACTCCCAAACTGCGGGCGTTTTCTTATCAAAGAATGCTATCTTGCATCAGAGAGCCCCGTTCATAGTAGTTGGCATCTCAAGCAGCTACTTGATTCATGGTAAATTCCAGCACCAACATGATCCTCCACTATCAACATCCCATCATCGCCCACAACTGCTCATTTTTAGTATCCGTTGTGGATAATGGATCATGTCTCTTATGATCATTAGGTGGGCTTTGTTCGGTTTTCAGTCGGTTTCATCGTGGCGTAGAAATTCCTATAGGAAACGGTTGGTTACGTGTATATCCACTATACTATCATCAGCACTTTCTTTACTTACATTCCATGGAGGAAATCCCTCGTGGTCATGCCATGGCCTTACTTATATCAGAAATTGGTGAGAAGTGTGTGTAACTTGCCTTAAGCCGTACACACACATACACACAGACTGAAAAAAAAGATTAGGTCATTTGAAGCGGAAACATTGCCATGAATTCCCTTTAATGGGTGACCAATGAATGATGTGAAAAAGACCAAGAAATTGCCTTCCTATTTCGGGCTCCCCCTCCACTCCCTTCCACTCTTTAAGGCTTTTCAGCTACCTTTAGACATTAAATTCACCCTAATGGGGCTTACTGTGATGCTTGGACAACATCATCTATAAAGAATGCCCTTTGAAATATAAGGGGCACCTAGCTGGATTTCTTTTAATGACATGATTTTAAGTGTTAACGTGCAAACGTGATAATTTTACTGTAATTACGTGATGTGAAAGAGATAGTAAAGCATAAACCAAATGTGTTTGAAGTTTCGACTACAGTTTAGTTATTTTTAGTTTCAGGTTTACCATAAACCCTACTCCCGCCTACGGCAGGGCTGGACGCAAATTTATGTCCTATCGGGATACACGAGCGATCTATTGGATGTGTTTTAGGCAGACGTTGTCCCTAACCCTCCCTCTCCAACGCCTAGATAAGGACGAGCTCCAACATTGGGGAATTTTGCCAAAACTAAACGCCCTATGTAGAAAGGGTTCTTTTACGTGTAGGTGACATCGTGCACACCACACGCGGTCATAGCTTTCATTCCTATCGTCAGGGCCCTCTCTAAGGAGGGGAGGCAACCCGGACATTTGTCCGGGGAGCTAGCCTGGTCAAAATGGTTAGCTTGTTTCTAGAGAGAAAAGCTTCAGCATGTGGTTCTTTGAACGAGGAGCTGAACATGTAGTCTTTCGTTGGCCGGTCTTTTTATTCTGTTGTCTTCTTTCAGAGAGGGATCTCTTACACTTAACATCTACTCCATGTGGAAAGGGCACCACAGGAACACAGCTTTACCCTGCTTATCCAAAATAAGCCATACACCTCAACTAGGATCGAACCTGGAACCACGATGCAACTACGCTATTTGATAGTTCCAATTTGGCTCGTAATATAGTTTCTAAAGTAAAAAAAAATACTGACATTGTGTATACTGCACTGAATAAAGATTTTTTTTGGCTCTTTCAAGATGCTATTCCCAATCTTTTTTTGGCAATGCCCCACCTAAACTCCTCAAAAATCCTGTTGGCCTCCATGGTGACATATAGATATTTATTATTATTCAAGAAGTGACCTCTTTTTGACTGGATGAAGCCAAAATGATAACTTGTTCAGGACACAGTTGGACAGTAAGATATACTGAGGACGAAATCCCTAGGAAATTGTAAAGAAAATCGCAAGTTACGAGTTAATAACATTCCTGAATCGCCCCTTTTGTAGGGCGTGCGCCCCACGTTAGGAACCACTGTGCTATACTATCGTTTTTCTAGCAGCGGCTTATTGCGTTGGACACACCAGTGCTCGTATGATCACTGAGGTCCAGCAACGCAATCCCAGCTAGCACTGACATGGGTGGCCGCTTGGGAAAAATGGGTACTGCTAATACCCAAAAATCGTCACATTAGCGTAGTGTCTGTGCAGTCTCTGCATAAGAACTATGCTGGACGGGGCTCTAATGACCTTGTAGTTAAATGGCCCTAAAACACCAACAAACAACAAAAAAAGCTTTTTTCTACGTATAAGCACCGAAACAAATATCACGGTCTACGTCAATCGCATTCATCCAGAATATTAGAAATCAAAAAATTAAAATCTCCTAACCTTTTAATATATTAGCCTTTCAAATCTTCCCACTACTGCCTTCATTTGAACCACAAACATGTTTCCTAACTGCACTGCATATACATACAAGGATTCGTTACTCAAGTAGTGTCATTTAACGCTGAAACAATACCAAGTGTAAGTAAAAGCTCTGTTTTTCTCTGGTTTCGTTACTTCTTTTGTTGTTGTTTCCTTTTTCTCTCTGTCTACTAAAATAAAATCTTCCAAAGACCCCATTCTCTTCATTTTTTATGCACTAGCTAAGAAAGAAAGAAAGTTTATTGCATGATATCTAAGGCGTAACTAATCCTCCTCTCGACTACTACTAATCTTGAGCAGCACACAAGCACAATATTTGAACAACCAGCACCTCATTTTGTGCATGAAATCCGTACAAAGTAAAGATAAACAGGATGCCACTGACTGTATCGAGAATCTAGATATGTACACACAAGAGAAAAGTCATCTAATCTTCCGGGCACTCAGTGGTCTAAATGTTTAATGCATTCCCGGTGAATATATTATTCCATAATGGCACTATACTTCCCTCCTGCCAATGATCCTATGGGAATTGCAATGCAAAGGGAGCGCACAACATTACTTAAAATGGTGTACTTTTTTTTACCCTCCCTTGTATGATAAAAAAGCAAAGGTAGGAATCAAAGTAGTGCCCCACCCTACCTCAATGAATGGCAGATAGGAAAGGAGAATGTAATGGGCGAATAAAAGTTGCCCACTATTGAGTTTTATTAGGAGCACGTGGAGCCTTAAACATTAAACTCTTTTAGGTTTTCGTGCTGAATGCCAACAATAAGGCATATAAAGTAGCTGAATATGAATCTCAACAAATTCCTATTAGCATCTACATGGTACAACATTTCAATAAGTGAAATACACACGCACTTGCTGAAAAAAAAGTACATAATATTGGATTGCATTTGTATATTCACTTAGTGACATATCTCAATGTTACTAACATCATTATTATTTTATATACTAAATCTTTCCACTCGCATCAAAAGAAACGACTCGAAATTTGAATTGCATAAAAATTTTACCGTTGAGAGAGAGAGAGAATGAAAAGATTGAAGGTAGGACGACGACCTATTCCAGTTTATTATATTAAGTGCTAAAATTGGACTCCCTACCATTATTGTAATTCAAACTAATTTCGTACATTACCAAAACAAAAAGCTGAAAAAGGTGTTAACGTCATCAATGAAATAATGTTATTGTTTCAACAAACTCAATGTCATCAAATCAACTCGGTAATATCTGTCAATAACGTCAAATATTTATAATTATCATCATTATCATTACTACCATTGTAGTAGGACATTCATATCAGCCATTAAATGCCATACTGTCGCCGGAATTGTCACCTCATCTACTTTTGAAATAAATTACCTACGTTCACCAATGTATACATTTCTGTTTTTCATCTCTACAGTATATGAATATGACTTTTACTACAACATTATTGAAATTTTAAACAGAAGCATGAAAATAAAAATAATACTAGCGATAAATAAAACAAAGGTAGTAGATGGGTGTATGCATTCCCATCTCTCGTTCTGATACGTGTTATTAGTCTTCAGGGTAAATTTCTTTTCTAGGCAGAATTACACAAATGGATTTTATATCTTCTCTAGTATTTTTCATTATTTTTAAACATTCATTATTTCAGCTATGTGCTCCTCAACATATAAAATCTGCAGATTGAATAATAATAATATCTTCCCTTCATGCTCCTAATCTACTCGTACTGCATGATGCAAACATTGGAAGGGAAGGACTAATCAGGGGGAAAGTAGGTAGAATCACTGAATATTAATGATAATTTAATATTCTTGACTAAAAGGACACTCCAAACAAAAGTAAAGTCTTTATATTTAGGAAACAATTGCTCGTCCTGCGCCAGGTGATGGGTGAGCCATTTGCAAATGGCGTTATACACCTGAGGGACAGTAGCGAAAGAGCACAGGCAGAGAGGGGCTGTGCGCGATCTGAAAAAAGCAATTGAATTTTGGGAATCTGAGTTCAGCCTGAAAGGATCCTCGACTGAAAATAGTGAACTATAGAACGGGACATGTTTTGTGGGGGTGTGTTGATGATTAGATTTAAGTACCTGTAGTCAATTATTCAGAGCAATATTAAGACAGTGAGATGTCCACACATGCAAAGTGTGGTTCAATTATTAGCTAGTTAAAGTTTACAGGTAGAAGGCAGGCTAAAGCAGGGATTGCCAAAGTAGTTGGTAAACGAGATTTCTTATCAATTTTAATATTTTTTATGGATTTAAAATGTGCCCAATAATGTCGATATATGTAAATTATTATTCTGGATGGCCAAGAATCCGAACACCAACAAACAACAACAATAGAGATAGATAATGATGACGATCAATCGATACTTGTGCCCTAAAAAGTTATACAAGTGCATTACAGGCAAAGTGTACCATCGCCTTCTGATTGTCCTCACTGCCACCTTTATAGCTCTGCTATCCCTGAACGGTTGTAGTGCGTTGGATACACCAGTTTTCGTCTGATCACTGAAGTTAAGCAACACAACGCCAGCTAGACTGAGCTAGTACTAGCATGGGTGACTGTTTGGGAGCACTGGGGGAGCGGCGAGTTGCGTTGGACACACCAGTTCTCGTCTGATAACTGAAGTTAAGCAACGCAAGCCCAGTTAGTACTGACATGGGTGGTCGCTCGGGAAAGCTGGGTACTGCTAATACCCAATAATCGTCGCATTAGTGTAGTGTCTGTGCAGTATATGCATCAGACCTACACAGTGGACGGGTCTCTAATGACCTTGTAGTTGACGGGACCTTAAACTCCAACAAACAAACAAACAATGGGAGCACTGGGTACTGCAAATACTCAAAAGTCGTCGAAACAACGTAGTGTCTTTTCAGACTCTTCATTAGAACTTCGCAGGAGAAGGGACTCTAATGACTTTGTAGTTGAAGGGCTCTAAACACCAATAAACCAAACCATGTGGGAAGGGCACCACAGGACCACAGCTTTACCCTGCTTATCCACAATAAGCCATACAGCTCAACTACGATCGAACCTGGAACCGCGATACAACTTCTGGTCCGTTTTCAGAACGTCAAAGGAATATGCTATAATTTTCCATTTCTGACCCACGACATACACTCTCTCTAAACTTTTAGTGTTAATTCAAAATTCCCAAAAATGCAAACTGGAACTACAGATACATGCACCTTTCCTGTAAGCTAGAGGAATTTTCCAACCAGGGATTTCAAGACTCCTCTTCTATAAGTGAACTCGGTAGCTGACAGCAGCAACAATTCGGAGAAAATTTAAAATTACTGGTTGGGACTTAAGGAGAAAAAATATCTCAACATTTAGATCCTAAGAGCCCTTGTTTGTTTTCCCACATGAGAACTCCAACCAATGAATTGATATTTCTGGAATTCATAAAATTACGACCTAAGATGCCTTTTCCGTGGCAATTGACGTCTACTTAAAACTTATGCTGCTTAGGAAAAAGTCGTTCAAGGCGCAATGCGGCTGTAAATAAAAGCTAAATGGCTCCGAAAAAGCTTAACATTAAACTTTAACGACCAAACAATAAATACGGAATAAATCCAAAAATATCTTACATAGAAAGTACATCTATTCGAATCAACATTTTATTTGTACTGTAGAATTTTGGGGGATACTTTTTCAGTACTGCCATCATCTCATCATCATCATCAGTCTCATAAATTATTGCAATCAACTGTAAATTAATGAAAAGCAGTGTAGAAAGGTAGAAATAAAAGACTCTAGCACTCAACAAAGAGGTTGATATACTGTATACAATGCTTACATACCGACGCTTTATTTCTTTTAAGAAATTTGCCTCCTGACGGAAACTGAAAAATTATTCACTTGTTACAGTTTTTTTACAACAAGCTAATTGCTGACACGCCTCATTATAACATTACGAAGGCGCAGAAATTATCGCTACAGGCCTGTAATTAAGGGATGTAGTTTAAGATACATCATTTAAATCTTCCAAATAACAACAGCAACATCAGCTGAAGACGGCGTAAGCACTTTGATATAAAATGAAACGTTTAATAGGGGCTTAAGGTAGAAAGAAGGAACCAATGGTAAAATAAACGACCAAAAAACGTTTCAGAAGAGGGCGAGGTAATTCAGTACGAATATTTATCAGGTATTTCTAGATTTGATGACCCGATGCACATTTTCTAGACATCTACCAATGATCCATTTGATAAAACATGGAATTCTGTAATATTTTCTCCAGGTACTCTTGTAGAAATGAATTTCAGTAGGATATATTGATTTGGGCCATACTTTAGGTTTGAAACATTTGGAATTTCTCAATAAATTTCGAGTTTCACTAGCAAACTTAGACTGAAGATGAAGAGGGCAGAAGTGACTGGTAGACAAACTTTATTTCAATTTAACGGTAGAGTGGATACAGTTGTACGAGATATGTCGGGTAAATGCATTTGTTAATTGTTGTTTGTCATTAATACGTCATATGCAAAATCTTTTGTGTCCGTAGAGAAAAGTTATAACGATGATAGTCAACAACTGACCTAATATGAACAGTGATTTCAGGGGCAACTGCACATTGTCAGGTGACCTTTTCATTGCACGCTAACAATGTTCACTAACCTTCAACATAGGTTTGAACTTCATAATTATAAAAATAAGGGTAGGGGAAGGGGGGGGGTCGAATAATATTAAGTGTAAACACGGTAATTTGCTCAGGCCAATCTAATAATTTATAATTACCTGATACCGACCACCTGTTTCAGATTAAAAAATTACTGCTGCGGTCGTATATCATGGGAAATGAAAAAAAAATGTCTAATTTATCTACTCAGACGGCTATACGTGTATAAGAGGCTAACTACAAAGGGTCTCATCACTCAATGACATCTGCAGAAAATTGCTGTGCTACTTAAAAGTAGGCCCTATTTAATATCAAGAGTTCAAGATGCTGCCTTTACTTGCTGGTTGCGTTAAACTTGTACCGCAGATAATTTGTGGATTCCAAAGTGGACTACTCAGACCCATTATCTCCCTCCATCGTCATAAAATCAGAAAAGTTGCTGCATGAGACCGACCGGCAGTCAGTTAGTCAAAAGTCACCGTCTGACAGTGCTGTCTGTTTTTGCTTCCATGTCTTATTTCTAATAGTTATCTACCAATTGAGTTCCTAGAACTTTCTAAACTGTCTAACCCTGTCATAGGAAGAAAAAGTTTCGTAATTTATACAATTGAATGTAACATTTGTGATTCGACCTCCTAAAAGAAATAGCAGAATCTCGATTAATATTATTCGGTTGTACAGAATATTCCGCTTAGTAGCAAAAATGCGAATGCTACGGTACATGGCTGGGGTATCGAAAGCAGATACGGTGGTATGGTCAGGTAATGAGGAAAGTGGAGGAGGAGCTGGTTAGGTCCATTTACAGGTTTTCAGGTTATTGGAAACACCCGAGGAAGGAGAAGGCCAAAGCAGACGTGGAAGCAGGTTGTACAAGGAGATATATCAGTGTGAGTGCGGTGGATGGGGACTTGGTGGAGGATAGGCGGGAGTGGAGGGTGACCCGATCCTGCTACAGGGGATAAGAGTATAACGATGATGAACAGAATATTCGGTTTACACACTCATATTACAGGAAATGAAAAAAAAATTCATTATAAATCCAGATCAAACGCAGTAGTCAGTCACTCTTTAATGCCAACCATCTTCATTAGTTCAGCACGACGCCAACTAATGTAGTGTAAGTTTGAAATTAAGAAAGGGTCACTCCACGATCCATAGAGTAACCTAGTCAACCAGAAGCGCCCAGTGCTCTTTAATAAAATATATCATCAAATAAGGTTAATTAATGCACTATAGTAACCTCACCATAAACACAAACTTCCATTTAACTACGGGTTTTGAGCTAAGATCAACTTGACAATTCATGGTAGTATCAGTCCAATAATCGTATTCCACATTAGACATTAATGTTCCTGGTTAAAGCTGGGATTAAAAACACCACAATATAAAGGGCAAAAAATGGCATTTTGAGTACCTCTATTCTTAATAATAGGGCGAACATCTGGTACCATATCAATTGTTGTTGGCAGGATTTCAGACTGTTTATATCATTCATTGCTAGAGGTCACAACAAAGGTGGTGATGCTCATGAGAACTACAGCAAACTTGAGAAATTCGTAGCAGACACTAAGAAACAACATCCAAGATGACATATACGTATATGTAGTTACTTTAGGGATTAGGTTGAGCAAAGGAACCTTCTCAGTTTGGTTTTCTATGATTTGGTCGTCAAGAAAACTGTAGGCTGACATCCTGAAGAAAGACTTGATTACGAAACTCAGTCACATTGCTTACAGCAGGATTAGTGGGACAATGCTCAGAAATTAAAACTCTGACTTCATTTCCTTAAAAAAAAGGGAGATCGACTGACTCTTTAATCCAGATAATGAGTTTCTCCGATGTCTTAAAAACAGTGGTCTCCTTTGACTTTCAGCATAAGGAATTCCACATTTCAGGCACTGCTTTCCAAATTCAATTAAATGTAAGAAGGAATGGCATTTTAATACGTGCATGTGTGTGTGTGACAGTGACCTTCCCAAAACATCACTGCACTTTCAAAAGTGGCATTTACGCTCCTCTATCTATAATGATTAGCACATTTATTTTCATAAACATCAGAAAAATGCGATCTGGCAAGGAACAGATTATTGTGACATCTCATTATAATCATCATAACCAGTGATTAGAAAATAACTAACTACACGCTACACACTCCACACAATGATCTTCAGAAATTGATTGGTTATAAAGACAACCCCAAGATAACATGTTCAGTGGGTACTCTGCCAAACCACTACAAAACGCCTACTCCCTCCATAAAGTTTGGTAAACAGAGAGTTTACCAAACACCAGGAGACCATTACCATTTAGACTTCAATCATATTACAGGGTCTTTTCTCGTCAGAAAGAAACCACCAGTCTCGTATTCGCATCAGCTGCTCTAATTTAGAAGTGCTTAGTCTAACTACACACCATTAGAACAATATATGACAGGAGGGTCCAATTCCGAATACTTAGAGGGCGGCTGTACTGCGTGAAACACACCAGTTCTCGTCTGATCACTGAAATTAAGCAACGCATCCCCAGTTAGTATTAACTGGGTACCGCTAATACCCAAAAATCTTCGCAACAGCGTAGTGTCTGCGCAGACTCTGCATTAGAACTATGCAGTGCAAGTGGCTCTGATGACCATTGTAGTTGAAGGGCCCTAAAACACCAACAAACCAACCACCCAATCCGAATACTTATCTGAGGCCCTATAATTTGGCACTGCTGTGGGTGAGTAGAAATACTAGCAGGAAAGGTGACAAGGGTTGAAGGCAGACAGTGGGAAATTAGGAACGAAATGCTATAACAGTGATAGTTTAATGGTTCAACCCATCTTCTATTGCTATAAGGGATCAGCAATACATCTGGGTCATTACCTGAATAAGTGAGCTTTGAAACAAATTGGAGAAAGTATTGCTTTGAGAACAGACTTTCGTACCTGATCGAACACAGAAAAATGGCCCCTTTGTATTATTTCGTGGAACCATCAATTATACAAGATAGCATTGGCTTATGAATTATTCTACAATTTAAAGCTTCATGATAATGCTTTTTATTAGCAGCTCATGTTTTGTCATCTTGTATGTGGAATAAAATATGAACCGCCCAATTTATGACAAAGCTTGCATGATACATATTTCATTCAATGTTTTATTATTAATTCATAAGGAACATTGATTAAATTGAAATTAGGTTGATATATTTTAAAACTAATTATTATTTTACAGAAAATAAAACTTTGCAGTTGGCGTTTCAACTGCCCATCATAGTAAAGTAAAGTAGTCCACGATTAAGTAATATGCTTTTCAAAATGTGAAAAAAAACCTGCCCAGATGAGAAAAAACACCAAGTCTAGTTCCATTGTGTATTCCGTTTATTACAGGTCGAGATCCAGGCCCAGGCTTCTCTTGTACATTATGCAAATTACTGACTTACGCATCCAAAAATGAAATACTTTTACTAAATTATGTTCAAGGCAGAATTTCTCTCACTTATATTTCATAAAATACAGTTTCCTTCTCGTCGTCAAAGTGTCTAGTTTTTAAAAACAAAAACTTGGATCGATGCAATTTCTTTTTCTGGATTTTCACTTTGATAAATAGGCTGCATTGGCACACATGATTAAAAACGTATCAGCGTTATTTAAACCAAGCTTGGCATGTTTTATATACATTTAGTCACTCGAATTTTAATCACACATGAGGAAAAGTAGGGATCTCTACAACTTGTCACCAAGTCTTATTTATGGAGATGACATAAGAAACTTTTCAGTGAACTACTACAAGAGTAAACCTTAGATGAAGATACACGTACACACGTTTGAGAAAAGAAATAAATACGGGACTAGAATGGTTAAAAATCTCCGGTAATACCTCAAATCCTCACATTTACATATTCAGTGCGAGAAGCCAACCATCTTTATCCGAAATGCTTTACATACACATTCGTTAATATTAATAAGTATGATACATATAATGATAAATCTATCAACAGATTATTCTTAGGTGCAAAGCACTTCAAGTGAAAGTTATCTTCATTTTCCTTATTGAGAAACAATCTAAATCGCAGCTTGATACCCTACTTCCTAAATATCATTGATACCTAATCAGTTCACATTTAAAAGTGACTATTATAGTGAAATGATCGACCTGTTTGCTTAGAAAGAATTATATGGCGGGCCACAAATCCATTTGCCAGTTGCGAGACAGGAAAGCAGACAGACAGAGAGAGATGGAGAAGATGGAGGAGGCTATTTAAATAATTTTGTAATTTCCCTACAGAATTGTTTCATCTACCACATTCAACTGCTTTCAAAGTGACATCAAACACATTGAATAGGAAGACACCCTCTCTTACTATAAAGTGTACCGCGGACAGGGCTGCCATCTATTGGAGAAAACTGATAAAGCATCCTTAACAATCTCATCGTCCTTATACAGTACATGAAGTGCTCTAGATGCTATTTTGTTGTTTACAGGGTCCATTTGTAAGACAAATTTAATTTTTTTTATTCCAACTTGATCACATTATCAAGAACATGCTTTGCAGTATGCTTTTTATCGATTGGCCTACAGTATTGCAAAAAGAACATTTTATTCACCTGAATAACTACTACAGGTAAGACAAATGTTCTCTGACATGCAGCTGAGCATCACTACTTGAATGACCTTCTCCTTTTTCAGCAAGAAAAAAACTACGATTCAGACATATGCATGAGTACATAGTAGATTAAGTTACACTGCATCTGCCATGTGATGTGATGAGAGTGGCACACAAGTCTTGACCAGGAGCTGAGGAGGCATTGTGTTCATGATAAGAAAAGATCCACTTCATCTTCATCATCTGGTCCTTACTTGTACATCATGAAAGAAACAGGATTGGTCCATCTGCCCCACAGTCGAGTCTTTCCATACTGCATCCTCTCTCTCACTGCCTCCAGTTATGAATTTTAAATTCAACCGCCTGCTGGTCAATATAAAGCAAACAAAATGCCTTCATGTCAATTTCGGACGATCCCGAGTCAGTATTGGTTTTCAGCACCTGCTTTAACTGGTGCAGTGAAAAATGACTCGAATTCAAAATTTCGTTTTTAGGTAGTAATTTGGAAGAAAAAAACTGAAGTAGGTGAAGTTGGTCTCAAAAAATAAAGATGAGTTGGGTCAATACATTATGTCTTCTTTATGCTTCTTTTGAAATAGTAAAAACTGAGGTCGACCATCATCAAACAACCGATAAAATTATCTATTTTTATCCCAAGTTGAGTTGTTATTCAGATTATTTTATTTCTCAAGAAAAGATACAGTGTATTTGCGAAGAAATATATAAATTCAACAAAGAGAACGTAAATTAAATTTAGTATCACTACTGTGTTTACCAAAGCTTAGAAATTTTTAAAGGCATCGGTAGTTGATAAGTACACATTCCTATCTATTTCTCTATCTGCTTCCATGTAACATTAACAAATATTATTAGTATAAATAAAAGCAACTGTTTGAATCTACGAGACACGTAACATTTCGTTCAACTCAAAGGAGAAAGACACAGAAAAATAGTCTTTTGTGAAAACTCCTACAGATATTTACCCTTCGCCTAATGGTATATGAACACCATCAATTGTAGACATTTCAAATAAAATAAATTGGCCCCTAAACATTTAGTTTAAGACATTGAGTAAATAAAACGAAATCGTTGAATTTTCAGATACATCGTCATTCTTTTGAGAAATAAGAAAGGCCATCATCACGTAAAAAAAGGTAACACACACTCACACACGTTCTCCTTTATACAGTGTAGTTCATGCGAAGTTTTATTTTATATACAGTAATTAATTAAATCTAAAGACCATTGAAGAGAAATTGCGTAGTGGACATACCCTTTTAAACAATCAACAGCCAATTTTAACCTTAAAACTTGTACACTCCTTTCTTTTGTTGTCCACTATGCTCCTTTTATGTTTCAGCAGAGAGAAAAGGGGGTGCAATGAAAATCATCACTGAACTTTTAAGAGGTTACATCTTCAGACTAATATCAGCTTATTATCCTCATTCGGTTATTGTTTACATAAATTTTCACTTGATATAACTAACGTTTTCTGTTAAGGCTAAGTTTATAAGCTTTAAAATATCATTGAAATAGCAATCTTTTGTTTTCCCTTATTTCTTTTATTTCCTTTTCTTTCATCTGTTTGAAACTTGTATACAATACATCAGCACAAACATGCACAGGTTACTTCCACTCTCACTTCATAAACAATATCTTTAATAAAGAAATTAATTCAGTCATGAAAGTAGAAAAGATTGGTCTGGCCTTCATCCTACAACAGCCTGTAGCCCTATAACCTGTTTTGCTTCAGTGATTGATGGATAACAAACACGCAGATCATCATTTCACCGTGTGAACGTACTTCTATCCGAATATCAAAATACAGATAGGTGTAAACCACTTCATGCGAGTGAAGTGCAACTTCAAAAAGCACGTAAAAGCAAATATTTTCTAAACTAATCTTTTTTTCTCTTAAATTGAATACATAAAAGAATAAGAAAGTAATTAAAACCACAAGAAAAGCAGAAGTTTCTTAATTGTAAGTCAACGAACTAGAATCACAAAGTTTTCATCCAGAGCAATTACTTACAAAAGGAAAGTAGACCTCTTGTAACAAGAGAAAGCAACAACGTAATGAGTTACGGGGAAAAATATATCCATCGACAAACTGCTGTCGCATTTAGGTTCCTTTTAGTTCACATAAAGATTGGGGTACCTTTCTTGGGTGACTTAGGCTCCGAAGGATAAGGGGAGAGACGGGCAGAACGTTTCTTAGCCTATATAACTTACGGAAGTACAGAGTGGATTAGGTGCCTGGAACAGAAATCGACAAACCTTTTGCGGTTAAAGCATGTTTTTGAAGCGTTGGGTATTTAGAGCCATAAATGACTATATTAAGAGTTCTTTAGAAGTTGGAGATATTACAAAATAATATCAGTTTGTTGTTGTTGTTTGTTGGTGTTTTAGGGCCCTTCAACTACAAGGTCATTAGAGCCCCGTCCACAGCATAGTTCTTATGCAGAGACTGCACAGACACTACACTAATGCGACGATTTTTGGGTATTGGCAGTACCCAGTTTTCTCAAGCGACCACCCATGTCAATACTAGCTGGGGTTGCGCTTCTTAACTTCAGTGATCTGACGAGAACTGGTGTGTCCAATGCAATTCACCGCTCCCAAATAATATGAGAGTAGATAGAAGTAGCATTTTCACGTTATGAGAGAAGATGGGAGCTGATTAGGCCCAACACGGAGCTGCAGGTTGTAGGGAGCATGGCACTGAAAAGGAAGATTCTGCCATATGCGAGATTAGAATATGATTATGTTTTCGGCCCGCAAAGCTTACCCTTATGCTGATTCCCGTTCTACAAATAATTTTTACGATAACGTTTCATGGGAGACAAAATCATTTCTTTGATTTTCATTTATTCCACCATTGATGAAAATAAATGATCGTTAAAACAAGCGGTTATTGCCGCTAATCCATGGACACCACTGACTGGGATATCCCCTTGGCATACCGTAAGATATCAAGAGCCACACAGGCTATTCTGAATATGAATATGTAATCCTTTGTGACGGATACATTGCTAGTGAGATTTTTTCATGCTAGACTCATATGCTTAGATCTCCACCAGCACCCCAGCAACACCTTTGCCTGTCGCACCCATTCTAGCCGCTCCACCCCAACACCTCCACCCCAGGACCTCTTCCAATTCTAAATAGGATTAAAATCGGGCTGCTTTAAAAGCACACAAAAGGTGGTCCCTAGCACTATTTCCCTCACCTTTTACAATAGCACCTGGCCCCTTTACCTCCTAGATATGTCGCTCGCTTTCATAGTCTCAAATACATTTCCACTTTCAGAAAATCTTACCTACTAGAGAAATTTCGGGCACGATTTTCTGGAAATGCTTTAGCACCGTTAGAGAACCAAACAATTGGTTATCCAAACCTAATTATAGCCATATATTAATTAGCACAGTTACAGTTTATCTGCTTTATCTGTTTTCTATCTAATCACTTCACCTTAGCAGAAGAAATAACAATTACAGATTGCAAGATGCTTAGAATCAATATTAACGCCTTTTAGATAAGGAATAGGTAGTTTCTAGTAGGAAAGTTATTTAGCATGAAGTAGGGCACAGTTTTACATTTTCTTTGCAAAGATATAATTCCTGTTGGCCAAAACAAATTGCTGATCATGGCCATCGTTGGCCTAATAACTGGCTGTTCGTGACGCAAAACTCTTTAATAATGAGTAGCTAGAATTCCAGCAGAACCTAAAAAAAATGTGAGAAGAAACATGTGCTCCCGTGAGTGTGGGAATTCCAAAAACAGAAACAGTGGAAATGTTTTTCTCCTGTCAGGAGAAAAATAGAAATCCAAGAAAATTTGGACTGTGGCTTTTTTACACACCAGTTCCCGTGAGATCACTGAAGTTAAGCAGCGCAAGCCCACGTCAATACCAACTTGGGTGGTTGGTAAAGAACGCTGGGTGTTGCAAATTAACCCTCTCCTTCGTCCTTTCACTTACCTCCTTATCTCCCGCGGGCAGCCTCCTAAGGGTTCGTCCTGTTATGGCTGCCTGGCTTACTCCCCAACCCACTCCAGTAATCCACGGTGAAGGATGCTGGTCTAATGCTACAAATCATTTTAATACCTCGTACGACATGCAGGAAACCAGTACCCAACCCGGGAACATTAAAGGGGAATTTGCTTAGTTCTTATTTCTAACTTGTTTTCCGCGTAGAAAGGGCTTAAGCTCTCATTAACGCTCTAAGAAGGCTGACAGGGCCTCCTTCAACAGAAGAGTGCTGGTCACCCGAGAAGAGACACTCCTAGAGGAGCAGCAACAGGATTCATCGTCATTAATAACAGTTTTCCCGCCTACGCCAGGTTCAGGTATTCATTTATCCCATTGGTACCAGGAACAGTACCTTTAATGTTGTCAGTAGTCAACAGTGCAATCTCAGCCTCGACACAGCCTAAGAAAACGAACTTTATTGTCATTAAAATGTTTCTTTTCAATGTCAGTTCATCAAATATAGTTTTTATCTGCAAATATGAAGCTGAATTACTGCTCACTTTGCAACTTTGGAAAACACACCCAAATTCTTTCCTTCAACGTTAGTCTACATTATGTATTATTAACTTAAAACTAGTATAACAAATACCACACTAGATACAGACGTTATTCTTGTGTAAGAAATTGTGTTCGTTTTAAAAATATAATTAAGATTGTGACAACTAAAAATATATTGATGTGACGCAGGATGAGTACAAAATTAAAGGTCTAGACATATGGTTTCCAGGTTGATACTGTAAATGCTGAAAGCAACAACAGTCGTAGTCCTACCACCGAAAAAGTAGCATTCGTCAACAAATGAACAATAGCAGCCGCTATTATTATAATTTTGCCCGTCATTAACACTCAAATGCAACAAACCTCCATTTACTGTTTTCAACACGTGAATTCGAGATCTGAAAAATATGAGCCTCGAAGCGGTTGAAGTTGCCCTCTAAGTTGAAAAGCACCAACATTAAGGTTATATATATTCAAAAGAGTATAATATCCCACCTTGAACACACATCTCAGACTACCTACGATTTCACTCGGATATATATCCTTTAGTCATTGTCAAGTACATGAAGTTACTGTACTCCGAAAATGACATGTCTGAGCTGGTCTGACTCTAGAAAACTTGCAAGGTGTGGATCACTGACTGCAGAGTAGTAAACATGAAATGATAGCTAATCCTAGGAGGGTGGGCTAAATAATTAATAAAATATGCAGTTACACCTACTTACTGCCTTAGGCTGAGGAGTGAAAAGCGGTTGTCTTAGGTACCACACACCCTCAAAGACAATTCAAGAAAATGAGGAGGTAAGAAGAGGTAATGGGAGGAATTGAAAGGGTAATTTCTTCTGTACCTTTCAGTTTAGTGGCATTGAAACTGGATTATTGATTTTAGCCTGAGTATTCGTGATAATTAATACTAAACCATTTCTCGTTATGCAAGGGGTGAACAACACGACGAGTTGCTGCAAAACAAAGGAAATAGAGTGAGGCAGAAGGTCTTAAGGGAAGAGAAAGCTGCAAAACAGTTTGCAGAAAAGTTTGGTTAGCGGTTTGTACAGTACTTTGTGGTTTATTTTACCTGCACCTTGAATCCCAGATCACAAAACTCAGCAATCCGAGCAGTAAATTGGGTGGAACTGATAATGTCTCATGACAATCGAAGATCCCAGAGCCATTCGCAGCGAATTCCTCTCTGAAGATGACAGTTAAAATTATTTGGATAACCCAATATCCTGTCAACAGAACTTTTTTAATGACAACTACCAGTGCAAAATGCAACTATTAGACGAGATCTTATTAGATGAATTTCCTATCTCCAAATTCTATAAATTTTAAAATTATGACTGCTAACAAACCAGTGTTTAAATCTTCAGGGGTCATATTCCCATGAATGTCAATAACCTATTTATATCTTTAAACACAAGAAAGTAACCTTAAAAGTGACATCTGACATCTGATGAAATATATGTGTCTCAGCTCATAAGTCTAGCTTTTTTAGACTAGTAGCCTTGAACTTAGAAAAGTGAAGTCTGGACAGACTGACGTAAACATAATTCAATTTCCGAACTCTTAAGTGGGTATCAAATCAAATATCACTTCTACTCATACACACACGCACATCATTCCATCTATCAATCATTTGACATGTCCCATTTGTCACAAATTTCCAACTACATTTTTCTCTCTTCTAATTGTGAGACCAAATGTTTTATACTGTACTTACCAGCCTATAAGCGATGAGTTGTTGAAGAGCTGGAATGGTTTTTAGCGCCCACTATAACGTTTCATTCGTTTCCTTCAACAACACAATCATGTCAGTCTGCTTCATATCAGGTCACACAACCCTAGAAAATTATTCATTTTATGATAACAATTTGAGTCGTTACATGCTGAACGAAAAAAACAAGTTAAAATGTTAATTATAATGCCATTCCGCCAACGGCAGGCTAGTGAATGACGGAAGTGTCTATAATCGACAATAATATTTTATAAAATATATCCTCAATTCCACTATTAGGCCTTTTAATATCACGATTACAATTATGAAAGATCATTCTCGGCTGTCTACAATCAGTCCAGCGCAAATAACTAGGTAGACATTGATCTGTTAGCCAGGCAAATACTATATTTGAGATAAAGATGATGAAGAAAACGGAGGCAGGAAGCCCAGAAAGGACCATAGGCCAAAAGACAACGTTAGGTTAGGAGAAAATGAGCACAAGAGGCATATCTTAGGCATTTGATGCCCTATATATGCCTGAATGCATATTACATTTATAATCAGGTGGTGTCATTTAATAAAGTGCATGTAGTAACTAATCATACTTGAGCAATAACAATTGGTATAATTCACACTTGAGGAAAACTTACTCGGGTTGGATGTTGGGTAGTTGAGGGTGGTATCTTCTTTCGGACGAAAGTGTGTGGTATGTAAGACGCCAGATGCCCACAAAAGAGCCATTTCTACACGGATAAAAAAAGGTTTGCATTCATAAAATTTCCACGCGGCGAAGAAATGCTCGACGAATGAACCAAGGGCTAAAGCAAAAGCAACTCCTAACCTGTTTTACACCAATGTCAGGGTCGGATACCCAATGGATGAATGGACACATGAGCGATCTTTAGGACGGTATTTTTCCGCAACTTGCTGCTGACCAAAGCTGCAAACCCTACGCTTATTTATTGTCGATCTACTGTTCGTTGGGACACTGCACCGAGCGAGTTCCTACACCTGGGAATTTTGCCTCGTCTACCCGTAGCATAGTAGAAAGGGTTATTTTATATGCAAATGCTATCGTGCACCCCACGGGATCTCAATTTTACTGTTCATCTGAAGGAAGGCGCACTCGAGACCTCTCTCATGCCCACAACCAGCCCACCTCGATCCAGTGTCGAACCTAAAACTACTGACTCAATAACCAAGCATGCCACTTCGTGCGCCCCCTAGGCGGATCTATCCAAGGGCTAAAGAACTAGTCAAAATTATGCTGTTAGCAGCACCCATTCTCAATTGCGGCCAAAATCCAACTCGTGTTATCTCAAAAAATTCATTACAACTTTCCAAGTTGTGCCAAAAGTTTCTCGTTCGCTGGGTTGCATTAGCATGTATCCAGACCTAGGGGGAGCAAACAGGCTACCATCTTTTTTCAACATCTTAGATTGCAAAAATTCGTAGTAAGTAGGGCAGGCCAAGGGTTTGCAAGTACTAAAAATGATAAAGATACAGTATAAGGTTGCATGAACTATTTGATACTGAAGTTCACAGTCTAAAAATATTGAGATGGACAGCAGTTGGCAAGAAAGATTCAACGCCTTGTTCATTTGTTATTTTTGAATGGCAGGTGTTGTACGTCAACGTGGAGCCCATGCAAGAGCACTGACTAATAATGAAATTTTTATTCAATAATATTGGGCGTTAAACTCATCACCAATCAGGATATATTTGAACCGTCCGTGCCTCACCCTAATGAATTTCTCTCAGGCAATTTCAAGAATTAAATGAAAATAATTATGAACTCATTTCTCACTTTTACATCCTGAAATGTTTACAAACCACCGTGCACTTCACGTCAAGAATGTCGAAGAAATACTTTTTGATTCATCCTCGTATCTAAGGGTGGTCATCTACTGGCTACGCATCCTTTAATTATAAACCGGTTTAGAGTTTTGGAAGATGATCTCCTCAACCCTTATTTACTGTTTGCGTGACCATTCTCCCTGCCAACAACACCATTCACAACATCTATCTATTGTATTTCAACTTTCCACTCTTCTACATATTTAATGAAAGCCCTTGTAATACTTTCCTTCCCTTTTCCAGTTGAAGCCATCTACTGCTCTTATGATGTGTTTCCAAGGAGCAAAGTTAAAGAGGTACACCCCACTGGTAAATTTAGCCCTCTAGCTAGCAAACGCTTTTGTGAGATGGTTCTCTAAGAAGGCACATCAAAAGTTTATAGGACTTGTGGCATATCATGTAGGTGCCTGCGGTTAAATTTGAGGGAATGTAAGTAGTAGAGGGTTGCCAAAGAAAGAGAGGGGAGAGATGACTAGGCCAGCCAGTTCGAGCTTTATGAACTGAAACGGTTTTGAGACATTGTTAGGGCATAGAAAAGCATGGGATTACAGACAACATAGTGAAAAGGTAGATATATGTAGCGATTTGGTATTTTTCATGCAAAGTATAAAGGCTAAGTTAGTGTATGTTCATAAAGCTGAAAGTCATTTAAAAATCCACTGCATACTTCTTCAAAAGTGTATCCTACCATATATTCGACTACATCGCATGGTAAGTGCAGGGGAGCGGCGAATTGCGTTGAATACACCAGTTCTCGTCAGATCACTGAAGTTAAGCAACGCAATCCCAGTTAGTACTGACATGAGTGGCCGCTTGGGAAAACTGTGTATTGCTAATACCAAAAAATCGTCGCATTAGTGTAGTGTCTGTGCAGTCTCTGCATAAGAACTACACTGTGGACGGGGCTCTAATGACCTTGTAGGTGAAGGGCCCTAATACACCAACAAGCAACAACGATGGTAAGTGCATTGTAGTACAGAGCACGATGGCAACCAGTGACGTAATATTATTAATTCAAACGATTTGTAGACCATTAATGTTCAGACAAAAAAGCTGTTTACACATCAGCATTGCGTCCAATATAATCCACCTGTTTTCGAAGGAGTCTTATTTCACTGAGGACATCAAGAAGCATCTATGGCTTGCATCACTTTACGATATCAGAGCACATCTCAACACATAAAAACTACGTAGTTGCCGACGGCAACCATCGAGAGTTTATTTGACTTGTAATTTAGCATTGGCTTATCAGCTCTGAATGCATTTAACGGACACCAGTGGACGAACTGCTACACCGGAGAATTACCTTCTACACTTTTTTCCGTTTAGAAAAAGGCTATTTTTCTTACAGATGCCGTTGTGCACACCACAAACGGTAATTTTGGGACGACACAAATTTGCGGTTTCCCTCTCGTTCAAAAAATACATTTCTAAGCTAACAAATTGTTATTGCTGTAATAATTGCCATCTCTCTCTTTTTGCTTTTTGTGTCATAACCTGCATAGTGAAGCTATCAACCTATTTATGTGCACTTCAATAAAGCCCATATAGATTTTATGCTAAAAATCTAATGCCTTGACAAATTTCAATTTGACACCGGTAAAAAAAATTGAAAAAAAAGGATGATGAGGAGGGGTGGCTGATCTCAATCACATCATGTTGCATCAGTAAGCTGTTATTATTCACAGTTGTAAGCTCATGCCACAATTAGATGTGTGTGTGTTTGTGGTTCATATCTGAATTGAAGATAGCGTTAAAACGGATATAGGGTAAACATGTCACCTAACGGAATTGGATATTTTACCAAATAGTATTCACACCTCGGGTTATGTGCGAGAAATAAATAACCTGTAGATACAGTCTAGTAACGAAATGTTACTATCGACCCACTTACGCCCATTTCATCGTCAAATTAAGAGGCAAATTAATGAATTTAAGGCCAAAATAAAACATATGCAGAAACTTTATGATGGTACCAATATGCGTAGTATATATTATGCTAAGTTTTCAACATAATATATTCATCAGTAACGCGATACTTAAGTTTATTACTCTAGCCGAATAGCTTCAAGATATAAAACTATGCGCTTATCAAACCTTTGAATTCAAATATGTTCATGACATCATTAATTCATAATAATGAATCATAGAAACAACGATAAGCTGGGTAATTTTCATTTTCGTCTCACTTTCTTCTTTACAACTCATATTTTCGGTGATAAACTCTAGAATACTATTAAGAAATTACTGAAACGTCACTCAAGAAGTGCTCCATAGTACTTGGGATAGAGTGCAGTTATTCAATGCCATCACATCATTATTCCGCATACGGCAGTGTCGGATGCCGGAGAGTATTCACCATTCACTCCATTCTATTTACTACCAGGATCCTGCTCTGCCCTGATTACTACCCAGAACCTGAATTAAGGCTCTATTATCACATAGCATCATACGTCAACCATTAAACATTGAACCTATGGGTGACATGCGACTATTTCGTCATTGATCCAAGTAGTTGAAATCATGTACCATTCTCAGTTGAATTC
Source organism: Trigoniulus corallinus (assembly GCA_013389805.1). Lineage (NCBI taxonomy): Eukaryota > Metazoa > Arthropoda > Diplopoda > Spirobolida > Trigoniulidae > Trigoniulus > Trigoniulus corallinus. The sequence continues at coordinate 28,298,476 of JAAFCE010008833.1, read as the reverse complement.
GACTTTCTGAGGGAGCGGCGAATTGCGTTGGACACACCAGTTCTCGTCTGATCACTGACGTTAAGCAGGGCAACCCCAGCTAGTACTAACATGGGTGGCCGCTTGGGAAAACTGGGTACTGCTAATACCCAAAAATCGTCGCATTAGTGTAGTGTCTGTGCAGTCCCTGCATAAGAACTATGCTGTGGACGGGGCTCTAGTGACCTTGTAGTTGATGGGCCCTAAAACACAAACAATCGACTTTCTGACTTATCCTACTGATACTGACCGTAGGATCGTATATTCCAAGTACAATGTCAGGCATCCGTCCACGAAAACAGTATCAGATATAATCAGTGTGTGAAAATGATGTACCTTTTTTAACACCACCCATCACCCACTCTATTCAAACCACTTCAGTTTGCCTTCGTCTTCCACTATCCTGAGGTCGCGCAGTCCCTACTTAACTCCTTTATTTTAAGATAAAGTTATTATTTACTACTGTATACTTTTTATGCAAAGGTAATGAGACCAAAATCAGTCGCATAATACTGGAACTATGGAATTCTGTTTTAAAATTCAACTATTTAAAGACTGTATGTATTCGTGGGAAGCTGGTATGCAATCGTTTTCCAGAATTTGAATAACAAATAAAATTATTAACTCACTTTAATCACTCAAACACGCTTTCTCTATAAAAAAAAAGTCTCATTAAATTTTGTATTTTAACAAACCACGGCGACGACGAAACCAGCCTCATCTTGAATAAGCTCTTAGCAGGTAAAATCACATGGGTAAACGGGCCATTTCCCTTCCCCGGATCAAAAAACATCCAGAAACACGTAAACTACAAATCGAGCAGGAAAACAGATGCCTTGGGATACACAAATTGATGCGATTCCTGGAACATTGTCTCCAAGCTTTGCTCCCCGCTCTGAAAAATTTTTGCAGATGCTCATGGTTACTAAGAAACCATCAATTGAAAAGACTCGAATTAGATAATATTTCAAATAAAAAAATTATCAGAAATAAAAACGTGATCACAGACGTTGGATAAAACTAATAACAGGTAGTGGATTCACACAAGCAACCACCACTAACAAACAATTGTTGCACTCCAAGGCACCATCGTTTTCAAACCAGTAGTGGCTCCCTCGTCTTCTCACAGCGTCTTTAACCACCCTTGTCTTGTTTTCTTCCAAAAAAACCCCCCGCACCTTAAGTCAATAAAGGAGGGGAGATGTGGTGAAGGAAGGAGATAACTTTTTACTACCAACGTACGTGTAAAGACTTCACCAATTCAAAAGTCTTGATTTCAATGTGGTTGGCCATTTTTTGCTTCACCTTTTACACTACAATATGTCTTTGTGACTGAAGGGCACAGGCAGTTCTTGCCGTTCCACTTTGCTTTTCCCTTCAATGCACACATGCCATCCTTTGAGGAGAATGACACTTTTGCACTGAGAGTCCTCTCTTTTTCACGCTCACTCCCCTTTTGATAGATGTATAAAGTAAAGGGGCCTGTACACACTCCACTGTCTGTACAAGACTATGCGTAACTGATGGTGCCTCAATTGAAGCAACCAGTAGGTGAACAACATGTCCTTTAAAACTCTGATTTCAACCCCCACCCTACATATACAGGTGCCTTATCGAGTCAACAGAATCCAGATGAGGTGAGAGTTGGGCAGTCAAAAGACGGAGGCACTAACGACGCCTTTCAATAAATACCGGTATACTATGCAGGGGTACGTGCATCTGTATCACTAGACAGCACACGCACCTTGTCTCCTTTTAGGGTCCTCGTACGCCTTCTAGTCTTTTTCTTGGTTGAGGACAATTGATACAATTCAAACTAGTAAGGGCAGGGGAGAGGGGTGATGCTAAAAAGAGATATGCATGAATAGAATAATCACACGAGATCCTCCCCTCATTTTAAACGTGTGGTCAACCTCAAATAACCTCTAACTGGACTGCCGCAAAGAATGACACCCAGGTAAGCCGTTCAAAAGAGCAACCAGGAACCTTTGCGGTTCCCATAGAATCTTCGCCCTCCTTGCTCTCCTTAACTAGGTCCTATAGAATTTTATTGTTGTCATTTTTATCACTCCCTTCAATTTTTTCTCCCAAGAGACATTTCTTTGTAGATGTAAGATTTTCTTGGCTCTTCTCCTTATAAGGCTGTAAATTCAGTAAGTATATTTCTTGTCAGGTCGATTTTGCTCTATCCATGGTGAAATATGTCAACCGTATATCTAGAATGCAAACTGTATTTTGCAGTTGGTTTTTACTCGTCCCGTTTCATACCTCCTCTCCCTCCTCCTCCATATAAAAGTTTTTACCACAGATTTAAATATACATGGCAAGCCCTACAGTAATAAGAAAGTCAACTGACTAATGATATTCAAAGACACGAGAAAAAAAAAGGTGGCAAAGAAAGGAGAAATCACAAATAACACTGCAATTTGTCATATTGATTGCATAGGCGCACATCATTAAGAGAACTCTCTTAAACGTCACTTTACAACCACATTCAGATCCTACATGTAATTGCCAAAAGGCAATAAAAAAGCAAGACTGAAACTTTAAAAAACGAAGAAAAGGTTTTTCAAGCTGTTTGACGATTATATAATCACGTCGGAATAACATCCGGTTCACTAGATGAGTAAAAAAACCCTAACTGAAATTTCACTTTTTGATACAGAGGTAGTGAATGGTTGACTTCTTTGTTGATTCTCAAACAAAGAACAAGGTAAAACCTATACAGTCCTAGGACTGACATCCACACTTTGATCAACTGACAAAAAACAAGTCACACATGAAGTCTTTATTTAATTTCTAAGACAGCATCAACAAATTTCTTAAATCGCCTTATTTTTTACCACCTGAAGTGATCAAGAAAAAGAAATTGATTTTCTTATGCAAGCATTATAAAAATTACAACAATTATCGACAATCAATAGCAGCAAGGAGTCAAATGATAAACGAAAAAAAAGCTCAAGCCTGAGAAATAATTGAATTGTATTCCATCCTTTCTTGTCAGTGCAGCTCCCTATGACAGTGTCGACATTATAGTAAAGAGTTAAGTTACTATTATTATCAAAAATTTCTATTTCTATAACTGACCAGCTTTGATTGTATTGTCCACTTCATTACTACAATTCATAGGTAACCAACATTTTGCCCATGAGTTCCTAACATGAAATACTCTTTCTCTACGTCACTCTACCCCAGTAGTTCTTGTTTCAACATTTTCCTTGTCAGGACTCAAATATCTATAACTCATGGGTATTACCCTGTCCATGCCTCTGTCATACACTTTTGAAACTGATGATAACTAGAAATCAGTGTTTGTAACGTTTAGCTAGTTGTCACTAAAGTTCAATAATATATATCTGGAAAGCATTTGATAAATGTGTGCAGAGGGGAGGTCTGTGTTTCCGTGATCCGAGTCCATGAACTTTATAATACTTGACAGCAGACTTATTCCTGTTTGGCATGTAAGTCGTATCACATGGGATTCAGACGGTGGTTATTATATTATACATTGCATGGCAGTAGCAAAGCAAAGTTGTGGAAGAAATCAGGGCTTACACAACTAAGTCTTATTGTTGTAATGGAAAATAGACTTCCAAAGTAAGGATTAAAAGTGACCTTCCATTCAACGTGAACAACGGTTTGGATGAGATGTGTTAAAATACGGAGAGGTAGTGAGAACGGGGTGGGTGTTGATGGTGAAAAATATCTTGAATGGTGAACATAGTTGGAAGTGGATTATCGTCATAAAATATATTAACAAAGGAGGTCATACGTTATAGATTACGCGCGAATCTACTTTAAAGGATCGTTGGATGGATGGATATACTCCATCCAAATCTGTTGACGTCATCCTTGCAAGTACAGTAACATACTTATTAGACTAGTGCATTTAGATGTGTTTATGGATGGCCCCTCTGTCATCAGGCGTTCCTTTGGGACATGAAAATACATCACTGAATTCACCATATCTGGTTTAAGGCAATCTTTTCGCATTATATTTAAAGATTATAACCATTACTATTACTGCGATTATCATATTGATTGAAAATATCAGGACTCGATATCACATTGAGTCCCAAAGCGATCTGTCCCAATGGAGAATCAATACCGTTTATGATGCACGTTGTATCAAATAATGTCTAGATACTACAAAGTTTGATATTACCATCATCATCATCGCCACCATCGTTCCGTTTTTCTAAAATTTCCTAAAATTCTGGTAACATATTTTTAAAGCTAATCATTCTCCAATAACAATTACATGCCAGTTTTAACCACACGCAAATAGGATATCTGTATAACTGCCAACTAACGACAAACTTTGATTCTGGTTGACAACGAAAATTGCGGTTGCCGTTGAATGAATTTAAGAAATTCAAAGATTCGATAAGAAACTCGATATATGAGGAAAACATTCAAAGATTATCAAGCAATGTGTCTGTCGCTCTCTTTATAGCCTATAAAGGTCTAAAATGCTGAAGGACTGATGTGGGAATTGACATCTGTCTTTAAATACAGTCGTGTTGCCTAACTGAAATACTATTCATGAAATTTAAGAGGAAAATATCCCATTTAAATGGAAAAATTAAAATGAAGGGGCTAGAAGATGGATTGGGGGGGGGTCACGATTATATCGTAAATACAGTTATAAGAATGTGTTTGTCAACCGATTTAGGGCGTATGACCAGAGAGGAAGAGATGGAAATTGTCTGCCATCAACCCCTCATCCCAAACTTTCACTATTTACGCTAAAACCCATTCAATAATACAAATTTAAATCTCCCGAAAAATATTCGTATTTAAAATTAAAGAGAAACATTTTCTCGGATTTTGATTTATAAGTAATCCATTTGCTGCATTTTCAAGGATGTAAAAACGTCATTGTCCTTATCGACGATTTATGGTACTGCCTAAAGAGAACTGAAACTCAATTATTCATTGTTTATATACAATATAAAATTCAGAACTTTAAAATCAGTCACATCGTTTTCCCCTTCCACCTCTACATGAATTATTTACTATTCACAAATGATAGATTCAGAGTCATTCACATAAAAATGATTCAGTAGTAAAATAAGGTTAAAATAGCGGAAACTACAAAAGTAGTAGACAGGCGGTTTGGATTATGTCAACTTCTGAGATTTGAACACTATTTACCGACATTACTGAATGAGCCACGTGGAAACTTTTTCCCGATCTGCAGATGGGGGCCACGATGACACATCCAATCCGACAGAAAAAAGTGCACCATTGAATAGAATAATCAGCTAGAACCATGAGAGAGCTTGCACATCGTGAGCTCAACACACCCCACCTCTGGGAACCCCTCGTCATTTACAAAAAAAATATATCCACATACTTATTTGGGAAAATGTCTTTCATCTACCTGCCCCATGGTCATACCTTCTACTCGCTGCACTCTTTCTTTCTTTCGGCTCTCCAGTAATTTCCACATTTCAAAACAAACTTTAAGAGTCTTCACCTCTATTCACAGAAGTTTTATTTTTATTCTAGAGTTGGAAGCACCCTGGGCAGGGAGACCGAAGCAGACGTGGGACCAGGTTGTCCGTAAGGATATAGTAATGTGTGGGGCGGACGGGAACCTGGTGGGAGATAGACGGGAGTGGAGGGCCAGAACCTGCAGACCCGACTCTGCCACAGGCAGGATAAGGGTATGATGATGATGTATTCTAGACGTTGACCAACCCACCACGATGGCGCAGAGGTAGTGAGCTGGACTTCTATCCGAACCAAGGCGGTTAAGCATTTTAAAGGCGAGATGGGTATGGGAAGTGAAGCCTTCGCCCGGTGTGATGTGAACGATGTCATCGAATAAAATATACGTGTAGTTGGGGCAAAAATTCCAGGTGTAAGAGCTCGCCCGCTGACGTCGGTGGAGGAAAATAAACATAGGATTGGTACCTGCTGCGTAAAATACCGTCCAAAAGATCATTCATGTGTCCCAACGGAACAAAAATGGGCAACCAAAAGTGGCCCTTGCTCTCTTGCAAGTATAGAGGGAAGAGCCATGAGAACCTGACTGTTATTCTAGAACAGGGGTAGTGGTCTGAGTGTGGCTCGCTACATCTATTTATGCTTCATTAATAAAACTGGAACTAAAATTCTTTGTGCGAAACTAACTTTCATTTAATAATTTTAGCTTTTTATTTAAAATGGCCGGCTAGAAACCCAACCTGTTCTAATTTGGCATCTGAAACAGAAACAGCTCAAAATACTATGGCGGTTGTCCTGGCTGGTTCACGTTTGGTATTTGACGGAAAATCGTTATACCAATAAAGTTTATTGTAAAGATGATAAAAATAAAATAATCACTAATTTACCATTAACGGAATTAAAATGAATCACTTGAGATAACACACAACAGATATTCAATATTTAAATGTAAGTGAAAAGGATCGTCTCCAAACGAGTGCCGTTTTTCAACTCAAAACTGTCTGACAGAAACTCTAAAACAGAAAATCTGTTATTTTAAATGACAGAACGAAGAAACAGTTTAAATTAGCCAATAAACAGCAAGCTGCACAGAACGTGCAACAATCAGAAAAAGAGAGCGTGCATGGAACATTCCATGGAACACGCTACAGTACCCCCCTGGTTAGACTTTTAGTTGGCAAACCGAACATGTAAAGTACGCGATTTAGAACGTGTAATAATTGATGAAGGAGGAACTGCAGGAGCTGAGGCTGGCTGTGGAATGGCAGGTATAGTAGGAGGAAACATAGGATCATTGATCGATAAATCCGATGAAAAAGATGGCTTCAGACGTTCAATAGCAACGTTGTCTTTGCGGCCATGAATGTCGAGTGTGAAAAATTTTTCATAACGATGAAGAATTCGAAATGGGCCATCATATGGTTGAGCAAGAGAATGTGTTGATGCTCCTCTTCGTACAAAAACATGAGTTGCCCTGTCCATATCTTTGAAAAGGAATACAGGCCTAGCAGAAGCATTACGAGGCTTGAGGTAACGCAGTGAACGCATCTGCACCCGTAATCTGTCAACGAAATCATCAATGGGCTCGATGCTTGTCTCTGGAGCGAAAAAGTAGTTGGGTAGACGAAGAGTTGTCCCATAAACTAATTCAGCTGGCGTGGCCTGCAAATCTTCTTTGAAAGAACAACGAAGACCTAACAGAATGACAGGAAGGTAGGCAACCCAATTGTTAGGATCATCAACTGCCTTTAGTGATGACTTGAGCTGGCGATGAAATCTCTCAATCAAGCCATTGGCTGATGGATGATATGCTGTCGTTCGGATATGGTGCACCCCTAGGAGATCGCAGAGACGTGAGAACAGCAGAGAGTCGAACTGACGACCACGGTCAGTTGTGATGGATGAAGGAACACCGAAACGAGCTATCCAATTTGAAACGAGGGAAACGGCAACTGTTGGTGCTGTCGCGTCCCGAATTGGAATAGCTTCTGGCCAACGAGTAAAGCGATCGATACATGTTAAAATGTATCGATAATCATGTGATGGAGGCAATGGACCCACGATGTCCAGATGTATACGATCGAACCTGGTTGCGGGTGGTGTGCATGTGCCAATGGGTGGCACCACATGACGAAGGACTTTACTTCGTTGGCATGGAATGCAGGCACGAGTCCAAGCTGCCACATCCCTATTCATGGAAGGCCAAACATACCGCTCTGCAATGAGACGACGTGTTGCTGCAACCCCTGGGTGAGCAACGTCATGCAAGGTGTGAAAAATGGCCCGACGAAGCAAATGTGGAACAAAAGGACGAGGGCGAGATGTCGTAAGGTCACAATATAAGCTGAGTTGTGAACCTGGAAGTGGAACTAACTGAAGACTCATAGACCCTGGTTGGTCCCGTAACCGCAGCAATTCCAGATCATCTTCTTGCCCTTCATGCAACTGCTGTTGAGAAACCGGATTGGCTATCACCTTTATTGTATTTATTTCAGCACGTGAAAGAGCATCAGCAACGTTGTTTTTCGCACCGTCAACATGCTGAATATCAGTAGTAAACACTGAGACGAATTCAAGGTGACGTGCTTCTCGAGGTGAATGTCGCTCCAATCGCATAGACATAGCATGAGTTAACGGCTTATGATCGGTGAAAACTGTAAAAAACCGACCTTCCAGGAAATACCAGAAGTGCTTAATGGCCAAATATATTGCCAGAAGTTCCCGGCCAAAGGTGCTGTATCGAGTCTCTGGTGGCTTAAGCTTCTTCGAATAGAAAGCCAGAGGTCTCCAAACCTTATTAACGAGTTGCTGTAAAACAGCCCCCACAGCAACATCTGACGCATCTGTAAAAAGAGCTAAGATGATGTCAGGATTAGGATCAGGATGCACCAACATTGTTGACTCTGCTAATATGCTTTTGGCATGGGTGAAAGCATCATCTGCAAGTAATGACCATTCCAAAGTAGCATTCTTCGTTGAAGGACCAGAGAGCATATCATTCAAAGGCTTGAGTAACGTTGCACAATTGGCTACAAACCGATGATAAAAATTAATCATCCCCAAGAAACGTCGAAGAGAACGTCGGGAGGTAGGCCTCGGGAACTCTTGAATTGCCTTTACTTTGTCCGGTAAAGGAGAAATACCAAGGGGAGTAATATTATGTCCGAGAAAATCCATCGACGATTCACCAAAAACACATTTGGTAAGATTGATGGTTAACCCGTACTCTCTTAGCCGATTAAAAACCTTACGTAAGTGAACCTGATGAGTGGCATCATCCTTGCTGGCAATGAGAATGTCATCGATATAAACAAACACAAAAGGCAAATCACCCAGGACGGAATCAATAAAGCGTTGAAAAGTCTGGGCAGCATTACGAAGTCCGAAAGGCATACGCGTAAATTCAAATAAACCAAAAGGGGTTATGATTGCCGTTTTAGCAACATCTTCTGGGGCGATTGGGATTTGGTGGTAGGCCTTTACCAGATCTAATTTTGTGAAGACATGGGCTCCATGGAGTTGAGAATTAAACTCCATGAGGTGGGGAATTGGGTACCGATCTGGAATGGTACGTGCATTCAAGGCACGGAAATCACCTACCAAACGCCATGTATCCTCCTTAGGCACCATATGTAAGGCACTAGCCCAAGGACTAGATGATGGCCGAATATACCCCTTATCTAATAATGCCTGAAACTCTTGCTTGGCCACCTTCATCCTTGTAGGATGTAAGCGTCTTGCTCGAGTAAAGACAGGTGGGCCTTCAGACGTCACAATGTGATGGTAGACATTGTGAGATGTTGGAATAGAAGCTGGGCGTGGGATTGTAATATCCCGAAACTCTTCTATCAAGGCCTTGTATGGGGTTTTAATATCAGGGGTAATATTTGATAGGCGATGGTAGGGCTTAAATTTAGTAGCTGACACACCAAAAATTTCGAAACCCGTAACCCTATCAAATAACCGGCGTCTCCCAATATCGACTACAAGATTAAAATGAGTGAGGAAATCGGCCCCCAAGATTGCATGCGAAATATCTGCTACCACAAAATCCCATGCCAAGGCACGACGTAGACCTAGGTCCAGAGTAAGACGTTGTGTGCCAAAAGTATCAATAACGGATTTGTTAGCGGCATACAATTTGAAGTCACTAGGATGTAAATGTTGAGCATCAACTAGTGACCGAGGCAATAAACTTAAATCGGCCCCTGTGTCTATTAAGAATTTTATATTGGTCGATGTATCCTTAATGAAGAACAGACGACAAGGTCTACGGCCATCACCACTTCTCGTCTCTAGAAGTGATGGCCTTAGCCGTTTCCCGCCTCACAAGGTGCACGGCACTTCTTGGCATTATCACCAAACGTCCAGTGATACCAACAAAAATTACCTTCTTGAGAGGCAGGAGTTGAACTTGCCCTATTTCGATACCGTGAATTTGATCGGGTGCGAGAGCGCTTTCTTTCTCCGTAAACTGCCCGACGAGGGTGTCTTTGCTCTAAACATATTGAATTGACTTTGGCTGTAAGCTCATCAATCCTAGCCAAAATCAATGACATCTCACGATCCTGAAGAGAGAACTTCGTTGGCACATCATTGGAGACAGTTAAAGGATCAATACTAGAAGTGGTTGTAGTAGCAGCATTTACTAGAAGGTCAGAAGCAGGACCAGGTTGCAAAACTGTAGGATCCAACACCTCGACAATCTTATCAGCCATTTCTGCCAATTTGTCGAGAGTTGTTGTTGAATCGGCCGTGGCTAATACTACACGCACCTGACGAGGTAATCGGGTTAAAAATAACTCCTTGATGATCGATGCATCTCCTGGGGTATTACTTGTATCCCCAGCCAGCTGCTGCATACGTCGTAGGAGTTGAGAGGGTTTCATGTCCCCCAGCTGTTGACTAGTCAACAACTGGTGCAACTTCTGACGCTGAGATAAAAAGATCCGCAAGGTAATTGCCTGCTTAATGGCATCATAAGAATTCCTCTCAGGTGGTCTTAAGATGAGGTCCCTAACATCAGACACAATTTCATGAGGCAAGGCATCGATGACCAAATCAAACTTCTTTGAGTCAGCCTTAATTTGGTGTATCCGAAACCGGTGCTCAATTGTGGCGAACCACATCTCGGGATCGTGACTCCAAAAGGGAGGGAGCTTAAAAAGTTTCAGATTTTGCTGCACTGCATTTATATTGTCCTCCTGAGAACCAGCCAACTCTGGCTGTAATATGGGTGGTTGTTCACTTGCCATAATTCTATCAACTAATAAATTTAAGTAGAATCTACCTTACCAGAAGAAAAAAAAAAAA
>JAAFCE010008833.1:27961629-28287681 GCA_013389805.1 Trigoniulus corallinus | reverse complement strand
ATCAGAAAAAGAGAGCGTGCATGGAACATTCCATGGAACACGCTACAATACCAACCAGAAATTAATAAAATCAAATTTCCCACCCAGCCCTCAAGAAAGTCTTATTTAGATGTATTTCTATATTTGTATTACATTATAGTTTTACGAAGCAACTTGTGCCAGTGTTTCTATAAAGTTACAATGTAACGACTCTTGCATACTCCAACAAAATAGTAAATCCGCCAATTTAATGTGATGAATGCATGTATAATAAAAGGACATCTAGACAATGTATATGCATACTAGGTCAAGTCGTAATAAAACTTGGTTAAACCACTTGAGCACAGACATGCCTGTCCAAACACAGTCTACATAGAACAGAGTCCACGAGCTTTATACAATGGTCATTCTCAACACTCTTTATATCTCTTGAAAAGTAACCAAACAGTGGTCACCACTTCCAAATAGAAAATCTCAGTAACCAAATTATCTTTTCATGAGTACAGTTCAAGAGTAATACTTTCGTAATTAACGAATATCAAGTGGGACAAACAGAAATAGATTTAATACATTACATTTGGACAATGACACACACAACACGTTAGTCGGTGATACTTCAATACACAATTCCCGATTATCCTTTCCTCAAGTTCTTAGCAAGCTTTCTACATTAAAATATACAGCCAAAATTCAGCACAATCTTCGTCCTAAATGGGAAAGTGATGTATTTTTTTCCAGAATTTATTTTACTTTCTCCAGAAATTATGGACAACAACGTACGTGCAGAGACTGCTGGAATACAGTATATACTTCAGAAATACCATCCAGTATAATGAGATCTACTTAAGCGAATAAGACTGAATCTTTATAACCAAAGAAAGAGGAAAAAAGATGAGAGAAAAGGGGGAGAGGAAGAGTGAGAGAGGGATATTCACTACTAAAGGCTGTTTGGCAGTCACTGCATGCGTCGTTCAAATCTGGTAGAAATAGGTTTATGACCTGTCCCATACCATGTCCACCAAACGACAAGAATGTCCTAATAGTGTATTATTCTTATGAAAGTCTCTAATAAGATAATTCAAATAATGATATCCATTCGGATGCGCCATCTAGTCACTGGTCAGAGACATCGTGATTCACATAATGGATACACACAATCCCATACTTCATTCTATAGATTTGTAGACATTTCATTTCGCTTTCGATATAAAAACCACTGGTTGTTATTCAACATAAATCTAAAAAGATTTGAAGGCATAATACTCTTCCACCTCGAGTAATGGTACAAGTAATATAAGTTTTCGAAACAGGGTCCGGTCTATGACTGAGGCAAGTATCTAGATGTAAACAATGACAAAAGGCAATCAAAAACGATTTCATTTGTTTATGATTGATTTGAGAAGGTCCAATGGATACATTTGCAATCAAATTAGAAGGAGGGAATGCATGTTTTATGATGCATTTCTTCATCTTGTCAGAGATGAAGAAAACATTTGCTTAGGCACACTACCAACATGTCACCACCGCCTCGTCGTAACAGTTCCCTTCCGTTCCGCTTAAATAACAAATACATAACCAAATTTCAAACGCCCTTTTCGCGTATTGAATAAAAATTATATAGTGCAGTCTATAGACGCAGTAACCTACTGCATAATGTGCATGCCTAAGTGCTGGGGCAACTCAATAAGTACTCACTAACGTCACGATAAACACTTATCTGAGTGACTAGAAGCAGGTCGGGGAAAATGATTAAACTTCTAAAAGCAGGCTTTTAGACAGAGTATGTCTAAACATGTAAGACACCCTAAGGCTGTAACAGATCTACGTAAAATATAATGATAAAATTAATCATCCCTTTATAGATAAATGATAGGAGTCTCCTTATTAATTTTCTGCCCCTTGAATACAAATAGCTCAATGTCATTTGATGCGCGATATATAAATGACACACATCAATCACATACTTCTAGAGGGAGGAAGGAGAAGGAAAAAAGTCTTAAAAATTAACATATTACACGTAGATGTTAAAAGCATTCGAGTAGCCATCTTTTAATGTTACTAGAGATCCTAACAGTAACGAGAACAGTTAATTTGATTCAACGTCATCTCCCATTCACATATCAATTAATAACCGGTCTGAGTACCGTAAAAATTGAGAAGGGGAGAAAGAGAAAGGGTCACAGGTTTAAGTTAATGATTACTTACCTATCTACCTATCTGTCTACCTACTGACTTCTAAATCATATTAAGACATAGCCATCGGACAGGAGAAGAGACACTAACCGTAATAAATGTCTTAGAAGAAAATAAGGACAGAAGTGTAAATGGAGAAAGGGACTCAAAATTTAACTACTCGAGTTTCTTTACATCTTTCACCTTGTTACTGTAACTATTGCCTAAAGTCGAAACATTTCTTGTGAAAATAAAATTTTTATTACGTTCATCTCAAGTATTTAGTTATGTCAGAACAGTTTGAGAGGAAGAGGTGAGGAGCACCAACAATGAAATATATTTACGAATTATAACAAAACTGAGAAGGCGTAAAAGAAAAATAGCACGGGGGCTGATAGAGAAAGCTTCAGGATCTCCACTATTGCCAACACCATACACGAATCGTTAAATTGTTTTCTTCTGTCATACAGGTGCCCAAAACGAATAGTCACCATTTTCATATAAGCGACTAAGATGAGAAGAGAAACATTCGCCCTTTTCATTTGTAATACAAAAACATAAAAAACATTTAATAGATTAGATAGGAGAGAGAGTATTTTCAGTGTTGCAAACACTAAAATGACTATATGAAGAACATTGAGATGAGAAAAAGAGAAAAGAAACAAAACTGTGTCTCTCTCTTCCAAAGGACTAAAAGTGTTATATGCATTGAAATGAAGACAAAAACTCGGTAACAAAGTTTATCAATGTAGTCACCTCCATCTCCTTCACAGAGCAAATGCAGCAATTTTCAAGTGACTAAAGACGAGTCTTTCTCTGCATCTCTCTCCTCTTCTGCTTTATAACAAAATTAGCCAGCATTTAGTTTATGCGGAATCAAATAAAATGGTCACAAGATACATAACGACCAACAGAACAGCTTCAATTGCTGCAGCCAGCAAACTTAATTAATGTGGCAGAACCAACATGCAATCCAAAGAATAATAATATTTACTCACTAGCAATTTTCTAGCAGATATTTGCTACTATTTTACAGTGTACATCCATTTGCGTAAACGTAACTACTCAATTTGACCAAAGTCAGACCATGAATGCATAATACATACCGAGTAGTTGGGCCTACATTGTTAAATTAAAGCGGTTTATTTTAAACAGCCATTTATTATATACTCGAAAACAAACATATGAAATGCAGTATTTTTTTAATAACGGAATAAATAGGAGAGGGAACCGTACAGTAGGTCTATTTAAAACACATTGATTACTTTCTTTTCAGACACTGATTTAGCAAGCAAGTGGATCACAATATTGACCTCATTCGAATTCCTCTCTGGTTCAGTGGATATGCATACTCCATTACGTGGTTTTATACAATGGATAAATGAAAATAAAATAACAGAAGAAATGCAGGGAGAAAAATACCTTAATCTTTTTTAGTGAGAGACAACCACACAGAGAAAGGTGTACTCTCTGAAATACTTCGCTATCCATTAAATCTGTTTCAATAATTCATCGTGACATGAATGTAAGCTTACATCCATGAATGTATGCGACATTATCTAAAACTAGAATAGTGAACTACAGCATTCAGTTACCAAATATTCATGAAAAAAGACACATGAGTTTTAAATTTGTATTCCTCAATTCTAGCCTCAAGCTTATAATCTCCCTTCCTCGAATGACAATACTAATAAGTACAACAATTTGTTTATTATGAGGTGATCGTTTCATTTTTAGTTTCATGTTTGTATTCCTTGTTTGATCACTAAGCATACCTAAGAGAAGTTTGAACTAAAAACAGCAGTGCATTTTTTTTGCCTACGATACTTGTATAATACACAACAGATATAAAAAAGCGAGCTCCATATTTATTAAATAAGATGGATGAATTTAATTTGAACAAGCATGAAATAAAATTACTAACTATGTTGATATGAATCAGTTTCCGATCTTTGGAAGGCAGAAATGATAAGTAAATAACCATAGATACAATTCCCTATGACAACGAATCTATTCCTAGAGAAGTTTTCATTCGGTAATAATAAAATAAGTAGGTTTCTGAAAAGTTTCCATTACAATTATTTGTGTAGCCTGCTAAGAAAGCTCAAATATGGGGGAAAGATAAAACTGAGCCGAATTCATCGAAAGAAAAATGCTTCGAGATGCTTAAAATTTACCTACTCTAATAATACGATGTCTAGGTAACACAAAATATCACCTTCAAGGCAAAAATTGCACAGCTATCCATAGAGAAAACTTTCAAGCTACAAATAGCGACATTGATACTATCAAATCGATTCAAAAGTACAACTAGACAATGTCATTTAAGTACTCCAAACCGAGCAAAAGCAGTAAGAAAACTGTTTCATCATTTCAACAACACATTTCGCTGAAACACGACAAACAGCAATAGACAATAATATTTTATTGCTTGCTAACTTTCTTAAAAATCATGCAGCAGTACGGGGTTATAAAGCTACTTATTCAACTCTCTTGACAGCTTATAAGACAGTTAGCCATTAAATTGTACCACACTACGACACAAACTTCAAAGTTCTATCTTCCATTAGCATCTTGCGAAAAAGAGGGGCATAATGCGAGAAAATAACAAAATAAAATGTTAAACCATATTGTAGCCATGTACAACGCTCAACGAGTTCATGTTACTAAGCTTGCTTCAGATAGTTATCATCAATCCAAGACAAAAATCAGATATCCAGTAGGAAAACATGAATTATCTGTAGGAAAATGTTACAATCCACCTTAAATCACGACTTAGGAATATGCAAAAAAAAATATCTAGTAGGAGGGCGAAAGAGAGGGAGGGGTGAAAAGATAGAGGAGAATTGAGTTCCTGAGTTGCAAGATAAATGATGAGAGGTTGAGGGTGAACTGAAAAGATGCACTGGAGGAGACAAGAAGGTATGAAGAAATCAGATAGATACCCCGCAATCCTATAACTTCAACACGACAGCCTGGAGCTAAGATACGCCCTATCTTGATGTAGGATAGCTACTGTGGAGTCTCTAGGTTTCTATTTAGAAGCCGCCACACGCCTCGGGCCAGTGGCCACTTACTGTTTTTTCTTTTCCTCCCTACGTCGCCATCGTAGCAAAAACAACATCACCGATCACTACAATTGCACCACCTGTATGCAAAAGAAACCTACAGTGAAAAATCTTCAAACTGCTTTTCTTCCCTCACTATTTCTTGCTATACATTTATTGCTATCATTCTGAGAAATCCAGACATTAATGCGTGACATCAAGGCCAAGGTAAAAACTTAAATCGGATTTATTACTTAAAGCTCGCGTCGAGGTAGGTAACAATGTTATAACAAGTCAGCTTCTTAATGACTATTAAGAAAATAAAATTCCCAAACTTAAACTACAACAAAAAGCTCCTCTAATGCAATTTTGAAATATACATGACAAAAGTCACGTTTAGAAAGGAGACTTAAGTTTAATAAGATAAAACTTTTCTTTTTCCAATTGCTGTCAGACGAACAAAACAAGTATCTTAAAATGGTTTTAAAAAATAAATTTTAGATTGGGCAGTCAGGAAACAAACTCCGACCTTCCAGCTTTCTGCTTCCTCTCTTCCTAGTTCCATCCTGTAAATCTATTTCAACTGTATGTGCATTTTACCTTTCTTAGATATCAGGGAGAGCAGACAAGTACCTATTCCTCTCATAAGCTGTAATAAACTAAAAACGCAATCATCCAGGCCATCACGAAACATTTTTTAATTTAGCTTCATGACTAACTAATCCACTTGAACAAATGAAATTATACTCAAGATTTTAGTTGCATCAAAATAATTGTTTCATTCAAAAGAAGATGAAGCAACCGGATCATTTAAAATGAAGGCTGGATTGCAAGCAAATCAATATACACAACGTGACATTTATTTGTTATTTACTCGTCTGAAATATATAGGTCGTGTTTACTAAAACCCATGCATAGGATGGATAGTTAGAAACCCTAGGCTCTCTGAATCCCACTTGTTTTCCGTACTATCCACCAAGCATCATCAGGCAGCACAAGGGTTTCAATCACAGATCATCTTTTATGAACAAAGTCTAATTACTTTCAATGACGTTATTATAATTAGCATTACCGAAGTTAATTAAATGCACCACTATAAATACTACTGGTCGGAAGGAAAACTCTCTCTCCACTCTTCCAATGTAAAGACAAAATTTCTACTTGGACAATAATGTATTATTTCCACCAAAATCCTTCAACAATTGCGAATTGATCCTCGCTCAATTCATGCACTTCAAAACTTTCTCATCGCTTCAAAATCGATTGCCGACACAAGAGTATATACTAAACTAATAAGCAATCTGATACGAGCGACTTCGTTTTAATTTCACATACAAGTCGCCAGTCACCTCCAATAAAACTGTATATGGAAGAGAGAGAAAAAATAGATGGAACAGAACGACGACAATATGTGATTTATTTAGTTTACCACGATAGATTCTCTTCATTTTCATTCATTTTACTACTTCACACTATCAATATCTTCCAACCATTAACCAAGTACTTCACATGACCATCTAAGGTTTGGATTTCTTCGTTTCTTTAAAGGCTACTTTACAAACAGGCTCCAGATTCTTTCTATTCTGCAATACAACAGTTATTTTCTTTCACAGAATTTCATTTCTTCAACTCTCAGAAACAATCTTACACCAAATTACATTTCTAAGAGAAAGATAAATAGATCGGTAGATAGAGAGCAAGACAGAGTAACTAGAAAAATCTCCAAATGTTAAAATACAGTTTACTGAATACCATTATTAAGAATAGGTAGCAGCTTCTATGGATATGTAGCCATTCGTTCCGATCTCTTGAGGGAATTGAGGGGGCTCTCTCTCAGATAGACAAATGCACAATAGTCTATATGGCTGACGACAAAGGAGTCAGAGGAAAGGTTGGATGGCATTTCAGACTATGAGGCAAGGTCTGAGAAAGCTAGAAAAGATGGGGCGTGAAGAAGGCGTGAAGCGAAGAGCTAAGAAATGATGGATGAAGAAAGGTAGGATATAAAAAAAACAAGGGACAAGAAGAAGAAAAAGGGCGAGGAAGTTAAAAGAGAAATGAGGCGTTTGGAGTGGGGACAGACGATATACATGCATACAGACCGAAATGAGAAACTGGAAATAATGGTCACATCCTTTAAACTTAAGACAGGTGAAGGATAAATGTAAGAACCTTGGTGTCGCAAGTAGTCAACAGTTGGAGAAAATGTACAATGTCTACATGTCCTATTTCAAGGCGTGATACATAACAGGAAAAAAAAAAGAGGGGGAAAAAAATATAATAAAAGTTAGCATGAGAAAATGGTAAAGAACGAAAGGAGAAGAAAAATGGTAACTGTGACCTCAAGGGTTCAATTTCGAGCCTTAAAAAAATCAACATTGAAATTATTAAGTTTCCAAGCAGTCACATCCTGGAGAAGAAAATGCTTGCTGTTTCACACTTTTTTCTTCATGGGATGGATGCAGAGATGTGTGGATGGTTGTGGGGAAGAGGTTAATACGAAGCGTTGTCTGATATTCATTAATGTTAAAAGACTGCAGACATTTGAATCTGCTTATCAGTATCATTACCAGCTACTATTGCAGACTGAAATGAAAAGCAATCTCTCAGTTGTACTGCACTGCACGTAGACTAGCGTATAAGAATCACTTCAGGCAAACTGACTGACTGGCAAGATGCGACCTCTAGCTGCTCTTGCAACATACATTCGCAAACGGCGTTCACAAATGGATAATGAGAATAGATGCTTTAGGATGAGATAAAAAAAGCTAAATATAACATTTGAATCTTTGAAATTGAGACAATGTGTACCGTCGAAAGAGATAAATTCCAAACGTGTTTTATGTACATGAAGAAAGACTTTCATCAAGATAATAAAAAGACATGTTCCTTCACCTTTACGTGATAAGGGAACACGACCTTTTTTCTCAACTTTCCTCTCTGAGCCTATAAACTGCCCTACAGGTGTTAAGAATGCTGCACCCCAAAAATGCCATTTACTTTCAGCGCACATGAACTCGTACAGTATATCCGTAGTTTTACAAGCTGAAATTCCAAAATAAAAAGAAACAATGCACAGAAATGTTTTACGCAACTCGATGACAATCACGTAAAAATTCATTTGTCAACAAATATTTTTAGACAAAAACATGATACTAAAGACCTCTAATGTGGGGGTCGTGTACAGCACACCATATAAAAGTAGCCAACGCCTAGACTGTTTTTCAGGAGCACCACAAATGACCTAATATTTATTACTATTGGTAGCAGCCAAATGGGACCAACATCATCGTGAGCCTACTCCTCTCCAAGATCTACAGAGGTCGTATTAAGTTGCCGATGACAACACTACTGCCTCATCCTTGTAGATGCTATCAATAGGTACTGAGAGGATCATAGGCAGCCTCTTATTTGTAAGGCTACGTCGGAACAAAAATTTTCAATTTATTAGCAAATTAGATTCCTACTGGAGGCTCCCATCTTAAATTATCTAAACGGGCCAATAGAGTCAGAGTCAAGGAACAATAATTATGCGGGATAGTTATGTATTTCCCAAAATTTCTCAAACCCTCTCCCTCCCGTGTAGGTCTATTAGCTTACCTCACGAATAAGATTAATTAACACTCAACTATATCCACTATCCACCATTATCCATTACTATAATGGCAAGTTGGATAGTTTGCAGGCCACTCAACTCACTCGTACCTACACAGTTCACCTGAAAACATCTGCAATGCATTCCGATCTCGTTGGCTGAATAACCCCTTACGGACACGAAACTGTTTAACTTGGCGGACACTAGGGAACTAGGGTGTTGGCACCACGCTATGCCATTCGACTATGATGGCGTGCGACCCTGCGTACTTGTCATGTACTCTAAATTATATGCCTTTTCATAATGACCTCATGGGGTTGGCTACGTTATCATCATGAAATAATTATTACGAATCACATTCAAATGCGACATGCACGACATGTTAATGTATGTGTAGGTGCTCAATAACGACAGTTTTTTATGCAAACACAACAGTAACACGCCCTTAGTGACTGTCATCAGGTACACACTTGTTAGCCATGGAAATCGTTATGCTATATTACACTCTCGGCATATCCATAGTGTCAATTTTTCAGGCTCCCCATTAGTTATTCCCAATTGGTTTCATTTGATGGCCCCCAAAAGTTGTCGACATTATAATGCCGACCATCCATTATGATCTAATGACGGCAATGGCAACACTGATGTCATGCACATCATCATGTTTATAGTATTTGCGTGCTTGCAATGTGCTGCCTTTTCATATTCGATTGACAATTTGAATCAACAAGTTCTTTTTTTTTCCTAAGGGCTGAACTGTCTCCAGATTTGGCACAAACTAGGGACTGAGAAGAATAGATAAAGCCAGCCTGAAGTGCGTAACACTTCGTTAAAGTCAAATTAGCGAACCCCAAACAATAAGAAAAAAATTCCTATATACAAAGTGCAGAGCTAAACAGCTAATGAAGATAACAATTACTCATATTTGCATAGGTCATCACATTGAATATGTCAAAATTTCATTTACATGAATATCCATTTAGCTGTCCTAGAAAAGTAATATCTTTTAATTATAATAAATTTAATACATTGAAGTTGCTTTTGAGGGACTTGCAAAGGGTTCGAGAGTTCGTATGTATCCAAATGAACAAGTTGAAAACCCCTGTTGACGGTCTCCAAAGGCAAAACATGGGTTATTAAGTAGGATATTTCATAATTATGTCACACGTTTCATCAAAGACGTGGTAGTCAAATCCAATAATAATCCTATCGCTAATGAGCTCGTCAAAAGACGAGATTACGAAATAAAATTCTACCATGAAAACATTTTCTTTCTCGATACATCTTAGCACGAAATGAATTTTCTTAATAATAAATAACATCTGAGACAAGCATGAGTTGTCATGAATATAGGTTTGCTTCTCAATCCACGTACATCACATTAATTACGAGCTTCGTAAAAACGTTGTCCTTTTTCTAGATGCTGAAGCATTAAAAAAATGCTAGACATCGCAATATGATCGTCAACCAATCCTCAAATATTTTAATTTAGTCCAGTTTTATAGAAGTGCATAGTGCATATTTAATTAAAAATATCAAATTCTGTATATGACCCTTCAAAAATGAATTACACGGCACCACTATCTTTGAAATTCTTCTAGAGTTCCTATAAATTCCAAAAGTCTCTAATCAAAAACAAGAAGAGAGGATTTTTAGGGCGTATTCTTGCATTACGTTTATTTCAAAGAATGTTTATGATAGTGGGTGGAGAGTGCTTGAAAGAGTTGCAGGTAATACGGATTGAAAAAAAAAATTATCGTGAATTTCCAAGTGGATGAAATCATAGTTGCAACTGTAATGTAAGTAGCACGCTATAATCCGTCATTTGTGCAAATAAAAATAATATAAATCACTCACACTACCGTGGGGTAGGCTGGCATCCCCCCACAGGCAACAAAGCCAATATTCCTGCGGGTTCCAGACGCCTGACTGGGGTGCCCCAATTCAGAGCATGTTCAGTGGACCCGCAGACCCGACCCTGCCACAGCAGGGATGAGGGTATGATGATGGTGATGACTCACACTATCAAACAACTGTCTGATCCAATGTTGTGTTAAAGTAACATGAATCATGGGTCCTTGGTCAGTCTCATTAAGGTAAATAAACTAGCGTGCACCATAGATGAGAAGTTTAATACAATAATTGTAGATACATGCAGTCATAATGTTTGTCGTTTGTCAATAGTCAAATAAAGATTAAGGGAAGACCGATAACAGAGGCTCCCAAATCGACCTAATTTGCAACCTGGAATAACTATACCGTACCCTGTTACCATAGGTCATATCTGAGGAAGACATCGTCTTATACCTATGACATCTTCCGCTCCCCATCTTACTTATGACATGATCAAAGTTCCTGATATCCAGTAAGAGTTGGAAGTGGTCCTTTTAATCACCTCTTGTGAATGCAGGCGGTTCTGTTACTACCAGAACTCAGATAGGTCGTTTCAAGCAATCTATGGTAAATATATTTTCGTGGCATTCAGGGGGTTAGCTTGATATGACGGCGATATGCGCAGTACACAGCGTCTTGCACTTCATTGAATATTCCTGTGTCATTATATCTAAATCCTTATTAATTAATTTTTTGTTTTTGAACTTTCATAGGCGAAACCTGATGGGACACTCGAAAGAGAGAAAGAGGCACGATTTACAGCAAGGGACTTGACATTTACAGTATACACTGGGTCTTACATAATGCGTAGCAGAGGCTGATGTTTAATAATAGTTGTTGATGAACATTCATTAATTTTTAATGTATCTTATCAGAAGTTTACTCGTCAAGTCCACATTTCAATTCTCAGTTTAAGATTAATTAAGATGTTTTTGATTATATCATAGTGCCAGCTAGCACAATACCAACTATACATTAACATAATAACAATAGAGTCATGGATTATAATATAATGCAACTGAATATATTATTAATTAAAAAAATTATAACAACGTCTGTTCCATATGCAGAGTGTAACTGCAGAAAGCAACACCCGGAATTATTACCAATGTGCTTCCAGGCACCTTGCATTGCACTAGAATCCCGATACGAGCGACCATATACGTACGTAATTAAATATTTAGACCCAAAAGGGTTTGGTGTTACAGGATGAAAAATAATTAATTTATCAGGAGGATTCATAAGGTGATTATGAGAACCAACGCTACTACATAATACTAGAAATAGCTGCCTGGGTGCTCCATCAAAGACAAAATTAATTAAAGAAAAGTATTCTACGTGTCTTATGGGTATTATACGACGATGACTATCATCTTCACGGAGCGTTTCAGTGGCTACCATCATTCAGAAAAAAAATCTTTTTATGTCACTAGTTCAGTTCATTGGTTGTACTTCAATTACGAAAAATATCAAACCATGATTTTAAGCACTATACAAATCCATAAATAAGAATTCTAGAATTGTTAAAACATATTACATTAAATAACAAACTAAGTAGAAATCTCCATGTAGCAAATATAAAACGTGAAAATGTGTCATATGGTTTGCTGAATATACCATGCGTATAGAAAGTACAAAAATATATTACGAGATCTGTATAACTACGATTATGTAGGGAGGAGAACTCAATTTTATAGACCCTTGCGGTTTCATATGAACAAAAAATTACCGTCATTTACATTGTAGCAACCACTCACATCTACTTTTATATGCATCGTAATCTTACTTCTCTTATTCATCGTTTTCATTTCATATGCAAGTCTGATATAACTGTAATTCATTTATTATGAATCAATCATTTAGTAGGTTCGCCCCCCCCTCACTCTTCTTAGTACGTACTACCCATTAACAGTAAGTTTACTACCAATCTTCACCATCTTTATCTAACCCTCTTGCACCCCGAAACCCTTCTTCACGACACTCATTCAAAGTATAGTCATTATAACTTTCATTGAGTAAGAAAGAGGTTGATCGTAATTTTGAGTCTGTAATTTTACACGTTTCTAGCGTTTAGCTCTTCATTTTTATGAAAGTGAAAACAACTAACAATGGCAGCTGCCATCCACATCGGGCAATCTGATATGAATCATTTCCATAATATTAATGGTAGATCCAGCAAATTTCTACAATTCATAAATAATGACACTAATGCCTGTCTCACAACATTATAAGAAAACAACACACCATATATTATAAGCATATAAATAGATATTTTCCATATCTTGTTCATTTTTCCAATAAACAAAATATTGGGGAAAGTTCAAGCTGTTATATTTGTTGTACTGCGAGCGTGATACACTGAAAAATACACACGGGCCAGTATTTCAGCACGAAATATTGCGCGACTAAATTTTCAAAAAGGTTTTTCATTAAAAATATCTTGGGCACTCATAAGCATTGCACGTCTACAGGAGAAACTTAATAAGTGCTTTGAGTGGGGATGGGTTAAAGGGTTAATATGTCACCTTTTATTATAAGAAATAGTTCTTGTTGCAAACCAGTATTTATGTTGTACTCTCAATCACAAGGGCAAAGTCATATCCGACCCCAGGTGCTCAGATGTGTCGATAATAGACACATGATGACTCCCATGAGTGGACAACAGTTACCAAATATAATCCAGTTAAACGAAGAAAGGGCCGAACTCGAGTTAGTTCAGGTTAAAATACAGGTTCATTGAATTCCTGGGAATACATGGGTTGAGACATTCCAGCTTTTCGTTGCCTGCAAGTTCCCGATGTCCACCTTTCTATGATTCCATACATATAGGTGCAGATTAAACAAGTTATTTCAGCATGTCACGTGTCTACACGTGCCTATATATTAATAGGACTGATTCCAAATGACCCCAAAAGTATTAATACATATGTTTGGCTACAAAAATTTGAAATTATATATAGGTGTTAAATTTAACACATGTCGATTTATAACTTTGCCATCTCATTGTCAACTTATCATCACTACGATGGCTTTCAATTACCGGAAGATGATATGAATGACCCGTAATTAAACGCAATTGTAATTCGTAGTAAAGTGTATTGATATTATTTATTTAACACGCTATTCAACTCTGCATTTATTTCTATAGTAATTTGTGCACCGAATCCGTCTCATAATAACGATGGCCATTACGTGGAAATTTGAGTAGCTTTACTCAGCAGACACAAGTCGATTCTTCTCAACGAGAGGAGTATGAAGAAGGAAGGGGAGGGGAACCCTCTTCACATTAAACAATTCATTATTCATTCATTATAATGTCAGCAATATTCTTTGACCCTTCTCCCTTAAAAAATACTTAAATATTCTATGTAAGCAGAAGATCTCCAAATAAGTGTGAAGACATTGCCTATCATTTGACCATTTTATATTTCGGTACGTAATTATTGCAGTTTAATTTAGTCACGACAACATCAATTAAACGCATGAACCCATTAACCGAAAATATGTTCATGAAAAAAGACATTACCCATGTCTTTTCTGATCTTTAAGAATAAGAAAACACCAGATATTGAACCTACTTTTCACTCCTACGTTGATGTATCAGAGGAAGAAATAACCTTTGATCTGAGCATTTCATTATGTCCCCCTCTAATTTTACTACAACTGAAGAAGGAACTAAAGAAAACAAATCAGCAGATGTTTGCGCACTCACTCCCATTAAATGGAGTGGGCCCTTTAAGAGTTACATCTTTAAATAAATATACAGCAATAAGTAACTCCAAAATCCCTCAGATAAACAAAAGGTGAGTGAAGTATTTTCTTTGAAAAATCTCTAAATAATTTTTCAAAAAAGGAAACCCTGAACAGTTTGTTACACATACGCGTTCGTCCTCATTGTAGACGATGAACATAAATAAGTTGAAGTGGATAAGACAAATGGTTCTTCATACAAGGGGGACACGAATTACGAGAGCAACAAGTTGGTTGGGTGATGATAGGATATAAATGCAGTTAATGACAGCAAACAAAAAAAAACGGAGGGTAAAAAAAAGAGAGACAGAGGTAGTTGATTGCTGTTGATGGCTGCTGTCCCATTTCAGGATAATATGGATAGATGAGGCGCCAAATGTGCCCATAGCTTGTTGAAGAATAGACACGCGAACGTACCATTGTTTAGGGTTCCAAAAGGGCGGGCAGCAGGTGTTCACTTAAAAGTCCCACCCAAAATAAGTCTCAGAAAGGAGGTAAAAGAAAAGTGGGACGAGAAAATGATGAAGAAAGAGGAGGTCCAAACTACAAAAGCTACCCATTTTTCATACCGTAGACAATAATTAACCTTCCATTATACTTTTATGGGAGTTATATACAAGTAAAAACGCAGGGAGATAGGAACGGATTTCTTCAACAGACGGAGGTTGTGGGAGGGAGTTGGCATTCTTCGTCATTTACTTAACCTGCAGGAGGCTCCCCTATTTTCCCCCCTTTCCCTTCTGGACAATATTAAAGCGGGCATTTCGACCTGCCGAAACGTATAATCTATTGGAAGGTAGGTACCCACGCATCTGAGAACTCACAATAAAACATCCTGATATGGAAAGTAGATTGCGCCTCTCTTTAATCATCACCTGCCTTTTTTGCTCTTGTTTTGAAAATGACTAGAGCGCAGTAACGGCAATGATTTTGGATCAGCAATCACCATCATCATCATCATCCACGCAATTATTTTTTTTAAATCTCTTAATCAGATGTAATGGTAGTTGTTGTGAGATGAATGCGGGAAGATAATGTTGGTATGCACCTTGAACAGGCACTACGCCTGTTGTCACTTTGCCACAAAAGCAACATTTGGATCAGTGTCGAAAACTAGACAAGGTGCAAATTACAGTCAGATGCCCTGTAAAAAAACATACCGTATCCCTAATTACTCAGAAAATGCAATACCACCGGCAGTGATTTCCAACTAATCACATTGCCGAGATATTAGAGGCAACAGTTTTTTATTTCTAACCTCAGCATAAATAGTAAGTGTAATTTGACATTCAGTTACCCATTCAAAACAGTTTCACAGCTTAAAATACTCGTATATGTCTCAGTGGGTTCAGTGGATGATGTCTTCAGGGCTAGAGGGGGCGTAGCCCCACTGCATCTTTGTCACCTGCTCGTAAAGGAAATCTCTACATGAAGCGAACTAGGTATACGTGCAACTCGACAAAATATCCAGTTGTAGGCCCTTAACCCCTTCCTGCCCTCGTTGATGGCCGTCGGTTCGTATTATACGATCCACGTTGACTTGATTGGTGAACAGCCTTTTAGAATGGTACCCAGTGTTCCCAAGCGGCCACCTATCCTAGTACCTGACCCCCTAGGTGTCGGTAAAATAAATTGTTCCAGGAAGAAGATAGGCTGAAGTTGAATATGCTGGATTTGCAGCGCAGATATCTTGCTTGGTAAAACAAGCAAGAAATTAAGGGAGAGGTGATGGAAGAGTCACGGGTGGGAACTCATGCCTAGCTGATGACCCAATCCCACAAATCATGTTAATCTTTTCCTGAAGAGTACTTAGGCTTACCCACTCATCCGCTAACACCGAACCAGCATCTAAGAGCGTTAACCACACATCTTTAATAAGAAATGGTCTGGAACTTCTATTCTGGCGAGTTGCGTATTGGATATTTCACTGCAGATCACAAAGAGGTCAGCAATCAGTGTGCTGGACGACGTTAACTTTATGCCAAGCAGAATTAGGACAACATTTTGCGATGAGATCATGTCAAAAGACTGGATAATGATCGTCAGGTAAAGGGGACTGAGGATATTTACGAGATAGATAGCAGACATATGTGGCATGTCCAATATGACCCTTTTCTATAAAGAATAATGATCACCAACATGTCTGCCTGCCCTGCAATGTACTTCCCAATATAGCCTGGCCTAAAATGCCTTTCCCACATTTTCGAATTTGTCTGACGACTTTGACCGACATGGCATCAGCTGCACCTTCCCAATCCCAGTCTATCTTCTTGTGTACTTCCTGTGCAAATTCCTCTGTTTTAGTGGATAATTTCCACCACCTGATAATCTGCTCGCCTTTCAATGAATGTGCTTTGCCTGCTGCTTTTCCTAGGATTCCTAACTAGAGTAACCTATGATCACATTCCTTTTTGAAACTTTTCACTGGGGAGTGGCCAGCAATGATAACTAACTACCTTTAGCCTACTATTTATGCTTTTAAGTAGGTGACCCCTTGATGCAGCTCACTGTTCAATACTATTCCTATCCCGTTTCACCCCCCCCCCCCCCCCCCCCCCCCCCCCCATTCACTAGCAGTATATAAGCTTGAATCCCTCCTCAAGGGCTTTCTTTAGGATCCTAACTAATTCTCCTGTTTTTCCTGTAAGGGTTCCCACATTACACGTCCCTAATCTTGATGAAACTGCTCTGACTGGGGGCACCCTAGACAGGCGTCTGGAACCCGCAGAAATATTGGCCAGTTGTCAGTAGGGAGACGCCAGCCTATGCCACACACTACTCTATCGTGAATCAATATCTGAAAAGTATTTACATGAATCTCTCCATAACTTTAATGTCTTTTTAATAAGTGCAATCCAGAAAAGCTATTGGCTCAACCATTACCTCAAGACGGTTTTAAAAAAAACTCGTATATTACAAATACCAGTTTAAGTTGTTTTTACCGATACAGGCCGATGGGGCCTGTACAAAAGCTGACTTAAGGGAGTGGGTATTAAAAACTACGTGAAGCACTGCCGTGTTGTAAGCTATGGCATTAATATTTTACTTATTTTTATTGTAGATAACTTTCATTACACAGTCAACAGGAACATGCAAACTAACTTTTCTTTTCTACTTAATCTAAGATTCCTGTTTTTTTCTTATTTTTATACTTAAAAACTATTACTATATCTTTTGAAGAAGTTATTCTGTTTTGAAGAATAAAATATTCATGCTACTCAAAAGTCAGTATACTATATTATGCTCTAAACGAGTCATTTTACATGAGCCACTATCATCAGAACGATTCCCTTACTGAATAATTTCAATCTGCATTATAAACTTGGCTTTTAGCATAAGGTAAAGGGGATTGTTCATTTCAAATTTATGTAAAAGGTTTTAAATATTAAAACTTTATATTAACGTCAAATTGACAAAATGATAAGAAAAAATTAGGAAGAGCTTCCTAAAAATTAGGCTCCAGTTTAGAAAACCAATCTACATCAATATACTTTAATATTTAGATGGATCGCTGCTATAACTACACTCGGCAGTCTCAAAAAAATTGTTTTCAGGACCGTCCCACATCATCGAAAGGGTGAGTAAATAGTTCACCCAGGTTAAATTCAACAAACCTTTCTTGAAGAAGCCGGAATTATCTAGCAAAGAAAAATCTAGAAAAAGACCAAATTTTCATGAGGTTTTGTGTTGAGATCATCTGCAAAGATACTGTATGAATACAATGACAGACAAATGAACCGCCAGTAAAATTCCGTGGGGTAATAAAATATCCTTTGATTCAGGACCAGGGCCGGCTGGGGGCTCCGCGAGGCCTGGAGAAAAATATATTAGCGGGTCCCTTTCTTTCCGAAACAATTTGTAATTTTTTGTGCCTTAACGCGGTTAGTACAGTTACCAGAAAAGAAACAGTGAGGGTTGACTTTTTGCTAAAAACGATACTATTATAGCCTGTCTAGAGATTACGAGTTGAATTTGTGAAATTTTTAGAAAAGAAAATACAATTTTTAAGAAAAAGCGCGGGACCCAGGTCCAAATCATGAAAAACCGAAGTCTGCGCCGGTTCGGTTTAGGACGACACCAGCTTTTCCACGTGTCACGTAACGGGTCACGGACCCAGGGCCGGTCCTATAGGTTCGGCCGCCGGCGTGCAATTATGTCGAGGCCGCCCCCCCCCTCAAAATATTTTCACTTATTTTTCTCAACGTCTACAAGTTAACATTGATTTGAGTAAAGAAATCGTTTTCAATTTGTTGTTTGCCAGCACATGGAAAGAATTTCTGAAGCATCCAAGCAAAAGCAACTGTGACATTTTACTTGCACGGAACATTTACAATTCAACATAAACTTTAAGTCAGCTTGTACACTTTCTTCTGGTACTTACTACCACTTCATATAACAATAAAACGAACAACTATGTCGTTTGCTGATTACAATCCCATCCAAAAAATTATTTTAAATTGTACCGATTTTTTTCCAACGCCTTTATTTCTGCATTTAATTTGTTTGCAGAACACGCATTGAGAACCACTGTCGTAGTTGATGAAATGCTCTTCCATTTTTGGTGTACGCTTTCCATTTTACCTGGTTATTAATATTGCATAGCGATTGAGATGAAAGATGAAGGTGATGAATTGTCTTTGGTATATATCATTACAATGATCTCTATTTTCGGTCCCCCGCCCTTCTCCCCGCGAACAAGATACATATCGATTCTGTGAATGATTTCGTGTAGCCACGAATATTCCATTTGTACGAATCTCATTTTTCTAGACACAGAAAAATCTCAATTCTGCTTTCCTTCTGCCTGGCCTCAACGTCACCACATTCAAGTTGCAATTCTGTCATTACAACAATATTGTTTATTCATAAAAATACTTGTTTTTGGCAATAATTTTGCCGTAAAACACCAACGAGCCAAAAAACCTAACCGGATAAAATGGAAAACGGCCGGGACACTTCGACACAAAAGCGGACACTTTGAGGTATGTGCTTAATTACCTCAAAGTGTCCGGCCGGCCGCCCCGCGTTCTTTGCACACTTTGAACCTATGGACGGACCGGCCCTGCACTGACCCCGAATGTTCCCTGGTCTTCAACATGATGATGTTTCCATATGCTTTACATCCCCTAAACAGGCGACACTACTACCAGTTGACACGACTGCTCTACACCTAACCGAGTAAACGGAAATTACCATTGCTTTTAAGGCACAGATCGAGGAGCCCGTAGATCGTCTACAGTCAATGCTAAATTATTAGTCCCTTTGCGCCATGTAAAGGGGGTTTTTACTGTCTCTCGCAAACGCAAAGATTAATTTCTGTCTAGAGCAACGGCTAGGCACAAAAATATCTAGTGCGTTGAAGAGCCAAACATTCCTAAGTTCCACTAAAATTTATCATACATGTAGTCAAAAGCTTATTAGCGTATTGTCCACCTGAGACTCTAGAAGTCAACAAATTTGGGCCTCACTCATTCATTAGAACAATATTTTTATCCCTCGATGTTCCCTTATATGCATGAGTTGCTCGTACTCATGATTGAGAGAAGTTATTAGAGCTCATTTAGGAGAGAGGTCATGCGTTGCCTAGATAAG
The DNA here is from genome assembly GCA_013389805.1 of Trigoniulus corallinus. Classification (NCBI taxonomy): domain Eukaryota; kingdom Metazoa; phylum Arthropoda; class Diplopoda; order Spirobolida; family Trigoniulidae; genus Trigoniulus; species Trigoniulus corallinus. The sequence continues at coordinate 28,267,653 of JAAFCE010008833.1, read as the reverse complement.
AAACTACATGGGGGAGAACTACAGCAACACAAAAAAATCCTCTGGTGACTAAAATACCTGTTGATCTGCTGCGATCTTGAATATATATGTGTAACAGATGAATGAAAACACTTTAGCCATCGCCCTAATAGGTTCCATCTTTACCTTGTAAAAATTTTTTAGCTGCCATCAACGATTAATAATGTACGATATATAGCCATTAACTGACAGAAATATGAACCTCAGGAAATTTATGCATCTAAAAAACACTGACACATCAGAAGCAGATAGGATCATTTCAGGAATGTGGCTAAACGAGGTTAGGCAAAGGTTGGTCATGATTCATTTCTGCGTGAAAGACCAGTTGATATATTCAACATCGACCTCTAAAACTGTTCTCAAAACTAGACACCTTTTTCCAGGAGAGGGGCTCCTCCCAACACCTGACAATACTGTCGATCTACATACTTGTTCAAGGTAAATATGGGATATATTTTTACGTGAAAGACATGCAGTGTTTTGACCTAGGTATGATGCCTGTAATCAAACTATTGGTTCATTTTGGTTTATTTGACTTGTTAATGTCACTGTTTAATTTGAAGCCCTTAAAGAGTCACATCATTGAGATTCTACGTGCACACCACACAGACCACAACGTTACTTTCCCATCCAACGGAAGGTGGACCTTGTGCCAGGGCACAAGAATCAGGTACCACCAACTGATCTAAAGATGAAAGGGTGGGGCAATAAACTGTTGCCAGGATAGCAAACTATTTTACTTTCCTACCCTGCCCAGATGTTGCCTTAAGTAACACTGAAACATTTGAGGTACGGTGTCCAACCCAATACGTTTTTGACTTTGATAATATCCTCATAAATGCAATGTAATAAGCGCCTTACTTAGTTCACGAACAAGGGACTAACGTTTCTTTCAACCCTTCAAAAAAAATATAACTCTCCCCCTTCCAATCGTTCACCTAGGATTACCCAGGTTCACCAACTGGTCACTGGTCACGTAACGCATAACATATTTCTAATTCGTAAAGACCACTATAAAGACGAGATTGAATGGGTGGTCCCCTGTAAGTAGCTTTTTACATGTGATGGAGAGAGGTAAAAAAACCAGACCCTAGATGAAGACAGAAGGGAGGGCGAAGGAAATGCCAACAGAAAGTGAGAAAAAGATCCAGGATTTAGTTATCGACATTTGTTTTTTTCCTCTTTCTCCTTTTCCCTCCTCATCTCTTTTTATCATCATTTTACAAGTCTTTTTGTTTAAATAGATCTATAGATCTCTAGGGCATAAATTTATCCAACACATCTCGAATCTCCACGTTGATCTCTCTTGTAACATGTTCACGAACAAAGTTCACTTTACGGTAGGATTCGTAGTAGGACTACCACCATCACCATCACCACTACGACTACAGGCATCCTTTAACTGAAATTGACTACGAAGAAAGCAAATACCAAACAACTACATACTGTACATCAGTTTCCGGAATGATTACAGTGCAAGTGAGACCTCCGGAGGTCACTGCTGTTAAGCCTATTTGCAACATCAGATCGAGATTTCCCAATTGACTTGCATCATGAGCCATCACAACTCGACACGAGGTTAAATCTCAGTTATTGGCGGAAAGGATTAGACTATGTAAAGCATAAAATGTCGACACATTTTATGGACGGAACAATTCTCTTTCTATGTTGTCCAATCATTTTTACCTCTCCTAAGCCCAAAGAGCTAGCAGGGATTTACCATTATTTATTTATTTATTCATTGCTGGATATTATTTCGCTCCGGGATATAAAATTTTGAATACAAAATTTTCCGCATCAAGAAATTGGATGGGCTCTAATTCCGTTGCAGTACAACGTATTCAATACGAGAGACATCTAACGGGTGACTGTTACATCATCCAGTACTTTATATATTTTAACAATAAAAACGCAAGCCCCTACTCAAAAAGTATATATCCAAGCCGTAGCTAACAAATAGGAATTATAAACTTCAATCTTGATCTAGAAAGGCTTCAGCATATACATTCATGTTCAAAATTAAGAGAATAAACACATTTATTGAAATTTCTCAAAAACTGCTGGGCAGGATTTAGTAATACAGTATTTGGGATGGAGACAGAGTAATAGACAACAACAAATTATGCCCTACAACAGGGCAAATACCATTGCAAAATCGTGAGTAATTCACTTGAGAGAAGAAATGTTTAAAACTGATACTGCAGGACGGTGCCGAAAAGGAGTTGATGGAGGGTATGGTCACCTCAAACAGACACGCAGGCTACACAGCGAGTCATCATCTCATTTATGAGACAGTTGATGAGTCCCTGAGACCGCTGGATCCTAATTAATCCACGGATATCCATTTGGGCCCTGTGGACCACTGTGGACCGGTCAGCTGCACCACTGAAAAAGTCGTACATAAGGCTCTAAGACCTATATACCACTGAGCAGTCAGGGAGCGTTGCCGAAAACGTGGAGTAGTGTGCGGCCATCCAACAAGATGCCTGTCCCACCATGACACCGCTACCACCATAATAGTCCCTTTCCCTAATGTTACAGAGGTGATAGCGGGTTCCAGGACCCCTACAGATCAAGATTCCTTTAGGCTGAGGTTGCTTCCAAAGCTGATGTTCTCTGCACCATGCTAGGCATGTTCTTTCGTGCGATGGAGTAAGTGGGATGCAAACAGCAGGTCTTTGGGCATGAAGCCTTTGGGAAACAGTAACCCAACCCTTAAAACAACAGTTGCGATACCAGCAGAGAGATCACACCAGAGGTGTGTGGCTGTAGCCGCCCTCTGGTGCCTGGCTGAAAATGCCAGCTACCGATCCTCATTAGCTTTTGTGTCTCTTGAACGCCCTTGATTAGGCCTTCTGATTAAGGATCCAGTCTCCTGAAGCTGTTTCCCCAAATTACAGACGACACTAGGTGCTACCAACAGATCTCTTACAACCTACACTTGGGATTTCCCTGTTTCCAATCATTTACCAACGATTCGTCCCCGTTATTTTAATTCTAATTCACCACACCGCAAACGGAGCGGCAAATTGCGTTGGACACGCCAGTTCTCGTCTGATCACTGAAGTTAAGCAACGCAACCCCAGTTAGTACTGACATGGGTGGCTGCTTGGGAAAACTGGGTACCGCTAGTATTCAAAAACCGTCGCATTAGTGTAGTGTCTGTGCAGCCTCTGCATCAGAACTACACAGTGGACGGGGCTCTAATGACCTTGTAGATGACGGACCCTAAAACATCAACAAACAAACAACTACACTGCAAGCAGCCTTATTTGGCCAATATGGCAGTGGAGAGACCAACTCTCATTCCTATATAAATCTCTCCTTCAATTTATATGAATAATCCTTTCTCCCCTTATACTCATCTAGGGACACACCTTATTCCATCACCTAAACGATGGTGATTAGTCATTCTACCCTACTGCATAATTAGTGTGGCAGAATTTTGCAAAACCAGTATAAATGATGTAACAGCAGAAGAACAAATAGCCATGTTTTAAGGTTACTACTGTCATAGTTCCACCAACAAATAGGAGTATAATTACAAATCGATACCTGCACAATAGCAGTAGTATTATTTGAAGATATAATTTCCAGTTTTGAGCTCAGTATCTTTATTCTCTTAATTTTGAACACCAGTGTATATCTGTCATTTAGAAATATACGTTTTTATCTATTGAAAAACTTTCACTACAATGTCCTTAAATTGCACCTGCCCGAGAGCATACCTCTTAATTAAAATTGGCTTTTGTAATATTGTATATATATAAAAATCATCATTTTCATCATACAAAGACACCCTCCCTGCAAGCACACGCTAATGAACTGTAATATTTCTTAGGAAATATAAACTTTCAAAGGCCATCGCGCAATTAATAGTGCTTTACTCCACCTATATATACGTACAACATATACAGTATACTCAGTAACAATAGCAGTCTCTCACTTTATTAGACGACCTGCGAGATCTTAATAACGTCGCAGGCAAATATAATTAAATTTCATTAATGATGAAACTTTCAGCTAATCGAAAACTATAGAGCCTGTCAAAATATCTAAGGCATTAACTGTAGTAACAAAGTGCCAGAGATTACACACATACTGAGCAAACCCAATTGCTGTGACATTTTCAACAGCAGGATCAAATACTATGAAAACGCATTAAACCTGTTGGAAGGAAACAAAAAACATCACGTAACAATTTCGTGGAATGGAAGCTAAAAAAAAAATCGTTGGACGTTCAAAAGATGAGAATTGCTGTGGTCAAGGCTAAAACAACGCCTATCTCTACTCGACACCAACAACGTCATTTCAGAATAAATTCATCGCGGTATGCAATGGCTGCTGTATAACCATCATAGGAACCAAATAACAACCAAAAATAAAGAAGGAATCAAAATTGTTGTTGCCTTCAAATATTTCTGATTAATTATCGATATCATAGGGGAAAAAGAGATTAAATATACTGTTCATCTGCGAGTATGCGAGTCTCAAGACGAACAACAATGCAAGGCAGACAGCAGGATGCCACATTCAGTACAACTCCTAATTTCTTAACAACTACAAAAATATAATATAAAATTTTTTCGATCCACCTCCTGTGGCGAAAAACTCGTATAGGGTCTCAAATATTTTCTGTTTAAGTCTAAGATTCTCAGTAAAGTTTTTTTTTGGAAAGAGGAGAAAAAGGAGGAAAGAAAAAAGGGGTCAAACAAGCTATTTCATTACATCATACAATATTTTTTTATATTTATAAACATGTACAATATCCTACAGAAATACCTGTTAGATGAGTTACAAAATGTTGATTAAAAGTCGACTTTTCCATAATTTGAGACTGGTAATAAGAGACTGAATCTTATTTTGCATACTAAACAATAGCAACTACACAATTAAGGACCTTCTTGCAATTTCTGAAATCTGTTAACAATTCAATATTGCAGTGGTTATTTATTTATCATGTTACACTAGAGATAGCAAGTAGTTGGTCTTAGATACGATTACACGGCAAATCGCTGCTAGACAACAACAACAAGAAAGCAATTTAGGTCACCACGAATCATCTAAAAACAACAGTCTACCATGATATTATCTTACCATAGCAATGCGATCAATTCGTCAAGTAGGTACAGTATATTAATACCGCATTTTAGTTAGATCTAAACAGACGCTATACGTGACACTCAAACAATATGGATGGTGTGAAAGGAGAGGAAGACCAGACATCTTGAAACATCTGAACTACAATACGATTCATTAACCAGGAATATGTCGAAGAGGCTCGCAAAAATTGATAATGAACTCTAATAACATATATGTATTGCAAATGCTCTAAACACGGGACCACAGCTTGTATTTTCCTACAGATGATTGCCATAAGGCACACTGCAGGCGTCTTAGTCGCTAGAAATCCCTCGATCTAGGTCAGGGACGAACCTGTGTACTTGAAGCTCACGATCAGTGTAAGTAAAAATAAGGTTTTGAAAATCTTTGAAGCGAAGAAGAAAAATGAGGTCGGAAAAAAGATCTTGATACAGATTCTATCCTAGAAAATACAAGTATAGCATGTCTTCACCTTATCGAGTTATATCTGACCTCTCATAAACATCGCTGTATCCATGGTGTAAGGATGACGGTTCAATAGAGGACATTTAAAGACCGCTACATGGAGAATTCTATAGTAAAACTATTATCCTATTATATTTTACCGATTTTGACTCATTTTTTGTTTTGTTGGTGTTTTAGGACCCTTCAACTACAAGGTCATTAGAGCCCCGTCCACTGCATAGTTCTAATGCAGACTGCACAGGCACTAGGCTAATGCGACGACTTTGGAGTATTACCGGTACCCAGTTTTCCCAAGCGACCACCCATGTTAGCAGGGCCGTAACGAGGGTATGAAGCGCCTGTGGCAAATGTCTAACTTGGGCCTCCCCGTAACCCAATAATGACAAAAACCTTAAAAATGTTGTGCCCGAAACCCAGTTGCGCCCGGGCAGCGGCCTTCTTCGCCACGCCTTCGTTACGGCACTGCATGTTAGTACTAGCTGGGGTTGATGTGTCCAACGCAATAAGCTGCTCCCTATTCGACTGCGTAAAATGTCACCCCAGCCACAATGAGTTTTCTTAGTTGACAAGTAAATATTATTGGAGTACACGAATAGAAGAAGCATTCAATTTTAGGCTAAGAGCTGTATTTAGCTATTATTTTTACCATGAAACTGTTTGAGGAGACTTCTGAAAACAAGGCTTCTGAAATTTGTTGAAAAGTTCTTAATCATTAAACTACTATAAACAAAACAAATTTTCAGTGCAAAATTTGGAATTTACCAATAATTCTGTTGACTACGAAGTATCTTCATCAGCACTAGGTTCAATAGTCTCATTAAAATGTGCGTTGTTTTCGATTTTTTTTTAATATTTTTAATGATGTGTTATTCTTGGTGAAGCCGAGTAGCCCACAATATTAGAATGGTCGGACAACCCTGATCTATATTATACTCCGAAACCCGTTCCGAATTCAGAGTTGCTATGGTCCTATGGTAAGTAAACAAACAGGCTTAGTTCACAGGCAAAAGCGTCGCTAGGGTTGGCGTCACCCGGTGCGGTCACGCCATGGTGTAACCCCACCCCCCTCTCCCGAAAAAAATGCCGCTTTGTTCCTTCTTCTGTTTTGGTGTCACCCCATTTGTCATGTTGTGAGTGGTGTCATCCGGTGCGACCCGCACCCCCGTAGTGACGCCACTGTTCACAGGGAAAATAAGCAGACCGGTAGTTTGTAGTACCTTTCTCGAGTTACACCACTTCTTTAATTGGGGCTGAGGTGTTTAGAGAGTTTTGAAAGGGTTTTGGGGCCCTGGACAAGGTGGCTATATCACATCCCTTTAAATAAGAATAAAACCATTTAAATTAATATCTCGTCACTTTTTTTATTAATTAATAATTACAAAAAACTATTTTTTTACACACTAATAAATTCTTATATTGAATGCAATTATAAGAAAAAAGAATTGAGTATCTATTTTGACGTCCCGAACAAGGGTCTGTGCCCCTTTCCCCCTGACTTAGGGCTCTGGCCTGTCAATTTGTAGCCCTCCTACTCCAACCATAGTAAATAGGATGAACTTATATTCTACAACGGCTACACACTAAAAAATGTGGTTTCTATACTGAAAGACACACTATTTTGTCCTCTATGAACCCTTTCCTCGCCAATAATAATCTTCAAAGGTTAAAAATACGTCCAAAACCAAATTAGGGCACCAGTAATAGTCCCCCATTTATCACAAGGAAAGCATCAGTAACCTTAGGACAAGAGCAAATTAAAAATCTGCCATTTCCGGTAGCATTATTTTACTATCTTATGACCAATATACCACCGTGTGTCCATTCATAGGGACAAGATGGGTACCCGACCCTGCCATAGGCGGGAAAAGGGTTAGGAGTTGCTTTTTTATCATCATACCTTTATCCCACCTGTGGCCCTCCACTCCTGCCTATCACTCACGAGGTTTGCATCCACCCCACACACTGACATCTCTTCATACAACCTGATCCCACATCTGCTTAGGTCTTCCCCTCCCTGGGTGTTTCCAATAACCTGCACCTCCCCCCACCAAAAAAAGGGGGAAGGAGCTGATAGTAAAATCCTTTATAATCCTTCATCCACGAAAATAGCTACAACTGTTGTTGTCTAAGAAGAAATTTGAAAAATTTGCCGCGTTTCGATTGATTTTTGTCTGCAATTCTCTAGGAAAAATGAAGGACACACATTGTCCTTACAACGCATGCTCATATCTTACTTAAATTATATCGGACTATCAAGTTACGCTGCTAACACAATGACACTAAAATTTTGATAATAAATTTACCACGAGCGAAATGTTCCTTAAATAACTCTTCCTCATATAGAAGGTTTCCGTCTTAGGGCAACCTCCACCTTTGCCAACTCTTGCTGTATCAAGGCAATCCTCCATGTTTCTATAAGTGCAATTAAGGTTCAGATGAGAGCAGACTTTCAAGGTTATACAAACTCTGGAGGATAGTGAATCCACTTTCCTTAGATCTATGTGAACACCGGAGTAACTTTGATCTGCACAGAAAATCTGTGTGCTGGTGAGCAATCAAGTCCTGTTTAACCAAAATAGTCATTTGAGGCGAAAACGGATGGCATTAATTTACTTAAACCCAAGTGAACTAAATGTTGTCAACCGCATAAAATTTGAATTTGATCACCGATTTATGCCACCGGCTCTTTTTATTTTCATGGGGATAGTCTCGTACGTTAAGAACATGCAAAAGACAGAGTATTTAGCTTTCAATTGGGGTGGCCAGGAAAACAATGGGGACATACGATCAAGGGGCGAACTGGTGAAAAAGGTGCAGGAGGTAAAGTACAGTCCTTAGGATCGACATTTCAAAGCAACGGGGAGATAGACCTGGATGTGACCCGTAGAGTCAATGGGGGGTGGTTGAAATGGAAGCAGGCAAGCGGAGTCCTGTGTGATAGGACGGTCCCAATAAAGTTGAAAGGGAAGTTTTATAGGACTGTGGTTAGACCAGCTATGCTATATGGATCAGAGTGCTGGGCAGTGAAGAAAAGCCATGTAAATCGAGTGCAAGTGGCCGAAATGCGAATGCTGTGCGGTACACGAGTGGCGTGTCGAGAGCAGACAGAATTAGGAATACGTATATCAGAGGTAGCCTGGGAGTGGTGGACATTGCCGAAAAAATGAGGGAGAATAGGCTGAGGTGGTATGGACACGTCATGAGACGAGGGGAGGAGCTTGTTAGGCGCATTCCAGGACTGCAGGTGGTCGGCAGCATCAGGGGTAGGGGGAGACCAAAGCAGACGTGGGAGCAGGTTGTCCGGAGGGACATGGCGGAGTGCGGGGTGGACGGGGACCTGGTGGGAGACAGACGGGAGTGGAGGGCTAGAACCCGCAGACCCGTCCCCGCCACAGGCGGGATAAGGGTGTGATGATAATGAGTCTCGTACGTTCAGAACAAAGCAAAAGCAACAACTAACCATTTCCCCGCCTATGGCACTGTTGGGTACCAATTTTTCTCCCAATGGGACACGTGGGCGATCTATTGGACGGCATTTTTTTGCAGCTCGCTGCTAATCTAATCCTGCAACCCCTATGCTTATTGTGGGCCTACTGCCCGTTGGAGCCCTTCACCAACGCCAGAGGCTGAGGGACCGATCTACTCGTTGCATAGCATAAACTATAAAGGGTTCTTTTACGTAAAAATGACATGCCGGAAGGCTCACTCGGTGACTCTCGCCCGAAAGAACTCAACCCACTTCGATCCACTATCCAACCTGGAACTACTGTTTTCACATATTAAACAAAATTAAAGCAGCTTTATCAAACGTCCGTTAGCGAAGTATTCGGCAAGATGCCCTACAACAATAAAACGCAACAGCATATTCTAAAATCTTTCTAATAATATCGTAACTAGAACTCTTGCCCATTTTCCAAACGAATGGGCACTTCATACCTTATTTCAACCTGCTGTTTGTTTCACTTTATTTTTCCAAAAGTGCCCATGGCATTCAAGTACTGCCTGCATATTACCCTATAATTCAAAAGAAATGCGAACACAGATTTGGTTGGTCAAAACAAAATATAATTTGTACAAGATGAATTGTATGATAGAAAGTATCTTGTTCTTCAGGTCATTCGAAACATTGCTGCATTATTTAAAACTTTGCCGTCCCAATTCCATAAGATATAAGACAAAAAATAGACTCGGGCAATGCGCAGAATCCATACGAAGGAAAATTAATAATTGCATACAAAGATGTCTTGGGTAACAATATTGCGTTGGACACACCAGTTCTCGTCTGATCACTGAAGTTCCCAGCTAGTACTGACATGGGTGGCCGCTTGGGAAAACTGGGTACTGCTAATACCTAAACATCGTCTCATTAGCGTAGTGTCTGTGCAGTCTCTGCATTAGAACTACGTAGTGGACGGTGCTCTAATGACCTTGTAGTTGGAGGGCCCTATAACACCATCGAAACAAACAAAAATGTGGTATGATCATCTATCCTGCATGGATCCGAGTTTTAGGCAGTGTCAAAGTGTCATGACGACAGAATGCTGGTGACAATGTTGGACGCTGGTGGAGTTCTTTTGGCTATTTATCTATAACCTCTCTATTGCTGAAGATAATTTATTGAGCTCTTATCCCTGATAATTTACTCCGTGTAGTAAGGGCTCTTTTACACGCAGGTGATATAATAATAGCACAGTTACACTGTGCTACGGCTTCCACAACGCCCTAAAGAAGTCATCCATCTCAACCAGGATCGAATCTTCATCAATGGACTCACAGTGAAACGCACTGGTACAATGCCACCTAGCGTCTGGCTAGGATATGTGTGGGGTGGCAAAGGCAGATAGGGCCAGACATGGATATATGTAATAGGATCCGCTTAGGAGTGGTAAAAAGTGGAGTGCAACGCGGATAAATAGAGATCTAGTACAGGCATTTCAAACTTGGGGTAACCCGAGGGCTACATTGATAACATATGCGTTGTCACGAGGGCCACACAGTGGCCACTGCGCACGGGGACTACTGTCCCCTTCTCATTACGCCCCTGAAGGCCAGGTTCAACATGTATACTCCAAGTAGAGGACCGAAAGGTAAGGAGAGCAAGAACTCCCAGGCCTGCCATAAGGAGGATAAAAGTGTGACGACTAGAAAACTTTAAATATCTAGACTGCTGTGCGGATTTCTTTAATGGTCCTGTAATTTAAACACACACCAGTTCTCGTTTGATTACTGAGGCTAAGCAACGCAAGCCCAGGTAGTTACTAGGAGGGGTAGTACTGCTGATACACAATCGCCGTAACAGTGTGGTGTCTATACAGGCTCCCCATTACTACTATTCCAATCTGGAACCAAAGAGCAAAACATCCTTAACTCCTGATCATACCCGATTTGCCACAGCATCATTACGGCTTTCACTTCCAGTTTGCTTGGAATACTATATCAACTTTAGATGAAGCACCACCAACATGCGCCAGGGGCGAACCTGCTAGCTGTTTGCTTCAGAGACGAGCGCGCCCTACCAATTGTATTAACAAGGTCGGCTTGCTTTAATAATTATCTATTATTAATGAGCCGCAATAATTTCTTATAAAATATATTATATGGAAAGCAAGCCCCATGTCGGCTCATCTAGAGTTGCCTTCCTATATGCACTTCTGTAAGAGCAGTAGTTGAATGTCACTAGTAATCCTCTGCGGAACTACGACACAAGTTTATTTTTGCCTAGACTGAGTACAAATATAATGTTTGAAATGTTATCGATAGAAGCGAATACCCGCCTCGGTGGCACACTGGATAGCACGCTCGGTTACTGCGTCAGGAGCAGCGAATTGCGTTGGACACACCAGTTCTCGTCTGATCACTGAAGTGAAGCAGTGCAACCCCAGCTAGTACTGACATGGGTGGTCGCTTGGGAAAACTGGGTACCGCTAGTACCCAAAAATCGTCGCATTAGTGTAGTGTCTGTGCAGTTTCTGCATCAGAACTACACAGTGAACGGGGCTCTAATAACCATGTAGTTGAAGGGCCCTAAAACACCAACAAACAACAACAATGGATGCTGGACCGAGAGCTGGCCCGGAGTGCGCCTTCCTTCGGATGAGAAGCAAAGCCTAGGTCAAGTGTGGTGCACGATGACATTTCCACGATAAAGAACCCTCTCAACTATACAACGAGTAGATGAGGCAAAATTTTCAGGTGTAGGAGTTCGCTCCTTGGCGTCGGTGGAATGCCTCAGCCAGCAGTAGACTGGCGATAATTTGGCATAGGAGTTGCCGCTTTGATCGGCATCCGGCTGTGGAAAAACACTGTCCAATATATCGCCCTTGTGTCCGTCCATTCAAAGGGATAATATGGGTACCCGGCCCTGCCATAGGCGGGAAAAGGATTAGGAGTTGCTTTGCATTGATAGAAGCGAATATAACGAGGAAAATGGGACGTTCACTACAGTTCTAGCATCACAAATCCTAAATGAAAGACCTCAATTATGGCGAGTCCTAGATTTCATCAGTGGTTCCGTCTTCGATCGGTATTCTGTATATCTGTATCGTGTGCAGGACTTCATAATACCAGAGTTTAGCTTTAACAGACGTAACATACAGACATTAAATATGATAAATAAACATCATCAGAGGATTATTAGCCACAGTTCTGCTAACTGGATTATTGTGTAAAAATGGTGTAGCCTCCACATAGATGCATATATTCATGCGAATGTGGTGAATTATTTGGTTATATACTCTACTGAGATAAAGGAAAAATTGCAGATCCGACACTGTATTACGAAGAGAAACAGCCTGATGGATGAGATTCATTATGGCCAATAATTCCAACGGTATCATAGAGATTTACACCACATTACTTCATTTATTTTGCTTGTTGATATTGTCAACCACAACTCTTAATATCAGCTAAGGTTAAAGCCAAATAAATCTATTTTGACATATCAAGCAAAACAACAACCTCAAATGTGCTTGTGCCCTGCATTTTGGCGATTCCTTACAGACTCGACTGTTGGAACAGTAGGGGCCTACTATATCTTATTATTAGTTTCGAATAATTAAGTCCACCATCACTCCCTAGTCGTAGGTGATCTCTTAAAATGATTGAGACCAGTGGCGTAGCTAGGGCTTTCAGCGTCCGGGGACAAAGACAGTTTCCACGCCCCTCGTGACAAGGTGTGAGCTAAAAGAGGTTCGTAGTGCTTCCCCGGAAATTTCTGGGTTTTAGAACATGAAACCTGCATGCATTTCGCGACATACGTTTAGGGCAGCGGTGGCGAACTTGTGACCCACGGTGCAATTTTAAGTGACCCGAGCTTGAATCATATCTAGTCCTGAACAATTTTTTTTGTGTGTGTGATTGTGACCCGTCTTCAAAAATAGATTCGCCACCACTGTTTTAGGGTATTCGTAATTATGTAACATCAACTTGGCGCCCCCAGATGTTGCTCCCCCTAGCTACGCCACTGGTTAAGGCATCAGGTCAGCAGTCAATCACGTGCCAAGAACGAGCTCCATTTCGGTTGTTTTATCTTCCTAATACTGCAGCGTTTGCTTTTCCATTCCGGCAAGCATGTCAACCTGCTATAGGTTGGTTGTACTACAGATGCAGTGCTGGACTTTGGTATAAGCCAAAATCCGGGCCCAGTGCTCTGAGGTTACCTGATATTGCTTAAAATGTTTTATCCAAATACTCTTTGAGAAAGCTTAATGGTGTTGACTTTGGGTCGTCTATAATCTATAAAAACTACTGTCTATGAAGTACAGGAATAAGGGTTTTAAGGGGCAGAAGTCTAATTTCGGGTAGGAAATTTCGAATCCAAAATTAAGCTTAAATCTATTATTTATTTTGTGTTAAATCACTATTTATTGGTTGCTAAATTTCCATTTCCATTTATTAATATCAGTTTTTGTCAACGTAAAACTTGTTACTTACTGTATGTAATATAAACGTTTGGTACTGCCCAATTTCCTTTTGCTAGGATAATATATTTTCAATCGTTTCTAAAATTCAAAAATTCTATGCTTCCAAATCTTTTGAAATCCATTCTGAACTAAATTCCAAATATAAGAAGCTAGATTCAATATGTACAATAAATTTGTGCATTAATGAACCACTTTGTTGCAAACATTGATACGTCTTTCAAAATTCACTACCACCAGATTTTCCAGTCTAGAAACTCCATTTCCCATCCATTAACATTAATGTCCGATATCACGGTAGAGATGACATTTCGGAAATTCCGTACAGCGTGAATCAGAAAATGAAAGGTCAGTATGGTCATCTGTATCGATAGACATGGTCAAACCATGTAAATATTGATCAAGGTATATAATACGTATAAAACTACATACTATGATACAGGCTTCTGCAATGAACACACAAGACTTTCGATTACAGATTTACTGTTTTGGATTGTAACATCTTTAAAATCGGTTATAGGAAAGGTCACTTGCTAAAACCGCCTGTAACGGAAATGACATAATGGACGCATGTAACGACATGTAGGTATACGGGGCTTATTGGATGGTTGTGGGTGTCTAATGACGTCATTGAGATATACATGTAATGGATCACTGACGTCAAAACAACATGTCCTGTGCGCAGACGAACATAAAACATCTTGTACATAAAAATACCATCCAATGGACCACCCATGTGTCCTCCCAGACTCCAGAGGGACAAAGATGGGTACCCGACTCAGCCATACGCGTGGGCCCTTTGAATCCTAACAACTCCTTCACTTTCCCTAGAAATGATTCTCCTGACAGGCACCAGCCATGGCGAGCGGTTGTATTACGTTGAATACACCAGTTCTCATCTGATCACTGAAGTTAAGCAACGCAACCAGCTAGTACTAGCATGAGTGACCTCTTGGGAACACTGAGTACTGCTTATCGTCGCAACAGCGTAGTATGTGCAGATTCTGCATTAGAACTACGCAGTGGACGGGGTTCTAATGACCTTTGTAGTTGAAGGGCCCTAAAACACCAATGAAACAAGGAACAAAATCCCAATTGAAACCTAACTCAAATCTCAGCTATACTGTGCAATGGCTGCATATTCGAGAGTCCAAAATATTCCACAATTGGTCATCTGACACCCCCTGCGTTTATCACGTGTGGTCCAGGAATGGTGTGAGAAGACTTGAGCAGCAAGACAGATGCCGATCCTCACCCATCCGCTTTCACCATGGCAGAACGTGTTCATCAACTTTGGGAGCGTGCTAGATTGAGGCAATCACGGGAGCCCCATCCATCTACGAGTCCGGCAGGCTCGATTAGCATTCAAAGGGGCCATAGTTAATAACGAGCACCATGGACCCACAGACATTGGACACAGGATTGTGAGGATGTGTAAGTTGTGTAGGCCCTATTTGGTTACATCATTTCTGTACGTACTCCACCATGGCTGCGTCCCCAATACAGCCCGATTTGCTTTTTTTTTTTGGATTCCGGGTTTCTTACAATGAGTTGAAAAATGATTTCCACTCAATATCAATATTAGACAATGCCCTGCACTATATATCTTTAGAAATACAGAAATTAAATGATAGCGGGTTTTAAACAGTTAATTGAGCCTCAAATATGCGTGTACTAAATGGAAATCTTCTCCCGAGACTACCATCTCTTTAATGTGCCACGATTAATGCCAGCTGGAAATTGATTTCAGGTCACTTGCACAAATGGGTACGTTACCTACCTGAGGGGAAATACAGTACTGTACCTAAGTGATTCAATCCTGATTCGATCATTTTCCCAATTAGAGCACTTTGCCAGCAGCATAATCAAAAACAGCCATCATACAACGCAGAAATCATCCAGTTGCGCTCAGACCTTTAAAAGAGATATCCTACAGTATATTCGGTTAGCACCCAATGTCAAACCGTCATAAAGCCGCCATCGACATCTGCATATGACTGACATGATTTATACATAATGTAACTATTTTAGATATCGGCGATAAAACGCTCTTTTGCATTTCTTTCGTATTCAACTGAAAATCTTTTTTCTCCTCGTTACAATGAAAACTTCAGGATCTCTCTCTCTTTCCCATTTAAAGTACTCTCTTGAACGTCATAAGATACCATCCAGAAGAGTGTCATCAAATGCTTCGTAGGTGGCATTTACGTGCCACTCATCAAAAGTATACAACATCTTCAAACACTTCTCCTTTTAATGTTACAACGACAAAAAATAACCTATGTACGAGCGAACTAGCATGTGCTAAACAACAGTTCAAATAAAAAAAGACAACAAAGCCACTCTCTAAGTAACAATAACTTAAAAAAAACAACTTTTGGCATCTTAGACACTGTACCCTCTTACTATAAAACTTTCCTCTCATTTCTTTCTGGCACAAACTACCGTTACAGTCAGAGATTATTACTATTATATGAGAAGAATTTAAAGTATCAGCCTTATAATAAGACTCGCGTACCTTTATACAGTATAGTGGACTACGCACTCAGCATGGATACCGGGAGCAAATTGTGATTAAAGGTGGCAATCCACTATTGGTTTGCTTCATATTCTCTTCAATGTCTGATTATAGAGTCGCCTTTCGTCGCTGTATTATACCTAAAGTCGCTGAATGCAGTACCGGAAGTACAAAAGACATGAAAGCTAATTGAGTAATATGTAAGCCATCCATCATCCAACGTCATCAACAAGAGCTATATATCGCAAAGTAATCCTTGTTTTCTTCTTTCAGGGATTGCATTTAGATTACAACGTAAATGAACCCGAAGAAAGTTACCGTGGAAACGGAACATCTGATTCTTGCTACAAGCTCTCTGTTTCTCTGTCTTTCAACTCTAGTTCGTGCATGGCACATCAACGATACTTTTTATTGTCAACAACAGTTCATCAATCAGATAGTCAATATAATGAATTTATCTGAATATACCTAACTTCACAATTTTTATTTTATTCTTTTCCTCAGCCAAATTAGATCTTTAAATTCTTCAGCCCACTCTAAAATATCACTAATAAAGGCACTAACAATGCAGAAAGAGAAACGGAACAGGGTCAGACAGAGAGCTGCCATTCTTTAATTGGAAATTCCAGATGGGCCAAACGGATGGAGTCCAATCTTGTTATGACCAGGTGAAGTGGTTAATAAGCCAACAAATGAGTACCACATCACAGCTTGAATGATGTATTCATTATCTGGTAGGTGTTACCCAATTATGCTCTAAGGACTGGAGAGGCTGAGATCACACCCCAGGAAAGGGGTCATTTCTAACTGCAGGTGATATTATGCACATCATTCCGACAGCACACCGAGTACTTGGCTTTCCTTCGTTCAAAGAGGGATCGACTATATTGCATTGGACACACCAGTTCTCGTCTGATCACTGAAGTTAAGGAACGCAACCCCAGCTAGTACTAGCATGTGTACTGCTAATGACAGCTTCGGACAGGTTCCTTGGAGTTTTAAAAGGAGTGAATTTTTAAGAATGAGAAATATTCTCTCCACTGCCAATTTGGCCTATCATGGCTGCTTGCAGTGTATTCAACTAGAACTAGAACACTGGGTACTGCTAATATCCAAAATCGCCATAACAGCGTAGTGTCTGTGCAGACTCTTCACAGACAATACTGTAGTTGAAGGGCCCTGAAACACAAACGCAACAAACAAAATCGTTCGAAGGGTAATAAGGACCCTCAGGTTTCAACCACGACGTTAGCCACTCATCAACAGATTCATATTTGAGCACACTGTCAATTGATCTATGTTGAGGTATACGGAGGTGAAGAACAATGAATAGTAAGGTTAAAAATGAGAGCTTTAAAAGTACTTAGTTATTAGAAAAGCCTGTTTGTACGTCAGAGTGAACGAAAGCGGATGACGGACCCAATACTAAAAAGAGAGGGGCATGTGTTATTAAAGATTTGCAATCTGCACAAGCGTAATCAAGAGATACTGTACTATCAATAAGACTCTTAGTTAAGATAATAAGTGGATATACAGTATATCAGAGTAAAATTAATACCATAACCAACAGTATACATAAGGGTTATCCGTCACCAGATTTAAATAATGAATCATAGAATTTTAAGCGGCACATCTCATCCTTAGTTTCTTTTTTTAATTTGAGAGCGCTTTGGTATGACGATGTGAATGATAGCAACGCAGATGCTCCGCATTGAAAAATGGCTAAGCACGCCTAAAGTGTTGGTCTCTCATGTCTTTTTACATTCAATATATCAATAATTTAGAAATTTTCTTTCTAAGATCAACATTCATTAAAACGTTTCTGGAATTCTTATTCCCAAAATGAAAGTTAAACTGAGGTTAGTGTAGCTGACATTCACTCCCAACAGTAAACTACATATATTCTTAAGGAGCTAAACAAAGCCAGTTCGTTAAAGGTTGCCTTGGAAAAATACAGGTAATAACTCGTGATAGTGAACAACATTGCCTAACGTACAGTATGGCATTTTCACTTCATGTGAATAAGCACGTCACTCTATAGGATAGGGGCCCATAATTTTAATTGAAATTATGAGACCACATCAAGAGACACGTTTTATGGCCGTAGAGCAAACATAAATCAAATAGAATAATTGTAACAACGAAAATTACAGAGGATACATCAGAGTTGCTACGTGTGTATGCTGCAGATCGTACATAGTTTATTGAATGATGGTGCTCTGAGATTTTTCCCATACGATCCATGAACTACAATCTCTTTCTAAGGTACATATAAATAAAACCCCAGGACAAACATTTTCAAAGAGTGAGCAATTTAAGACAGAATGATGAGTGTAAACTAGATCTCGTGTGGCACGCAAAGGATATAAGGTAACAAAAGAGAAGCCACAATAAAAAAAACCCCTTACAATATTAAAGTGATCGATGTAAATCTTGAGCTGAAATATGCGCGCACTTTTCAACGTGCCAATGACGTCAAACAAAAATTACTCACTTATTCAACAGGCAACTTGTTGTTTCCGTTCTCTTTGTCAGCTTCTAGTATTATTTTTGATATCGCAAGGTTTCATAAAACACTGATCATCATATTTGCTAAAATGACGATTTCGAAATAGCTTCACATTTTTACATTTGGGTCTGAAAAGCATTGACTTCAACAATGGCTACCCAAGAATTCCAGGGAGCGGCGAGTTGCGTTGGGCACACCAGTTCTCGTCTGATCACTGAAGTTAAGCAACGCAAGCCCAGTTAGTACTGACATGGGTGGTCGCTCGGGAAAGCTGGGTACTGCTAATACCCAATAATCGTCGCATTAGTGTAGTGTCTGTGCATTATATGCATTAGAACTATACAGTGGAGGGGTCTCTAATGACCTCGTAGTTGACGGGACGTTAAACTCCAACAAACAACAACAACCAAGAATTCCAAATGATGATACTCAATCCTGTCAAGTAATTAATGTGGCTCTACTAAGGCTTGTAACTTAAAATAACGATAATTAACAGTACTGTATTTCCTCAAACTTTGGCAAAATGTCATCAAATTTTTATTCACAAAAAATTTCTATAAAGATACTAATCTAAACTAAAAAGAGGTAGTAATAGACCATTATCAGTTGAATTTTGAAAAAAGATCAAACAGTATTTAGAATGGGGTACAACTTGTTTCAGTGTAATCCAGACTTGAACAATAACACAGTTGCTTTACAGAAACAGATGTATTTTTGCCAGATTTCTGCTGTTTCCAAGTCCATAATGTTAGGAAGCGCATTTACCAGTATATGAAGATTGTAGGACAACTCAATGTCATGTATTATGAAGTAATATTCCTTTTAGGAAGGATGGACAGAGCATTACCTAGACATTTACATGTTGTAAGTAATTATCATCAAGTAACATGTGAGCCGTAATAAGTTTCGGCATTAATAATAATAATGCTAACGGTATATTATGTTATTTTCAGCACTGAACTAACAAAAATTTGCACACTAACTAAATGCTCTTTTGAGCATTAGAACATACTGTATGAAAGTATATTAATTTATCCAGATTCTTACCCTTAAAAATAATTAAATCTGTGACTCAGAGTGACCCAGTTGACTTGGATAGAAAAGAAATGTAAGTCATTTTAGCAATTACTGTAGCCAATGTCAACACGACAGACTAGGTTTCAGTTAACTAAAGATGTTAAAATCTACAAATTGTGGACACTTTAAAACAATGCTCTGAGATAGCATCCGTGCGAAGTTCATAAGCTACCCAACGTTGACAAAATGGGTCTATGTTAGAAAAGAAATCTCGGAATCACTAAAGTAAAGGCCGTAATATGAAGGACAACGACACGGACCTTTTAATGCCAACAACCCAAAATGGTCATAACGACACATGCTCATCAGTTTGGTGGAAGACTAACTTCTACAGATATTGCCATCCAAAGTGTCTAAAACCCTTGTCTGCAACAATGATCAGACTAACAATGCGTAGCTTACTAGGAGAGAGAAGAAAACACATCTAATGCCAATAGTGTAAATATGGCGTAACAATGTAATCAACTACGGGGTTTTAAAATTGATAAATGTGCTTCGCACAGAATAAATATCCACTACGAGGAGAGAATAAAATTCCTTCATAAAAAGTAACAATTGTTTCAGTAATACATTTCGATCTTGTGTACCTATTACAATTTACGAGTTAATGTCCAAGGAGCACTTCAAACGTTTCAAACGTGTGCTGAAATTTATAATTCTCCTTTATTTACCGAAAAGTGCCCTTAGACACATCGCGCTTTCAAATTAAAGACACGAAATACACGAAGTTATACCACTTTTCTACAACATTGTTATTATGCATTATATGTACTTCAAAATTAAAATTTAATGACTATACGGATCGATAGGAAGGGGAGAATGAAAGAGACAATCGTTGGTAGTGCACCTTGGTTGTTTTTCAAGGAAAACACTAACATTAAAAAAGTCGATTTAAGTAGTTGACTTTTACGTCCATGCTTGGGTACAGATATCTTCCCAAATTCATTTTCTTTCTCTAAAAATCTGTTCAAAGATTATCACTGTCTTATAGACTATAAAGTTGCACAAAACATCTAAAAATGAAGTGTTTTGCTTTCTAAAGCATGTCTGACAAACGTCAAAATTAAGTTTCCTGTCAAACAGTGTTTTCAGTTGGCCGAATAAGTCTAACTTAATAAACCGATGGACTTAAATAAGAACCCGAGGTGTATTTTCTTCAGTTTGGATCCACTCACCATCATAGGTTAAATTTGTAAATGGGACGCGTGACACATGGCTCATCTGTAAACGCCCTATTTTTTTGGCTTAATTTTGACAACTGTCAGAAGCGTATTATGAAGAAATGGGAAAAGACTGGGTCTGGTATGAAGGGCTCATATTGGTCACCGTTGTGTTGCACAGGTTTATTTAAAATTTTACATTAAAGCTTCTAGCATCAGCTTACTCTGTCACCTGCTATAGACGAGATCAAATGACTAAAGTAGAATTTGAAGTTCGATGTTATGTGATCTTACAGAGCCAATGTACAATGACAACATGAAAGTCAAACGCAGAAATAAAAAATGAAATAAAAACTCAAATAAAAGAATAGAGGAGAAAAAGTTTGATCCCAAGATCACAGAATATATGGTGCACATTTCAAGAAAGCCAATAATAACAGAAGACACAAAAAAATCTGTCTTCAGAGCACGCACGTCACCCATGCCATATTGAAATAGTATATTCGAGCAGCATTCAGGAAGGATCATGACAGGATGTCATCATGTGACAGATAAACCATGGTTTTAAGTTGGACCAAAGAAAAGTAACCAGGTCTATTTATGTAGAAAATAAAACATAGGTGACTCGAAATGCATGAAACCAGAAGAAAATAACTCGTAGGATTTAGAGCAGAAAAAAATAACACAAGTCCTCGGAAGTCATAACAATGTCATTTCATTATCAAATCTTAGATATCTCACGTCTATGTCTTATACTTCACTTTTTTTTTAACAAACACACCAAAGGATGTTGTCATAATCCTGTAAGTAGCAAATCATCCCAATTTTTCATAAAAAAAATCACCATCTATTACTCTTTCGCATTTTACAGTATATAGTATATTAATAAATAATAAATCCGAGAGAAAACAAGTGGATAAAAAATATCAGTCAAATGGCATCTGTTTCAATCAGAAATGCGTAGTTGAAAAATGATTGGTATTTTCACTTATACGACAGCCTACTTCTCTTGATAAAGTTCACATGTATAGTATCAATAGGATGCCATAAAAATGCCTCTTAAATGTGATGTTGTTGCATAGTAACCTTCGTTTTTATAATAAATTTCTTGGGATGTGGGTAGAAATCCTAAGAAATGCATCAAAAGACGGAATTCCTGAAAAAAGGAAGTCACTGAAATGTGTTGTTTGGGATCTATATGCTGTATATAGCATAGAAACCAAGACATATTTTTGTCTAGAAGCTATTAATTCATTGTAAAGATATTTATTATGCAAGCTAGAGAGTATTAAAAAATTCATCGAATGGCAATACACTTTTCAATTTATCATATTTGCACTGTTGGGATATCATTAGGACTTTTTGACTGGTATGTGGGAGAGCCAAGATCAATTCCATAATTATGGAAGCATACAGTCTCTCTATTTCGTCGTTTATGCTTTTATTTTATTGACTGAAGATCCGGAAATAAATTATCCCACCGGGGGACAATGTTCTACCTTATTCTAGTGCAGATTTCTATTCATGTGACATGCATACATATTTCTCCTTCCTGCAATGGTGAAGGTACAAATATGTCACTGATAAGTAGGTCCCATTACAACGGTGCTTCATATGTCTACATCACGTTTGATAAATACTCATCGGAGCAGCCTACTCATTTCTCCATCCTATGATTCCCCAATCAATGTATCGACATGAGCCACGGTCACCCTCCTAACTGTAACCAAATCCCAGAATCCATTAATGCTTCTCGATAGTGCCCCTTGGCTTTCCTACTACAAACTCGATCCATTATCTATTATCAAAATTATTTGTGCAATTGATCCCCATAAAGATCCCTGTAACCATTGAGTATGATTTGATGACCCTACTTGAAGTCACCATAAAACGTTCATGCAAAATAAGGTGCAGAATTTGTGCGTATTTCTCGAAATTAACCATCGTGTCCACATGTATAATAATTCTCATAGAATCGATATAACGATTGCCCTTCAGCAAATAAAACTAAGCGTCCATTATTTAAAATGCATGTTTATAGCTTAACTCTACTTTACTTCCACCAACTTTTTTTTACCTTTTTAAATGTATATTCGTTTTCTGTTATTCAAATCCATTAAAATATACAAAGGGGTTATAGTAATAGATAGGGTATCGGGGAACTAACCAAGTATTGAGTCAGATTTTTGTTGAGTTGACCATAAGGTGCACTGAAATATAAGACAATTCAACAGGCTAGATGGAGATAACTGCAGTGGTCAATAATGTCCGATATGCATAAATAGTATTTGGAA
Source organism: Trigoniulus corallinus (assembly GCA_013389805.1). Classification (NCBI taxonomy): domain Eukaryota; kingdom Metazoa; phylum Arthropoda; class Diplopoda; order Spirobolida; family Trigoniulidae; genus Trigoniulus; species Trigoniulus corallinus. The sequence goes on along the minus strand of JAAFCE010008833.1, from coordinate 28,244,590 downwards.
AAGATACAGTAAGTAGAGAAGAAAGCAAGGTTCGCTGAATCAGAAATTTACGGCGTTTTATGCGTGATTTCTCTGGTTACGCCACATTAGTCACCATAGCATTTATGCTATTGTTGTTCAATGCTCTACAGAGAGATTGAAATTGGCAAAGCTTTTACTAAAACCATCCAGTCCAGTGGAAAGTTGCTCCTAACAAGAAATGGACAATACGATGTCAACGACGCCTTGAACCAGAAATATAATGAAGATAATCTAAATAGCTGAAGTGGGTAGCTTTAGCAATTGCCACCGACTCATCATTCCTCTTCTTATATTAAGACTTTATTTAATAGTGAGGAGAGGACGGTGTGAATATGTATAATAACGTAATATACACGCCAGTACAACGCCAAAAATCTACATAAAGATGTGTCATTCATTTGTCTGACTAAATCATATCACCGGGTATTCAAAGAATATATTATTAAGCCGCCATTAAGTATTCATTAATTCGCACTCTGTGGAGCTGTCTTTGGCAATTAGTGAGTCGAGGCATTAAACGTATACTTTTGCATACTGTACAAACATGAGGCAGGTGCACTTTAACGAAAATTATTGTAGGACACCAACTAAAAACCAATGTGCACATTAACTTAAACATTGTTCATTTCCAGAAACGGACGGGTATGTGCTTTAATGCAATTCAATAATAGCCTTTTCAACATATATTGTACATGTGCTGAACATTTTCTATGGATTTCTTGCAACGTAACAGGCATCTCATGACATTATCATCGTGTCTTAAACTGACCCTTAATGTTGAGCGATGAATTGAAGCCATAAATCTTTAATCGCTCAGAGATAGTCAGAAGCACCAGAGAATAGTCTTACCAAATAGCTCCAAATTCACAATTGGATGAGTGAAGGGAAGTGGGAGCACAGGTGGGAAGTATGAAATGATTCTGAATAGATGCTCTACTAAAGTATTCCCTGAATGACAACATCCTTTAATAGAATGGAGCTTAAATGCTGGTAACTTCGTTAATAAATAAACACGAGACGATGCCCAAAGGTTAACGGCCAAAGAAAACCTCCGTATGCAAAATGTTTGGATATTAAGAAGACATTCAACTTAAAGTAGATATCAACGGTTTAATAACCACGATTATATCATTGTAAGTATCGGTATTGATACGTAAAACTGAATGCTTACTTAATATATCTCGTACGCGAGTATACAAATTGCTATCTCTTGTGTATGATGTTGAAATTATGATCACATTGAATTTTTTATCAATTCTTAGCGATGTATAACATCCAAGAAAGTAAAAACCCACCATTAGAAAAGACATATGCAACTTTTAAGCATCTACCAGAACTGATCGCAGTGCAGTACATATAGAAAAATGATTTAACATGCGGCGAATAATGGTCTATCATCAATAAAGTTGTCCCTAAATAACATCCCTGTATCTTAAATTACATGTAAAACTGCTCGATTACTTCAAATCAACTGTTTATTGAGTTTTCTGTGGTCAGAAAACACACGTGTCAAGAACACTTGATAAAATAAGTAATCGGTTAATTATTTGGTTATTGAAAGCTAGATTATCAGTTGTCCACACTGTAGATAACCACTTGGAAATTTTACTTATGTATCCGTTATCCGTAAATAAAAGGTTACTTAGGCGACAAACAGGTAAATAGAATTGCATCTTTACTTCTCTTTCAATAAAGCCTCTTGCCTGAAAGAAACCACTGGTTTCCATTAGGGTTGATGCGCACATGAGGCAAGCACTCTACTATTGAGCGAAAAAGTCAGCTAGGAGATACAGAATGTAGGTCAAGATCACAGTAATATGAATATCTTGTGCGTCCAGTAAAATCACCCAACTGAGCACCGAGATGAATACGTGTTACTTGATGCATCTTTTTATATACAGTGAAACTACATATAAATTTTCACGTCATATTTTCGAAAATGTGATACTCTCTTGGCCAAAGTGATTCAATAAAAGTTCACATAAGGGATGCTCTCTAAGAGGCCAGAACACTACCGTTGAGGTACGGAGGAAAGCACCTTTACCTTTTGCGGGGACAGATTCGAAACATGTAGATCCATTGTTTTGTCCTGCAACTCATTATTTCTGAAATTACTAGGACAGAAGTGTCAGAATTGCGTTTAATGGCAACATTTCCGTGTGAATTCCAAATTTTTTAACTTTACGCTGCGTCACGTCATCTAATTCTTGGGTGTAATCAGTCGTCTTTCTGGGGATGGTTTCTAGGTTCACCTACTGAGAGAAAACGAAGGGGTAGATAATGATTTCACCTAGAGATCTGTCGACCTATTCCTATAAGAACTCCCAATATTCAGTTTTCAATAGATGGAGGAATACTGTACATGATGGCAGGGCCGTAACGAGGGCGTGGCGAAGAAGGCGGCCGCAACTGGGTTTGGGGCGCAAAATGTTTAAGTTTTTGTCATTATTGGATTACGGGCAAGCGAAAGTTAGACACTTGCCACAGGCGCTTCATACCCCCGTTACGGCACTGCATGATGGTGACACTTCTATAGGGGGCCTTTAAACAGTAGTTTGTTAAGGTTCAAGTGAAATGAACAATATACCGGACATTATATAGTGATGTCGTTTCAAATTGCTTGGAAGTAACTAAAACTCTGAAGTCGATTTCCCCAATTTCAACATCTTACTTTGTTTTGACATTAAAAGCCACAAACATATCAAGACAATCTACTTTTTACAGTAAAATAAAAATATATTACCTGAAATTTGTCAACCTGTTTAGTCTACCGTCGTTCTTTCATTTATTTTCTTTATCTTTGTGTTGCGGCACTAATGTGACATTTAGCAGCTTTAGCTGGTCCTCAAGTTGAATTTTAAAATTAACAGACAAGGCGAAAAAAAACACAAGACTAACAGTAATCTGTAGATATAGTACTGTATAAAAGAAAATGTATTCACCATTTTGAAAATTTCTTATAATTAACATACAGGGAAGCCCACGCTCTGAATATTTCAAGGTTCAGTTTTATGATTGACCGTTGACCTGTTTTATGAGTGGTGAGAAACATTTTTATTACGGACTAAGGTCTGAATGAAGTATCATCATCTCCAATTTACGCATTAAGTAAGATCAATATTGATTTGGGACCTTATGTTACAGGATGTATCACAAGAGGAGTGAGGGGATAAAAATAAACAAGGAGATGCATAAGAGAAAAAGGTAGAAGATACTGTGAAAATATCAGAATGAGGCAGATAGAAAGTTATAGCTTAGGGGCATAAAAAACACTTAAATCCAAGGCTGAATATGACTATCATCCTTCAAAATCTTTCATATTCTAGGAACCAGTTAGGCGTTATTGGTATTTATTGCATCTGAAGGCAAATGACAACTTAGAAATAACGACAGGCATATCTAAATTAATTTAAATAGAGGGTAAGGGTAGAAGTTCGCCATTTCAATCTCACATAAAAACAGAGTGCCCGAGAAGGATGACAGATGAGCGGACATTTCTTTTCGTCATAAAAACTGTTGTCACGAGTAAAGTTGGACATCTCGAACGCAAGGGATAGGCGAACTACTAAAACTGAGGTCGATTGATTATAAACGGTGGTAATGGACCAAAATTGATAATACTGTATATAATTAGAAGTTGCATCTAAATTAAATTGCATAGCTGTTTCTACAGCAATCATTTTACAATTTAAAATAACCGATGGACACATGAAAACACTAAGCCACATTTGAAAATCAAATCCGAAGATATCTGAAGATATCCATAACCACCACATATACAGTACGTGACAGGACAACATTATTCATCACATGAATAAAGTATCGTTGCAGTAGTTGAAAAAAATCTTACAGATAAAAATAAAATATAAAACTTGGTAAAATCGAAATTCTTTTCTTCTTGAATCTCCACATACGATAACACAATTTCAATTTCATGGCCTAAAATATTCAAGGCAAGCACGTTTTAAAGAGGGGATGCTGAGGTATATAATATAAAGGAATGAAAATGGGGGAGGCAAGAAGTAAAAAGTTTCAATTATAGATTTTCTTTACGGATGTCTCAAGTCAAGGTTTTCCCATCTTTTCCTCTCTTCCTCAAACTGACAAACTTAAAAGATGTCGTTATATCTTTCTGTACTGAGAAGAATGTGTTGATATCTAACAGTAAAACAAAAAAGGGGAGTGTGAGAGAGAGAGAAACTTGTAAGAATTTATTTCTACGCTCCTCAGTAGTGACAAAATGCATTATTATTACATCAAGAAACGAAATCTGAGACTTTTTTACTTCTCCTTTCACTTTTAAAATGAAGAGATTTTAACACCATCAACCAACCAACTTCATGGATCTCAGAGTTAGCAATTGCATATGCCCTTGCATAAGTGATGACCTCTGAAGCAAGGTGATGTACTTCACGAGTTTCAATTTATAAATAATATATGTGCATATTTTAGTTCCTCGGTTGCACAATGACGTTTTATTCACACGTTGCTTGATAAAAATATCTGTATGCTGTAGATCCAGAATGGATAAGCTTACTTTTAAGGACAATAGACAGGTCTTATTGAGCTTCAGCGAGTGAAAAAGAAATAATCAACTTAGCACAGTGTGTACGTGACGAGTATCAACATAAACAATATATAAATTTTTTACTTATTTAAAATAAGTATAAATCTTAAAGTTGTGGGAGGAAAAAGTACAACATGCACGATGAAGGCTTCTTGTAATTAATTACGACAAAAGAAAGAGACCATCTGCTTCTTGAACTTCATAACCATTGGACTAATTTACCTTTTCTTTCAGAATGTCTGGTTGCATTGCATTAGTGCATAATTGGACACCCGTAACGGGGCTTGTTGATATTGTTATCTTTATCTTATTTGAACAGTTTGCAGAGTGACCAACAACTGCTGACCCATGGGCCGTGACACAAAGCTGACAGACGTTCTCATATAAAGACCTACCGCAGAGCAATTTGTCAGGAAGACAATAGCTTACAATCATCACCAGCTTATTGTTCCATTATGTGACGAGTATGTGGTAAGTAGTTGACTTCAGGTTCAAAGCACGGAGTTTTCAGTAACTATACCCAGAAGAGGAAGCTGGTATAGCCTTCCAACTCATGGAACTTGAAGCCGTAGTCCGTAAGCCCCCAGATATACATTTTTTGAGAAAAGAACCTTCTTTGTATGGAAAAATGAGTGAATACAAACATTCGTGTAGTCTAAATATTCATCATTCAAATTTCTCTCATATGGGATTCGTCTCTCTACATGCAAGTTGACTGCTGATTTTAACTTTCAATATGGTGGAACCTACAAAATGTCTCTACCAAAGGAGATGGAACGAATTCACTATGATAATATCCTCAAATTTATATGAAAATAAAGCGTATCTTCAGACCTTTAACAAACTTAGCTATAAATTAAAGTCCTTCTAGGAGTAGAGACTAGTGACGCAAGTATTTGATGAAATCTGAAATACAACCAAGGACTGCTGAAAAAATATAGGGAAATTTAAGGATGGAACATCGGTTTCTGTGGAAAAAAATTTTTTGTTTATAATATTTATATTGATCCATTGGTCCATATCCTGTTGGGTCACCAAAGGAGATATTGGCACTGTGCTTCTTTCCTCACGCCTTCGCTCACAGGCTAACTACTCTTTCATGGGCGAAAAAGGAATAGGCGATGAAGAATATTTGTATTTATTCATCTTTATTCATCTAAAGTTATCCCCTATAGACATTCCTGTGCATGGTCACGCATAACCCATCATGTTCACTTGCAAGGAATAGACAGGAATACGACCACATGTGTCAACAGGAATCACCTATGATATGATAGCATACTAGTGACGTATCCACCCGTCTTGAAGTTGGTCTGTTTCTCTGAGATGAGACAAGCTTCTTTCTACCTGCATCCGGGAATTTTACTTATCAATATGTACATTCCTCACCGTGTAGAAAGATATCTTAAGCGCAAATGACGTCGTACTCCTTCGGGCCAAGGGCCTCCACACGGGACAACACCTTTGCTTTCAATCTGATGAACGAATTATTAAGGTTGTTTTTCGTCCAGCAAATATTCATCTACCATGAGAAGAACAGAACCTTAGAATCATGTGTCAAGCAGAGAGTTAAGAAGGCAGGACTGCTTTTGTGTATTGTATTTAAAGATAAATGCTTCACTTTTATTATTATGGACGGTATATTAAGACTCTTTAAATAAGCTGTTGTAAGAAACACGACGAGTACAATTTAAACAACGCGGTACTCTATCACTTAAACCGCACTTGAGCAGCATGCTGTCTTACTATTCGATTTATTCTGTCAAGTGTGCCTTGTCCTGTTCCTTGATCTATATGCCACGTCAGATTAGCCTTACTGACTCTTACTTCTTGGTTGCCCTCCAATCCCTGTCTAATTGGACCACTTGATAGTTATCTTTGGCATTCATACCTTCTAGTAGACTTTTTTCTTACAGTGTCATCATTTTAGTGAATTTAAGCTTCTTTCTTAATTCCATTTTGCTACTACAATGTTACTTCTAATAAAGTTAAGCCAAAATTGCTACCGGAAATAATAATTAAGGATTTATTAATATTGTTTTGTATTTTAAAAAACTCCAGTATGCTAGTGTTATTTATTCAGTTCCTCCATTCAGAAGCTAAAAGTAGTGTATTCTAGTGATGTTGAGAGAAAGTACTCGGAGCTCTTGTTTTGTGTAGGGTTTGATCCTTTGAAAATAAGGATCTAAATGCTTTGAACAGAACCTTGAATATGCTGTTCACTAAATAAATAACTATTTATCGATTTATATTATGTAAGTAGTGATTTGAATAAATAATTATTATGAACTGCTAATACTTATTTAGCAACTGCTTTAAATAATTATTTTGCAAACACAACTTTCATAACTGCGAGATTAACTTTAATACCAAGTGCCTTCAATGCTCTAGGCTTAAGCACTGTAGTTAATGAAAAAATCTAATACAATTTCAGAAAGAAACTTACAAGACTTTGTATCTCTTCTAGAAATGAAACAACTAGCAATGCCATAATGCATTATCTATTAATAAATACCGAAACAGTATAGATAACAATCTGTGGGACATTTGTGCATCAGTAACTTAGAGAGTATTTTTGACAATACTCTATGTCCCTTAGAGCAATATTTTCCCTCTCAGACATGACTTTAGCATCTATTGCAAAGCGATTTGCAGAAGGGAAAAAATTCAGTGTGAGAACGTCTCATAATTTTCTATCCGGTTTATTGTATGTAGTCGTACTGTATGTAATTTACTCAAAGTTGTTTTTCTTTCTATGGTAGTATAAAGTGACTTCGTTTGTAAATGGAACGGTAAACCAACATAACCACAATAATAATAATAATTGATAATGATATTGGTTAAAATGTCTTTTTGCTGACGATATTGGAAAAATTAGTGACTCCAGAGACCAGGTAGCGAAGGGCCTAAACGATATTAGAGGGGCGATAGAAAATGGAGGACTAAAGATGAACTTGAAGAAAACAGAGCATTTAGCTTTCAATTGGGAAGGACAGGAAAATAATGATGACGTACTCTCCAGGGGCGAACTGGTGAAAAGGTGCAAGAGGTAAAGTACTTAGGATCAACATTCCAAAGCAATGGGGAAATAGACTCGGATGTCACCCATCGAATCAATGGAGGTGTGTGAAGTGGAGACAGGCAAGCGGAGTCTTGTGTAATAGGAGGGTCCCAATCAAGTTGAAGGGGAAGTTTTACAAAGTTAGGCCAGCTATACTATATGGATCAGCTACGTGAGGGACAGCCACGTAAATGAAATGCAAGTAGCCGAGATGCGAATGTTGCGGAATATGAGCGGGGTGTCGAGAGCTGATAGAGTTAGGAATGAGTATATTAGAGGTAGCCTGGGTGTGGGGAACATCCAGTAGAACATCGCGGAAAAGATGAGGGAGAGTAGGCTTAGGTGGTACGGACACGTAATGAGAAGAGAGGGGAGGAGCTCGTTAGGTCCAATTCAGGAATGCAGGTGGTTGGAAGCACCAGGGCCTGGGGGAGACCGAAGCAGACGTGGGAGCCGGTTGTCCCTAAGGATATGGTAATGTGTGTGTGTGTGTGTGTGTGTGGTGGACGGGTCCTGGTGGGAGATAAGCGGGAGTGGAGGGCTAGAACCCGCAGATCTAACCCTACCACAGGCGGAATAAGGATATGATGATCATGATGATGACTGGTTAAAATGTCATGCTGACTATTAAAAGAGTAGATTCAAGTAAAGGTAATGATAAATTTTGTTAGTTCTTATGATGGATAAATTTCGGATAGTATCCATGCTGTAATAGTGCTCATGTACTGCTCATAGTGCTCGTCCCAATTTTTCTTTTTCTTATTTTTTTGTTTTGGATCCATTCTTGGCTGCTACTGTAATAAATACTCGGGGAATGCTTGGTCTAGCATAACTTAAAAAACATCGAGTTAAATGAGATTCGTACTACAACAAGCTGCCTACACCGTCTCCACTTAACCCATTAGAATTATGTCCATCTCTCAACATCCTCCAGGACTTCTACTTAATTAAAGGAATTGCAATTATCTCCTTCAGCTAACGGTCACGCAGAAATAAATCTACAAGTGGAGCAACGTTAAACAGAAACCTTACTTGTAGCTACTTTCAGAGCTACCTTCACAAATTTAGCAAAGGCATTCCTTTTTACTGTAAGGTTACAGTTTCGCAACTTTTAAAGAGCAGAGCACTTTAAGATGGTATGGTGAATGAAAACCCAATTATGAATATACAATATTAAGATTAGCATAGCAGTTAAGCGCTACATTAATTTGCTTCTGATTATTCAGATCAAGTATTAGGTCATAGTTTTCGGCATAATTCTTTCATATATGATCAAGTATACGTGAAGATGGGCCTTGATGTGTCTGACGCATCTTCGGGCATAACGTAAAGTGCGTGTGAAGTGAACTCAAATTTGACAGGGTAAAGGAAACAGAATTGTAAAAAATGATGCATATGGTTTCTGGAATCTGATGGTAATACAGTCGAAATCGTTTATAACGAACTTCAAGGGACCGACGGTTTTTGTACCTTGTAGCTGGTGTTCGCTAAAAGCGATACTATTAATTATAATGAAAGGATCCTTGCTAATGGTGTTATATTGATTACAGTATGTTATAACTATTATAAAATACATACTGTATGTATTCATCATCACACCCTTATCACGCCTATGGTAGGGTCGGATCTGTGGGTTCTAATCCTCCACTCCCATCTATCCCCCAACAGGCTTTCATCTACCCCACATTCAATCATGTCTCTCTGTACAACCAGCTCCCACGTTTGCTTTGGTCTCCCCCTACACCTGATCCCGTCAGCCACCTGCTGCCCCACTCCCTTTTGCGTCACATGCCCATATCACCCCAACCTATTTTCTCTCATCTTCTCCGCGATGTTTCCCCCCCCCCCCCCCAGCTACCTCTAATTATACTTGTTGCAGACTGTCAGCAAGCGCCCACCCCGCTCATGTAACGCAGCATTTGCATCTCGGCCACTTGTATTCTCCTCTTGTGATTTTTCCTTACTGCCCAGCACTCCGTTCCGTTTAGCATTGCAGGGCCTAACTACAGTTTTGTAAACGTTACCTTTCAACTTAATTGGGACTCGGGGGTCACACAGCACACCGCTTGCCTGTTTCCACTTCAGCAATCCCGCATTTATTCTATGGGTAACGTCGGAGTTGATTTCCCCATTGCTCTGGAACACCGATCTTAGATACCTAAACTTTTGCACTGCTGGTAATGTACGTTATATCCGGTCATTCCGGTATCGTTATAAACGATTTTGACTGTATATACGAATGTAGCCAACATTTTCACAGAACAGGGGCAAGCCGTCATATTAAATCAGTTGAATAAAATTCAGTTTCAGAACTTCTTATTACGACTACCAGTCATTCCAACCACAACGATTCAGTGACGTCGAAGTCGCTTTTTTGATTTCTACTTTGCAAGAGAGAATTTATATGCAGTATTTCATAATGTAGACATTCAGTTTTCGTAAGTATAGGACGCATAAGTGGCGTTATTTGGAATGTATGTCACGTCGTTGTTTGTTTTTGCCCTCGATGGCTGCAGAATACAGATCCAATACACCAAGAGTGGATATTTAAAATTAACGAATAAACGTTCACAATAGCGTCTATATCCTTTAGGGTGAATTAAATATGAAAACCGCTAATCAACATTATAGAGACCGGGTTAGTTAGCTACTTGTTTAACCACAATTTCTTAGCTCTTAAAAAGATACACTTATGCCAGAGGGTCATCTCCTTTACGCTTTCCGCACAGAAAACGTTTCTTACATGACTTTACTCTTTATGAGCAGGAGGTGAAATATGAAAACAATTATTTTTTTCAAATTAAAGTCATGTTGTATGCCTATGTAACATCTTGATCAAGCGCAGCCTCGTAAACAAGCTAATGTGTATCATGCAATTATCCCCCAGAGAGACCCAGAAGGTGGATCCTGTTGGTAAGGAACGTGTTGCTCTACGAGCCGCTAATATAGCAAGCCAGTTGAGTGTCATGACCGTCACATAACAAAGCTCCTCTCCCATCTTAGAGAAAATGTCTATGTAAAGGGTCTAATGAATCCTGTCATCAAACTGATATAGTTGCTTTCCTCTTCGTAGTATAATGCATACATTCTTAACACTTTTAATCTAATTAACGGTTCAGAAATACAAAGTCCCATTTATGATATCAAGGATTAGAGATGCATCAACATGCAGACTAGAACCACTAAAATATTTTAGGAGGGGGTGTTTCAACAACGCCTTTGGGCTAAAAGAATCAAGAATACACCGGACCTAGCAAGCCAACTCACAAGAGACAGTATAATAAAGATTTGAGGAAAGCGACAGCAAGAGGCACAAGTTTCTATTTTAGGATCATAATGAATAATAACATTCTACATCCCTACAGGCAGTTATAACAACATTAGAGCAGTAACCACAAGATGTGCCATCGTTGAAGCTTGTGAGCTTGTGCATAAAGCATAGTGCACACTACAAAGAATGCACTAAGCATGATCACATCCTTGATGATGCTTCTTAAATCTCCTCAACAGAACTTTTTCTTAAGTCCGTCGTCCTTGTTCAAAATGCGTAATACTTTATGACAGGGATACCTTCGCTGTAATCAACAAACCGCTACTCTGCTGAATCTTACTATGTATGCGCAAGAGCTTTCAAGTCTATGCATTATATTTGTGGATTACCAATCTACTTCCAGTCTAGGGCAGGGTTGGGGCGTCAAAAACGTCATCCATATCATACCGCTTTCCTACCTATGGCAAAGTCAGGTCTACGAGTTCTGGTCTTTCATTCCCACTCAGCTTGCCGTATAATCTGCTACCCAGCACCTGATTCTTGTGACCGGCCTAACCAGTTCCTCTTGCCTAACGTGCCCAAACCAGCGATTCATTAACCTCCTCGGTGGCGCAGAGGCAGCGTACTGGATTAATGCATCAGTCGTTGCAGAGTTCGAAGTGGTTTAGCTTCTTTCGAGCGAGAGAGGCCCCCAATGCGCCTTCCATTCTCGCCACACATCAGTTCTCGTCTGAACACTGAAGTTAAACAATGCAACCCCCGCTTGAATTGACAAGGATGACCGCTTGGGAACACTGGGTACCACTAATACCCAAAAATCGCCGCATTGGTGTAGAGCAGGGGTTCCCAAACTTTTTCTTAGATTCACCCCTTTTAAAAGTATGGGCTTAGCTCATAGACCCCCTTACATATTTCTCTATAATTTGCACCTGATATACGGTAAGCAAAATGTCGTCTCAGTGGCGTAGTGGGTAGGGTGCTTGGTATCTGTGTCAGTGGTTCTTGGTTCCATACTGGACCGAGGTGCGTTGTCTTCTTTTTGGGTGAGAGAGGTGCCTCAAGTGCTCTTTCATTTGCATGAGAAGTAAAACTGAGGTCTCGTGTGGTGTAGGCATTTGCACATAAAGGAACCCTTTCTATTATGTAACGGGTAGATGAGGTGGAATACCCAGGTGTAGGAGTTCGACTGAGTACCCCAATGAACCAAAGGCTAACGCTGTACAAGTATTGGGTTGCAGCTGTGGCGGCAACTGACTGGGGAAATCACTGTCCAATATATGACCCTTGTGTCCATTCAGAGGGAGAAGATAGGTACCTAACCCTGCCATAGGTGGGAAATGGATTAGGAGTTGCTTGTTGGTCTTCAAAGGAAGTAACGAACAATGCATTCAAATAAATGTTTAGATGTCGACCCCCAATCGACCCCTTGATCATCATTGACCCCCTTTAAAATTCCATTGACCCCCAGGGGGTCTATACCGACCCCGTTGGGAAACCCTCGTGTGGAGTCTGTGCAGTCTATGCATTAGAACTATGAAGTGGGCGGGGCTCTAATGACCTTGTAGTTGAATGGCCCTTAAAAAACGAACAACTGCACCATGTCATCCGGACGTAAATGAGCGACAAAAGACATAAAAGAGTGTAGAGCGACAAAATTTCGGAATGTAGGAACTCACCACTGACGTCAGTGGAAGAAAGGTGTCGCAACCTAGGACAACAATGGGCATCCGATCCTGTCATAGGCGTGTGGTGACTCTCTGTGCAGGCGGAAAAAGGGTTAGTGATGCTTCATGTGTCTCTATTACTGTATTTTGATATTTTTGGCTGGTTGGGCTGAAGGGCTCCACTCAGCAAAGTTTGGCACCTATATTTAGCGCATTGCTTGCTGCATATCAAATAATGTGACCGTTTATAACGTGATAATAGTTACTGGAAGGAATATATATTTTCAAGTTTCTCTCTCTTCTTTAAATTTCGCATTATTTATAGCATTTTCATACTGTAATACTGCATACTGTATGTACAGTACTTCCCTAACAGTGACTGCGCTATAAATGATAGGCTGTGTTATAACGTCTCAGAAGCAATTTTTCATGTAAATGTTTAGTAACTAGCACATTTTAACCTTTAGTAATGTTTTCAACGTAAGCATTTTTTTTATCTTGATTGCTAAAATCCATATGTTTAGTTCTGCATTAATAACAGGTTTCAAAATAAAGTTCTTCGATGTGTTTTCAAAGTTTTCTGCAAAGCACCGAGTAAACGATATTCTTCTACAGAAACCTGATAATCACATTAATTTATTCACTGACTGAAGTCTTCACTTGTAGAAAGTGATTTTTAAACAAAATTTATCGATCTTAAAATATTATTTCAATAATAATTAGATAACTCGTATTATTGCTATCTATAAAAGCTACCCTCTACACCCTGCAGATTTAAGGGGAAGACTAAAAGGGGAATTTATGCAACCATATGCTTTATAAACTTATACACCTTGTAAGGTATCGTGAATATTTTGGATACCAAAAAACCTTAATAACTAACTCGTGTTGGGTGACAATGAATTACCAAATTCAATCCTTTTAAATTTGAGATATAGCTATAACCACGAATTTAAATCTATAAAGACAATATCACAACAAGGATGCATCAACTTGTTGAACTTTTTTTTCCTAGTTTGGAAGACAGATGACAAAATGCCAGCCAAGCTATATTGATCGTCCGACCTTTTTAAGCTCAAAAGGGATGATTTAAAAGATATCAATCACAAAAAGACAAATACTGTGCTACCAAATTGACAGGATTATCTTCTTTCTCATCTTGCTCCAAACGGCATTGCAAGATGTGGAGTGTTCCCATAGGTACAATTTGCAAGATCCTTAGAAATCCATGATATTGCCTTTTGGTTTTCAACGATTAATTATATAAAATTCGTTCTTTAATTCTCCCCAACATCGAGCTCAATGGGTATTTCACCTATCAGATAAATTCAGCGAGATCACTATTTTTAAGACTCGTCAACATATCAGATGCCACTATAAATTTGTAGTATTACCAACGTTTCGAAAGATCAAGGTTTAAATAAACTGAGTACATTTTAGCCTAAAAAGTTGTGTCCACAAATGACACATTCGATAAAATGCAGGCTTCAGGTTACTGCTTACAGTAATGAATATGACAGCGTTGATGTTGTAATTTAAGTGAAGTTAAAATAATTTTAGTAACAAAATATTACAACCCCCGAAAGAAATTTCCGCAATTAAAATTGACCCACCCCCTAATAGTGTTTATGAAACCTTATACATGCATGATAAAATTGAAATCTATTTACTGCACTTTATATTATACAGTATATATCATAACATCGCGGGAATACAAAACTGATAAAGAAAACTAAGATTGCGACTCGAAAATGAAAGCAAAATACATACTGTAGCCTACTTCCTGTACTTACTATCCCACAACTGGATTCTTTAATTGAAGTACAGTGCATTTCCTCTAGAAGATGTGCTAACTCCACAAAAAATATTTCCTTTTACGAATGATATACATCTGAAATATAAAATATTATCTTATTAGTACTTTTATTTAACACAAAATGATATTTGTTGTAATACAAGCGCGATAAAGTTTTTGTAAGATATTAAGATAAATGAAGAAGTAGGAAGTTTTTTCACTGTCAAGACTTTCAGTAAGAAAACAAAAATTTGATAGCTCTTCTCTCTTAACATTTCCTCATGCCTTGTTTGTGAGATCAAAATGAAACAGAACCATGGGTGCCCTGTCTTGAAACATTTTCCTTACGGAATTGCACGTTTAACACGACATTAATCTCAATGTTGTTTCTAATGCCACGTCACCATAAAAATACAACTTATATATTTTTTCCTTCTTGACAGACAAATTTTCTGTCATATTATGTATGTTTGTACTTGCGATGTTGGAAGATGAAATTTTTTTTATGCTGTAGATGCTTATTTATACATATAAATTTAAAACATAAAAAATTTCATCTAAAAATACAGGGGGAAAAAACAAAGAAAATATCAAGAGGAACAATGACGACTGCAGGGAGTAGGGCAGCATATAAAATGAAACAACGAAGTCTAAAACGCGTGACGTGACCTACGTTTTCTCATAAGCTAAACTACTTAAGTTAACGATTTCAAACAAGAAAAACCACTAGATGTTATAACGTATTCCGTTCTGCATCATCTCATTTCTGTTATAACTGTGAGGGATGAACACAAGAGCACCTCGAAGACACGTTTAGACAGCTTTCTGCTTGGAAAGTTAGAAAGAAGATGTCATAAGGAGCATAGAAAAGGACACAACTCTGTAGGCCTACTAATGATACGTTGGGTTGCACTAGATGCGTGACTTCATCTCTGTCGCAAATCTTTATCTATCTTAATTTACTTTAATGGAATCTAATACGTCTCTCAATACTTTAAGTCTTTCAACTGTCAAATTTGTAACTGTTAATATCATTTATAATGTTGTCCAGATGCTGTGATGTGTATGTGTGCATTAATTCCCAAAGTGTCATTCTGAAATAAACAGTCTTAACTTGAAATCTTTTATAAGGCGAGGATTCTTCTCTAGCATGTCTTAGATGATTGGAGAACCTGAAAAAAATTAATGGTAATAATAAATAAAGCTTTAAGAACAATGATTTTTCATTGCTGACATTTCTTGCAAAGACAAGTATTTATGAGGTAAATAACTACAATATTGCGAATCTACTAATATTAAGTAACGATAGGCAAATGTGAATCTGCTTGTCTGTACTCGGCATGTGCGCAAACTACATCTTACATTTGACGCGTAACTTATCAAACTTAAAGCTTAATAGCTATAACACCAATTTCTATACACAAAATTAGTAGCTTAATAGTGATAATGAGGAAAAAGAGATTACCTTTTTAGACAAGACTCAAAGACGTTTCATCCAAGCGATTAATATCGAGCGTAAAACTCAGAGTCACGATTGCAAAGAAAAAGAAGTCGCAAAACCGTAGTCATTCAGAAAATGTCTCTTAGTTTGTAAATTTCTCGACTCATCCGTGGAGTTCAAAGATTGTCTGTTGCACGGTGATATCCTTTGCAACACACTATTTCGGAGGGTCGTCAAAGACTTTCATTTTAGACATCATAGTTTGGTTCATTAGAGTATTCATTAATTCCTTATCACGTTTAATTGAAATTTATAGTAAGAGCTACACACTGCAGATACTAAAGGCGACTATGTAAATAACGTTAAGGTAATAAATTACCTTTTGGCATCACACTTTACATATCATACATTAATGTCGGAAGAAAACGTTACAAAATAGCACAAATTAAAGCTATCCACAAAGAAAGTGGATGTTCGTCGGACAGATCCCACAGACCCCGCCTGCGGCAGGGTCGGATCTTCGGGTCCACTGAACATGCTCTGACTGGGTACACCTCAGCCAGGCGTCTGGAACCCGTAGGAATATTGGCTGGGTTGTTTGTAGGGGGATGCCAGCCTACCCCACTTGTTCAACATCGCATTATACAACCAAAATAGAAATGTTGGCAGGTAAATTAATTCTTTGTTGGTGCCTGGCCTATTGCACAATAACAATAAGCAATCCAATGCACACACATGCGGACAAGTATATAGAAGTAAATAAACAACAAAAAATTGTTGCATCAAAAAAATAAAAAAACGTAATATGTAGCACTAAACTGGCACATTTGCAGTATTTCTCGACGGCAATAATAAATGCATATAGTCAACAAAACTATTGCCAACAATAGTCTTGTAAATTTCAGAGGTTTATTTTACCTCATCAGAATAAGTCGAACAGAGTATAGGTAGCCAAAGAACAGTGCTGAAATAATAATGAATATGTCTACCATCCTTCACATTCACTTAAATAACGAAAAGAGCTTTAAAAAGATAATAAATTTAAATCAGTACTCTTAGTAGAAATTATCCTGACCTATTTGAGTGAGGCTGATGTTGCGTTTTCTTTATATTTTATTCAGATAATTTTAAGTAATTAAATAGGGAAGAAGCAGCTAAACATGTTTTAATATTGATGTACGAAGAAAATCATTTTCACTATAAGGCTCTTTAGAAGAGCCTAAGAAATCGTTAATAACTTTTAAGACACAGAATAGAAGAAAATAGTGAAAAGTTCAGGGGGGGGGGTAATGAAACGCTTTATGTCTTAACATCTAATCAACCTCTTTAATTAATTTATTTCTCATAATGTGCTATTGATAATGCTCACGATTATAATGATGATGATGACGACGACGACAAATACTATGTTTGGAACATCAAGAAACGCCTTTCTTCATTAACTTTTCTTGTATTAACTTGTATTAAAGCATGTAAATGTACACAACCTTTTGAAATATGGTAGAATATTTTGCTACGTATATATATATATATATATACACGATGCAGTTCAACTAGTGGGATGAGAGACAAATCAGAAAATACTGGTGAAATGAGAACAGTAACCTATGTATGATAGCGACGAGTTATAACAGTTGCAGAAGACTAAGTAACTGTGTCTCAGCACGACTTTATCACTAACGTCTTGTATGCACTTACTTGCAAACATGTAACAAACTCACGTACATGCCATTTATCAGTAGGTCCTTTCCTGGTACGGCGAAACGTGTGTGACAGAACAATGCATCTCTATCTAAAAAGACATTGTAGAAACGAGATTTAGACAAGTGGAAATAAAGCTGATCTTTTCTCTTCCTCTCGGTAGGTATTTTATTTTTTTCCAAGTACTTATTATGTATTACTTCAACCCCCCCTTTTTTAAGGGTAGTATTCGTGGCGCAATCCTTTTGTTTTTTAAGATGCATGATTACGTAATGCTTCAATGCTGAAAAGAATATTTACTATGATAGGCTAGTATCAACTCTATAGAGAGGGAAGGAAAAGAAAAGCTTTCCGTAATTTCATGTAGCGCAAGAAAGCAGAAGCAAACACGCAAAAAAAGTGAAATTTTCAATTTTCGTTCTCATATATATTTAGAAAGCGAAGGAGAGAGATTTAGTTATATAAGAAAACGCGATTTACTGCCTTGAGCCTTTTCTTGAAGCTTAGTAGGGAAAAAGAGTCAAGGCTGTGATTTCCTGTTTTTCTTACTTTCCACCACGGTGTACATCTAAATTCAATCAGTACCTACCTTTAGATTGAATGAAGAACAAAAAAAGTAGGGGTGGTAATGATTATACAGCAAAAAGCTCTTCATTTGGAAATTTCTTCGAATAAGACCTTAAGATATAGGATAGAAGAGTCAGGTGCAATGATAATGTACTCAAACGTCGATCAAAACTGAATTACGATCAAGGATCCACTATCTCCAAGATAGTGTTAAAGGAATTCCCTCTCGTCATTACTAGCTACCAACAACACACACTAAACATCATAACCTTCAAATTTCTCCATGGGGAATCTAACACGAGTAGATTTCTCACTTTTGACCAATGCGATCTTCACCAAATCAAACTGTCATCTTTATCATACAAAAGCCAAAATAAATAAGCACTGTATCATCATTATTTCTTTCACTTTCTCTCTCTCTCAAAATGAGATGATACTCATTTTATTCACTCATTTCATCTAATGATGTGAAACTAAGTACTGTATATCTATAACTGCAGGGTATTTATTAACTCGATAATTATTCACACTTGCACATCTTAGTACAATTTTAGCGCTGAATGAAAGGGTTACAAAACGATACCATAATAGTTAAAATCTAATAATAATTCAAAGATTTTGTAGAAACATAATTGAGCCCATGTTAAAACCATTCATTTCAAGGATCAATAACAATAACAAAAAAAAAATACCAATTTCTTGTTAGCTACCAATCTGAAATTATGACTATCCTTTACGTGTTGATGAAAATCATCATCAGCAAAATACCCGAAGTTGAAGATTACAATGTTCTGATAATTTATTTATACGCACTTGGGTTTAATTAATAGTAACATCAAACAGCTGCTCAACTTTTCTTGATTTGAATAGAGGGAGATCTTTGACACCACTGCCAAATATAACTCTAAACGTATTGAATGATCATAATTCATTGGTAGGTTGCAGTTGTTGGCAATGACTAACTGAACCACATTATTAAGTAGGTGATTTTTAAAGAGAAAACTAGGCCAGGATCTTGTCGATGGACGACGACCGCTACTCAACATCCTAAAGACAACACAGCACACCTTCTATAAGACTAATAGTAAGAGGAACATAAAATCATGACAGCCCACCACCAACACAACCACCGAAGCAGTATCTCATCACAGTAACAATGAGCTCTGTGGTCCATAGGTGGTGTCATAATGCAGTACACCACAAGCTAAAAATGAATTATTGAACGCGTCACTGAAATTTGTGAGGACGCGTGACAAGAAAACCTGATTCGCTCTTAGGATTAATGTATCCAATGTAAATACAGATACGGATGACGAAACCGATGAATGTCGCTAAACAGAGAGGAGGACCTCTACGTAGATACACTATATCCATCAAGACGCTTAAAAACTCCATCTAATGAGGGGAAATATCGATTTTCTTAGTACATCCAATTTTTTGTGTTTTTTTAAAGTTCATTTGCCAACATAGTGGCTAAATGACAACCTGACAAGACGAATAACTGTCAATTTAAAACCATACCGCAAATGAGATTAATTAATGAATGTTACAAAAGAGAGGAGAAAGTGGTAGCGGGGAAGATGTAGATTAAAATGCCACTTGATCTGATTGTCCAGCGGCAATTTAAACTGTTTACCTCAACTAAATCAAGAGGATAAGAGAGGAGAAAGGTGATGAAAACAAGGGCAGGGTTCAGGGCTGACAGTACGGAAAGAGATTAATAAAATCGAGTACCCATACAATGAAGTATTACGGCTAAAACTTGCAAAGGCCTTAAGGGCCCAATGCTCACACGCTCTCTGTTTCACTTTTTGACTAGATGGCTAGTACTCAACACTGCCACAAGTGAAAAACGGCAAGTGAGGAAGTAGCGCGGTGTTTATTACCAGGATAGTTGAGTTGGATGAAGAGATCCACGAAAGACTCTTAATTAGATCTGGAAGTCAATCAACAATTTGCGATGTCAATTATAATCAAATTCTTGAGGTCAGGTAAACGTACAGTCATCACCGACTATGACTTGTAAATTCACATCAGCACGTGAGAATTTCGACAACAATTCCTTACGCATCTCTGGAAATAAAAAATAAGAGAGGAAATGTGAGAAGCTGGATTGGCCAGCTTTATTTGTTGATCATTCAGGACAAAGTATTTCAGTATTTCTAAGCCTGCCAGATGGCTCTTTCTTGAAAATTGTGTATACAGAATAAAGCGGAAGGCACGTGGGAGATGTCTTTTTCAGCTCTAAGAAACCATTATTCATTTTGATATCTCTCGTTGCTCATTATACATAGTCTACAAAATGTCTTTATGCCACTCCTATTTCTAGTTAAGGTCAGAAATCCTGTTTTACCCTCTCAGTTTCCATCTCCTTTGGGGTACATTTCAAAAAAAAAAAACTAACAGCAACAATGGCAAGAAGGAACTAGACACAACAACAGCAGCAGCACAAATTTGAAAGGCAGTAAGTTCTCCATATACTGTACTGTAGGTGGTAGTGGTGGTGGCAAAAGCAAATAAGGGATGAGGGTGAATTGGTAAAAATATATATTAAATGAAGAGCATAAAAAATGAGACAGAGATAGACACTAAGAAAGACTACAGGAGTTTGAATAAGGAGTAAGAATGGCCCAAGGGAAGAAAAGCAAGAAAACCGGTAGCAGGTCTTGTTGCTTCATAAGAGATAAACTCAAAATGTTGTCTTTCTTTACAATCCGTTTTTGCGCCCCTTCATTCAACCTTAAATAACCAATCAGCACTAGAAAGACTTGACTTGGAGAGAAAAAAAAATTATGAAAGGGAAAAGGAAAATCCATCATTATGTTAAAGTTTCCATGAAGCTCATTCAACTCACTTGAGGTCGCTACTAACTAGCCAACTATAGTTTCAATTCAGTTCTCATGTAGTTGTTTGTTGTTTTTCCCCCACCAATTTTCGTTCTCGCCTCTTGTTCAAACTAAGTTCAACACCCAAAACCTTAAAAGGTTAGTAAGATTTGATCAGAGCCAGTGTTTTAATAAACTAGCTCTAGTGCTGTTAATGAAGGATAAAAAGTCAAAAGGAATAGACTATTCCACCTACCTTGAAAATTTCAGACCATTCATAGGACTCTTGTAGTTATGAGACATGAAATCCCGGGTGGAACTATGGTCTACTCTAAAGGGACAATTTACAACAGACTTTTTCGTTGGAATCCGACGAACTTAGACCTAAATTTTTGTCCACGAGTACTAGATGTTCAACATGGAGGTTAGATTGGGACACTGACAGACCTAGAAAATTAAGTAAAATGTGGGATTTCCAAAATTCTCGACTCATGAGACCATGGTTGTAAGTTTAGCCGTAGCCAAGGCAAATGGTTTCCCTCGGGTGGCATGTAAAGGCGTAGACCCGTGTGGTTTGCACGAGCCGCACTTGTACGGGAGCGGCTTATTACGTTGGACACACCAGTTCTCGTCTGATCACTGAAGTTAGCAATGTAACTCCAGCTAGTACTAACATGGGTGGCCGCTTGGGAAAACTGGGTACTGCTAATACCCAATAATCGTCACATTAGTGTAGTGTCTGTGCAGTCTCTGCACTACGACTATGCAGTGGACGGGGCTTGTAGTTGAAGGGCCCTAAAACACCAACGAAACCAAACAAAAAGCATTTGCACGTAAATGAACCCGTTCTTTTACACACAAGTTCAAAAGTCCCACGTCTAGGAGCTCGCTCCCTCCTGACATCAGTAAATTCTCTTCAGCAATAAAGAAATCTACATTAAATAACAAAATAGACCAAACCGAAATAACACGAGATCTTCCCTTCATCTTCCTCCATCTTAGCTGAGGGATGAGGAGGGGAACTTTGTGTTTAAGAGGACAACATCCTACTAATTTAGCTACCGAAGTCGTTGGTTGGTAAGAAATTCATTTTAAAATAAATGTGAATGACATTTTCGCAAAGAATGAAATGTTAAAATCACATAAAATGTTCATCCGTGCTGCAGTAAACGACAGCCGTACCGCTTGCGTTTATTACAACTGCTATACGTTTTAATACCTGTCACATTAAGATAGTGCTAATGTGACGCAACTTCCGTTCTGATTTGTCAAAGGATTGCAGTTAAAGTTAATGGGATTCGTTTACAGTAATCACCTCCGGCCACTGCTCCCTGCCGTAATTTGAATTCATCATCATTCCTACTGTCGTTTAATACGCCGATTAAATGCTGAACGGATGACAGGACATCTTTAGGATGGTCACACTCTGGAGCAAGAAGCAATCAGCAACTAGCAATCCAGCAACCAGATAGACCATCGCTTCAGTGTGCGACCGTCATTACTGTCATCATATTACTTTAAAAAAAATTGACACGAAATGCTGATAATGAGATGCAAGAAGCGGAAGAAGAAGAAATAAAACAAAATATGATGAAAATTAAATTTATATGACTGGCTTCCTTTTCATTACATTTTTTTTTTAAACTAACTTTTCAGAGTTTTTGTTTATACAAAAAAACCCTTTATTATGTAGACATCAGTCATAATAATTGAAATCGCGTTTTTCAATGAGTTGGCGGAAAAAATAAATAATATGACCAAAATGGTGGCACCACTTATTCAATTGCCCTGGTCGATTATGTGGCCCGCGGCCCCATATTTCCTCTTTCTCTATCTCCCTTATGTTGTTACCCTTTTATCTTTCTCGTACACATTATTACATGCTTCACGAACCATTTAACAATTTTTGGTGTGTTTTTTTATTTTGCAAACTTCATTCATAAATGACGACAGCGGCGCTCTCAAACGGAAAAATGAAGAAACGTAAAAGAAGGTACGCGTTTTTTTACCGCAAAGGTCACAATCAATATGTGTGACCTCTTTTAATTACACAAATTATTAAGTTTAAATATGAGAACTGACATAAGACGTGAAGTGAAAGGGAAAAACGGAAACGGATCTAGCCTTAAATGGCTCCTTATGTTAAGTAATATTTAACAAACTAAAAGGGAAAAAAAGCATGACGCCAAATTGGCGGCGTCTTTCAAGCTTGGATGGCGTCGTCGTTTTACCGACAATGTAAAGTCGATGGCATGCAATCTTTAAAAGAAGTCCTCTTGTAAATCAAAGAGCCAGTCTTAAAGTTGGATCTGCAATTGGATCATAAAAATTAACCACAAAAATCTATACTTGCTTTTCAGTGAAGAAGAAGTAGTAGAGAAGAATAAAAATATCAAAATGGCCACCATCATACTATTGATCATCAAAATTTGGTCAAAATGATAATTAATAATGGGAATTTCGTAGGACATTGAATTCAAGTAAGAAAATCCATCAGACAGATCCATTTTCATCTTCTTTCTTTCTAACCTCAAAAAAGATTCACATGAATTGCATCATTTCCTCTTTTTTTTTGATGAAAATTACAGTATTTTAGCTAAAGAAATAAATTCAAATTTAGCAACATAAGTAGTCAGTGTCTACCAACGACAATGGATTATCAGGCAATTCAACCATGAGGCCCAGTTTTTACCATAATTTCAACCACGTGATAACGCCATTAATCCAGCCTCTTGCAATTCTGATCAATCATCCATGACATCAGTAGTTTAAAGAAAAAAGTGGGACTATTGAGAAGAAAAAAATCCAAGTATTTTTTCTGCAAATTTAAAGTCAAGACAGAATTTTAAGAAAGTGAACGAATGAAATTGAGTTATCAGGCAAAATTTAAATAGAGAAGATGGGAGGGATTAGAAAGGGTTACAAAGGAAGAGGATGACGAGAAAAGTAACCAGACAATAATGCTCAACCAGCCACTGACCTATGGACAATCTATTTAGCACAATGAAAGTGAAAACAGGATCTCTCCTTCATTTGCATCGAAATCTACCTCTGACTAGCCTTTCTACTGCTTCACTGCGCCAATTTGGTACAATTTATTATCCTGATTACACTTTGTCCACTAAATTCATTAGGATAAAGAAGATATTAGCATCCTCATCCTAATTCTTACAAGACTTCTCTTATTCTGTAGAAATTAGGCTTTGTTAGGTCAGTAAATTCTTTAAGGCAGCTTTCTGCCACATATTCACGAAAGAAGACAACGCCGGTAAGAAATGCCAAACTACCAAGATTATTACTAGCTAACTACTCTTGCGCTGCTGCATCCTCTCAACTCGTTCGTGGTTCAAGCAGAGCGTCCAAGCGAAGCACCTCTTTGCTAGTAATCAGCACAATGGCACCACACAACTAAGAGGAACCAGTCCATCATCATCTTGTACCTTCCTTCCCCTGCTGATCGTGAGAACGAGCCACGAATGGTACAATCCGCATCGCAGTGCAGCATCAGCAGCAGAAACATCAGCAGCCAAGCACACAACCTCAGTGGCGGTTCCACTTGCCAAGTGCTCACTGGGCACCAGACTTGTGCACAACAAGGGAATTTCGATAAGTTCAGAGAACTCATACCCGATAGAAAACTAACTACAATCTTCTACTCTACACCTACTAATAGTGAGTGTTTGTGTGGACCAGGGAGGGGGTGTATGTGTGTGATTGTATAGTGGTGTGTGCGTACAGTTGCAGACATCGTCTACATTTCTTTAAAGACATCAAAAAGCGCAAGAAGAAAAATTTTTAAAGACAGAAAGTCGTGATTTCCAACAACTATAAGCTTTTTTGTGCGGTTCGGTTGGCAACATTTCAGAATAAACAGTATTATGTGTTGAAATAAGGAAAATCGAGGCGAAGAAGAAGAAATACTCTACAACTAACCGTATCCAAATCGGTGGTAGTGGTAGTAGTAGTAGTGGTGGTGGTGATAGTGGTGTCAGTAGTGAAGGTGATGGTGTGTTTTGCCAGTGCATCGGTTATACATCTTAAAGGGTAGTAGCAGTAGTAGCGTGCCGCTGGAACTAGAATATCCAATCCTTCTCTCTTGCCCTTTTTAACAGTAAAACAACCAACACAACAGCCTCGGAGGCCTTTCTAAACGGCTGAAGACCATTGCCATCATTGACGATTTCATCCTCCTCGTCACAGAGTCATTATCGTGGTCTCTCTTTCAACTCAATCTCAATTCAAAATTGAAAAGCTAAAGAACTGTTTCCCTTCCACCCTCTCGGGAAAGGGGTAAAGTAAATCTAGACCAGTACATCACTTGTTTCAACTTCAACGAGGGGGCACAAAAAACAACTACATAAGAAAAAGGAGAAGAATATTTCAACATATTACTATATATCTCTCTGCTGGACTGAATGATAGATATCAGTGAAGTTATCGATGGCCATCCACTGTTAAGAGGGGCGTGTAGTAGTGTGTCAAACACAGACTGAAAACATACATATCCGCCGGTTGCACCTATAAAAAAGACTTAAAAATATTTTTCTGATTTACAAATCAAAGAAGACAACATTTCTAACTTTAGAGAGTAAAAAATTTGTGGTGTAGGAGGAAGAAGGGTTAAGAATATTATTTTTTTCTTCAATTTCATTTTCGACCCGAACTTGCATTTGGTGTTTATATTTTGATGGTGACCACAAGAACAAATTTCAACAAGAATGTCTTGGAATAGGACCGTCAGGGTTTTAACGACGGTGACACTAGCAATTTTAGGTTTACGGACAGGTAAGTGACCTTGCTCTTATCTTTCTCTGTGCGCATTTTGAATAACATTACGCATGGGTGTACACACATATAAGAATTCTAGCCACGTTTATGTATATAAAATTTATCCACCTCAATCATTTGTTTATTATATTTACGACGTTATTTCCTTGATTTCGCTCCAAACACTCCATTAGATTAAATATATGCATTTTTTAAACAAAAAAAAAAATGAGGAATATATCGGTGGATTTGAAATTAGCATGCATAATGCGAAAAATCATCGGTGCATCATCTCTAACCGTTTATGCAGCTTTACCACGGTTGGTTCACGCTGCGGATAAAAATTCAACCATTTCCATTTACCATATTACGAATTTAATCCTCGTCAGTTAAATGCACTGCAGAATTGAATGATTTTTGCATCACCCATATTCATGCAATAACCTCGAATTGAGGCATTGTATGTGATATTTGAACATAGGCATCATAATAATTCTGCACTTCTCTAATTTACTTGTGGTAAGGAAGAACCTGCTGGCAGCTTACGAAATATTTATAACTTGACCTTAAACTTCGTTATTGGCATCAACAAATGTGTTGTACATAGTACGGAGAAACGTGAATCGAATACACACACTCGTTATCTGTAAAGTTGAAAGCTGCTACACGGATTTCTGCCCTCCCTTTATTTTCTAGCAAAAGTCAACTAGAAGCAGGTTGCACACTATTCCCAAATCATATAACTGAACAAGTGTATTGTCTTTACCTTCACTTTGAGATGGTGCCAACTCTGATAGTTGTCACCAAAAGCTACTTGCAAGTGGCAGTACAGTGTGGCACCTTACACTCATTTCTTGCCTTAGGCACAATGGGATCCATCTGAATTTCAAACTTGCAAATTAAAAACACATAGATCAGGGGCTTGATTTGATGCTACAGCCGATTGTTATGATCCTATAAAGCTAGGGTGGGGCTAGGTACCCGCAGAGTCAACAAAAAATGCTGTTTATACTTTCTACTTGAAATTAAATGGGCCATCCAACTTCAAATACTAATGTGACTGGTTATAGCAACCTCTGCTATAGTGGTGTTCAATCCCAAAAGCGGAATTATTAGGGCCGATTTCATGTGAGGACTCTATCAGAAATTTATTAGCTGTGTCCTAGTTTTAATCGAATGATTACTAGCAGTCGGAAAATTCTAGCCAACTACTTTTCAATAAGACTTCTTTAGATTCTTATCTTTTTCAATACATTGAAAGGAGGCCTACAGTACTGAGTGCAATAATTTTTGTAGAGGAAGGTAAAAAAATCATGCTTAGTTTGGGGACGGTATCTTTTTTTCATCGTAATTTTAGGCTTGAGGGCTCAATCCCTAGTATCGATGCGCAGCTTTGAAGGTTTTACTTTAACAGGTCGATGCTAACTAAAGCAGTACGGCAATTAAAAAACCTCCCTAGCAAGTATAGTATATCTTAACTTTTTTTCGCTTGCACTAGTTTGAATGCAAATCATTGTAAGACCTAGTCAATGACAGGATGTTGTCATTTTATCCTACTCATTTTTTTCCTCCCTCTATCATGAAAGTATACTAATTGATAAGCAAGAGTAAAGGTTAATATATATATATTCGGACATGTGTTAATAGCGACGATTGCAGGCGCTTGAGGTGTAGCACAGGACAGAAATAGAGTCTGAAGCATAAAAATTACAAGAGAGATTTCTTGGTGGTCTTTGCAATATTTTAAAACCAAGTTTTTTTACAGTAATAAGGGGTTAAGAAAGGGGAAATGGGAATGAAGAAAGGATGATATTCATGCGTGAGGTAAAGCTGGGTCTAGAAAGTCAAATTCTATGTTTGTAAAAGGGACGTGAAAAGTGAGAATGGTAAAAAACAGAGATGTGGATGGTACATTTGTAGGGTAATAACGACATTCCCGGAAATAAACTAAGAATATGTACAGTGCAGGGCTTGAATGTGTGCTTTACAATCATTTCTTATGTCATCCCTTTCGCCTTCTTGAGAAGAGGGAATTGATGTTTAGGGAAAAACCGATGTGGGGGAGTGGTGCTTGCCCATATTAGCTCTTTAAGCTACTCTGGTGTTAAAGTCATGTCCTGCCCTCACTCCTCACGTCACATGTGCAAAGATATATATCCAGTATACAGTGTCTATGTATTTAATGTATACAGAGCTCGAGTCTATTCTGTATACTGCATCTGTTAAACCGTCATTTTCATGACATTGCCTAGCATCTCCAAGGCGGATTAAGGCATCTTGCGAACGACCTTAATACATTCAGAGGGCCGCGCATTGCAGTTGTCTGAATACGTAATACTGTACTTTGGATTTTTTTAAAAAAAGGTATCTTTATATGCGTACAACTGGCATCACATTTTACACGTACATAGAGAATAGAGGCGAGCTTAAAAGTCGATGCAGGTTTTCAAAAAAGGACACATGCATACAGACCTCTTTAGGTTCGAATCTTATGCTGGATATATATATACACACATACAGTATATACTTCTAAGAAAATCTATAGAGCATCTGTATTGCACTGTGTAAAATAATAGAAGACTCTTTCTGTCGTATATTCTGTAGTTGAAAGCAAGTATCGTCTGCTTTTTTGCGATAGAGAGCCAATGCTTAACTATTTTTCAGCTCTTTTTCTTCTGTCTCACTTCAAAAAAAAAAAAAAAAAAGAAGAAAGAAAGAAAGAAATAGCTAGTACTTCTGCTCTTATAAAAGGCCAAGGACCCTGAATGCAAGTAATAAAACCGAATTCACCAACGAGTGATTGAATTTATCCCCCACCCTCCTGTCCTCCATCCCAAAAACACTTTTCTGAAAGAAAAATGTGTGGGCTAAAAGTGTGCTTGGGTCAAGTTGGATGATTTTTATTAAGAAACAAGACTACAAAAAAGGCTAAACTGTTCATAAATTAAATCCAGGTTTTTAGTGACTTCTTCTCAGTGCCACTCATCGTCAACAAACGTTATCCCCTCATCCAGTGATCCTTTCACAGGCACCTCATGAAGCACTGGTTAAATTTTATTCAGGCATCAGGATTATAGAAACAAGCTTTCAATCTTTTGCAGTGGAGAGGGGTTGATTTTTTGTTTCAGCGCAAACTTGCATATGTGTCCATCACTTATGAAATGTTATTAGACTTAACAGATGGACTCTAGCCACACACACACAACCAAATGCATTATTTACTCGTGTTTTGGTAGCATGTGCGTAGAAATCGATGGTTTCTTACCTCGATCCCTTTCCAGTCCAATAACAACAACATTATGATATATAAATATAATACAGTAATAATAATAATAGTAATCATACTCTTAATGGAATACAATATATGACTATAATGAAAACTGGAAATAAGATGTTATATAGTATTCATTCGATTCTCTGCTCCCCACTACATTATTTCATGTTGCACGTTGCTACATATGTACTTCGACACTGCTCTCTTTTATTTCTTGCCAAGGCATGCCAGAAAATTGGATGGTAGGTTGTTGTTTATGAGGCAACCTCTCTTCAGTTATTGCACGATTTATTTAAGGAAACAAAAAAAGACAGTGTAACTAGAAGAAAACACAAAACGCTCAAAACATTTCGTCTTCCGTGGCGACAAAGAGCAAAAGAGCAAAAAACTACATAACGGGACATCAGTTAAAGATGAGTGATATTTTTTTTGATACTGCTCAACTGCATCTGCAGCTGCTGTTCTCTGCTTCCACTGTCTTTGACTCTTTTAAAGATATATGTAATACACACGTGATTAAAACCCGCTTCACGTATCGAAAGAACATTGTATTGTATAGTCTAAGCCACACATACACACATTTATAAGGAAGAGTAAAAGCAGAGATGAGATTGAAGAGCGAGAAAAAAATTTTTTTTTGCTTGTTTCACAATATACAACATAGATATGCTAGGAGCACAGTTTTATGCCATTATGGCAGTGCTGCTGCACACCACATGTGTAACTAAGATGAGAAGGAGAGAGAGAAAAAAATCGAAAGCGCTTTCTCAGGACTTCCTAAGAGATGTCGTCAAGAAACGGAAAAGCTATGGACTTTAATATGTGAATATATATATGAGAAGAGAGAGAAAAAAACCTCTAGTAGACTTGGCATGTCAACCACCACCACCATCTTTGGTCGATTTTTAACGTCTGCTTCAACATTCTCGTTATGGTTGCATGTGCATCTCTGCCTGTAGACATGCATACCCTGTTCAAACATGGAGCAAGAGCAGGTGGACCATCATGATAATATCCATCTCTTCCATTTGCATCGAGTCCCAATATTAAAGCACTAGTTTAGGTCGTGTGCATATTTTAAAGGACACTTGTCAACGCCACACCGCACTTGAAAATGCGCATTTTGACCACAACGACATGAGGAAAGCAGATTCACTACGTAACAGGATACTGGGCAGTAGTAATAACAATAAATCTGTGAGTATGTACTTGAAGATCTTGGAATAGGAAATGGAGTTAGTAAAAGTAAGAGAGGGTATGAAGGGCGAGGGAAAGAGAAAGCCATAGAAAAAATAGTGAGTGAATGAGCAAAAAAATAACATTCAGAGTCCACTTACCTTAATAATATGGCAATGCCCTATCAGTGATCAGTTATATGACCGATGTTTTTGGAATTTAGCGATCAGCAACATGGACTGAGTAGTAAATCTGGGAATAACACGCCATCTGCAGTATATAATCATATAGTTAATTAGCTGAAAACTCAAAGAAGCACTATGAGTTGACCTAAGACTAGAAGGAGAATGAAGACATTTTTTATAAATGAGCATATCGATCTTCAATACAGTTTGTTAGATTCATTGAAGGCTACAAGAAACAAGGTTGACAGTGTCTACTACATGACACGTACGCAGAGAATTTCCGTTTGGATTAGGACAAAATAATGGCGTAAAATCAGTTAGTTGAAAAGATTTTCCATGGGCAACCCAATGATGCATTTAGTAAGATTTCTGAAAAAAATTCTGTCGAAGAGTGTAAAGCGAATTTTGTGTGGCGGTGGGATGAGAAATAGGTTGTACCGGAAGCTAGCTTGAAAAAGCAAATTTTCAAATTAATCTCGTACGTTGATGCATGTTCGTGTCAGTTTTTGACCTGAATGCTTTTATACACAGTGAATGAACAAAGAGGACCTATCATTTCCGTTAACTTAAAGGACTAATTTAGTTTACATCAAGCTCATACGTCGTTGTGTGCACCACTAAAGTGCAGTATTAAAACGATATGCAGCATTTTCTTCTCTACTGTTGTATTTATCACACATTAGCACTGCGTTACTGAGGATACTAGCAAATGTCTACCCTAAGTGTAGAGTGATATGTTGCTATTGTAAAATATATTAATTTCTACATCGTGCAAATTAAGTATGCTCCTTCTGTGCGTCATAGTAAGATTTTCCTTTAACTGCTGAGGAAAAAAAATCTCAATAATAATTCAACAGCAAAAATTGAAAATGTTGCATTGCCTTCAAAATTAAAGGGTATATAAAAGAATGACCTCCAATCTTTGTGTCTTTCTTAATCCATCTTATATTTAAAAATTAATAACCAGTCTACTATCAACATGAAATTGCTTTTGTGTGGTGTACTCCCCAAAACCAACCAGTTTTCCTTGACACTGGTGTCACATAAGTCGCATTTGGTGAGCAGTACTAAAAACAAAATACTTCAGACATGATTCTTCACTAAATAGTGATTCATGCAGTGACATCCAGGCAGTGCCAATATGAACTGCAACCCCCATTTCATTAAAAAATTTACAGATTTTCATTAAGGCGAATAGCAGTCGCAATTAACATAGCCAGTAAACAAGGTAACAGCTTCACTTCCTCCCTCTAACTCTACGAAAGATGCACCTGGGGAATTTCTCGCTTGTCCAAAACAAATCTGGAATAAACGATCACCAAAACCACCACTGGGATGTCGTAACTGTCGACCTACGCGGTTATTTGTAGATTTTTCTGCTAATATCATCTGGTAAGACTCAAGAGAGTTGTGCTGATTGCCCCAATTAGCAAAGCCCTGCAGACCTGAAAAAAACCATCAAGTGCTTCACTAGTGCTAGTTAAGCGGTATATACTGTACTTAACAAACGATATTAAAATTCAGTTATATAATAGATTAATTAATTAAGCAGTTTTCGCATCAAAGTGCTGTACATTTTGCCTTTATGATTGCGATGCATTTTGTACAAGGATCATGACATATGGCTTTAATGCTACATAATTAAATCTATAAATGTAGAATCCACCCTTTCAATGACTCAGGGTTTCAAGCACCTGTCCTACTTTTCAGTTTCCTTTTAGAAGAACTATGTATATACGTATAATTCTGCAAGGTATCATTTACCTAAATATTATTATGCACTTCAGGTACGTTAACCTCATCCACCCAATGGAGCAAGGCTTCGGCCATCACTACTATCCCTATTTTCAGCATCGTTGTCATTATCGTCATCGTTGAAGAACGTTTAGGAAGAAAAATCGACGCTGTTCAAAGAGCTAAAAGTATTTATTTATAAAAATGATCGCATAAGTAAATTGAGTTGAAAACAGATTGCCAGAGATGTTGAACCATAATCAAATTGCAGCTTCAGTAACGATGCATGCGCAGACGTTTATATGCAGATGTTAATGCGCAAACCAAATGATAAGATAATCTGAATTTGCAATTTTGTGGCTCCTATCATATGATGGAGCTCTCGAGTTCTGGATTTGTTATTAGAACTGTGGTCTTAAAACCACCTCTTGAACCGTAGGAAAGAGAAATGAGGTATCATTCTTCATGCATCAATTCAAATGACTTTCAGGACACTTGATACTTCTAGTTTCTGCTATTAGAATAAAATTTCACATCTTTGTACTTTGATATTACTACCTAAACGGCTACTCCAAGAACTCCGCGCTTAAAAAAAAGTGGGCTAGGAGTAAAAGTCTGTAATCGAAACGTCATAAAGAGTGTTTACAGCGAAAAATGAGGAAGAAGTCTTCTGACATACTCGTATATTACGAACGACTATCATTCGAATTTAGCGATAGATGCGCATCCGTGTATTTTTAAAGCCACGTAGTGGGAGTCATACAACTCACAGCAAATGAAATTAGAGTGAAATACCAATTTGTTAGATGTAGTATTATGTTGTAGATTGCCTTCAGCAAGTGTACTGTAACTTAGGCGCACTATTCCGCATAACAGATGCTTGTTGTCTTTGCACAAAACTCACACACGAAAAAAACTGCAGTACGTATGGTACACATATTGCCTGACAAACACCAAATTGATTTCAACAAGAAAGTAAGTGAACCAATCTAAAAAAATCTCGTCAAGCAAGAAAGAAAAGTGGGAGTTTGAAGGGAACAAAAGGGGAATGGGATAAAACGATCCCGTACAAATAACGACTGAAACCTTCTTTGGTGAAGGTAGGAGAGAGAGAGGCAGAAACGATATGTCGACACTAAAAAAATCTAAACTGTCGTAACCTGAGAATAAACATACTACTCATTCATTATTATGGAGTCTTTATGTGTCGGTCATTGAGCAATGTGAGAAAATTGGCTTAAGAATCTAAACTATACTTAGAGCTTCAAGAAAAGGTGTACAGTGCAGTTGAATCCTTTGCAATCCTAAGGCGGAAAGCTCTTCCATCAGTTACAACTAACTTTCTTGTTTGTGAGTTAGGCAATTGATCACATCCCTGTATTATGCTGCTACAAACACATTGTATTATTAATCGATTGACAAATAAAAATTCCTTTGTGTAGCAACATGACTTGAAATTTTGTATTACCATTATGATGGTCAAATTTCACTCATTTTTCAATTGATTCTCCATAATAATGCAAATCGGTATATTTCGCTGATTAATAGCTTTGAATATCTAACTCAACTGTACCAAGAAATTTTGTACGCAACAATAAATAGCATGTTTTATGAAGTAAGAACAAAAACCGTCACCTATTTTTACAGTATGATAATTATTTAGCAGCTCGAGTTTTTGCAATTCCTGAACAATTACGAAATTGTACAAAATACATACATAATTGAAATCAGAATAAGCTCAGATGGCAAAATTCGATCATTGACGACTTTTTGTTACCTGTTGTCGGTACATCAATGTTTGATAAAATTTATGATTAATGATGTTGTGAAGTGTGGACGTTGCCGTTAAGTTTCCTTCCTTATATGATACTATATTCAATACGTAGTAAAGGAAATACTAGTTGCAAATTAGCCCAAAAAAATCTGGTCCAAAGCGAGAAATAAAAACACAATTTATGAAAAGAAAAACAATTTTAGGGAAGAAAATAGTGAAGATGGATAAAACCCAATGATTGAGTTTAGAAGTTAGTGGTGCCAAACGATTACAATTTACAACAAAGATGAAAAAGGGATTTGAATCGTCATTGTGCAAATTTTTGTATTGAATTTGTTGTGTGACAGATTGCCACTTGTGATCTTGTGTTAGTTGGCATACAAAATAATAAAGTTACAGATTCCTGCCATCTTCAGTCAACCGCAATCGTTCATTTGCATCATTTCCCCTTCACTACGTTATAATGTGCTCAAACAACCGTGTAATGTTGAAGTCTTAAAAAAACACAACAACAACGATAATGGTTATTTTTTGACGTTTAATAATTTTAAAATTTCTAACACAAAAACTGTTACCGGTTGTAACGTTTCTCTCTATCCTTGATGGCAACTCAATCGTCTTATTACTAAATTTCTTTTGCCTCCACATTCTTTGGCGTGTTCATAAATATATACTGATAAAACTGGTTTTCGTTGGAGGTCATCTAAACTCAATATATATATATATGTGTGTGTAATAAAGTCACTATAGTAAAATGTTAGTCGGTCATCTACATTGGACAAAAGGGATTCCAAAGCCTTCGATCAGTTTTGTTGTCCCATCTCCTTCAATCATCAAAATCATCCTTAAATAGCAATTAGCCTACTCGTTTTAGTTATGTCCTTTTATGACAGTTGCATAATACTTTTAGCAGCAATATGATCCTGGGACAAAAATGTATAAAGCAAAATGGCTTGCTGATTTAGCAACAATGCGTATTCACAAACAACATAATGACCACATCAATTCAGAATAGATAATTATCTTAATACTCTTCAAAATTGAGCTCATTTACTCTGTGCTTATTTTTCTTAAACTATTCATCTTCTTTCACTTTTATGCACTAGTTGTAACTTGGGTCTATTATATTTCGGCAGCGATTATTCAGCTGGTGTTAAATTCAACGTGATCCAATACAAATATATTTCGGGTGCTACGTTACCTGACAAACTAAATTATTCACGATTATTTCATTAGAACAATAAATAGTATATGGCAATTAATTTGTAATTATTAAACAAATTCTCGACACCTGTGGGACATTGGGATGAACTGAGATTGTCAGTCTAAAATAACAAGGGAGATTCAGCCAATACATCAAATCGTCAACTGCTAACTTTTACGATCAGTTCGTTGTCTTCATCATTAAAATAAATCATTTTAAAATGTTTTAAAAGCTCCGTCGTTTTAGCCGATAAAACTCCCCGGAAAAGGAGCAGAGACGGATACAAGTCCTTTCTCTTCATGTGGTTGAAAGTTAGTAATATATTAGATTTTCACTTCTTGTCGACGTGCTAGATTAATGTTAGAAGAGGAGGAATTCCTAGATTTTATTACAGGAAAACATTTTACTAAACCTTTATTGGGAGTCATGCTCCGGATCTAAATCCGCAGTTTTTCGCTGACATAAGGAGATAAGAATTTGAACCAATCCCCAGGAGACTTTCCGCGGATAAAAAAAATCACTAAGATAAGTTTATGACCACTATACTGTTAAGGCCTTTCAGGTTCATGCTACACGAACGCAACATTTTAACACTGAAGGACCAACCAAGTATCTGGAAGTCTCTGAATAGGAATCACTAGAGTACATTAAAGTGTGTATTTGAATAGACTACGTAGAAATTTAATTGCTTTCAATGGAACTTTGATTCCATCAAAAACAAATTAATACAGTATATTATTCATATTGAAGAGACCCTCCCCCCCAAGAGAAAACACAAGTCCACTGCAAAAGATGATCACGAGTGCTTGCAGTCGGACAACAATAAAGTTTTAGCACTCTTAAGCACATTTTTATTCTTTTAATATTTGAAAAATGTTGTCACTACACTTTTATCTCTCCGAGCCATATTGAAACAACGCCCTACTGATACTATTGTGTTCTCTCTCTCTCTGGTCAAAATCCTTCTGAAGAATATTGAACAATTGATTTTGCATGGATGTCGAGTTGTTTATTCGTAATTGAATAGCTGGACAAATATCAGACAGAATTTGGAATAAGGATGCATTCCTGACATTTTTATAGAAGAAGAAGTTACTTATGCAGAGACAGTGGTCTCTACCACGTCTGCCTAGTTGTAAACTCAGCCTTGCAAATTGGTATCCCTGCATGCGACCACTGCTAGTCTGGATGGCTAACAAATGAAATAGTTTTCTCTTATGTATAGTCTAGTGCCAGTTCACAGTCACCTGCAATTGCGCACAAGGGATTTGGCAAATGAATTAACAGTTGCAACTTGTTGTAATCTTAGAATTTCCGTATTTCCTGCATACTGACATCTTTCAACATGTTGAGAAGAAATACTTTTAGCATGTATTCTAGTTTGTTTTACAATTTGTATATAACGCAGGCGATTAAAAAATAAATTTGACTTGGCACCGGAATGCGAGGGTGCAAAGCTTTTGAAATAAAGCATTCAGGGAAGCGTTATTTTGGCAAATTCTTACTTGGTATGGATGGACGTATGACGCACATTGGGGAAACATTTTGGCGAAACCAGTGCTGAGTAAGTCGATGCACAGTACAAACAGGTGGATTTAGTTATTGATTGTTAGTGGCATTCAAAAAGTTGACACATGGGTTTAAACACAGGGTGGTTGCAGTTAGACGCCAGTGGAGAACGTTCACCCAAATCAGAAATTGACAATGGATGTAATTCATCTGCAACTTACATTTCCGACATTTTAATAGATACGAAGAAGTTCGAT
The DNA here is from genome assembly GCA_013389805.1 of Trigoniulus corallinus. Classification (NCBI taxonomy): domain Eukaryota; kingdom Metazoa; phylum Arthropoda; class Diplopoda; order Spirobolida; family Trigoniulidae; genus Trigoniulus; species Trigoniulus corallinus. The sequence goes on along the minus strand of JAAFCE010008833.1, from coordinate 28,207,797 downwards.
GTATGTGCTAGATTTATTTTTAGAAAGTAGAGTGCCTAGAACCCTTTTGTTGAAGTCAACACAGATAATGCAAATTGTGATGGATGCTACGCAGGCAGACAACATCAGTTTAGCTTCAAATATTGTTTGACGTAAAAATACGACATAGGAACAGTTTATACCGTGTTCATAAATTCGTAGGGTGCATACATTAACCTTAACCTCCAGTAGAATAGCAAGTTATGGACTAAGTTATCACCCGAATGTGGCGAAGTGAAGAAAACTTAGTTTACATAAAATATGCATAATGCAAATATTAACTTAAATTAATTGAACTATTTTTTAATTGAACGACCACTCTATGACAAGATGGTTTCACCTCTCATTATTTTAAAACAGACATTAACTATATCATTAATCGTATAGGAATATATCATTTATCACTAGCGTTGTCAGTCAATAAATTACTCGGCTCTTCTCAGCCAATTTTCACATTTCCTCTTTTCTGTATTTCGAAATGGAGCTTTTATTCCTGCAAATCATTTATCCTTTTGGCTGTGAGTGAGGTGACAGACAATTTATGACGTTAATACATGTCATAAACGTCTATGAAACTGAAATAAATTCCCTAATAAGCAGAATACTCACAAACCCATATAATAAATTAAAGATTTATAGATTGAAGTGATTGACCTTCTTCAAGATGGTCATGCACATCCTATAATGGTAACATACTATTTTGACTCTCTTTTGAAAATAAAGCACATTCCATTTCAATTATTGGATTTCATGGATATACTTTTAATAAAAATTAAAGGTTGGTGCTCCTTTAGAAACTTGGAAGAAAAGCCAATATGCGAAGTTTTGATAAATATCTTTCCACCATTATGCTGTTAATATCTTCATTTTTGATCACAACTTGCGCATTTCAAAATTACAATCACTCTTTGTAGAAACCTAGGTTCATTTAACAATTTGAATAGAGGCAGCAAACAAACATCTCTCAACTAATAACACTGAAAAGTCGTATACGTTAAGGAAAACTGTCAGTATCTGTGTCTTGTAAGCTATTTAGATCCTAATGTTATTAAGGAGAGAGAGACCACAACTAGAGAAAGGGCGTCCACTGCCAGATTTTTTTCTTTCTGTAAAGACCAGAGTAATTGATAGCGTTTATCGCTGCTGTAACCCTCTTGCCAATTTGACAACCACATGAAATACTTCAGCATCTGCAAAATTAACATCTACGGTCACCACTTTTATAGCTTGCAGGCGGGGAGGATGCCGAATTAAGGGATATCATAAAAATTTCTAGGAGTGAGTTGTTTTCATCTTACTATAGAGACTGAGGCAGTGATATGTGCTTCAAAACTGAAAATTTAATATACACATGTACGTTTCTGTGCTATTAGCCCCTCCGGAGCAGCGAATAGCAGCAATATGAGGGTATTGCCCCCTTTTTACAGAGATATAGCACTTCTATTTTGCCAATGATCCTAAAACTATTGTTAATGGGTGAGGCCTTTGATCAACCAAAAAATCTGTCAAAACGATAGACTTCTAAGTAGGAGGCAAACACGACATTAAAGTAGGGGGTAATGCCTCCTGGGTCAAGGCTGCAAAACAACTGTTCTAAAAATACGTTTCACTTGTTGTCACGTGAATAAAATCTGCATCCTAACTACTGTATATATATATATAATCACCACGCATATTATTTTCGTTGTTGAAGGGCTTAATAACGCAGTTTATGAATACAAATTTTGAATCTCTCAGCCAGCTTACATAAATAACATCGTATGTTAAAACATATTATGCATCTCGCCAAGTCGCTGGTAGGGGGTGTCTGTCCCTTGACAAAGATTATAATTAAATGGATGAGATTGAAGGAAAAAATTCGTGTGCTTCATATCTTCTAGATACTAGAATTATGGGCTACTTAACGGCATGTGAAAATATGACCTTAGAGTAGTAGTAGGCGACGATGTAATCAGCTATGATAAGGGCAGGAACAGGGTGGAAAAGGGTCACAGCAGTTAAAGAGACGCAAGATGCAAGAGGAAGATATAATTTCTGTAATGAAATTTACTTGGCAGTGGCGCTTTCCAAAAATTATTCAAGAGATATGCTCTTATGTTGGTATTTTAATGTTGCCGTTATGCCAAGTATTACTGTCAGACAAAAAAATTGTCGACTTCTGACCTGACAAATTCGCTACAAGACATAAGTAGTAAGGGAGAAGAAAATTATGATTTCTTTTTGTAGTTATGACAAGCACGTTGTTTTTTTCCACTCATATAATTTTATATCTTCTAATATTTATGTTGAAGACTCATCTCAATCAGTACCAATGTTTAAGTACACCAGCGATTTGACATTTTGTTCATGAGTGAGATTTTTTTTTGAAAATTTTGTTAATGTCTTTCTTTAGCTCTCATTTTCAAGTTAAGAAATAACACGCCTAACAAATGCACTACATTAAAACAAGAATAGGCAAAACATTAAGAATTCAGGTCAATGAATGACTCAGATGCACCCATCCCAAATGCATCTACCTCACACCCAACAGTCATTACCTCACCATTACATGAATAGAATTGACAGCCGCAGTTATTTGACATGCTGGAAACACCAAAACACCAAAATTAGCATAGCTAATTTGTTCAACTTGCAACAAAATGAATTTTTTTACTATGCATAAAAGCAAAATTCAATTCAAATTAAAGTAATTCACTAGGGTATTCACTGAAACCTGAACACAAGGGCAGAACTTTTCACGTGATAGTTAGCTATCAATTGTGCTTTATTTTTTATGTCCAAACCCGTAAATTAATTTTTACTATATCATTATGGATATGCATTGAAAACGTCGTGTTTTCGTAGTAAACAAAAGCTTATTTTATTGCTCCGGCTGTCAACTTACATCAAAATATTAGTCGTCTTTCGCCACTGTTTCCCATTACTGCATTTTTCTCCCCCAAAATCTCATTCACTGAAGATGAATAGTTGGTTTTTACTTCTTTTCTGCGGCCGAACTGACGCCATAGACTAACAGCCCCAAAAACGCATACACACATACAGTACAATTGTGTAGAACTGCTGTATGGGCTGCAGCAATCAGTGTTGAATGAATAAAAGATGCTACATCAAAAACCCTTCCTTCTTAATTCCAAACAACAAGTGAGACCCCCTTCATGTGCTCAGTATACTGTATATGCCGGGAATGCACTACAGCTGCAACAGTTTATTTGCTAACAAGGATGATCTATAGGGTACCAGTTCCATCTTTCAGCTCGCCGCTGAAAATCGAGCGTCGAAATCAAAGCACTACCATCCATTTTCCCAACATTTACTTTCTTTTTCAATATCTCACGACAAGAATCAATCGTTCATCAATAAATAATAGCTCCACTGTGGCATGGTCGTAATTGTCATTGAAACGCATTATCTCGCCTACCTCCTCCCTTCACCTCTTTCTCATCTCACTCATCTTCAAATTGAATCGATGCCGTCTTCTATTGCTTCTAGATCTGAATACATTATTTGTTTTTTAGATTTTCCGATCCCACTAGGGATTTCGCAGTTAGCAGTTATTTATATACATTTAGTGTAGTAAGTATCGAAAGTTTTTTTTCCTCCTTCATACAAAGATGCGAATTACAATTCTAAGAATGTACAAATAGCTACAAGAAATTTACGAGAGATCATTTCCTACTTCCCTCTACATCTGTGTCTCTGTCCCCTCAAGTTCCCTTCATCCTCCACACAGTATTTTCCCACTTTTCGTTTAAACGTCCCACCTTAGAAAATTTATTGGAATATAATACTATCTATTTTTAAAACTAAAGCATTTCTCTCGATCTCTTTCTTCCCTCTACCTCTTTCTCATGTGTATATTTATGTAAAATATTGATTGACGCACAACTTCAGTTGCGTGAGCATTGAAGCTAAAAGTTTTTATTTTGTGCAGCTAGGCTATAGCTAAAGAAGAATTTGAAAAGCACAATACGTTCAAATCTCTTTTAGGGAAGGTTGAACAGGGTACTTATCAATAGTTGAAGTTCAGGATTGCCTTTAAAAACAAAGAGTAGGCCCTTAATCGTTGTGTAATATACTATCCGTGATTAAGGATTGTTATAAAAAACCTCAGGCTTTATTTTAAGACTCATACCACGCGCATTCTGACGTCAAGTACACGTTTATTAAAAGGATATTAAAAAGTTTAAAATTGAGAAATTCCAGTAGTAGCATCAGCAGCAACAACAACAACAACAACAACATCGACGACGACGACTCTTGGGAGGTGAATTTCACGAAAGAAAATGAGAGCACATAATCATCTTTATCACCAACTACAGACATGCAGGCCTATATACTGTACTGGATGAAATGAATCGATCGTCTTACATACAGATACTTACATACGATAACTTTTATTAAGTTAATCTTGAAGAACGATCAACATCTTTGAAAAACAAAAATATACCAAAAGCATGAAAATATACCTCATCCTACTGCCACCACCAACGCAGTCTGATATGCGAAGGTGGTTGCATTTCCTAACATACATCGAAGAACAGAATTACATAACAAATTCATCTAAATAATGAGTTCTCCCTCGGGTTATCAGTTATCGTACCTATTATGGATGGGAAGAGAATTGAAAGGCTAACAAAAAGTTAATCTATAACGCAATCGGAATTAATTATTTGAAAAGGTAAGATTTAACTATAGCTATTATATACTGATTACAAGCTGCATTTCACCCTTATCATTTTGATATGAAAAATACTTCAAGGTATTTTCTTTACCATTTATATTTTTTTTAGTTTCTAAAAACTGGAGGTCAAACAATTTATACTAGCAACATTTTGTGGGAGAATCTGATAATCACCTTAAGAAATAAAGGAGGGAAGAGAGATATTTACTGCTAGACTTGAAAAAAAAATGCGAAGGAGAGGTATTTATGACGACGACGATTGATGATGGGGTAAAGGTGTAAATGAGAAGGAGAGTGAAGATGATTATGTTGTCGAAGACATTTTAAAATAGGGATTGAAAATTAAATAAAAAAAACTTCAGTAAGAAAACCCTATCAAATAATTACGCAAAGAGGTGCATATTTACAGTACTCTGTGAAGAAAAACGACGAATAGGTGTTGTTTGTTTGGCTATATGGTTATTACTGAGAGAGAGGTTCATTATTTAACGATATGTTGTTTAACAAATACTGATAATGGATCGCATGTGGGTCCCGACGAAACTATGCAATCTGGCGTCACACTATTGGCATATGAACACGTTTCATCACTATCTCTCCCGCACCTCAGGGAAAAAACTGCGTGTACTGAGGGTCATCGTTCATAGAAACAGACGACCAAACCCTCAACGGTACAATGACAATGCTCTAGCCTTGTGAATTCAAAGGTGCAAACTCGAGACTGGTGAAAGATCTTTACGGGGAATGAGAAAAGTGTCAAGAAAGTCTTTAAGTAGAAGAGAAGTAATGATGTGGTCTCATGTACATACGATCCCCTGAACCACAAACAATACCCATTCAATTAAACTAAAAGCAGACGGGTTTAACTGTTTCAGGGTGCTAAAGGTGTTCCTGTGTCACACTAGTACTAATAAACACTAGAAATGAACAAACATCCTCCACTGGGACCAAGCACAAGGAAGAATACTTGTGCCATGAGTGACTTACAAAGTCATCATATGCGATCAGCATGTGCTAACAGGGGCGGATCCAGGGGGAGCAATGCCTCAATAGGGCGCATATTTCAACTGATGCATGATTCAACTTTAGAACTGATGAGACATTGCTATTCCCAGTTGGGTTGGACACACCAGTTCTCGTGGGATCACTGAAGTTAAGCAGGGCAAGCCCACGTTAGTACCAAAATGGATGGTTGGTAAAGAACGTTGGGTGCTGCAAATTTCCCCTCTCCCATCTCCACTACCTACCTCCTCATCTCCCGCGAGCAGCCTTCTAAGGGTTCGTCCTGTTATGGCTGCTTGGCTAACTCCCCAACCCATTAAATAAATCCAAATCCAGTCCAATCTACAGTTGGCTAAAACACTGAAGACAGGACATTGTGTAAGCCTAAGGGGCAGTAGAGGACCTATTGTAGTTGCTAGTTGGATTTATACGAAGGGATTCTGAATATTTAAAAATATTTGAGGCGCACTTCTTTTTTGAAGTACTCCTCTTCTGATCCCCCCCTGGTGCTAACACTACCCTGATCTTCACATACATCTTTATCCATCCCACAGACTGCCATATTTCCTCCTACACGAGTGACAAGCACAATATTTTTTGAAAAAATCCCGAAAGCATTGAACAAATGTCAATGTCAAGGTAAATATGAAATTTAAGCTGGCAAAAAGGACAATAATGACCAAAGTTTTCAAAATGATTAGATTCAATTGCTAATCACCTTACACGATTTTTATATCAAAGATGTAAACCTTTAGCTTTCATAGGTTTAAAAGCCAGTCTGGAATTTAATTTTATGAGCAAAGACCACATAATACTGAACATACTGAGAAAAGTAATAAAAAAAGCCATCTGGACTACCTCTATATACTAGTTACTTATACATGTAATGTCATCTACTGATTAATCAAGTGCATAAATAATTAAATAAATTCCAGAAGCCTAATCCACGTTCAAGTTTCATGTGTCAAAATGAAAAACGAAATTGATATTGTTTGGCAGTAAGAGTTCAAGGGGAAAGTCACTGACAGGATGAAAAATGAAACTTCAAATTGGATTTTTATATAGGTGCTATAAATTCTCTTATACTCTCGTTGAATTTCGATACCGAAAGCCGATTTGATCGATTGACCCACCCACTATGTCGAAGATGTTGACATTTCCTGGACGTTTGGGCATCAACAATACACACGTTTCAAGACTCAGTAGGGAAACTCGTCTAACAGCTGATCAGGGATCACCATTTGACGAGCTTGACATAGTAAGAGAGTGGACAGTATTCTTAAAATTAGATATCTTTTTTTTCAGTTTTTCTTTTTATAAGAAAAAAAATGTGGGGAAAATAAAATTTTAGTGTTTTATATCTATAGTTCATTTCAGTTTAATTAAGAGTGATATTGTATGTGGCACCCCCTATTCCCCTTCCGAAACACAAAAAATAGAAATATGATCTTCGTGAGAGGACAATTTCGTTGATTTCTAGAATTGGGCTGGTCAGTGGCTATTTATAAGTTTGACATAAAACACATTCCTAATTTTAAATTATGAGGTGGACTTGAAGAAACAAGTTATAAAAAAACTACATTTTTTTAAAACTCATTTTTCATGTAGTTTGAACTGCCTTACTACAAAAGAAGAACGCGGTTTAGATACATTTATATATACAAACTGGCCCCACCTACGTTAATGCATTAGTTGATAACTGGTATGGCCACTTGTTTGACAGACCAAAAAAATGAAGGGCATCTATCTTATGTCCTCCTCCCAATGTACGGAATGAGGATACAGGATAAAAACGAAAGATGTCCGACAAACCATCATAAAGTAGAAAGCAAATTATTATCGTTTCTTATGCATAAATAAACATCGTTATCGGTGGATAGTGTGTATACCATGCTGATGATTGTATTCAGTTTTAAGTAAAAAGAGATGTGGTTTGTTTTAGGTCAAAGGTGAACAAAGTGGTTATGGCAGAAAATCCAACCGTCCATCCGACGTTTTCAGTACTAAACACTGTAGTCACGCACATAAATACAATACCAATCTAAATTATAATTGGACTTTAGATGACAATTAACGTTTTAGTGCCAATAATTGTCACAAACTTAATGATGCATAAAAAGTTCTGTAATACGGTTTAATGTTTACTTCAGCTATCAGTCATCCATCCTCAACACCTCAATGGAGCGTTAAATGATGGATTCAAGACAGTCTTTCCTTATAGGACATTAATCTAAACACGCGATATCCTCTACTGTTTGGATTTCCTTAGACCTCGATGACAGTTAAGTTGTGCTAAAGCACATATGGAGAGGAGAAGGAATGGTGGGGTGCAATTGTGAGCATTAAAAAAGGTCAAGAGTAGGTTATTAAACGATGGAGGTCAACGGAACAGGTCATAACCATGTCATAGCATCTTATGAAATTACAATATATTCAGGTTTGTTTTGGTTCATTCAAGACTTAAAAACACTTTTATGACAGGCAAAATGAGATATTTACTTTTAAGGGGGACAAAAAAATTAGAGGCAAGGGAGAAAACGAATGAGGGACACCCAAAGTTAATGGTGGTTGGACAGAGACAAAAATTTAGAAAAAAAAAGAAAGACTGAGGTTAGCAATGAAAGATGTACATGATCGTGGTATGTGGTACATCTACCAGATGTTGTGTGGGAGGTGTACACTTCGTCGCTGAAATTAGTATACACGTGTGTATTTGGATTGCCATGATATATAGCTGCAAACCACCACTACCAACCAACCCCTTGACAAAGGAGATTTCCAATGTGGACAATTGTCACAGACCTAGTCAGAAAGATCATCGCCACATGGCATTCATCTTCTATGAAAATATGAAATCGAAACATATGTCCATATCTCACACGTCGTGTACAACCACATTGGTGTTATTGCGGTGTCGCACATATGGCCTTCTTCATATACATATGATAATTTGGTATCTTATGCACGTCTCACTAAGCAGTTACCCTCCACCCTCGCTTCAGTTTACCATCATTAATCTGGGTTTTGGACACCCCTATAGGGAACGGAGAGTACTGCATTTCTCAAACAGAAAGAGATAGAGAGAAAACGCGAATAGATTATTTCCTTCAAAATGAAGCTACACGACAAGACATACACCAAAATTATTATCAAGATAGTTAAAGTTATGCAGCTAATTCTATAATGAAATGCAGTTGGCGTGCTATCAGACACTCCCCCATAACCAAGTCTGTTGCTTATTAAATCGGTAATTAAAAACTGCAGTTTGAGTAGCTTAGCTCTAATGAATACAACAGTCCGACACTTCTTTTTAACTTGATGATTGAAAGGCTACCATTAGTCTGTCAAGAAATATTATTAGAAAATCATTTTGTACGTCAGTTCAGTCTAACATTTGATCTTTTGATTCAAGAAATAATATTGTATTAGTTATCATAAAGGGGCACTATCACCTCAAGCTTCTATTAACATCGACACCCTTTAGCTACCCACATCATACTTGAGGTAATGGCGGGTCCTCTTATAATTGCCAATCATTTAGCTAGAAGCATTTTATGCATTATTTTCAAGAGTGTAGTGCAGTCTTCTTCACATATACTTTATGTTGTTTCACGTCTACTACCAACAAAGCTTTAGGTGACCAACCAACCATCCTTGTAGAAATTGTGTCGAGACGATACTGAATAAATTATAAGGACATCAGTGCAAATTAATCTTTAGTGCTTTTCATTCATCTTCAGGTCCTGATTCCGCTCTGAATGCTTAGGTCTCTTTTGCAAGCAGCTGGCATCAATACCAGACAATGGTTTTATTTCCTATCTGACCAAAATAAAATATACTTGAGATCTCGTCTTCATAAGGAAGAACATCACCAACCTTGTAGACCTAAGTGGAGTCGAACTTATTAAATAATCCATATCCCTACTCTCTTTTCTTTCCCCAATGCATTCTTCGCTGATATATCACTCTATAGTACCAGTTCCCACGTCATTATTCTCTCCCCTTGCCCTTTTAACTACCCACAACTTCCCTCCTGATCTTCCACCTTCTCTTTTCATCCTAGTGATACTACTGATTATTGCCATGAGTAAAAACCTTTCTGTAAAAGGTAGTAGCTCCTGTATCTCAGTGTTTGGGTGCTTGACCCCCAAAAGCAAAACTGAGATATACAGATTACCGACCAACTACTTAGGTGATTATTACTAATTATGGACACTCTTAATGACTATCCATTGTTTCTATTATTTATTTATTTTACTTCATGCACAACACTTTCTTCATTTAATATGTTGGTGATATGAAAAGATATTAATGTTTCTGTAGCGCATTATTAGTGTAATAATATGTTATCTTTGGGGAGTTTGAAGGATAGACTAAGAAAGGTAGCTTACTAGGGGTGGGCATGACTTTCTGAATGAGCTGCACGAGTTATGGTAGGTTAAAGAGAACCAGACAATGGAAACCACTTCAAGGTGATACCGTAGATTGTAAAGGAAGCGAGTGAGACTTGACAATGTAGTACTGCATGTGTTGAACGGTTACACCTTTGACATATATCACTCCAGGTCCTTAATACTGTTTACGTTATAACTGTAATTAAGAAAAACATATGACGGTTCATTATCTAAGATACTGACAGTAAGCAAAAATTAAAAAAGTTCATGCGTTAACATATTGTAGGGAGTGGACTACGCTGATAACCATCAACATTATCACTGCTTAAAAATAAGTTATATAGGTCAGTTACCCGAGTATCATTGTTAATGAAGGAAGATATCATGGCTGTATATGAATTAAAAAAGAATTAATGAGAAGCTTCTTGAAAAATCAGTCACAGCTATCTATTTATAAGATAGAAGAAAGGAGTCAATGCTCACACGAAATACCAATACTGAAGAATGACAGTGAAACTGGGAACCCTGACCAGAGTCGGCCCAAGGGATGTGCAAACGGTACAATCTCACAAGGCTCCACTGTCCTGCAAGATCCATGTCTTGCAAAGCAAATCCTAACCATTTTTCCGCCTATAGCAGGGTCGGGTACCCATCTTATCCCTATGCATGGACACAAGAGTGTATATTGGACAGTGTTTTTCCCCAGCCGATTGCCAATCAAAGCTGCAACCCCTGCTTTCTTGTCGTCCGTCTACTGTTCGTTTGGGGGTGATTCCACCGACGCATAGTAGAGAGGGTTCTTTTACGTGCAAATGCCATCGTACACCACACGTAAGCCTCAGTTTTACTTCTTATCCGAAAGAAGGCGCATTCGGGGCAGTGGCGTCACTAGGGTTGGCGGCACCCTGTGCGGTGACACCATGGCTTTTTTCTGCTTTGGTGTCACCCCATTTCTCATGGTGCGAGTGGTGTCATCCGGTGCGGCCCGCATCCCCATAGTGACGCCACTGATTCGGGGCACCCCAATCGCCCGAAAGAAGCCAGCCAACCACCTCGGTCCAGTATCGAACATAGCAACAATGACGCAGTTGCCGAGCGTGCTACCCACTGCGCCACCGAGGCGGGTCGATCGGTGTATTGCAAAATTGAAAAATTGATATTTATTTCTTATCAAACGTCTATAAATTATAAGCCCCACAATAACGTTGCCGTATGGAAGCCATACCTGGACTTTAATTCTTGGAGGTATTTCAGATATTCATAGTTATTTTTCTTATTTGTATGACCCCCCTGTATCCCAATTCCTGCCAGAATTAGGATACTTATTATAAAATGCGATCAGGTAGTGGAGAATGAAATTGCGTTGAAATAATCGTTTTGATGTCAAATGCGATGAAAAATTGTAGAAATTTGTTAAGGATAAAGGTAACGTCCATTGTTGGGGAGAAAGTGTAGGCATTGCACAAGTAGGTGGTTGGCATCTCTCCTGATAGCTTGGGAAGGATAGCTGTCGAAGAAAAAGGATAGTTGCTATGCTAATTCTTAAGCCGAATAAATGAACGACTTTAACAGTAAAAGAAATGCAATGGTTAATTTAAGACATTTTCATACTTAATTCAGAGAAAATTTTGAACTTCAAAAGAATTTTTGCTTTGTTCAGTTGGAATCCACAGGAAAATGATGAAGATAACCAAGATATAAAAAATTTTCTTTATATTTGCTTTGCAGACTGAAAAAATAACAAAAAAATGATGGGTCACTATTCCTATTTGCATGGGACAGATTTTTAAGTGGTTCTCCTCTCCTGCGACTAGCTCTTGAATTATAACGCTTGGCCAGCCAGCTTTTATGGCAATCTACCTTGGACTTACCTATCTTAAGCCTATAAATCTAAAGATTGAAATTATCACATTACTGCAGCAATTTGGTAAAACTCCTAACCTCCAGTATAGGGGATGGAGGTCCATGGGGATAGGTGTATGGAACAGTCAGCATAGAAGCGCAGGCAATCCTTGTTTCAGCAAGCGCAAATGGCTTTGCATTGTCAATACGTGGTTTAGAAAGAAGGACGAGCTGCTGAAAGGAATATAGGAAAACTTAGCAAATCCAAAAGACCAAGTAGAAAAGGGCCTAAACGATATTAGAGGAGCGATAGAACAGGGGGGGGGGGGGCTAAAGATAAAATGAAGAATACAGAATACTTAGCTTTCAATTGGGAAGGACAGGAAAATAATGATGACGTACTCTCCAGGGGTGAACTGGTGAGAAAGGTGCAAGAGGTAAAGTACTTAGGATCAACATTCCAAAGCAATGGGGAAATAGACTCGGATGGGACCCATAGAATCAATGGAGGGGTCTGGAGTGGAGACAGGATAGTGGAGTCTTGTTTGATAGGAGGGTCAATCAAGTTGAAAGGGACGTTTTACTGGGCAGTGGTTACGTTAGTTATGCTATATTGATAAAAGTGTTGGGCAGTAAGGAAGAGCCACGTAAGTAGGAAGTAAGAAGCCGAGATGCGAATGGTTCAAGAGCTGACAGAATTAGGAATGAGTATATTAGAGATACCATGGGGGTGGTGGAAATCGCGGAAAAATTAAGGAAAAAAAATTGAGGTGGTATGGACACGTAATGCGAAGAGGGAAGGATGCGCTTGTTAGGTCCATTTCAGGAACGCAGGGGGGTGGAAGCAGCCGAGGCAGGGGGAGAAGAAAGATTACTTGGGAGCACGTTGTCCGGAGGGATATGGTAGTGTATGGGGTGGACGGGGACCTGATGGGAGATAGGCAAGAGTGGAAAGCTAGAACCCGCAGATCGGACCCTGCCACAGGCGGGATAGGGTATGATGATGATGAATCATAAAAGGAATTCATTCAGTTTCAGATCCTGGTTATGCCCGACGCGGGTTTTCTGTTCCGGTTTCGTGGACGTGCAGGTGATATCATACGAGGAACGGCATATTACGTTGGACACACCAGTTCTCGTCTAACCACTGAAGTTAAGCAATGCAACCCCAGCTAGTACTGACGCGGATGGCCGCTTGGGAACACTGGGTACCGCTAATACTCAAAAATCGTCGCATTTGTGTAGTGTCTGTGCAGTCTCTGAATCAGAACTACGCAGTGGACGGAGCTCTAATGACTTTGTAGTTGAAGGGCCCTAAAACATCAACAAAGATATCATACGCCATCATATATGCATCCTAAATTTCGGGCACGCAATTGGGTACCACTCATTTCAGAGTGAAAAAAAAGCTGACCTCTGCCAGGGGGGAATCTGCGCACTTTTAGCTCAAGAGACATACACGATCTACCAATTGAGCGCGTGAAGTGGGCTCATATATAACAGTTAGAGCAATATTGCTCGCTACATAATTTTCTCTTCATATTTTATTATGTTGAAAAACATCCTTGATTTCCATAGCAGTATTCGAAGGCTTAAATTAAAGAGCTTGCGTGATAAAAAAAAATGCAAATATTTGGTGAAGAAATATTAATGGAATATATAGAGCTGTATTGGGAGCAATTATAAGTCTAAGGCTTAGAATGGTGAAGAGCAAGAAAGTACAGTATATGGGTCTGCAAAGCCATCAGGGAATTTGCGAAGAAGTTACAGAGAGAAACCCCTTAACAATCAGGCACTAGAATTACCACAGATAGTGAAACAATCAGCCACACATGGATGCGCAAAGAGTAATGATGTATATAGCTGTACAATAACAATCTGTCAAGGGCATCTGTCTCCCCCTGAAGAATTCGTGAATCTCTTATAGGCACTATATTATTAATATTTTGAACTACTTAAGATGGACAACAGATTGCTGAATATTAAGTTTGTAAAGTGTGCACAGCGAAATTAATTTGATAATGAAAAACATGAAATTCAGTGCTCAAATATATGACATCCATAAGCGAGTGTTAATATTTACTATATATATATTTATGTGACTACAAACCACGAATTGCATATCAATTTTATACACAAAATGCTGCATTGGTGGTTAGGCAAGCCAGGAAGAAGGGATGCAGATCACAAAATTTGTATAACTTTTCATTTTATAATTACCCCCCTTGGTGGCACATAGGTAGCGTGGAGGACTCGTACGTAAGCGATTTCAGGTTCGATCTTAGCATTTTCGGGCGAGAAAGAGTGCACCCAGTGCACATTCCGTCGACTGGGAAGTGTAGAGCTGGGACTCCGTGTGGTGTGTACGATGTCATCTGCACATAAGAAAAACCTTCCTGCGTGAAATGCTGATGGACTAAATTTCCAATTGTTGAAGCTCGCCCCCTGGCGTGGGTGAAGGAAAAAATGCCCACTGAAGAGAAATAGGCCGATAATAAATACCGCAAAAGTCCAAGTTGCGTTGGACACACCAGTTCCCGTGAGATCATTGAAGTTAAGCAGCACAAGCCCACGTCAATACCAACAAGGGTGGTTGGTAAAGAACGTTGGGTGTTGCAAATTAACCCTCTCCTTTTACCTTTCTCCTCATCTCCCGCGGGCAGCCTCCTAAGGGTTCATCCTGTTATGGCTCCCTGGCTTACTTCCCAACCCACAAAACTAATCCAGTAAAATACCGTCCAATAGATCCCTTGTGTATCCTGATCAGGCCCGGTCTTATGCATATCCATACTGTGCGGCCATGTAGGGTCCGCGGGGGTTCCGCCATCACATACATATATCACAAAAATACATGCAGAAAGACATTATTATAACATAATTTTAAAGTTTTACCATTGTTAACTTAGGGGGGGACCGCAGGTCCTCCAAATGCCAAAGACTGTGCCTGATCGTGACAGGACAAAAATGGTTACCCGACCCTGGCACATGATTAGTATATTTTATAATAGAGGAATGAGTATATTAGAGGTAGTCTGGGAGGTGGATCCGGGGGATGGGGTGGATGAGGTGGTATGGACACGTAATGAGAAGAGAGGAGGAGGAGATCATTAGCTCCATTACAGGAATACAGGTGGTTAGAAGCACCCGAGGAAGGGGAAGACCAAAGCAGACGCGAGAGCAGGTTGTCCGTAAGGAAATGGTAGTGTGTGGGGTGGACGGGGGCCTGGTGGGAAATAGGCGGGAGTGGAAGGCTAGAACCCGCTGACCCGAAGGGTGTGATGATGATGATGAACGGTCAGGGTATCCATCAGCCAAGTAAAAACGGAAGGGAAGAATAAGGGGACAGAAACCTGCAGGACAGAAATGAAATAATGAAGACTGAGCGGCAGTACTCACAAGATTGCATCAGGAAACCCTTAATTCCTGACGTCAACTTTCTATCCTGTCTGACTTTATACCACTATTCATTAATCTCTATTCTGCTTGGATTTTACAGGCGACGGATGCCCAGCCCCTACTATTACCTTCTAGCTACTAGTATTTTGGCACAGAGAAAACAAACATGTCAGATTTAAATAAATTCATGCTGACAAGTCAACCATGATGATTAACAAACTAGAAAAAAACACCAGAGGAAGTCATTCTTTTT
Organism: Trigoniulus corallinus; assembly: GCA_013389805.1. Taxonomy (NCBI): domain Eukaryota; kingdom Metazoa; phylum Arthropoda; class Diplopoda; order Spirobolida; family Trigoniulidae; genus Trigoniulus; species Trigoniulus corallinus. Next base: position 28,192,211 of record JAAFCE010008833.1, on the reverse strand, counting down.
GAATGTCCAAACTAAAATTAATACATAATAGACAAATTCAGTTCTGTAAAAAAGAATTTATAATTATTACTAAACAGAGAGCAGGACGCATGACACCCGTATAAAACAACATCTTTTTAGACAAAGTATTCATTTATATTTCATGATTTTTAGATGGGCCTTGTGACTACAACAGAAGTTATACAAATGCAGTATTACTCAGTTAGGATTTTTTTGTTTCTCACGTGTAGCTATGTAGTACTTTGTTTCATATAACAATATATTTTCCCAATGTTTTCTATTACTTCTCAGGGTTCTCACTATACAATATATAATTTTTTTTCATTTCTATGGTTGCTTGTGGAGAAAGCGATGTGGGAGATTAACAAATGAGAAAAGATAGAAGGAAAGAACTGATAAATGATGAGAAATATAGACTCTATTTTTATAGAGTATCTGGTTGTATCGTAAAATACTGCATGACGAGAAAGATGAAGAAAGATGCTGACTGCAGTATCAAGGATCTTCAGGTTTCCTTCCTCATTACGTGGCCTATATAAAAATGTCTCAGCTAAGAAAATGGTTTGGCATTTGTGTCTTTTAGCTCGCTTTTCCCTTTCTCTTTTACCTTATTTCTCTAGAGATTTGTGAAGTTGCACAGTGACGATCGATGCCACTGTTGGACATCGAATAAACGAGGCGCTAATGTCTACCACGTTGGACTGTAGGGAGGCATATTGTGAGAAAATGTGCACAATATCTGCTATGTCTCTGATAAGTCTTTCTAAACGTAAATACGTATATCTACTAGGAGGTGATGCCCTTTATGTTTCAACCAGATCTATGGATGTCAAGGGGCCAAAATGGTGGCTTTTCTTCAATTTCATTTAATTTAGATAGTATATGCTTTCCTCGTTAAGTTCAGCTTTATAAATAAAAGTATCTTTCTCTTTACCACACTTTTACCCACTGACATTACATTAAATTAAAAGGAAAATTGAAGACCTTTCAATTATCCTTTTATGCATTACGATTGAACATAAGTATATAAGGGCTTAATATGTATCTACTCTTTATTGCTGGATTACAATTTTCTTTCCATGTGAATAATCGTTTAAATTTAACATAAATCTGTCCTTTTTTCTACACAACTAAATAGTTGCTTCTATAATTTAAAATGGACGTTTTCAAATTGAAGAAAATTGAATATTTATTTTCATTAAAAACTAAATTTCAATTTCTAGAAATTAAAAACAATATTCTGAGAGGAAGAAGTCCATTGGCTTCACTACCCTAACAAAAATATTTAACAGCCTTCACTGCACTGATTATATGGTCCATGATCGAAAACCGCGGGCTGACACAGACTTAAGTCAATTTTACACTCTCCTTCTGCTGAATTTATAACTGATGAAAAGAAATCTAATAGGTTACCTAGATTTTATCAAGTTTTGCTAAAATGGCACTGCGTTAAGAAAAGGATGCAACAACAACTATTGTAAATATTTGAGTTAGTAATGCTCGTTATTGGTAAACGAATATACCCAATGTTGATCTTCTTTTATTATATGGTTTACTTACGCCCTATGAGCATCAATTTTTTTGTCAAAGAAGATTGCAGATTAAATATTCTAGATATTGCACTTTAATAATCTTCACTTCTACAGTATGTCACTAGCAAGCAGAAAGAAGTTACACAGTAGAGTGCTTAAATAAGACTCTTGAGTTCATAGGTCTGATGCTGGCACAACTCGATCACTTGACTGAAATAGTGAGTACCCTAGTGTTCTTGAAATAAAAATCCAATATTTACCAGCTTGTATTTATTTATAATCATTATTACTGCTGCTAAAAGTACATCGTGAATTGGGAAAGGTGATCATAGCAAAGTAGATTTTAGCATCAAAAGCCTGCTGAACAGATTGTTTTTTCATATTATTCTGTAGTGGACTATACAAAGTACCTTAGTCCAGTTTGATTCATTCATTCATATATGAATGACTGCGCTTGTTCGTTTAACCTATCAGTTTTTTATTCCGGATTTCAAAGACAGTTTTTTTTCATATATTAAAGACGTTTTGAAAAGGGTTTCGATTACAATAATAATACGTTTCGTATCCTTCTCTACCCGAAATATGATTTGGATTACGTGAAAACAAATAAAAATATTGGATTTCGACTTTCAGAATCGTAACTTTGACAATAATTCCAATAATACACACTATAACTCAAGAGGCATTTTTTTGTTAAAATAAAGTGCAAAAAATAAAACGTTATCTCGAAAAACAATAAGCTAAAATTTGATGAAAGGATTTCAGCAACACTCCATTTCAAATATGAGTGTATGTTGAATAAATTTATGAATTTGATCGCCTTTGTGAAACTGCTATAGATTGTACCTTAAATTGTATAGTCAAGGGACCATGAATGTTCCGGTATTATTCTTCCTGCAGCATGGTACAGCATTTTACTGAGTTGTAATCGTAGAGATAATCAGATAAAGAAGAGATATTTATTTTTAATTTATGCAAGTATTCAATTATATTAATCGAAGAAGTTGCTGGTATAAAGCATTATTAAAGTGCCAATTAAGGAATGTTGAGAAATAGTCCATTCCCCTCTTTTATTTCTAAAGAAAAATGCAATTTTTGGGAGGATTATATCTCCCTAAGGCATTAACAGTCTTAAGATACATACGATCGAGACTTGAATTCAAACTTCTTTCTTACAAACCCCTTTGTAGAAATACAAATCTCATGATATCGATCTGTTTTTACTTCTAAGATCCATGTTCGTTATGATCCCGACTTTATACTCAACATCATCCGCAATATTATACAAAATACTAAGTAAAAACTTGTTGAGTGTTGTACACTAAACAAAAAACATCTTCTTGCAGTTGTCGACTAAGGTAAAACGCGACAAAAAATCTTTAACATTTCATTTTCATAAAACAATACAACGGTCTCTCTCTAGTACTCTACAACTAGCACTTCTAATTAGGATAATATGACTACACAAAGCTTTCGCGAATAAATAAATGCTCTTAAACACTGCACAAACATTTACACATCCGGTGACGTGATAATAAAAAATGTCGCATATAAAATATAATTTAGATGATTAGGTTAATTACTCAAATGAATACAATTTCCTTAAGTCATTCAAATGTTATTGAGTCTAATAAATGATCATTATATTATAGATATATACCTTAGTTGCATCCTCAAATTAAGTATTTTGATAACGAAGTTTTTAAATCTAAAAATGTTTATCGAAGTAAAATTAAACGTGCCAACCAAAGTTTAATAGTAGCTACATGTACCGGTAACATTCATACTTGACAATTTATAAACCGGTATCCAAGTCTTGTGTGTAATATCTATTATCATTAAATTGAATATCATATTTGCTACACATCCAATCGCGTTTTTAAAATAAAAGAGGAAACAGTGCGCCTACGTCTTTTCTGTCACTGCAAGATTTCATAAAATTTTAATCACATAATCTAATACTGTCTAGAATAGGAAAGATTGAAAATATTTGTCTCTGATGAAGCTGCACAGCTATATTATTGGTGAACTGGATAACAAACGTAGGGCCTACTACACCACCACATCCATTATCATTTTCATCATTTAATTATAGCTTGAATTACTGAAGTGATTCATTTGATTGCTCCATAGAAAGATATTTCTGATGTTACAATTTTCTCACGCTCTCCTATGTTTCATGCGTGGCATTTCTTAAGATACAAAGTAAAGTGACCATATTTACGTGACCAAAATGACGACATTGGGAAGAAGATGCTAAATAAAAGCGATTAGTAGTGCGTTTTCGATCGTGCCCAAGAGAAGTTACTTACGACATGCTCTTAACGATGTCTAAATACAACCTATCGTAATTCTTGAGAAGAAAGAAAAATTGAACGTTGAATCACCGAGTCGTTATTGAGTTGTAAAATAATGGTGATTGAGATCTGCTACTATGAGTTGATTATCATCAACATGTGTGGTATTACAAGGTAACATCCTCTGCAATACCAACTAAATTGTAACATCATAACATTCGAGTTAAAGTTAGTGTCCTGAAGAAAGTACATTTTATTGAATTCTCATAATCTAAGCAACTGCAGTCAAAAAAGAAAGTAAAATTGTTTCTTATTTTGTCAATCTATTCTTTACACAAGTGAATTCTCTCACCAGATTATTTTTTGAGAAATTAAACTGGTGAGAGTGTCTCGCTGTTGATGACTCACTATAGGCCGGCCGCACGAAAAAGTGACCACTTTCTGGACAACGGATAAAGGTTGACGACCATCAACTAGCTACAAAAACTCAGCCAACCATGACAGTACTTTTTTATGAAAACGCAACCATCTTCAGAAACTACCACAATGAATTGAATCGCTAGACAATGAGGGGTTAGCAAAGGTGCTCAAGTTGTCCGCCTTTTTATCAAACCCCGCCTCCTATTTCTGTTTATTGCCCTACAGAAAACTTAAGTGGGATAGCAATTGAACGGGTGAATTCAGGTACTGAAGGGAATCACATCCTTTCCCTTGAGGGATATTGTATTTTCAAGGTAGACGATGATGAAGACTACATCTGCAATTCAGCATTCATGGGCACATTCACAAGTCTAAGAAATGATGGTTATGATGATGAATGATGAAGACTACTTCTGTGAAGTCACCTCTTATTACCCCATCCGCCCTCCTCTTCAACAAGTTGTTGATGTTCTAGCCTATGAAAAACATTCATGGGAACGATGGCTATCAGATCCCACAGTGGCTACTTTTTTTAAGGCTATGTTTCCGGTGCTTCAGGCGCCACTTCCCTCCAGGTCAGTTAACAGCTGCCTGTCACGTAAACTCAGCAGTTTTCTCATCATTTTTTCCCCTTTTACCCTCTATGAGTTGTGATCTCACAACAATAATAATAAGAAAAACAGTGGTGGCAGCAGTCTTTAGGCTATCTCTGCATGTTAAAAGATTTCACGAACCTAATTTCATCCCGGGTCATCACTTCCCATCCTTTTTTTTTTATCCCCGATTGGTTCCTTCTTCTTCTTCGGCTCTAGTCTGTAGCTTGAAAATAACATCATTGACCTAATAACGTTAAAAGCTTGTCTTTAAGATAAATCATTACACGATATTTCTAATTATTGAGTTAGACTTATCTTTCATGTTTTTGCTGAAAATTTTCATCCTTCTTATAATCGGAAGTTCATCAACCAACACGCAAAACATAATCCAGAATTATCAATTAAGACGAAAATAGCACGATACTGTTTAATCAAATCGACTACTAGAAAGTATATGTTATAGCAGTTATCTATCAAAAGCAAACATAAAATGGATAAAAGTAATTATAATTTGCTGATCTTCCGTTCTAATCTTAATTTCCTAAAATAATATTTGCTCACTTTGAATATATGTAAGTAATTATGAGTGAATGTTTCATTTCAAGACTCATTACTACAGTATTTTAAAAACAACTGAGGTGTACACATATCACTTTAGTATTCTCACAGTTGTTATTTTTCTACATTTTTCACATCTAAAGATGAATTGCAAGAACCGTTTCAAATCTCTTCAAACTGTCTTCAATGATATTGAAATTGGTAAAGAAAATATGTGTGTGCGCCGATGTGAGAACCTAACACTATAAGACTAAAAGTGCAAATCCTTAAAACGATGATAAATTTAATGATCGAATTGCTATTACACTTTGAACATCCCATGTCTTCAAAATGTATTCAGCTTTCAATTTCAACATAGAGAAACGTCATTGCATAAATAGATATAATGCAAATTAGATTGAATGCAGAAAAAATACCACTGAGTCGTATTTTTTATTTTAAACAATACTCCAGAGATGAGAGCTCACACTTAAGCTCAATTTGTGCCTCTAGTAGACTATCAATATTAAACTGGATTGCGATTTCCCGTTGTTTTGAATAAAATCTAAATGCATTTAATGAATAAACATTATGTCTGACTGTAATTAATTACTTATCATCTATGGAAGATTCCCGTCACGATCGATCACCGGTATATGGAGAAATATTTGCATTTGAAAAATGCCAAGAAAAACATTATACATCTTCATATTCGCGACAGACAGTTGCTAAAACAAATAACTGGTAGAAAAATATTATTGAAACTGAACTTTTGTAACTAGTCATCTATCACTTTCTTTCCATTGAGAGATGAGTTTTAATCTTTGTTTTCTGAGGTCTTAAAGTTGCTTCATCTAAAGGTCCATGAATGTATACTACCACCTTATAGTAGTAGTACATGTATACAACTGAATTTGATGATGGGTGTGCTACTAGACAAGTCAAGAAAAAAAGTTAATGTTTTTTCCTGATTTTTCTTATTAGATCAACGACCTGAATCTCAAACTTGGTAATGAATGAATGTTTGGTTTCTCGCCGATTGAAAAAAAAGAGTTGCCCGACAAAGAAACTAAGAATAAACATTTCCACTCATCAAAGTACGTATTACACACTAAAAAAAATGAAGACCGCTAGTTCGACTCTCTCTTACTTGATTGACGTAAACTATAATTCAATAGTTTTAAAGAGGAAGCTGAATTTTGAGATTTGATTACTTTTGGATAGAGTTATAAGTTTCAGAACAGATGTTCACTGTGGAAGTTTATATAGAACCCAGATGCTGAAATTGGTTATTATGGACTCTCTCTTTGACTACAGTAAATGGTATATATAGGACCTTGAGACTTAATTTCCGACTAACACAGTAGATAGCTAGCTACGTTTTTGAGAAAAAAAAATTATTAAATAATACTATAGGAAATAAAAAATACCGTTAAAAATCTGAACATCATTTCTTACAGAGTTTCCCCATCTTAGTCACAGCAAAATCATTGTCTATCTCATGTGTATAACGCCTATGATTCATTCACTAATAGGTGCCAATGCCAAGTAAATTAATCTTTAGTGTAATGCTTTTTTGGTGAAAGAGGGGTTCAGGTTTGACAAAATTACTACTGGCACGCATACAAGTCCAATAGCAGAACTGAAAAGTGGGCTAGATACTGTATAGATATACAAGGTACTTAAAAACCAGCACTAATCCGTACTTTCCGGACCGATTGTCCACAAGAGAAAAAGAGAGGAAGTACGGTTGGGTTAGGAAAGCAACGACGAGCAAAAACGATAGTTTAAGTAGTGATGAAAAAAAGTGAAAAAAAAGAAGAAAAAAGTTGTCAGAGTAAGAAAAGAAAATACTCAAATAATAATGGACGGTGTATATATTGAAGGTGTTCACTTTAGGCGATAATTTCAAACTTCACAAAGAAGTTGGCAGCAAGAGCGTAACTTGAAGCTCAATCAACACTCCAAAATACACATTGTTTGAAAGACGAAGTTGAGGGATGAGTTAGCAAGAGTGGGACATGAGAGAGGAAACAAAACACCCATCTGATAGAACAATTTTGTAGGGCACATTGTGAAGAATAACTGTCCCTGTATACATATAAAATCATAATATGTAGGACATTTATTTCTGCCCTTCTCCTTTGTAACAAATTTCACAAAATCCTCTCTCTCTCTCTCTCTCTCTATTCCATCTACCCCCTCTTTCCTCCCAACCACCCTTTTTACACTGCTCCTTAATAACAAATACATGCAGCATTTATTTTACACACTATACCATGTCCATGATATATCTGCCTGAGTGAACTAGAAAATGGATAATAATATGGATTTAGAAGCAGTCAGCATTTCGCATTTCCTACTTGCAGCAGGATGCTTAGTGATAATGCTTTATTGCGAAACTGGGATGTCGAAAAAGTATCTCCTTCACATTCAACCACTGTTGATTATTATGCAAATTTAATGACACAGATGAAAATACTGTATCAAGGTTTACAGTTTAAATCACATAACAATTTATTATAATATTAATTTAGTTATGAAACTACAATAACTACGTAGTATTAGACATGCTACATGTACATTAAAACGTATTTACGACTTTATATTACATTGTTTAATGTCGAAAAAAAATTATTGCCAATTTCAAGCATCTATCAACTTGAATGATGCTGTATGGTGTCCATAAGACGAAAAAAAAAACAGAGAACAAGAGCAAATGATAGGTTATAATATAGTTTAAATTCCATAATTAGATTGTCAGGCTGTTGAATGTTAAATTTCAAACTAAAAGACATAATCTTATATTTTCTTGACAGATATTGCATATTTAGAGACCTGTAAAGAATTAGAAATGCAATTCTCTCGGTTTTCATTTGGCTATAAAATAATGTCGCTTTGCTCTCAGACATATTACTATAGATCATGCTGCCTAACATTTCAGGGGTCACCACCATCTACCGTATTGCCAGATCTGACCCCAAACCTGGAAGTGATTTTTTTATTAGGTGATTTGCATTACAATTCTTTCTTGTACTAATATCCTTCAGGACGATTTTCTAGTAGCACTGCACACACTTTACTTTTCATCTCACGGAAGGGACATTTGAGGAAGACTTACCTTTCGCCCAGAAGATATTATCTGCCCACGAAACGGCTCGAACCTTCAAACCATGAGATTATAAGCCCAAACAACTACCAAATTGAACTGAAAGTACTCAAGACGTTGTAAAATCTTAATATGAGAAATAAAATTGGTCGTCGTTGATGCTACTTTCATTAGTAATAACAATATTACTTGTATGTTATTAAATATTATTGCTAACAGGCAATGATGGAAGGATGAAAATATTATTTTGTCAGTGCTTAAAGGTCACACGCCCTTCTGAAACACCAGACTGTCCAAGTAGCTAATAAGCAAAGATGAATTAGTAGGCGGGTCATTTCTTGAAGTATGTTTGCAAAATAATGAGCTGCTGAGATGAAAACACAATATCATGAAAGAGTTGTTTGTTATAAAAGTCCTTTGCTTCAAGTTGGATGCTGCAGTTGTGATGAAATTTTGTAAAGATAAGGTCGCGTTAGGTCATTGAGCTTATACATTTTTCAAACTGTAAATAAGAAACATAGTGCTCTATTCAAAAAATAAAGCCAATAATAAAGATGATGATGGTGCATGAATTTCATTTCATCCTAAAAATCAAGCTAGGATGTGTTTAAGTACGAGTGAATGATCCAGACATCAAAATTATAAGCAAACTTGGATATAGGCTATACAATATATGAAAACTTTTTAATCTTTCCATAGCATAACAAAAAATGATTCAACACGATTCACGAAGGAAGAAAAAGTGGTATTTGAATTCAAATGTGTAATACTTAATGCGGAAATATGATGCATCATGAATTTTTAAATTTTCGAATGAAACGTCTATTTTCATATCAGATGCAAACTACAGCATTAATATTATTTATTATAGTCGTTTTTCACAGATTATTATACTAACTACTTAAGGTTTTGTTTAGTTTTAACCCCTTCACATAATATGAACATTTCTCACACAAAGTCCCTATAAACTGACTCAACAGATGTGATGCTGATCCAAAGACTTTGTCATTAACTATACTTAATTAGTATATAGTGTCAACTACTGTCAATTATCCTCCTTTTTATGCAAATGTTTCATTACGACACTTAGAAGATTATTCTCACGTGTAAATTTTCATACCATTTTCAAGATATAATCGTTCATAGAAATTAACTTTTAAACGCCAAGAAGCTGCTAAAATACTCTAGAGTTTATAAACTGGTGAAATCGATATCTCGATTGTTTTAATTAAATACTAAACGAGTTCTGCTTAGTAGGAAGACAAATGAAGTTTTCTCACGATTAACAAATACAGAAATTTATATTTTTAAACTATGAAAAAAAAAAAGAGGACGGGTGGTACATTTCTTGACAAAATGTGTGAGACGGTGAACGTATTGACATTTTTAAACATCTATTTGAGAATATATTTTAAAAATTGATAGATAGAAAAAGGGTTGCATGAGAAATGTTGTTAGGATAAATCAGTTGGCAAAGTTGACGTGCGAATCCAATACTCGGAAAAAATGAACACTGAAACATCCAAGGCCATGGTTACTCTTGTGAGGTCGTTGAATTTTTGAGGCTCGTTGCCAAGAAATTAATACATTGAAACATGATTACAAAAATTCGCATGCAGCTATAAAATAATGTAAAGGTGGGGAGGGAAAGGATTCACTAAACCTTTTACCGCTGATATATAAAGATGATAGTAAAAACGACCTACCATTCGCTTGAGACCTATCCATTTTTTTGACCTCCAGCCTGAACTTCTGTAATATGGAAGTAAAAAAATACGCTCCATAAATTATGCAACGTCAAATTTTTAAAATAACGCTGCACTCCGTCTCATTCACAACAGTTATAATTCATTTACCAAAGAAAAAAATATCTTGACTACATTTAACGAATGACTGCGTATTGAAACCAAAACCACTTGCGACCTTCCTAATATGTTGGGACAAGAGTTATTAAGTCTAGACTTCCACCTGGAATCCAGATTGCTTTTGGTCAGAGTTTGATTTTTCAGTGCCAATTACTATTGTTAAAAGGTAACTCTTTCTCTCGCTGTAATAAAAATATTAAAAATATAAAAAAAACTCTTTAAATTTCGATTTTATTTGTATGATGTATCACATAGAGCTTAGTGACGTTATTATTAGTAGACGGTAATAACTCTTAAAATTGGGAAAGGCTCAATAATAACTACCGTATAGTCTTGACCGTGCTGTTTTTATGACCTCATGTCACAGTAAAACTTTAGTCCATCCACCTCGAATGGTGTTATAGATGCCATATCTGAGACAATTTTAAGTCTCAGAAAATGGAAAAGTTGTTTGGTTGCCACATTTTACAGCATTAAAATGTGACAATGTGAGAAGTATTCCACAAATGTGGACTCACAAGAAAATTAGGTTTCATGACCTCTAAATACATTGTTGTGGGGCTAGGTTTCGACAGTTTGATATCTACAATAGTGACATCGGAAGTTAGAGTTCTAGTTCGAGCCGAGATTGAGAAGAAAACCCCTAAGAAGACAAGACCAGGAATGAATATTTTAGAAGTAGGAACGGATTTATTATTGCGGACAGAAACTAACAGAATATATGGTGTCCCGTCAATACTCCATAATATGGGTGCCTAAATGTTTCTATAATCCCCTGGACATTATCATCATCATACCCTTATCCCTCTTGTGGCAGGATGGGGTTTGAGGGTCCACATGCTCTGACTGGGGGCATCCTAGCCAGGCGTCTGGAACCAGCAGGAATATTAGCTGGGTTGTCTGTGGGGGGAGGATACTGGCCTACCCCACTTGTTCCAACATCGCATTATACAACCAAAATAGAATTTTGCCAGGTAAATTAATGCTTTGTTGGTTATAATATTGCATGGTGCCTGACCTATTGCACAATAACAATAAGCAATCCAATGCACACGCATGCGGATGATAATCCCCTGGACAACTCTTTGAAAAATCGGAACTAAGAGTTCATTTCTATTTAATCAGAAATTAACTTGGGGGAGGGAGAAGCAACAGATCATTAGTCCCTCAAGGACCGCGATAGTGGCAATTTTTGTTGTTTGTTGGAGTTTAAGGTCCCGTCAACTACGAGGTCATTAGAGACCCGTCCACTGTATAGTTCTAATGCATATACTGCACAGACACTACACTAATGCGACGATTATTGGGTATTAGCAGTACCCAGCTTTCCTGAGCGACCACCCATGTCAGTATAAACTGGGCTTGCGTTGCTTAACTTCAGTGATCAGACGAGAACTGGTGTGTCCAATGCAACTCGCCGCTCCCTGCGATAGTGGCAAGATCATCATAGATGTCCCCACAACTGGGATGGGATATGGAATTCTGGTCATCTGCACGTCAGAGAAGGCACAGTTCATCATCTCCCAAACTGGAATGTGTGGGGACTGGTGGTGTTTGCGGGTTTAGCCCTGTTATTGCTGGTAATAGCACTCCTGACTAAGATCACTTTATGAGTCTTAAAATATAAATATATGGATCTTTGGCAAGTAGAATGATTGGGTGAACTTCTACCAGGCGTGCTGAATGTGGTCAGAGTTCAATTCCCGCGTTCCTTAAAGGACTGATGGTTTGTTGTGCCCTAAGTGAACAAATGATTATGATTACGACATAATAACCAGAAAGTAAAATAGATCCTGTTTGTTGGAACGCTGTTGGTTTATCCATAATGGTGCAGACGGAGTATAGACATTACGATATGTTAGAGGACTTGAAAAGCGAGACTCCTACTAAACTTTATTAGATACTGTGTATGTTCACATACAGAAGAATTATTTGTAAAGATGTAAGGTCCCTATTTAAACTACCACAACTTATCAAATATGCGCGTGTTCATAGGAGTAAAATGTAAAATAAAATTTAGTTCGCTTGTTAATGCATGCAAAATTTCAGGAAGCCAACAAGTTACGAGAGATAGACAAATACTAAATGACATTTGGAAGCCAAAATATATGTTGGATTACGTTTCCTTGTTATTCATCGCTGCATGTAATATTGCATATTTAAACCAGAGTACTTAGTAAAAATATAGGAAATTACAGTTTATGAGATATGCTCCTCTTTTTTTCGTCTTATGCTTCCTAAGTAATATTTTCTTTAATACTTAAAGTGGTTGATCCGTATGAAATGAGCTTAAAATTTATTTCAGCAAATAACCCAAACAACGACTATTAGAGTAAGGATCTAACGGAATATGAGAAACAAAACAAAGACGACAGCAAAGAAAAAGAGTTAACGTTAATCGGTTCAGCTGTTTACAAACAATATTCAAATTTTTATTGACCAATATATTTTAACCACTGTATGACAAGGCACATATCTAATTGTAACCGCATATTATATTAGAATCGTAAATATGCACCGTTTATTTAAAAGTATCTGTGATCGATGTGAAGTTAAAAGGCCTGTGATACAGGATGCAACTTACAGGATCAGCCTTGCAAAAAAAAGGTCACCTGAGATATAAAAGGCCATAATTGGGTGTCAATTACGCAATTGTTACGAAATTCAATTTTGCTAAATTCAACAAAATGTCACTGTAATTACTGCTGCTACAGTATCTCTATCTCTGTTCTCGCCGTATTAAAAACAACTTTTCCTATGTCACTTCTCGAAATGTTGAAGGACGGAAAGGTAATTTTGAAACAAAACTGGAGAATGTAACATTCAGACCGATATGGTAGCATGCATGTCCACCTTAGAAGATAAATTCAGATCGATATTGATGTACTGTAAACCATGTAAGAGATGGAAGTGAACGTCGCTAGCCATATTTCTTTCTTTTAGTTCTCCCCCTTTCTGCCTTCAGACAGAAAAGGGTTAATAACTGGTCGATTGAAAGCGATTATACAATTGGTGGCGATATAAGTTGTAGCCATCGAACTGAACTTTCAAATACAAGCCGACGGATTTACTAGTACATCATTTTTTCATGTGATACCCTTAAGGTAAAAACGTTATTATCATTCTTGTAATGGTATTACCGGTAATTGGGATTTTTATGAGGATCTAGTAAATGTTGAGGTTTTAGTCCTAATTCCTATTTACAACATAATTTTTATCTCACTTGAACTCTAAAGTATACCATAACATTTTTCCGACATATACTACTTTTGTTAAAATGTATGATGTTCATTAAGATAAAATAATTGTCGACATATATGACATAAGTGAAAAGTTAAAGGTTATTACATTGCGGATAAATTTTTTAAGTTAACGCCATATGTCTAGAAAACGTGAATTGTTGCATTATAATGTAATATCTCAATGAAAAGAAAAAATTTAATAGCATTTATATTTTGTCACAAAAATTCCTCCAAATAAAAACACTACTACAAAGAAAGAGAGAGACTTGAATTTTAGAAAAGTAACAATTTAATAATTTTAGCATAATCAATTTTTTCGGAGTCCTAAATTTCAACAGGAATTCAATTTTCCATTTCCAACTAATTTTATATTCTTGCGACAACTACTTGAGTACGTTTGTCTATCTATATATAAAATAGGTCCTATGTATTGCAGAATTCGTGCAGAGGGTCAAAGGGACAGAAAAGTGGCAAGAATATAAGACTCCTTCATGAGATTTTTTATTATCTCTTGTATGACGGTCACGACTTTTCTGTGAATGTTAGTGTTAACATTTAGCTTTCTTTCTCGTCTCCAAACTGAAAGTGAACTCAGATCTTACTCAAGGTAAAAATCGAGTCTACCACAATATTTTAATATTATTTTCATATGCGAAACCATAATAAAATTTAGTTTTCAAGGGGAAAAACCTGACTTGGTAGTATACAAAATTCAATTGTGCACAGTTGTTGAAATTGGAAAAAAAAATCACAATAATACAACTTATATTTTAAATAAAACGTCAAATCTTTCTAGCTAAGGTAATGGATGAGCGACTTAATTTTTTCCTTCGCCTATATTTCTGAGAGAGAGAAATTGAGAGGAAGAAGGAGGCAATACCTTTACCAATGATAACCAACCTTTAATGTAGTTTTTATGATATTGTTTTGTCTAAGAAAGACCGGAATCAAAAGTGAACAGGTAAGTAAAAAAAAAGTAACTTATCGTAGGAGAATAAAATAGCTGAGAAAAAGATGATGTTGAAAAGGGGTGAAAATAGTAGGCTACAGCTGTCAACTCTTGTGACCTCTTTTTTCTCCTCCCTTCCTTCTTTCCTACCTTTCTAACTTTTCTATCAACGTGAATATCTACACCATCCAAAAAAAAGTTAATATACATGATTTCAAACCACTTGAATTTCACTCTGACGGGATGCGCAGATTGTTACCAACCCTATCACAGGTTATTTACATGAGAGAAAGTGTCTTGTAATAGCTTAAATTGGATATAAGAAGGAACTTCACAAACCACACTGAGATGAAAAGAAAGTCTAAAAACAATATACTTTCTCGCCTTTTCTTTCTCTGATTTCTTCAAAAAAGGAAACTACATACAAAGAATCCTGAAGAGTGAATAATATATTTAAAAATGAAGAAAAGTATTTCAAATCCTTGAAAGAAAAGTCATAAAAAAGGCAAAGAGATAATTTATATACACCTTTGTAGGTGGATACTGAAGTGCATGTACTCTTTCTCTCTTTCCCAGCTGATATTCAAACAAACAATTGTGCTGTTAATATAATTTTGAAATTTAGTCGGTCTTGTATCAACAATTTCATATATCGAATATTATTATTTCAGGCCGTTTGTTACAATAACCATTCACCTTGATACACATCAAGGATATTCATGCTGAGGAAATATGAGAAACAGTGGTCTATATAAATGATATATCGACAAATTAAATTGTCTAGACAGATTCAGCATCACCCATTTTACTTTTATTTCTATAATCCATTTACATATCAATCACTAATATGCCAATTCAATAATAGTTTGCATGAACATAGATTCAAAAAATTCATTTTTTATTTAGATTGTAGATGAAATAAATATCATTTCGCACACGTTGAACTGCCGATATAACTTTTTTATTGTAACATTCCAATGATATGAATACGTATCATAAACTTTCAAACTCGTTTTGTCTCTAAAAAATTGTTGCTCGGAAACCCATTCATTTATCTTATTCGTTTACGGTTTCAATAAGAATAAAAAATATATATATTAAAGTTTTCAATATTTATAATGTCAGTCGCATGCATGTCTTATATAAAGCATCCATGACGATTACAGATGGCAGTTATTTCAGAAACTAATAAGATTAAATTTTATTTTATTCAATTACATCTTCTTTCCATTAGCAAGGTTTATTTTATCCGTACATTTTAAATCGCTTTAGATATCTTAAATTAAATTTTAGTATACAATATATATGTTGGATAAATACAAAAATTGCATAGCCATATACTCCTACTACGAACAGTGTTAATAATTGATTTTCAAAATAAAAATACCACAAATTCATACAACAATAGTTTTAAAAACAAAACAGCTCCAAGTCAAAGATTTTAGGCAGGTAGCATTGATCTGCTAATTCCCCACATCATGGCTTCGTAGACTTAAGTATTACTACGTCACTGAGAGCGACAAATTGCGTTGGACACACCAGTTCCCGTCTTATCACTGAAGTTAAGCTACGCAACCCCAGCTAGCACTGACATGGGTGGCCGCTTGGGAAAATTGGGTACCGCTAGTATCCAAAAATCGTCGCATTACTGTAGTGTAGTGTCTGTGCAGACTCTGCATCAGAACTAAAACACCAACACCAACAAAGAACTACGTCACTGATGGACTTTTTGTTATTTACTCATTGAAATATTGAGGGGAAATGATACCTGTTACGAAAACTCTTTAGCACTCATTAAAATGGCGGTTAATTGAATACGAGACAAGATGATTAAAAGGGTTGTTGCATTACGTCTCCATCATGATGCGATGCGACTCCGCTTTGTACTTCTATCTTGTCTAGATTTCACTCTTGTGTTAGGGGCCTACTATGAAATTTTATAAAACCTGGTCCTGCCACTGGTGGAAAAACAGTAAAGTTTGGAGGACTTATACCCAATTCAGGCGCCACTCAAACAATCGCTGAACCAATTCTCCATTCAAGCCTAACTTCTTGTTTTTATTAGCCAATCTACCAATCTGGGATATTGGAAGTTCTCTGGCTGTCGGCAAGTTACTTGTGGAATCAATTCCCCCTTCCGAAGGAACTCATTAAACCTTTAATCCTCAAACCACGCCACAATCACCTGTCGACAATATTTTTCCAACTTCTCAGCATGATCATGTCTAGAGTTTCTGTCACTGGCTCACAAAAGCATTTCATTCAATCACTCATTGATTTCAAAATCTGATAATACCGGAGTTGGGTGATCAGATATATGCAGAGTTGGGCAGGCAAATTGTTTGAACTATCGCCACGCTGACAAGCACCTTACTGTCTTCGTTCACGCTCCACTGCAATTGCCCGAGTCTAGCAGTTACTAGAGTAGCTGCTGATTTCGAGAATCTTGAGGATTCTCTTGGAACTTGTACCCAACATCTATGCCCAACACTACTTTACCAGTTACTCTTACACTTTAAGCTACCAACTCACAGCCCCATAGAGCGGCGAATTGTGTTGGACACACCAGTTCTCGTCTGATCACTGAAGTTAAGCAACACAACCCCAGCTAGTACTGAAATGGGTAGCCGCTTGGGAAAACTGGGTACTGCTAATATCCAAAAAATCGTAGCATTTGTGTAGTGTCCGTGCAGTCTCCGCATAGGAACTGCACTGTGGACGGGGCTCTAATGACCTTGTAGTTGAAAGGCCCTGAAACACCAACAAAAAAAACACAGCCCCATAACAAATTGATCCAGATTTATAGTCACAATAACTGCTTAACTACACATGTATTCAAGTAAAATGAACGAAAAGTGATAAAAAGCTTTCAAGCATGTCTTCTCTCTCTCCGTTTCCGGAAATAAACTAATGATAAATAAGTATTTCAGTAAATTTCTGTTATTACTAAATGTCTACAAGCTACCCTAAATATTTTAGTAATGAATATTACTGAGGGATTTATGTAAATGAATCGTGATTGACAGAAGTCCGAGAAATTTCAATGGAAAATGTCTGATAATAATTTCTTGTATATCGTTATGCATCCAAATTCTGAGAATGTTTTACGACGATACTAATGTAGAATTATAATTTTTGAGAACACACACAGCGATAGCATAACATTTCAACCGCAATTTAGACCAGAAATGTTGATAAATATCGTCATTAACGAAAATTGCGCCAATTTTTTAACCTTGTTTTTGTATATCTCCAATCTCAATATTTTTAAGACATAATTAGAAATGAAATCCTAACTGTATCCCACAGATGGCAATGACATTTACATTTAACGCCCATTAACGTTTTTTCTGTTAGTTTTTAACGAAATACAGTAGTTGCCAAAATTAAGGTTGAATTTTCAAAATACAAAGCTTAAAAAAGTGAAAAATGAACCGCAACCTATCTTTCACTTCAAATGTCCATAGTGATATTCATAATTTTCAATATTTTGTGACAATGAGTAAGATTGTTTTCGAAATTGCACTTCATAGTAATTCATTTTTCTACACAAACTACATTTAATTACACGAAAGAAATTAATTTATATATGCACAACGTTTGTCTAAAGTTGGTACATAGTACAACTACTGTCAATAATTAAATAAAATGCAGTAGATCTCGACTAGCCTTAAGCATTAAATATCATAATTATCAACCATTGTACGTATAAAAGCTAATCACATTATAAAAGATTACTCAGATAGCCATAGGCCAATTCAGTATCAGCAATTTCTACAATAAGTTAAAGCTTCTTGACTTCATTTTTTTCCTAGGAGATTTTGAAACGAAATATAAGAGTTCCTCTCTTTCTGTTTGAGTTTATTTATTTAGTGGATTTTGGCTGCGACCAACTCATCTCTTTCTTTCAACCCCATATGGTATTAATCCTTCAAAGATCCCTTGGGTAGTAATCCCAACGAATCAGCCTCAAAGACTCTTTTATTGACTGGAACTTAAAAAGATGGTTGAGTAGTATGAAATGAATCCACCTCCACGCCTAACTTATTGAATACCCACACTCTATAAAGATTCTCTCTCTCTCTCTCTGCCCTATGAAAAATAATGCTATAGTTTTGAGCAGTGCCAATAGAAATTGCGCATGCTGATATAACCGCGTAGAGGTGACGAAACAAGCAAACTAGTGTTTTGGGGCATTTAAAATCAATCTGACTTTTTTTAAAGGTCATTTATGGATGCACCCGAAAGTATCCACCTACCTCGACCAGGAGCACTGTGAGCTCGAGTAAAACGTGGTAATAATTTAGCTACCGAGGTGAATAAAAGCAGGCAGAATCTTAAATAAGTGCATTATGAGTAGCTTACAAAGGAGAAGATTTTGCAGAGAATAAGAGAGTAAATACACAGGGTTGGGTCATCGCAGATTTTGAGACGGAGGCAGACGAGGTAGAGGAAAATTAAAGTAAACGTAGGAACTGGAAATATAATTGTTGCATGATCGATTGTGCGATGAACAGGGCTGTGTGGTGGATGAATGACGGGGTAGACAGACCAGACTTAGAAGATCAAAGTCTGTCTTATGAATTACTAATAAAACGCCAGAATCTACTCTAAAACTCCAGGTTCGCCAACCTTAGCTGAGGTGCTCCTCAAGTGTCTTCCATCAAATGAAAAGGTAGGCGTGGTTCCAGGTGATGCCTACGCAGTTCCTGACCATAGGAATCAATTCTGTACAGAAAAAAAGCAACTGTAGATCAGTAAAGTGACCAGCCGTAGAAATCCCCCCCCCTCTCTTCCAGCCATCAGAGCTGAGAGCCTGAAGTTAAAAAAACGCAACAAACACCATTTTATACAAAAATGTAAGAAAAAAAAATATCCATTTTTCTTCATATGACGTATGGCTATTGTGGTTGAAACATATTATTGTATCAATAGGTCATATGTCAGAAGGAGACAACACATGGTCTCCACTACATTAAGCAGTCAGCAAAGAATTTTAGCAATATCCCGCGCAAATGGCGTTAGAGCTACATAGGATGTCATGTTATATAAGAGGAAAAATAAAATGTTTCCTTTTTATCAGAGGTCATTTAAGTAGGGACATCAAAGAACTGTAGATTGGTGTTGTCAACTATAAACATGAAATACTTGTAAAATGAAAGTGCATAACTGTCATAAGATTGTCCGTAAATGGCAGGTGTACGCCATCGATTTCCTTGACGTTCAAAAGAACTACGCATTAGATATCGGTTAATGTTATCTAGTATGAAAATATGTAATTTATTTTTACTATTATTGCTTGCTACTTTAATTTAATGAAGGTGGCAGTAGTCTACCTGAATTTTTTTCAATTATTTGGCACTCTGCCGCGGGAAAAGGAAAGCGCCCCTTTCTCTCCACATATGATCTACTTTCTGCATATGTATGCATTATCCGTTTTCTCTTGTACGTTACTGTTATTTACAGTAAGATGTACATTGAAGGTGGCAGTTGAAGCAACACTATACAGTAATCGGCATTCTTCCGTAACATTAAATCATACAATGAAACCTCACACCTGTACAGCCATGCCGACTGAATTTCTACATTATCATCGTGTTACACCTACAAAATTGTGGTGAACAATTTTGTAAACTCTAATGAAATAAATTATTTCAATTTCAAGTTATTTTTAAACATTTGTGGAAGAGTTCAATAGAGTGGACTCTGTCATGTAGCACTTTGACAGCTGAGTTAGCTGTTGCTGCTTCTACTACTACGATAATGACGATGATGGAAATGAGGACGATGCTAATGACATCGCAACTTAGACTGAAACCACTGGACTTAGGTCTTCGGACTACCACAAAATGAAGCCATAACTCATTACTTATTAACAGGAAAAATTAAACTGTTATCACCTACTTTATTTTTTAAATTTACACTTGATTAAAAATACATACTAACCTCAGTAACTCACTTGGTAGCTCACACTTATTAACCTCAAAGAATACAGGTTCTGTTTTGGCCGACGGTTTTTCTCTCTGAGAAAGGAAAAATTGAATTGTTTCCTTCCGTCAACAGGATTAAAATGCAGTGGTCCCGTTTGTAGATTAAAATGCAGGATTAACCAGGATTAAAATGCAAGATTAAAAAGAACCAGGATTAAAATGCAGTGGTCCCGTTACCCAATCTGATCCCTAAATACTCAATCTAGTTATAATCAAACCCTGATTCTTCTTTTAGACTTTAGTGTTAACGTTGGTAGTGGATAAAGGACAGAGGAAGGAAAAGGAAGACCTGGACTTTAAAAACTCATGAATAAAAATTGGACACTGGTTTGCATGACTGACTGTAGACCTAATATAACTCATGAATTTCGTCTTACTGTGATACAATGGGTTTGGATATTCTTCCTCATAATACAAGCGAGAGGAAACGGGAACCTATCCATCATGAGTAAAAAATATCCAATTAGCCACGACAAAAAATCAAAGAAATAAAGTTGACTTTAGAGACTGACGATGTACTGAAGTGAAATTGTCGCTGTGTTCTTCCTGAGCCTATTTTTAACAAATCTGGTTATCCTGAATCACCGTCAAATCGAATGCCTTTGTGGTTCCCAGGGTAGAAGAGGTGTACACTATACACTTCATTTGTAATAGCTGTAAAGAGGATGTTTAGAACAAAGCATTAATTTACCTGCTAAAATTTCTATTTTGGTTTTATAATGCAGTGTTGGAACACGTGTAATAGGCCGGCATCCCCCCACAGACAACAAAGCCGATATTCCTGCGGGTTTCAGACGCCTAGCTGGGGTGCTCCTAGGCAGAGCATGTGGACCCGCAGACTCGACCCTGACACGGCTGGGATAAGGGTGTGATGATGATGATGATGATGATGTAAAGAGGATGGTTAGATCAGGGCGGCACATTTC
The DNA here is from genome assembly GCA_013389805.1 of Trigoniulus corallinus. Classification (NCBI taxonomy): domain Eukaryota; kingdom Metazoa; phylum Arthropoda; class Diplopoda; order Spirobolida; family Trigoniulidae; genus Trigoniulus; species Trigoniulus corallinus. Next base: position 28,170,748 of record JAAFCE010008833.1, on the reverse strand, counting down.
TAGCATCAGTAAAATGTATGAGCTCAAATACGCAGTTTCGCTCCTGACTCACGTCAGCAGTTTGCCTTCTGATAAAAGAGAGCTGTAAAGTCGTCTTGTCTTCCGTCATATAGAAAGCAAAAAGCCGTAATTTGGTGTGTGGTTGTGGGGGCAAATGATAAAATGGGACAGGGGTGTCGGAAATAAATGCAAGCTTAGCACTTTTATGTGGCTGGCTACTTAAAAACCAAAAGGGTGAACTTACAACAACCATATGTGGAATGGACATCACAAATGGATGCCTGCAAGACAACTGATCAAATTCAAAATAATTGAGGACCAAGGCCCTACAGCGGGTCCTAGAGCCAGTATCTTTATGGTGCCTCATTTCTTTCCGATAGGATATATCCATTTTTTTCTTAAGTAATTCTACGAATTTCGATCATAGTTATGGATACCCTAATCCCTCACCACCGAAAAATCAACAAGTTAGAATAAAACTAAGCCACTTTTAAAATACCATGTCCTAAGCTATAAAAGGTAAAAGCAATTCCTAACCCTTTTCCTGCCTATAGCAGGGTCGGGTGCCCATCTAGTCCCTCAGAATAGACACAAGGTGATATATTGGACAGTGTTTCTCCGAGCCTATCTTATTCTACCTTCGCGACGCCACGGGGGGGGGGGCGAGCTCTTACAGCTGGAAATTTTCCCTCATCGACCCGTTGCATAGTAGGCTTCGTTTACGTGCAAATGACATTGTACCCCACACGAGACCTCGGTTTTACTTGTCACCGGACAGAAAGCACACTTGGGGCCTCTCTCTCTCTCGTCCGAAAGAAGCCAACCCACCTCGGTCCAGTATCGAACCTAGAACCACTGACGCAGTTACCGAGCGTGCCACTTACTGCGCCACCGAGGTGGGATTAGTACATCAAGAAATATAACTTGAAATTTTTGGCACGCCAGCAGAAATAGGTTCGCTACCCCTGCCCTATAATGTGTATACATTTTAAAATCGAAATATGTTAGAAAATCGGTCCGACCCCCGGGCCACAGTTGAGAGCTCCCGTAATGAATTGCAAATGATCCTCGATTTTTTTGAATTTATATACTATATATAAATGCGATCCGAACTTATCGATGACATAGTCCTGGTAAACGAAATATTTGCACATAAAAATGTTAGGTTGTGTGAATAACTGTTTAGTTAACCCCCTACATCGCCCTTTCCAGTTTGTTTACACCTCTTGGGCCGTGACTTAAAATTAGATTTGGGAATTTTGATAACATTTAAGTGTTGCAAATATAAGGCAGAGAGGAAAAAGTCATTCATATTCATATAGAAAGAGCAGATTAAAAGAGTATCCAATGACATGAAACCAGGAGACAAGATGGCAGTGACTGTGCTTTCAAAATAAATTCCATTGAGACTTAATCATTGCTGATATAACGAAGTTTTAATGGTTCTCTTCTCAATAACCGCATCATCATCGTCATCATCATCATCTGTCACTGACTTACTGCATTTCATTTAATAAAAGATTTCTTATCCATATCTCAATGGTGTAATGGAAACGAAAGCTAACTCTGAATGTAATAACTATTTTCATTTTTTTGAGATCCTTGGTAATAAGGATGGCTTTTCTTCTACGCGCGCACAAATGTCTTTATTATCCATCTCACAACAATGACAAGTCTTGAAGGCCAACCAGATGCCAACAAGAAACAAAATTCAGACATTTCAAGAGACAGCTAAAGGTGAGCAAGGCAGTTGGGAATATCTGCCCATTAATACATTTTAATTTAGATAAGCTAACCTTGATAATATGTCAAAAGAAGGTCAAGAGAGAAGCGGGAAAGAGAAACTTAAACATCCTAAAATCTCACACAAGATGGAGGAAGTCGCTCAGATGAATGGTGGAGTAAAAGAGTTAAGGGTCACATCCATGTTTCTCACGTAGCTATGAAACCATGACCATTACAAAACGTACCTAGAAGAATAAATGAAACCACTAACAACCCATCATTGGGCGGTTTCAATCGCATGAAGGAAAATCATTTGTTTCGTCTTACTCCATTGTTGTGAGTTTCTCGGAGGAGTAACCACTTACGTCACCCTAACCATTCACTACATTTCTTCAAGTTCTTCATGGCTGCACATGTGGAGTTTCGAACTCTTGACTACCTATTAGTCACCGAAAAACAGCTTTTTTCGCCAATCTTTTGTGTCTCCATTGTTTAAGTATATTTCAATAAGCTAGATACTGCTTATGGGCGTTTTTTATTTGATGGGAAAAAAATTATATTTTTTTAGCTCAATCACAGAAGGCGTGTGTCGAGTTAGTTGCTGTATCTGATTTCTGTCGATGTTTATGACACATCCATATAAGCTTGATGATAAAGGTGGAGTTTTCATATATAGGCTATATTGGACTAGGAAGAAGAAGAGAGGGAAAAAGAAAAAAATCTTCAATGATCTCAGTAATTGTTTGTTTAACAATAAGTTCATATATGTGAAGGGAGGAGCATTAATCAAAATTTGGACGTAAAAGAATCCACTGAAAGGAGTGTCCTCAACGTTGTTTTCATATTGCATCCGTCAAAAAAATCTTGCGCTTACACAGTACATTTAACTCTCGAAACTCTAGTCTCATCCAATGGTTAAGCCTCATGATAAATATCTTGCAAAAGAGGGATTTTTTTTAATATACAATATTGGTTTATTTGAAGTAACAGCTATGATGGTGGGGTGAGCGACCTGATTAATGTTGCATACATCACATCTCACATGTATCATCTATTTTGGATCAGTAAACCAATGCTGAGGACACATCTCTCATTGAAACCTCTGAGCCTGTTTTCATAATAAAATGAAAGGCGAAAGAAAAGGTAGCGATTATATTACCGCATTTTTTTCAGATTTTCTTGTGATAATGTTCATAAAACAAATCTGTGAACCTCCTGCCAAAAAAATATAATATTCAAAGGGCAGTCAACTCTGACGAAGCAAAACTCTGAATGAATTATAGTGAACAGAAAGTACTTCAAAGAATCAGACGTGCACTCGTCCATTTAACCACTAATTCCAATTGTTTACACCTTCTTTTCACTTTAATCTATAAAAGTGTTACAAATGCATTTTAGCGTAACGCTTGGTCGCCTTCAACATGTAACATTGGAAGGTTTTTAAAATATAAATTAGTTATGTCAATGAAACAACCCACAATTTGGCACTCATTACTAACTTGCAATCGTATCATTATTTTTATTGATAACCCCGAACTAAAATTTTAGAGAGGACTAATTAAATGTGGAAATACATTTTAAGAAGTGTTTCCGCTTTTAAATCAGATTTTTTTATGCTAATTTAAAGACACAAAAATTTGAGTGAATCGCAGTTAAATTATTAGGCAAGGCGCAAAATGAGGCCGCAGGGTGACGCAGTGTGACGCAGCCCTGCGAAATTCTGCTAGCAGGCAATCACTGTTACGTTGAAAGCCATTTTAGTTGACGCAAATTGCAAACCAGTATGTTGAAAAACTGCGATTCAATGTGTGGTGATTGCCTGCTAGCAGAATTTCGCAGGGCTGCGTTACAGAATTTTGTGCCTTGCCTTATAGTTTGCTGTTAAAAATACACCGTACTGGGCAGAAAATTCTCCCATGTAGCAGAAAGTACATCACTTACCGACACAAGATGGGGCCTACTTCATGTTACATGGAAAAGCATCATTCAAGGCAGATTACCGGTACCTAGTTTTCAATTGGAGTGGCCAGGGTCAAGGGGGTGACATCCGTTGTGGGGTGAGGTGATACCAGTGGCGCATCCGTTTTCCAGAGCAATGGGGAGATAGAATCCGACGTGACCCATAGGATTAATGCGGGATGACTTCAGTGGAGTTCTGTGCGACCGCCGGGTACCACTAAAGTTGAAAGGCTAAGTTTACAGAACGGTCGTTAGATTCGCTATGCTGTATGGCTCAAGAGTGTTGGCAGCTAGGGAGAACGATGAAAGGGAGCGGCGAATTGCGTTGGACACACCAGTTCCCGTCTGATCACTGAAGTTAAGCTACGCAACCCCAGCTAGTACTGACGTGTGTGGCTGCTTGGGAAAACTGGGTACTGCTAATAGCCAAAAATCATCGCATTAATGTAGTGTCTGTGCAGTCTCTGCACTAGAACTGTGCAGTGGACGGGACTCTAATAACCTTGTAGTTGAAGGGCCTTAAAACACCAACAAACAAGAACCATGAAAGGAAAATGCAAGTGGCTGAGACGCGAATGCTGCGCTACATGAGTGAGATGTCACGAGCCGACAGAATCCGAAACGATTACAGTAGAGGTAGCTTGGGGGTGGGCAACATCACAGAAAAGATGAGAGAAAATCGGCTGAGGTGGTATGGGCATGTGATGAGGAGGAACTAATTAGGTCCATTATTGGACTAGAGGTGATTGGGCGTACCAGGAGTAGAGGAAGACCAAAGCGGACGTGGGAGCAGGTGGTGCAACGGGACATGGAGGCATGCGAGGTGGATGGGGACTTGGGGGATAGGTGGGAGTGGAGGATAAGAACCCGCAGTCCCGACCTCGCCACAGGCGGAATAAGGGCGTGATGATGATGATAAGACAGAAAATACGTCATATGACGTTGGATACACACTTGCAGGGCAACGTTATGACGCAACTCTGAGGCACACTTCGAAATAGTCTTAGGTACAGTGTTTTGAAACAGTTCTGTATATAAGAGCGTCAATACTGTATAACACCCGTATGCAACATGTTCGCAACATGTTTCAAATTCGAAATGCACCACCCAGAGTCGGTATGTTGTCAGTGCATCAAAGTGTTCATGCGCATAATGCAACCATATGTCGCATTGCAATGCTGTACCCGGCTTTAGGCAGAAAACACGTTACACTTGACAGAATACACGTCAAAAAATGTCATACTCTGCAGTAAAATTAATTCAAAATGTGATGTAGTTTCAGTACCAATGTTATATATCCCTTTCTGAGTCATATTCAGTAGATTAAACACCATAGTTTCATGAATATAAAAACTCTTTAAATATATACAATTGTCGTAGTAGTAGTGGTCTTGAGCATATAAAAGTCTGTTTTACATTCTCCATCTTGGGTGTCATTCAGCAGTTATCATTCGTTTCCAACTACTCTGCCTTAATAGGTTCTCATGACTGACAATAGAGCCAAGATAGTAGCAAATACAAGCTTCTCATTGTGCAACTAACCGCATACTGCAGAGTGATGCTTCACATCGTTTCAATGTAAAGAAAAGAAAACCTTCATTATACGAAGTCATTTGGCACCATAAAACATAGCATCATTTGGGAATTTGCTCAAAGAGTTGTCCAGAGACACAGTAAAATCGCTACGTGAAATCCATTTAAATTGCTAGGCGATATGTTGTATTCCGACTTAATAAACATGAGATGCTTACTTGTTACAAACTCTGCAGACAAACAGTTCCCTAAAGACTAAAGTTTCTTTTGTCATAATCACTGTCGTTATAGTTTCAATGCAAAAGACATTATTGAGTGAATTTTTACAATTCAATCTTCTATTTTTTTATGATACAGGTAACTTATTGACTTTTAACCACCTAACTAGTCTAGACAAAGTATGAATCCATCATAAATTTTCAGTAATCATTGGATGAGAGTTATCATTATCTGTAATTCAAACAAAGAACATTCATTGCATGCTACAATTTTAACTTAATAAGAATTAATTTCGCGAGTCTGTCAAATTCTTTAGTAGATAGTTAGTCGGTGGCGTATATATAGATATATGGAAGAATCTAAAAAATAAAATTATGCATCTCTCTCTTTTCTCCTCGTTTTTCAGCGAAAACGAAAATCTGAGAAAATGAAAGTATGCATCTAAGTTGAAACTCCATTCGCAAAACAAATTTATGTCCCAAACATTTCTTTTAAAAGAGCTGTTCGCATTCTGCAAAACGAAATTCATAGCTATCAAAACTTATAGAGCAGATTAAATATGAAAATTTTGTAAATGGATAGCTTCTGAATGACGAATGCAAAGATTTTTAACCGCCCCTTTTCCATTACATTTTTTCTCCATATAATGATAGTACTATAGGATAATTCATAGTGTAACCGCACTTTGTATAGCCTCCTACTGATGTTTCTACAGTCAAATAAGATGAAAAGAAGAGAGAGGGAAGAGCAACGAGGTAGAGGGGGGAAGATCAATGAAACTAAAAGATCTTAACATTTTACTATACATATCCTTTCATATAACGGATAAAAACCATTAAGAGACACATGATTGCAGTTTACTCTTTTTTTTCATACCGTTTTATTCGCCATCTTCTCCAATGTTTTCATCATAAAAAAAGGTTACGGAATATAGCTGATTAACCTGTCTCTCTAAATAATTCACAGGATCTTCCCTATAACAATATCGTTATACTATCTTATATACCGTATATTTGAAAGAAACGGGAGGAGGCAATTTAGGCTGTAATCTCGCGTCATATATTTCGACAGTGGATCAAACTCGTTAGATAAAACACTATTTCTTGTAACAGCTAGTATGGTCAAAGGGGTTTAGCCACAAATTTATTTTTGTAGACATAAGGATAATGGAAGTCTATATGTAAGCATTTTATAGACTCGCAAGAGGTCTTTCAATCTACTTGACACGTTATTATCCTGATTAAGAAAATTTGAGGAAAAGAGAGCTGTGATAAAAGTATAAATGAACCACGGATACAATACTGTAAAATAATTTATAAACTAGCTTTAGAACAGTGGTTTTATTTCCTGTTTTGTTTTTGCAGTATTGAAATTTAAACATGTAGTGTGATCTGCGAGGTACAGATCCAGCATATAAAATTATTGTTCCGCAAGAATGTTTGTTTGATTGCTGGTGTTTTAGGGCCCTTCAACTACAAAGGTCATTAGAGCCCCGTCCACAGCATAGTTCTTATGCAGTTTTCCCAAGCGGCCACCCATGTCAGTACTACTGGGATTGCGCTGCTTCAGACGAGAACTGGTGTGTCCAACGCAATTCGTACTGCGCAATATTCGCATCCTTTTAAAATGGTGGCACTCGAGTTGAATCTTTAAAGTGCATGCTGATGGTGCTGATTTTAGTGTGGAACATTTCTTGATAAAGAAGATAAAGTTTTTTTCATAAGATGATAAAAATTCTGGACAAGTATTTATAAAATATTACTTCATGGTCTAGGTATATTATATTCCACATACGGTACAATGAAATTGAACTTTAAATTATAGTGACCAACAGAATATTTTAGGTCTCTTATTTGCTAGTTGGTTGTCTCGGCGACAAGACATTGAAATGTGTCCACCATATCTATGACCTTAGAAAATTGAGCAAAATTATAAGTTGGACCTAATTGCCATGGAGGGAAAGACATTAGCTTGCTACCATGGTGAGCAATATGATGTGAATAATAAGCTAAAATTCTCTGTATTCACAATGAAAAGATGCTTTACCAACAAAAGGAGTCCATCATCCTTTTGGGTGTTGGCTTTTTCTTTAGTCTTTTAACTTTGATGATACCATCACAACCATATACAGTACATATACTGGAGTTGATATTTGTCTAGGGTCTTGATAACATGCTGTATACCACCAACGCATCCACCCCATTCTCAACTTCATCAGCCATGCTATGATAGTACTGTATAGTCTGTTATCGTCCATTAGCGGCTAAATACAAAGTCGTCTAACATGAAATTTTGAAAAAGGAATCTGTGGTCCCTAGCGGATAAACTTAGCATTAGCTCATTATATTTGGTCTAGTGGACAATCCATTATTCAACAATTGCTCCGCCAAAATGTGCTTATTTTTGGTTAATCGACCTATTTCCTTTAGTCGTTTTAAGCGGTGTGATTGTGGCTTTTGAGTACCTTGCATACTTTATATATATATATCACTAGGATTTTTTTTCCTTCACCCCATAAATCAATTTGAGTGTGTAAAATGTTAAACCATATTTCACACTACATTTGAGACAAAATATGACTTTTTATGTCGTCTTCAACTATGTACACACACACAAAACTTGCAAACATAAAATGCATCGCTGCTTTTCTTAAATGATTCGGAAATAAAAAAAAACAATAGCAATATTACTTTTACAACTCTCCTGAAAAGGTAGGGGGTATGCTTGGCTATCATTATTTAGAAATAAGAAATAGGAAGGATGAGGACATCTCAAGAATTTTCCCATGTAATACTTAATGATTGATCTCTATTACTGGGTCATTGTAAATATATTGTGAAAATCAGAATGGAATTAGGGAATTGCGTTGAAAACGCTTTTTTTATTATTAATCGTTGCTTCTCAGCTAAGCCATTCAACAATGCATAATTTTAAGCGTTAATTGTGTAGAAACTACATTAATGTAGACTTGTATTCCCATGCCATTCAACCTATCACGCTTATTAGATAAAATCTATTAAATTACATATTTAAAACGGGTCTACTGTGAATATGCAAAGCACTCAAATGACCAGAGCATAGTTATAATTATAGACCTAATCAAATTCCCTATTTCACTGCATCTTTTTTGATTTCGGCACTAGACACCTCTTCACTCTGGTACAGTTAACTACCTATATACTATATGCATATACAGTACAGTAAAGGTCTCTTAAATTGCATTTCAAAGACTGCATTGGGATTTTTATACATCAGCAGATAAAATACGATTTTACTTATTGCGTTGCATTGTTGACCATAAGAAGTTAGTACTACTGCAAAAGCAAACTGCCATCAGCACAACGTTACATAATTTTATGAAAATTTTTATGGCATTTTACTACTATTATTTTATGAAACTGAGTTCAAAATAGCAACTAATACTGTCTATTCCCATTGTCGAAAAATGCAATTTCAAAATCTTACTAAAATCGATCTCGAAGAAACCGTTGTGGAGAATGTGTAGGTTCTGTCAGGCGGTCGTTTATTGTTAATATAACAATAATATACAAAATCTTACATTGTCGAAAATTGTGTCTAAACAGTAAAGGGGGAAATGGCTGAAAGACAGAAAGTTCTTTGAGAATGCAGTGCCTTTCATTGTAAATTTCACACGTCGATCTTAACAATGTGTGACAGATCACAGGAAAGACAAGAAATGCTGCGTAGAAAAATTATCAACGCCTGCACCACACATGTACAAGTAGTCAAATTATTTCTTTGTTATTTACAGAGAGTAATTAAAACGGCATGAAAGGACCATTAGCACTACAAAAACAATCAAACTCTAGTGCTGTAAATCAAATACATGTAGAAAGGCTCTAGGGATGCTCAGGGTCTAGTCATCATGCTCCTTTTTTAAACAATGAAGTCTTCTTCATACAGCCAATTTTGGAAACTAACCTTCACAATGTTACAAGCCGAGATTAAAATTCGTTGATAACAAGTGCAGTAGACGTTAAGAAAAATGTGATCGATAAGGTGAGGAAAGACATGCCGGTTTGCAAAAGCAAAGGATTTGAATGTCAGCTCTAGAGAATAATGTGAAAGGGAGTTAAAACGCCAAAACAGAGTGTCCAAATAGAAGAAACAGAAGTCTTGGAATGTTAATAGAGCATATGGGAAAAAGGAGAGGGTCAGACGACATTAACTAGACCAGAAAATTTGTGGTTATAACTCCCTTGTTTCCATTCTCAGTATCCCAAGTGTCTTAAAAAGCCATATGTACACACATGCTGCTGAAACCTTTGCCCTTTCATGTATATCACCACTATTGGTTGGGCTTCAAGTAAGCAATGGACGTCATTGCCCAATATACAGTATATACAACTATGCACTTCCTCTGGAAAAATTTAGTAAAAAAATATCTTAAGAGTCCAGTTTTGACCTTGCCCCGATTGCCATCAGAGGTTAAAATACAGGCACTTCACATTTGAATTTAAACAACAACGTAATGTGGGTGGATAGTGAGCGATGGATTGCAAAGAGTCGATGAAAACATTTCAAATCACAGCAATTTGAAGTTTGGCATTTTGAAAATAAACTTTGACACAGTTCAGGCAGTTATCAAACATTATTGAAAAAAAAGGTAATTATATATAACAAAAAAACTTTGTTAATTTTAAATTTTTAAAACGTGAGAAAAGGAGCCCCAATAGGAGACAGAAGGGTTATTGACCTAATACATAAGAAACCGTCTCACTGAACTCTCAAATTCTGCAAATGGACTGTAAGTAAATGGTTGTATAACAGTTGAATGTATTTCTTCTGATAATGAAAGAGAATGAGGTTTCCAGACATATGTTTAAATGGGGTTTCTCTGAGATGCTACTACATTTATATAATCATTTTGGTTATGTGTGAAAAAATATCAAGACGATATTATATGGTATAAATAACTTTTCTGGCTGAGGTAAAATAGATACCCACAGTACATGTGGGGTTAATAATAGAGGATGAACAGTAATACAGATACACTCTACATCTGTAGATGATAGTTTGTAGAAGTGCTATAATTCAAATTACCACTTAGAACAGTAGTCGATATCAACTGTCACGATTTTAAAACAAACACATACATTAAATTATATCTGGAGAGTCTAAATATGTATTCTATAGATAGTTAAATAAATATCTAGGGATCCATGAGCCAGAAATTAGCTCCTGGCTGCCGAGTTGTACCCTTCACCAATGAATTACACCAATTGGGTGATGGTAGCATGGAGAGGAAATGAAGGATCGCCACATCTTTAACGTTTTTAAACATTTAATAATAATTTTATTGACAGTTTCTTTGATTCCGTAATGAAGCACTTGAAGCAAGTACTTCTGTCCCAATATATGAGAAATAATTCTTAAAATTCCCATTGATTTCCTTTCAATTGATTTTCTCTTTTTTTCTAGAGGGCATGTTGAAATAAAACTGAATTTCATAACGACTTTTCCCCTTTGAATATATTTCAATGGTTTTTGACACGTCGTCTTCATCTTAGTTAAAGTCAAGTTGGCATACCCCCTCTTCTTGTTGCTTGACTGAAATAATATACTGCATAACCCCTTCAACTCATCTTTTTATATCACTCTTTAATACTACTTTTGATCGACAATTGTAATGGATTTTTAGATTAAATGCAGACAATCCTCAAGCTCGGCGTCTTCCACTAACGACATTCTTTTTCTTCTGGCTATAAGATGCCATTCTACATTTAGGACGATTGATCTTACAAAAATTTTATTCAAATAACTTTAGTATTTATCAGTAATACATTATGCTTTACTGCTATCTGAAGAACAATAGGGCGCCCCAGAGAAAAGACACTTGTGATGTCCAGATGGCGATGAAGCCGAAGATTTACTGCATTACATTCGTAAGCCCGCTTGGGATTTAATTCCCTTTTAAATCAAACGGGCATACGTTCAACCATTTATGGTGACTGAACTGGGTGTTTGTTTCATTTCTACTCTGTCCTGAATGAACCGACCTCCAAAAAATTACAAGACTAGACCCGAGGATAGCATTATCTTCCATATCAAGCTATTTAGATTTTATAATTTGGAAGGATCACAGGTCTGTAAGGGAAGAGCAAGAAGGTCTTTCTGTCTTTGAGAGGACTCTTGCGAAGCCCTGCGGCCTTCAGAAGTGATATGACAATGTGGATGCTGGATAGGAAGACTTGGTTGAGAACAGACTCGACCCTGTCACATAGGCATAGGAAAGATATCACAATGACATGCTACAGTAGGGGCCTACTGCTATGGGCTAAGTATGGTAGGCAGTGATATGAGAAAACTTGGAAACTCTGGTCTTATAACGGGAACATGATGGTTACTGCTAAAATGACAAATGTTTAAGTCAGTCCATTCTGCACTTGAACACTAAGGTCAAGTAAACATTGGATAAATAAAGTCAGAGGTGGTTTTTTTTTGGAAATCTCCGAGCAGTAATGAAACTGAAAGTGAAAAAATCATCGTAACAAGATCGTTGGTCACAATCTTAATGTGCGGTATTATTATTTCTTCGCCGTATTATTGTATTCCATAAGGACACCTCGTTACAACCTATATGCTTTATCTATTGTGCATGGAATTCAATATAATTATTTTACTGACATGTTATATCTTCAATCAGTTTGCCCTAAGATATAATATTTTGCACTCTTCTTTTTAAAATATCATCGTGTCTCCTCATCATCATCTCTTCCCTCCATTGTTATTACCTTACCACTCACTACTGTCCAGATTATATCTCTTTGAAACCATGTCATCTAATGTTTTTAGCCGGTATTTATCGAGTTGATCATAAAACCTTTACGATAAATTCAATTGAAATTATTTCAACGTCTAATGAAATGGTTCAAATCTAAGTTATAGGATGCTCCCTACATTAATGTTTAACGCTCGTTTGAGATCATGGCAGCTTAGGAGATGTTTATTTATGGCTTAACACGTAGCTACTAATAAATTCTTGACTCACATTAGTCACCAACATCTTGGTTTATCAGAGAGGCGGTTGAGGGCAAGGAACAAAAGGGTATATGAACACCATCTCGAACACATGTACTGAATCATTTGTAGCTTTTTAGAAATCAACATTGTTTACTGACCAAAGACTAAGTATGAGATCAAGATAATTTAGGTTCATTTCCTGCCAGAAATCTTTTGACATATAAATAATATATTTTCTGAAATTTAGTTGCGCCGTACCATAGTATTCACGTGTTCCAGACGTCTGGGAGAATAAAAACACAATCACTAGCAATAGATAGACAGAAGGGTGAACGTAGGTAGAAGAGAAAAACAGAGATAAGAAAACAGACGGAGAAAGAAAGCTAAGAGTGGGGCCCAACAATTCTAAGACAGTGGGTTTTTACATCACTATTTTTACTGTCGACCTAAAGTCGAAAGGATTTTAGTCTCCTCTTATCAATGTTCCGTCGTGGAACTTGTACAGCGCAGAGTATAAGAGGTTATTTTTCAGAAAATCAGTTATTTACTAATGATCCAGGAGAAGAATTGTCGACTTAGAGGACTCAGAAACCGATTGAGTCTTAAATGCTTACAGTGCCTATACAATACAGATTTTTTCAGTGCCCTCATTTCCCAATTTGCGACTCGCCTTAAGCCCATCAGCATGACAAACACTGATATGTTTAATACCTTATCAAGTCTCTATAGTAGGGAGACTGAGCATCGTAATAATTCCATTGGTTTCCCTTAAAAGACCATGAAACCATGCATCTCAGTGTTTTTTTCTATTTATTTATTATTCGGACATTATTTGAGGGAAAAAAATGCCAATTCTCCTAGAAGCCTGTAATGCCCTAAATTCATCATTAATTAATATCCTAATGCCTAATTGCTGAAACTGAACTTAAGTGCGTTATATTGATTATTAGGCATTAGACCCCAATGGAAAATGAAGTACTTTAAAGATAAGCAGCAGCAGTCTGAAGAAAGCAATTTTTATATGATAACAATAGATTCAAAATTCATGCTTTTTATGCAGATATTAAAATTAAGTACTTCACTCATTTTCAGTCTCTTTCAACTAAGAATTTAATTTTAAGTTCGTTTATCCCATTTCAAAGCTTTGAAAATAAATAACATACTGTAGGAGTAAAATAGACGAGGAAAAAATACATTTGAAAATTTTGATTATTCAAGGATTTTGTAGATTAAAATTACACATGAAGGTGAATTAAAGCTGATAAACGCGTTGAAACGTTTCTATATTCAGAATTGGCGATTTAAGCTTTGTCAAACTTTTGTGAATAACAAAGTCTTTTATTTTAATCGTTAAAAAATAATTTGTAGTACTATTTTATTAAATGCAAAAGATTATTCTTTAGTCAACATGTAAGTGTTATGCATATTCTCAGTGATGTCAAAGATAGGATTTCAGAAATTTATATTGATTTTACAAACGACTTTTCTTAATCTCATAGTTCAAATCCTTTTATATGGTGCATTTCGATTATTTCAAAAGTAATTTTCTTATATGTATAAATTCTACGCACACCTAATTAAGATTAAAATTTATGTGACAAATGTATGCACACAATGCTTATAAGGGAGCAGATTATGTTACACTAATTCCTCTTAAAAGATTCATTTGCAGATCTATTCTGTGAGAATATCCTTTCCATAATATGAGAAACACATTCATTAATATTTCAACAGCTTTATTTTTTGTTTAAAACCTCGCTTAGTTCAAATTTTATAAACACAAACTGTAACTTTGAAGTAACCAACATTTAGCAGTCGTGGGAAACCAATATTTCCTACTCGTTAGTAGGGTTAACTTAGTTTCTCAACTTCACTTAACTGGTCTTAGGCTGAAGGCTAGAAAAGATGAAAAGTTTATGTTTATTTAATAATAACTTTCAAGAGGAGAAGACGAGAAAGAAAGAAATAACATTTACTCATAATCAGCACTATAAAAAAGTATTGGGGTGGGTTTTTTCATCTTGCCTTCACTGCCTGATATGCACTCTCAAATTTATAAACTCGTTCTGTAAACATTTGCAATTTATCATCAGCAAATGTCGAGATCATTTTATTGGTCCCATCAATTTTTATACGGCGATGATGACTAGAAGAAGACAACGATTATGATGACCATCATCAAAATCATGATTATCATTATTATGATCATCATGTCTTTTTTTCGAGAGGGGGAGAGAGAAAGAGAGAAAATATCAGGATTTGTTTATGTCCAAAGGGAAAAGAAAGAGCAAATGAAACTAAAAGACCTAAACTGTGGAAAAAACCAATGAATGGAGAGAAGATGATCGAGACAGTTACGTGGGACAGTACACGTGTAAATACATATTGATTGTAATCCCAGGTGAATGTCTTCATTTCCCCTGAAGCCATCATAATTGGCTTTCATACCTGTATGAGCTTAGACTTTGTTCTCATCACGTGGATTCACTGGCCTCACTTCTTCATATTATAGACCACAGATATGTTTATAGTAAGGTGGCCTGTTCCTTCAGCCCATTCGCAACCTGTTCCTAGATCGTCAATGAGTGAGAGCAGTTGAGCGCAGGTAATTAGTGGCAACTTTTCTTCCCCCTTAAGACGAGTCAAAACATTGCCTGCCATGAAACAACAGCGTGGGAATTTAGGTGAATTTTGACGAGGGAGGGATGAACTCCAACAGACAATTATACCTTTAAAGTAACTGGTGAAAAAAAAAACGCGTATTAAGATGACCTAAACTGCCCACCTCTCATTAAATAAATTACGGCTACTGTGCGCGTAGTCACACTCAAAACAACATGAAAATTGAGACGATGAGTCAAGAAAATTCGAACTCATGTCTACTTACTCGATTACAGACAACCTTCACAAGATTTTGCATGGTTTTGATCATGATTTGCATTTCATTGTCTTTTCCTTTACTAAATGCATTTTTTTTTCTCACGAATAGGTCTTTGTCAACAACAGTCCTTCAGAGAAACACCAAAAAATACGACAGTCGCCAGAAATGAAACAGCACTATTAAAATGTGCAGTTAATAACAGGGTTGGAGCTGTTCAATGGACTAAAGATAGCGTCCCGTTAGGTAATGTACCTATCATAATATAATCATGGTTTATTAAACATAAATTTGAAAGTATGAAGTTCTTTCGACTTTGCAAATGATGACTTCTTTAGTGTTTATAGGTATATATTGGGCCTAAGTTTGAATCCCGAATGAAATTAACTGAATATCCAGAGGGGGGAAAAGAGATTGCTTGCATCCAATCAAACAGGAAGAAAGAAGGATCCCAGTACCTATGATGGATAAATATATTTTTATGTATACAAAAGTATTTACGAATTACATAAAGATGTGCGTACTAGTCGCATCACATCGAGAGCAGTACACCTTGCAGTCACTGTCAACTCTTGGTACATACATTATTAACTAGTAGCTTCCTAGGTTTTAATTTCATGACCTCGATATGTATCCTAAATCCACACTATGTTATTCGCTAGGCAATATTTTTGATTACATAGACGACATTATTTGATCAACAATGACAAAAAAGGTAATCATATAATATTAGGAACACATGTGGACATTTTAAAACAGTGTCCCGTTTTCTACAGTTGACATCTGACATTATAATAGCTGTATGCCAATAGTGTCCATGAGTCTTTGAAGTTTACTGTCATCCTTTCTGTATTAACAATCCACAATGACGAGAAATAACCCTTATGAAACAAGAAAGTGTTGGCGACAGCTGTTTGCAGTTTAATTACAATATCTGTATAGAAGTTGAATTTCGCTTTGTTGTCCACATCAGACCAAACATTTTTAATAAACAGAAGAGCAATTTAAAATTTTCAAAATGTTTACATTTTACTATTGTGCTTATGACTATTTTGAATAGTAGTCTCTCGTTAGTCGTTAAACACCAACTGGTTTACAGAATAATTAAGATACCGAATTTTCATTTTATACAATAATACAGAATCTACAATTCTCTTAATGCCCGAATTTTGGTTCGCAACTAGGCTTAATCTCAATATTTCAAGTAAACAATATACGCATTATAATTTATACAGACGTAGGAAACCGAAAATGGATGAAGGGTAACAAAAGATCCGATAACTATAAATATAACCATCTGATTTAGTTGGTACTTTGGTTAAAAGTCATAAAGGTGACCTCATATAGATGGAAAAAATGTGGATCCATAGACTCACTTTCCACGTAGAACAGTGACCACGGCTTTACTCCCAATCCGACAGAAAGAGCATCAATTTCAGCCCACATTAAACCTGCGCACCTTGGTTATCCGAATCTATTAGATATATTAGGCCATTAACATGGAGTATCTTCCACATTGCTATCATCACACTCTTATCCCGCCTGTGGCAGGGTCGGGTTTGTGGGTTCTGACCCTCTCTTCCCCACCATGTCCCCAACCACCCCACACACTAACATGTCGTATCTCTTCGTACAACCTGTTCTCGCGTCTGCTTTGATCTTCCCCCTCCCAGTAACCTGCATCCCTGTAATAGACCTAACCACCACCTCTACCTCTTCCGCGATGCCCCCCCCCCCAAGTTACCATTAGTATACCGGTATGAGGAATATTTTGAGGTGTATAAGGATAACTTCCGCCATTAACAGTATTGAATAATTCTAATTCTAATTGGATACACTGCAAGCAGCCCTGATAGGCCAAATTGGCAGTGAAGAGAATGACTCTCATTCCTAATTTCTAACCCATTGAACCCCCAAGGTACCTGAGGCATAGCATCTATTCTGCCATATATTACATGCCTTCTATAATGGCACCTTCTTGCAGAAACATCCTCACATCACATCACAGTTATATTCATTGTGATCATGTTAACCAATGTAATAATTTATAGTTATTATAAAACGAAATGTCTATTTTTGGGCTTTTACAATCGCATTTACCATTCACAGCCTTCTTGCAATTACATTAACAGACCCTAAAAAAAGTAGCTGTAGAAATACAGTATGAGTTTTGTTTTTGGAAAACGCACCAGTAGGTATTGCAATAGTAACGCGGAGCAGACGGGAGAAATTGAGGACTTCAGTTCTGTAATCATTAACTATTTGAATAAATTTTGATGTGAATATTGGTAGGAAATACAAAGGACTAGTCTGAATGATAAGTAAAACAGTTAAAGTAAAAGCCTTACAGCAATAACCAATTGCTGTTTGTTCCTCTTTTTAATATTCCTACAAATAATCACTATTTACTTCCAAATTCTAACATTTGCTAGTCAATCAAATCTCATAGATTTTGTCCGAATTTATCACTTCTATTCTTCCAGCTGTAGTAATCAAGCAAGAAGATATTGATTTTTCACAATTTATATTAGATTTTCTCATTATATTCTGTTATTTACTTCATTCTCAGTCTACTGTACACTCAACAGTGCAAAAGTGCGAGACATAAGGTTGTTCCTATAATAGAAATGCAAAGAATTTCAAACACATCTGCATATATTTAGTGAAACGTAAAATAGGGGATAACTGTGTCGGCAAATCAAGAGACTGCAAATAAATGATTCCTAAAAGACAGCCGTTGTAAAACCGGAGTTATCAAAACGGTTGAGGTTTTCAGCTATTTTTTTTACATCGTCTTGCCTTTGATGACATTGGTGTTATGTAAATTTTTCTCCTTATTTTTTTTAAAAGAAAAAAACTATACTGACAAAGTAACAGCAACCCACAACACAAACCGGAGCAACAAGCATGTTGCTCTTCTGTTATTGGTTCCAACATTGTCGTCTCGTAGAGACTACTTCAGTGAACTCTCAGATAAAGCAGTCTTATTTAAATATTGAATCTGATAATCGTGTTTATCCATCAAACGAGGTATATGCTATAAAGTCTGACAGTGGTGCGTAATGCAAATTCTATGTCAACTCAATCATTAGCTCACATGGCACCTGAACCCCATTTTCATAACCTTCACTCAGTAGACTACTTGACTGTAGACCCATTTTCAACTCATGTACAACTCAATAACTTCAATGTACGAGTTTACATTTAATATGAAAATAGTGATTGAATTTTAATTTCGTTACTTACTTGAGAAAAATTAAATATGGTGATATACTAGAAAATGACATTAACGCTTAAAATTTGATCTACACCCTAGTGTGTGTGTTGTATGAGAGTACGTGTGTGTGTCAATATTCCACATAGAGTTGAACTTGTGACACCAATTACTGCGCATGTCTATATAATTAATTCAATTTACGTAACGTGATGATTATCTTAGTTGGTACAACAGTCCACATACAATATATGTAAAGTAAATATGCTCATGTCCTCTTTCCAGTCCAAGCCACGAAACCATTAAAACGACAGTAAGTTTAGACCCAGTGATTAATTGCATACGTTAAGCCCTACCATCGACTATAAAATTTGTACTATGTCGCGCGTGTTACAAGATTAATGTCCTTCTCAAAAGCTGCGTTATTTAGTGTGGCCTGACCAGTGTAACTTAAAATTTCTTATGGCATGACCCTCGAGCGAGTAAGAGAGAGTTGATATCTTTTCATTGCTTTCAGCTACAACCATGTCAATTGTAAAGAAAAAATACAACAGTTAATGACAGGATTTAAACCAAGAGAGTGGTCAAATCCTATAACTCTTCTTTTCAATATTTGGTGAGAATTAAAACACTGGCACATTTTTTTACGACACCATCAAATAATTTCCTTCTAAGACATCACAACTTTGGTTAGGAGATATTCATCGCAACATAAACTTGTTTTGAGTGTCGCAATTGACAGCTTAAACTTGGTTTCAATGTAATTGTAATCTTCTTAAAATAAGTATGGTTTAAAAGTTCAATAATTCTCAAAAAAAAAATATCTAACTACATAGCTAAAGATATTAAAAGAGAAAATACAGTTTTAAAAATAGGTTTTAAGAAAAACCTAGAAAAGGGTAGTAAAAAAGTACGTGCCATGTGTTTTTCTACTTCTAAAATAAACTTCGTGTGGTATTAGTGTTGTCACCACACTTAAAAGAAAAAATTATATAATTTTACGAACAGTGCGGTCAAAGGGCATCTCAATAAATATTATCAGCTAACATTTATCACTTTGGTTATTACTTTATATTTACTGAAGCCCTGCAAAGGTCTTTATTTCTTGATTTAGGAGTAATGCTTGTCAATTCTGACACTAAGACGTGGGCCTGCGAATAAGACAACTATTATTAAGAGAAGAGAGAAAGAGTTAGCAACCCCAATGTGGTTCAGTTAACGTCATTATAGGTATTGTACTTGAAAATTGCTAAAATACAGTAGAGTACATGATAATGCCAAGTAGTACGTACTACAGTATTTTAATCCTGACGAAGTATTTTAAATGACTTCCCCAACTATTGGAACTTACATGTGTATGTATGTGATAAATAAAAATCGGATTTATCCAGGATATCCTCTTATATACTAAATAAGTCCACCTTTACAACTGTGTGAAACCTTTTAAGAGTCCACTAAATGTTCTAACAAATCTAGCGCTCTTGACGTAAGCTTAATTATGTTGATGAGACTTTTGTAAAACTGATAATCATGGTTGTACCCTCTTGGATTCATGGTAATTTAAATCAAACTACAAAGCTGAAGTAAGGGAGTTGAGGTTAAGAGAGCACAAGCATTCAAAATATCCTAAAAAATAGCAAGAGTACTTTGTACGAATCTTTTCTGCGTCCTGACTTTCAATCGTGGTCTCTATTAACCTTCCGTCCACAAGGTGAAGATTTGGGACACACATTGCAAGGTGGAGTTTATTATGACCCCCAAAAGACTTTTTGATTTTCAAGCCTGAAATATTCAGAATAAGGGCATTATTATGGATATTGAATTAAACACCATTCATATAAATGTTAAACAATGAAAATAATTTTGAAACATGCTAAAAAAAATTCTATAAAACCCAAGAATCCCGAGACATCATCACCACCATACCCTTATCCCGCCTATGACAGGGTCGGGTCTGCGGGTTCTAGTCCTCCACTCCTGCCTATCTCCCACCAGGTCCCCGTCCACCCCAGACACTACCATATCCTTATGGACATCCTGCTCCCACGTCTGCTTCGGTACCCAGTGTTTCCGACCGGCCACCCATGTCGATACTAACTTGGGTTGCGTCGCTTAACCGGAAATAAAATATGCTAATTACTTAGGAGACCTGCCAACTCTCCTAGATAGGTAAAGAAAACATGGGAGAACAGGTACTCAAAGATTGGTTAAGATTGGAGAAAGTTGTAGGTTTGGGGTCTGCCAAGATGCTACCTTCCTGCCTTCGATAGGGCTGGACACAATTTTTAGACATCCAGGAAACTAAAGACAGAATCAGCAGAGTAGAGAGGCGGAATGGTAGTAAAGAGCAGAGCAAAAAGGCAGAACTAGTGAGTAACTGCAAGAAATAACTAGGCATAGAAAGTAAGGAGGGAGGACTGGGATATTTATGACTAGTTGTAGTAGCTCAGGATCATGCAGGGATCTGAATGAATGTTGAACATTGAAACTCACACGGGGAATCGTGGAATGTGCATTTAACAACTGTATTAATCTTAATCACATGCCAAATTTATATTTATGTACAAAAGTGATCAATATGTCTCATTTTTAACGAAGTGGAATTAATCCGCCCTTCGACCTGACAATATTTCACTGCAGCAGACATATATCTAATACGACATAAGTAGAGAGACTGATTTGGGTTTCTTTTTTATGTTTGAATTTTTTATGGGATGAAAATGATTTGAGAGTGGAAAAGTGATTTGAAAAGAAAAATGACAAACAGGCGTTGGCAAATTTCTACTTAAAAACCGCACAGTTTTATATAAAAGGGAGGGGAATATTTCAACATATTAGAAGTGACTTACTATGGTTTGGGCTTAAGCAATCTGTGTCACAATTTATTTTTTTGTGGCTATGCTGAAACCCGAAAAAAAAGATTTACGATGAATTTTTTTAATGTAAAACGTGTCTCTCTCTCTTTCTTCATATCATTCTTTCGCTTTCTTTTGACTATAGATCCTCAGGAAAAAAATTATAAGGCCTATTGTATTTCACCTCAGAAGATCGATGAAATCTTCTCCTTACCTAACGTTTTTTGGGTAGAGTTTTTTCACTTCATTTCCGTTTCTCTTGCTTTTTAAATTTCCCAAACAAAAAAAAATGAAACTATGGAATATATTTCAGGTTGAGTAAATGTGAATGATCGGCAATCATTAAGCCTAATTATTGAGACATTAGATTTATATCTGAATCGAGGATCTGCAATCTGATCTGTCATTATTAGGAAAGAATGAAGAGGACATTTCAGTTTGGCGCACATATTTTTTTTGATATCCCCTACTTGACATTATTGA
Organism: Trigoniulus corallinus; assembly: GCA_013389805.1. Classification (NCBI taxonomy): domain Eukaryota; kingdom Metazoa; phylum Arthropoda; class Diplopoda; order Spirobolida; family Trigoniulidae; genus Trigoniulus; species Trigoniulus corallinus. The sequence continues at coordinate 28,148,898 of JAAFCE010008833.1, read as the reverse complement.
GCTCACTTTGACCACGTAATCATCGCAGTATTATCATTATTTTATAGATATAACATTTTAATTATACTATAAAACTCTTACATCACTTCTTGTTTTACATCAGGTACTAATAAAAGTTTAGAAAAATGGGTGAGACATCTAATTTTTAAATTACTGAAGGCATTATGGACGTTATACTTCAAAACTGCTTATGAGCCACATTTATAAAGAAGTTAAGACTGCATATTCAGGAATTTGAAACTGATATTGCTATGAATATCATTTGAAAAGTGGTACTCAACATTATAACTGACATCACTGGCTATTAAACCTAATGATGCTGAATGTTACAAATGCCAGGTGCAGCGATAATACAGTTAAACTGAGATTTTTATTTCTACTTCTTCCAACCCTCTTCTTCCCCTCTCTCATTCCTCTCTTTACCGTCCCTTCTTAACAAATGTGGTAGTGGTTTAAGCGATTTGTCTGATGTGATAACGTCGTTAGATGCATGTCATAAGGAAATAAGAAAGAGGATCAGTAGTTTAAATAATTGGCGACAATAAAAAAAACTCATTTTGCATCACTAAATTTCTGTTCATTTGTCATAATGGATCCATCTATATTCGAATGAGATCACTTCTTTGCACAAAAATGACAAATCAATGGTTACGAAAACAACTCTGCTCTTTAATATGAGATGTACAAAGTTGTCCTCTAATATTTACTTAATTTGGTTAAATTTTATGTACCATTACATCTTAATGCACCTCAGTGGCTTCACAATTTCAAAAGATACCCGAAGGAGTCAAATCACCATCTCTAAATCTTTCCTCCCTCATGGTAGAATCGGATACCCATTTGTCCGGATAAGACTGTTGGGTGGTTGCTTAGACAGCCGGCTGCCGACGTATGCCATGATAAGTGAGCTCCCAGGTATTTGAACCCACAAAACGTATTCGATCCCTGCTCTTTACCTCCCTGTCCCAATCGAACACGATAAGCTCCATGTTACCCCTGAGAAGTAATTGATAGATACTGTAGAACAGTGTTTTTCAACCATTTTATTGAAACGGAACCCTTTGGAGCATTTAGACTTCTCACGGGACCCTTTGGAAAATTTAGACCTTTCGCGGAACCCCATACAGTGACAGAAAAAACACTAATTGATACAGGTGTGTGTGTTAGCATAAGCAGTTGAATTCGTGGCCTAATGTTTGAGAGAGACACCCGAAGTTCATCTTCCACAGACAAAAGTCGTTCTCGTTTCTTGTGTTTTCATTGTAATTTTTATATTTTACCTTGCCATTGGCGGAACCCTTGGGCGGACCTCACGGAACCTGGTTGAAAAACACTGCTGTAGAAAGACAAGAGTGACGTGGACCAAGGTGGATATCGAGATTCACGACCGAAAAGTTTACGTAATTGCTTTAACGTGACTGGTTGACAAACTAATATCCCAACTCTTTTGGTCGCCTTCTTTTCATCATGTTTAATGTCCTAAATTTAGCAATTGAATAACGTAGCCAGATAAACAAATGACAAATGTATAATAACTATTGACGATAATATTGAATTTCAAAGCGATTACGCGTGGAGAGACGATAGCCATCAGACGCTATTACACATAATTAGCATTAATCAACATAATAGTATCAATAATTAAATAATTTTCATCTCTTTCATTACGCTTAAATATTTTGGCACAAAACAAGTTCTGATGCTCAAAAATAACGAGGTGGGTTGTTAATGCAACTGATATTTTAACATAGAATGCAAAATGAAAATTGTAATCAACAGACTCACGAAGTGGAGTGAAATTTGGCAGTGGACTTTCTCATGCACTTTCCACCTTATCATTTTCTTCCATCCAGAAGCTTTACGAAAAGACCTGTTTTTAATAACCAGTTTTTAAACCATATGTGGTTCCTAGTGGGGAAATTCTGAAAACAACCGTATGTCTGTGAAATGAAGACACAACTAGCAGCGCAATAAAAATCTTGGTGTGACACTAACAACCGGAAATTGCACAATTCAGATAGAAAAGTTGACAGTTGGTCAGATCCGGAATGAACACATGGATGAACAACTATACGAGTTCTATCAGAAACTAAAGTTTTAGTTTTAAAGTCTAATTTATTTGAATATCGAAAGGTTAAAAGGTGATTATTGATAAGTGATTTGGCTTAGAAGGAAAAGTGTTATATACTGTACGTACGTTAGCACGCACTTTCATAAAAGGGGTCTTCAACTTTGCACTGATATCGGACAATTGTGAATTATGATTTTGCCCTCTGCACCTGCGAAATCGAAATCTGAATTCCCAGCTGTTGAAGAGAATATCATTATAGAAATATTGGGTGGAGTAATGGAAATTTAAGCTGACGTCAGCATATTGAAAGAATCGCATATTTACGTAAACTCTCTCTTTCTCCCTCACTATGGGAATAAAATCCGTTGCTGCTCATGGATATGTCAATATCAGAAACAATGCTGAATATGCAATAGATATGTTCAAAACCACCACATACTATACATCCTTTTTGTCAAAATATTCTACATCTAATAGCAAGTAGCGTTAGCACACTGAATTGAATGGGAGAAGGGAAAGGGCCGGGCGGTATACGAGTCTTTGATGTTACTTTTGCGGTCACAACTGGTCATGCAAAATTTGACAAATACCAAGATTGGTTTGACGTTGTATTATCAGCGTTCTTTCTCTGAGCAACTAATCTGTTGTTGTTCCCAAAAGCGCTTTTCAAAACTCTTTGCGGTGATCATATTTTTTCTCCCAGAATGGCTATTATTACTTGAATTTAAAACAAACATGACTCAAGGCATATTTATAAAATCGCGTAATTCAAATCGATTAAGTGTATAATTTGAAAGAAAATAAAACAAAGGTCAATTTCGATCAATTTATTTTGTTTACCTACAAATGCTTTTAAGAAATCCACTCACATTCTGATTATACTACATTCGTGAGTTGAGACTCTTCAAAGTACCTACTGTACTTAACCTGTGGTCCTTGAATTCATGACCCAGGGCAGAGGGACGAAGGACACTTGAGCAGCACCGAAAAAGAAGTACAGTATCCTATTTGTCATTAACACGAGATAGGAACTTGCAGTTATGCAGGCTGTCTACCTGGTGGAACCTACAGTATGAATCCAATTCCTTGGAATACTGGAGTCTTTGTAAACATTATCAAGATAAGACGCCAGTATTATTTCAAAACTGAAATAACATCCCTCCAATCAGAGCATACTGTAGCAGTTCAGAGGAATCATTAAGAATCTTAAGGGACTCATGCCGTGATTTTCTTAGAAAATATGAATACTGTGTTCTAGAAATGGTAACATACTTATGACAACATACCTACAGTATTCTACAGGTTTTACAGCTTGTCTGCAGGCTATGCATTTAAGTTCCTCAGAGGAACTACATTCCTGGAGGAAACATTAATTAGATTTTTCTCCTGACAATTAGCAACACTGGCTTGCCTTAGATGACAATTGTTATGATTAGTGGCAAACAACTATTGACAGAATTGGTATATTTGTACAGTATCTCAACGCTATCAATCTCAGGTAGCACATTCAAATCAAATAAACCTTAGTTATCACTATGAGAAAGTAAAACTAAATTTAACAATGTGCTTTAAGAAATCTCACCGTTTCATCTGGAAAATTGTGTTTATTAGAGCTTCAAATTATCAGTCAAATGATGTGTAATTAAGAACGAGATGCTGTCATTACATTTCATAAAGAATTATAACCTGAAGATAATACAGAGAAAAAAAATTATATTAAAGGTACTATGGAAACTATTCATAATTAAACATATTGATTTCTGAAATTTCAAGGCGATTATCTACAGTAGCCACTTTTCCCTGGTTGTCGTTTTCCCCTGTTCATTTTCTCAACAACAACTTTGCATTATTAATAAGCTATTAATTTTAGTATATATTGTGCACTTTTTTGTTTTCAGTTAGAAACGCAAGTAGATAACACTCTGTAACCCACTTAAATATTACCTCTTTTCAATTTTCTGTAAGTTTTCTGGTGATAAAGTCGGTATCAGTCCCAACAGTAACATGACCTTTCTTTTTCAGTTCCATTTAACATGTAAACAATAAAAATCTATATATATTTGCTTGCCTGTTGAGAAGTAGATAAATATGTACTGCATCGTAATAATGTCTTTAGGCATGGTGGTCGACAGTAACGAAGATCTTGTATTCACGTATAATATTATTATAACAATGCCAATCGCATCTTATTCATAATAATATAAATTTTAAATACATCAATACTGTGAAGAATCATTCTGAATTCATTGAGAGACTGACTAACCTTTCTCTGTTTAAATAAAGTTAGATAACCAAGGTACAACAACGGCTTAGGGATATTTAAGTACCGGTATTATCCCGTATAATGACACGGTTACTCCTACCTATACTAGTTAAGAAAACCTGCAGGATGCTTTAGATAAGTTTAAATGATATATAATAAGACATGTGGGTTCAGACTATAGCAAACTGAAAACTAAAGCCATAGAAATCGATTGAAGTAAGGACTGTCGGTTCAGCTTCTTTTTCCTTTCCCATCCTAACCTACATGGAGGAATGTAAATATGGAGAACTCATGAGCAAAACCTTGGGGAGACGATTTTACGTGACTGACTGCAGACGTCACAACCATTGTGACCGACCTCTTACAATGATGCGGAGGTACGACGAGACTGATCTTCTCCCAGGTGCCAAACGAGCAAAAGAATTTCTTGGCTGTAGTCTACGAACTCAATTCTCAATTCAAATATTTGGAAACTATCGATTGAAGGTACGATACAGTGTTATAGGAATTAAAGCATAATTATCAAGGAAGTTACAGCAGTAAGGCCATTTGGAAACATTACAATGCTCTTCGATGGAAGGCTAAGACTATTAGCCAAGACCACACATGAAAAACATTTAATATGGTACGGAAATCTGTAATATAGCCCATTTTGTATCGGGAGCAATTCCCATATACAGTAGTACCATTTTATCATGATATACAGAGTTTGAAAGCAATGAAAAAGAGAGATGAAGGAAGCTATTTTGCTCTCTTTCTTGCATAAACCCTTTCTGAAGAGCGAGAGAAAGATGGAGGGAGAGATCGTATTAAACAATCTCTCTTCATTGAAATTGTGATGTAAGCCAACAGCCAACAAGTCAGTAGATGAAATGAAAAGTCTCCATTGATACAGTGAACCTGTTCTCTACTTCCCTTTGCGTGATGAATCGCCTGAAGATAAGTCTTGAAGAAGTTAAATTAAGTAAACTCCAACAGACATTTAAGAGAAATTGCGATAAAAGCAATAGAGAGTTCTGAATGTTGTATTAGCAAATACGAATGGACCAACTGTAAACGTTAGACTACAATGCATACAATAGCTGCAATAGTAAATAAGTCATAGTTAGACCCTCAGCAGTTACAATCGTCAATTTCAATTTTCAACCGCCGTATTTCTAGTCTTTCACATCATGTCTATTGAATTCCGACTACTGTCTTACGAGCTAATATAAAGGTGAAAAGGGTGACTACTCATTATCGTTTCCTCCGACTTACACTCATATTTTAATTAATCTGTTCCTTTACCATCATGAACTGAAAGAAATACAATTTCAAGCGCTATTCCGTGGTCTTGGAGACCTTTGTTTTTATGATGTCATGTAATAAAACTTGCATGTTGCAGTGGTGAAGTGATTAATAAATGATATCCAAGTTACAAAACGACCAGTCATGTGATTGTTTACAGCCAGCTTAAAATTACAAATTCAGGCTTGTCGTAGATATGCTTGTTATTCTGTCAGGCATTTATTTCTTTATCGACCAGTGTTAAGGCCTGCAATCCCATAATTCATCTGCTGTTTTGAAGTACAGAAACTAAGTGTTAAACAAAAAAGACCTTAATTTTAAAACACATATCAAAATTAAAAACAAAAAAGAGAGAACAAAACATCTAAAGTGCTATATATACCGGCGTTATTTAACTATCAAATTTAGCTTGTCAGTTAGATGTCATTATTGTTGGATATCCACTTTGGTCTAGAAGTATGTATAGCAAAATACAAAGAAAATTCGAGTTGGACATGATTCGAGCCAATCAAATTAGTAATAGAGACTGCTGAAAAGAGTTTCGAGTTAGAGATGCAAAATCGATATATTGATTTAGGCCGACAATTTTTAAGTTTAATTCCGGATCACTTCTCTATTTTTTTTTCTCGCATTGCATGTTGATTACATTTTAAAAGGAAAATTAAAAATCAAGGTGGCGTTTTATTTCATCATGATGTATATGGTATGTGCCACTGAAATTCTGACATAAGGTCTATGATCTCAAGAAATACTTTTTAGCTACTATAACTAACATTGAAGTATTTTTTATGTGAGCACAATCTCCCTGAAGATACTGACTATCTTACTTTATTTATGTCAGACTTCATTGTCTGCAGACACTACAAATTAAAGTGATATAACAGTGATTTTTTTGCAAGCACCTTAATACCAGAAAAAAAGTGAATTGAGTGCTCCATCAGGTACCAAAGTGATCGAAGGACGAATAAAAAAAATTGGGATAGCTAATTGGATATAATTCTTTTGTATAAACCTCCACCATAAGACATTAAAAAGACGGGAATTGTAGACAGGACAAACAACAAGCACAGAGGGTAAAAGGTCATGTAGCCTGTCTTATCCCCCACTATTCGTTATTAGTAATTATTAAACGCTTCCATGGACAGGAAATAAAACGCAGCAGACATTTATTACCATCACAGTACTCATCCATTTCTTCGTCAAATACTTTTTTTATGATGCTCGACTAAAAAAAGCACAGAGTCGCTATAGGGACCTAATCAATATCATTCTTATTAAAAGCAAAGTAGTCAATGGTGATTTAGCAGTGATTTAAATTCATGGGATGTCACGATGCATCTTTTTTTAATATGATAGGGAAGTTGTGATAGTAGTAGATGAACAATAATAGTTGTACACGTACTACATTTATATACTACAAGAGTTCAATAAGATTTCGAGGTCTCAAAAAATGGTGTAGATAAGGAAAGAAATAAAATATAAACGTATTAAAAAATACATATACGATTTGTAATAACAGATAACTAGCACATTCAAAAGCTGGACGTCTCTTAAAAAATCATGAGTAATATTTGGTGGTCTATGATTCAAAGATTTTATATTGAAAGGGAGACCGAAATGTTAAACTCTGTCGACGACGACGACTTCCTTAGAAAATATATTTATTGGATTTTTGTAACGTTTTTTTTTTTGGAATGTTATATATGTAGTATCTCTATAACACGAATTCTGCAACCAATTTTTACATAAATATTAACCCAATGCGACATTTAAATATTCGCCAATGCCGTCCTGATACCTTCCTTCAGAGGGAACATTCAGTGACAACAGCTCTCGTTTGTATCAAATACAGCGATTACATTTTTTGGCCGCCTTATTGTAGTGAACCAAAAATATACGACCACTCGTTAATATAAAAAAGAAAATGCCTTTCAAAACAATGAATTTAAATTTGATTTCAAACTACAGACGCTCCTGGAATAATTTGAAAAGATTTATCTCTCAAAGAATTGGAAAAGTCTTTCTCTTGTTCTTTCAAAAAAAAAAAGAGCAACAAAATTCGGGTATGCGGAAAGGATAAAAACATAAAAATCAACATGGATATACAATCATTTAGAGTTCCAAGTTAAACCGATGTCCTATTCAATTACATGATAAAAATGTTAGTCAAGTTTGTCATTTCTGCAAAAGTACGAGCAGCATTTGGAAATACAATTGCAGAGGAAACCAAAATGAGACATGAAATGATTGAACAGTTCACAACAAAAGACAATAAATGCTGAATTTTAAATTAAATGTTTACTAAATCCCTCCCTGAAGTACAACACGCTATTTCATATTCCCATCTGCCATATAGTATACAACGTACTCTCTTGAAAGGTGTTGTGTATTTGGAATTGGATCGGCTCACTCCTGGTTCAGGGATTCCTATGTGTTGTTCATCCAAATTGCTCAACAAATGTGTAACACAGTTGATAAGTGAACAAAGTAGCAAATGGAAGCCCAAGTCATTACTGCACGACACGGAATATTTTTAGGACAGAGAAAGGTTCAAAGTCCACCATCCAGAAGAAAAAGTCACAGCTTTGTGTGGGTATACGATGTCGCATTTCCGTAAAAAAAATCTTGAACAATAGTTAGGGATATGATTAGGATGTGAAAATGCACATACACAAATCAGTACTGATACTCTAACAACGCCTGCACACCAGGTTATCGAGTGAATTTATTCATTCCCCGGGAACAATAGAATCTATTTTAGTTGAGTGATCAGATTCAGAAGATGAAGAGAAGTATTACGGTAGCAGTACTGCATTTTAAATTACATTTAAAACTAAATAATCTGTCGTTTGCAGAGAAATGGTATCCATACCCAGCAGCAATGTTGAAACGATTGATTACAAAATATGGAACGAATATGGGACAGAATTTTAATATTTAATACCGGTACATCGTGACGTAGGGTGGGCTTCATTAAGTACAAGAATGTGGTAAAGGAAAGATCCTATAACTTGTATTATACTGCATACTGATAAACTTGGAAGAGAAATTAAAATTAGATACATACAGCACTCGTGCATGAGGTAAATTTGAGGCAAAAGAAAAATTTAGCTTTTCTAGGCCACTATACACATATTCACCAGGAGTATAAAGTCATAATTTACTTTGTAATATAGACCTGTCATGCTCATTTCCACTCTCGAATGTTGCCAGCTATAAAATGCAATATCTAAGAGTGAGTGCAATGCCGCCGAATTTAAACGACTATTAAATGCTGGGCAATAAAAATGTAGTGGTGTGTGTAGAAAGGGTTGAAATACATGCCAGTGAATGACTATTAAGTAGAGCTAAACTACTACTTAAACTCAAAATTTTAACTCCTTAAGAACTGCATCATTTTCAGGTTTCAGTTGCATGAGTTTCACATAACGACCTATGGCAGAATAAAAAAATGTCAACCTTCTGTGAATAGCAGTCAGTTTAGATCGATATTCTATGGAAATATCTCGAAAGATATTTCGTAAGCATAACAGTTAGATGAAACTATTAACTGCCCATACTTGTCTTCTAGGAATTTCAAAGATAAAAATTCGGGCAGATATGATCTGCTTGTTAGATTTTTTTCATGAATCCCTGTGGGCTATATGAAGGACAAACAACCTTCATCAGCAGCACTCCAGATCACTACTCGTAATCTTTAATTCTTAAGGAAGTCATGCCAGTCCTGCGGCTTGCCTTGTGAGTCTACAATGCCACTAGTCAGTCAAAAAGTAGTTCTTTCCGAGCCAAAGTCCCAAACATAGAAGTGTCACACCCTACATGAGAGTAACACCTTAAGCGCTATGGTTAGCCAAAGCTAAAAAGCGGTGTAATAAACTATCATACTGTATCTAGTTCCTCACTTATGCCGGAATCGAGTTTTGGACAGTAATAAATCCAGCCAAAGCAAATCACCCTCCAAGTGATCAACTACAATGGTAGACTGACCAATAGGGCCACCTTCGTGCGCCAATAAATTCCAGAAAGAGTTGTATACGTTATAAAATTCAAAATCCACAATTTATTTCACCCCTATGTTCTGCGCTCCGTGGAATCCAAATTACGAAATATACTCTAGTGGTCAAATGGCAATATTTTGTAGGGAGAATTTCTACGAGTTGGCAAATGTACAGTATATCCAATTCATTGGAATGCTGATGACGGATGGATCACACTACTATCATATTTTATTCTCTAAAGAGCCAAAACGGCATTCCTACACTTGTACATTTGAAATTTTAATGCCCCAAAATTTCACGATGCTAATATGAAAATGTATATGATTCCGCTTACATGGAAACTATCGAATGTCGGAACATTGCCCTGACATGGTCAATAAGTGTTCAGCTAATCGAAAACTTGGAAATGATACAGTTTACTTTAAAATGTCTTGCAATACGAACTTTAGATTTCGATGGGAAAAATCAGTCAGGTTGAAATTTTAGTTATACTGTCAGTTTGAAATCTTAATCCCTGTTGCCTTTTTTAAAAGTCAAATTGCGAGTAACGTGAAAGTTACCAAAATTTGATACTTCCGAACTCCGTCTATGTATTAATGAATGCCAGTAGCAACAATCCTGGATTACTCACGAACTAGTTCACTGTGTAGCAACAAACAAAAAAAAGTTTAAATACTTCATTAAGCCTCTCCATCAATGTGGGAACATCATAATAAAGGCCATCGCCCTAAAACGAATAACCGATAAAACGCATATGATTACCAGATCCCAAGTATATATTACTTATAAGTGTGTAGATTGATGATGTCAACAAATCTGAAAGGTATGTCGACTGGAAAATAACCAGAAAAAGTTATTGAAGCAATATTAATGTTCCCACGCTAGTTACACAGGATATTCACCTGCTTCGCCATGTTTTGAATCACTTTTGATTTTTGCTAGTACAGTAGTCTACAGGATTATTAAAAAACATAGTAGTTATATGCAGTATAACTGGTGGCTTAGAAAAGACTTATAACCACAATTATATAACACAGCAACACTTTAAAAATAACAATTGGTGGGTGTGTCTAAACAACACACAGTGTTCAAGCCAAGCTTTTGCAGCATTTCAAAAATAAATTTCTTTTCTAAAAAAAAAAAGTTCAGATTTGCGTGACTTATGATGCACATGTCGGCGCATTGCGCTATTGGACCATTAATAACGTTTTATGCTCAAATACTGAGCTCCAGAAACACGTTTGTGGTCACCCAACTACATGTCCTTATCCATAAAACTGAAGAGAAAGATCTGCGGAAATCGACTCCTATGACGTAAGACCCAACGATAACTGTAGCTGACATATAGGCAGGCTTGCATGAGGATATGATGAATGTCTATCAAACTATTTTTCCGCATTATTTGCAAGAAATGAGAAACTTTATGTTATATATCTCTGGATTAAAGACAGCGATCATAAATACCAATTGCAGTGGAGCCATGTATGTAAATGTGAAATATAAGAAACTGTCTCCTAAAACACAACAATAAAACAACTTGCCAATGACAACTTATTGGTGAATACTTAATTAATGTCTGATTTTTATGACACCGCTAGCTTTTCACTTTAGATCACTAAAATCTAACTTATGCAAGTTGTTTTAGTTAACTGCCATTGTACTGTAATAACATCTCATGCTAAAATTGTTTTCTTGGAATAGTTCACAACTATTGTCTTAATTATACTAATAAAATTCAGAGAAAAACAAAGCATTTACACATACATGAAGCGACTTCCACTTGATACCTTCCAGTTGTAAAAAATTAGCACCACCTTCTGATCAAATAAATTATCAGTTTGTTAGTTAGTTAGTCACGCCAACGGGTAGGGGAGTTGGCCAAGCAGCCATAACGGGCCTGACCCTGTGGAGGCTGCTCGCGGGTGAGAGGGAGGTAGGAGTGGGAAAATTAGCAGTAGGCAGTGTTCCCAACCAGCCACCCTTGGCGGTACTAACTTGGGTTGCGTTGCTTAACTGCAGTGATTGGGCGAGAACTGGTGTGTCCGACGTAATACAGTTCAAATTGTATATCAAGTTGTGAATGGACCAAAATAACTGCAAACTACCCCGTAAAAAGAAGATAAATTAATCAAAAGAAATGTATAGTGCCTATATGTGTATCCGTGGATATTGTGCTCGACTTCATGAGACACAGGTTGAGATGAAAAGTAAAGCCGTGATCCCGTGTGGTGTGAACGATGTCCCCTGCACTAAACACAACCCTTTCTAAATGAAATCACTTGTATACTGTATATAGATCGTCTGTTTCCTAAGTCTGTGAACGAAATTGCCCCCACGAAGAAAAATCAAGTCGACGATAAATAAGCTAGAGCAGGGTTGTCAAACCTGGGGCCCATTGAGGCTTGTAATGTGGCCCGCGGTCGGCCGACAAAAAAAAGTGACAATTCATCGTATTTTCTTCAGCACCAGGTTCAAAAGTCTCATTAAAATGGTGCATTGCTTGTCTGTTTTTGACTTGCTTTATTATACTTGCTATGAACACCAGTGCCGTAACGGGGGGTATGAAGCGCCTGTGGCAAGTGTCTAACTTTCGCTTGCCCGTAACCCAATAATGACAAAAAAAAACTTAAACATTTTGTGCCCCAAACCCAATTGCGCCTGTGGCGGCCGCCTTCTTCGCCACGCCCTCGTTACGGCCCTGATGAACACCTATCGTTACCTTCCCCCGTGTTGGTTTTCACGTTGTTTGTTTGTTGGAGTTTAAGGTCCCGTCAACTACAAGGTCATTAGAGACCCGTCCACTGTATAGTTCTAATGCATATACTGCACAGACACTACACTAATGCGACGATTATTGGGTATTAGCAGTACCCAGCTTTCCCGAGCGACCACCCATGTCAGTACTAACTGGGCTTGCGTTGCTTAACTTCAGTGATCAGACGAGAACTGGTGTGTCCAACGCAACTCGCCGCTCCCTTGGTTTTCACGACCTGCTGCCCTCAATCTGTTCTTGGAGCAGCTGAGTGGCCCACAATACCAGAAAGGTTGGACAATCCTGAGCTAAAGGTTGGTCCATTAGCTTGACAGCCTGCTACGTAAAAATACAGTCCAATGGATCGCCCAGTGTGCTCTCGCTACCAATGGAACAAATGGGCAACCGACCCTGTCATAAGCGGGAAAGGGGTTAAGAATGATGATGAAATATTATGTCTACAAAATTTTTTCATGATGATATCAAGAAGTGTAATGTATTTCATAAGGGAGAAGAGCGGTTAACCTTCAAAAGTCCAGCCAACAATTCTGTTCACAGATCCAGACCTGACAACAAGGCAAAGTATCAGACTGGAAAAAATGTGTCATAGGTTGTTGATCGCCATTATGTGAGTGTATTCGATAAGAAGATAGTAATCGATGACTACTTGATGCAAATTTCGACAGCTTATGGAATCTAGGAGGAAGTCCATCGAGCAGTTAACCAAGACCACAGAAAACAAATTTAAATATTCCACAACCAAAAAAATTCGATTAACGGACATTAAACCCTAAAATTCACCATGACAACTTGTCAATACCGTCTTTACCCTAAACCGATATCAATTTTTCATCAACTGCTTGTCAGTGCTGAAAAAGACAGAGAAATATTCATTGAGTAGTTTTAAAGGGTATTATGCAGTACATTCAAAATACACTTGATTATCAAAGGTTGGTTACTGAATACCTTTTCAATTCCTACATTGGTCAAATAGAAGCTTCATTGTGGTGTGCTGCACATGATAGACCTCAAAATCTTAATTTCCACCTCATCATCTGATCAAATTTGGAATATGTTAACATATTAAAATCTGTATGTCTTTGCAATGAAACAAGAATCAATGCTGCATAATTAAAAGCCATGTTGCCAACGATAATTATGCAAAAGTCGTTAAAACATTACTATGCATATACTAGCGCGATATTGTTTCAGTTTTCCTGGAAAAATGTATCAAGAACTCTGTAGCTTATGGAATTATTTACTGCATACATTTCACTAGACTACACTTATAATTTCTAATAAATCTAAAAATATCCAGGCTGAGCCAACAAGCCGTATGTTGGTCTCAATCCTCGCCCACAAAAGCACTTTGCCTCCTAGGGGTCATGAAATACCTAACAGAATCTACCATCCCATTTGAGGGCTCCTAGTAAACCTCGTGCCCTTCAAACATGCAATCAACACCTGACATACCAGGTCCTCCTCTTCCTTCTTTTTGATATGCTATAGCTCAGATTACCATTATATAAGACACACTTCACTAAATTTCTTCTTGTGGAATTCTTTCCAAAGGATTGTGTCTGTTATTGATTATAACATAGTTGCATAACTGATACTCGGAAGAGCTCATTTCAAAATTTCTAGCCGTATTATTTTTCTCTTACAGTATTTCGGGCCGAGCCAAATGGTAACTTAGGAGAGATTAATTTATTTTATAACATAAGAAAAGCAAATCAAATCATCCTTAAAAATGTTTAAAGCCAGGAAAGATTTGTCCGTTTACAAAATGCATATTAGAAATACAACGAAAGACTCGCACTACAATTAGCACAGAATGTTTGCTTCAAAATATCGAAAAGAGACCAGTTTATAATTGAATCGTTGATAGATTTCAGTTTTCACTAGCTCGTTGTCAGTCAACCAAAATGGGCATTACTGAAATATGGCATATCATGTACTATACTTAATTTATCTACCAACTGGGAGAGGAGGGCAAGGAGGGGGCAACAACACTGCAAAGACTAGCACAGGACAAAGTTAAGGAATGGGGGTTAGGGTAGTGGCGACAGAGTATGGAGGGAAGGACGGCAAAGAAAACGATGAGGGTGTATGGGAACAAGCTTAACATAGAGAGGGATGTAATCTATGACAATACGTGGAGAGCTCACTTCTGTTTCGAGCAAGAGCTGGGTCACTGGAGAAGAAACAGAGGATGGCAGAGGGGACCATGTGGAGGACGTCAGGCATGTGATACTGGCTTGTCCAACGCTTGCTCACTGCAGGAGGAGTTGGGGAACCACCACCTTGGAAGAGGTTCTGGGGTGGAGCGGCTGGAATGGGCGCGAAAGGCAAAGGTGTTGCTAGGGTGCTGGTGGAGATCCAGGGATATGGGTCTAGCATGAAAAATCTCACTAGCAAGGTATCCGTCGCAAAGGATTACATATTCATATTCATGACTACCAAATGGGCATAGTTTCCCCATTACTATTAATGGTCTTTGCCTATGGCAGGAACTCCGAAACCTGCACGAGTATATCGTCACTCCCAATATTTCTGCAATTTGGACTTGTTTAAGATTGTCAATTGAACTGTAGTCTACAGCGAAGAAGAGACTAACGGTTTGCAACTGCCTTCCAACAGAAATTCATTTTAACGATCACTAAAAAAAGATCATGAAGGATATTTTTTTTCGAAACAATGACAGGTGGTGGCATCACCCCGAGTTATTTACTACCACAACATTCAAATTTTTCAACAAGTTACAGTCACCCTTGTTGAGTCGAGAGTAAAATAAACTTTAACAAAAAAAGAAATGTGATTATACAGTTACAAGACGTGTTTATGGCGGCATTTCATTTTCATTTTTTGTGTTTCTCAACCATATCTAAGTTTTTATACTTTTGTTTTTATCTTAGAATGATTGAAAGACTGTTCCCAGTCGTCTACACTTACTCAACTGTTTATTTCCACTTTAAACAAATGTGTAAGTTGGTAGTTTGGTTCCAGAATGGGCAGTTTCTACAAAAGTGGCATATGTCTATAAACATACACATACATACCAATCCATGTTTTTTTTGTGTGTCCCAATCCGCCATTTTCTGCCATCTGATGTCTAACATCCTTGCCGACAACAATGAGAGCAATAATCGCTCTTGTAAATAAAAACGATTTGTTTGAACAGGGAACACTTGTTGAGGTAGTGAAGATGCAACGAAACGCTAGAAAAATAAAAGTAAATTTTTGTCAAACCCCATATACGGAATGTAGCAAAACTTTAGCACCATCAGCATTTCATTTAACATTTGGATACAATCTAATCAGGACCGGAGGAAGCGGGCCTTCAGAGTCTGCACTGCAGACAGGCGCCGCTTCGATGTTTCTACAATTACTCAACATCAATCAAAATGCAAAGATGGGAACTTATTTGAGATTGCAGGCGGGGGCTGAAGACCCTACCAATGATGTCAAGTGTGCTGAAGTCACATTTAACTGCAGATGTGTACTGAACTGTAGCACCAAGCTGCACACCAGGTCAAAATATTGGCTGGCAACCAATAAAAAAGGACTAGATAGACTTTTGGAATTGTAGTGGTTTATAGGATAGCGAATAAACATGTGCACTTTTGAAGGGCAAAAGACTGTGGCACTGTACATGTTGGAGGTGGCTGAACTGATTTTTGTCCAGCCATATACTGTAACTATTATTACTATTACCAACGAGTATCCAGCCAAGAATCGCCAATTATCCCAACAGTTCACTTCATAACAAGAAATTTCTCTCATATTCATAGGCCCTATTGATTGGCATGGTAGCACTTCTTTTGAATGCAGACCCCCCAAGAACTCTAATTAGTACCTCCTAATTTACATGAACTTTGTTTTTCCGAGAACTCAATACCTGTGTCCCATGCCAAAGTTAGAAATCAGCTCACTGTCAAATGACAGCAATCCTTTTGGTATTTAGACTTCAACCTATTTAGTGAAGTCGGAGCCGGAAGTGAAAAAAGGCATAACAGAATAAGGGTTTTTATATCTTGACAGTCTTCATGAACTAACAAGTAGCAAATAATGTTCCCGCGGCGCATTTTTTTCAAAGATTGTCATGAGAGAGAAAGTCATACGTATAAAAACCCAACAAATCTAACAGGCATGTATCTGCAATAAGGGGAAACCAGATTACAACTTCTCCAATACATCAATTCTGCAAACATCCTTGTTGTCTGTGTGGTTCGAAGTCAAGAACTTCAAAAAATATAAGCGTAGTCAGTCACACAGCAGAGCCTGCATTTATCTTCTCATTCTTTGAAGCGGAAACTCTCTTGAATACATCTGACATTAACGAGAAACATACTCACACTGTCACACAGATACAGAGACATGTTCACAGCTACAAAGTTGCAGTTCCAATGTACAAGACATCTAGCAATTGTGTTATGCGTCTAAAAGACATCGCCTGATAACCATTTGTCCAACATTACTCACTCTTGAGTCCCAGGCATCCGCCATCCTCCCTGCCTTCCGATCTACTGTACGTCAAATCATGTCACTTTCTGCTCTCCTTTTGCACTCATACACCATGAACTGCCGGGAAACCGGCCTTCCACAGGTGGAAAAAGGAGAAGTAAATAAGGGGGGACAAGAAGTATATGTAAACCAAAAAGCTAGTCATAATTTATTAGTGACTAAGCAGACTAAGAAATTCCCAACATACGCAATATCACAATGTGCTTGAGAGAGTAAGGGAGCAAAAAAAGAGATGACAAACCCATAATTCCAGATGGTGGACACACTCAACAACAGTGGATCGAAATGAAATAACTGGCACTTTTATTATTGTAGCATTCGATTTCCGCACCACATGTGGACTACTTGAAAAGTCACCATAATTCATCATGATCATAACTCGATAAAGTCCTCTAGTCTCGAGCTGTCGTAACATTTGCCAACTCTCAATTTCCTGATGATAATTGCGTAGTAGCGGCAAAGAAAAATGTATGGACCCATGTTATGACAACAATAGTGGCATTATTACATAGGTAAATAATAAATAGTCATCTAAATTCCATTCCACTCATTACTAACCACAGTCGTGAACCCTATACTAAAGCCCAAATGTTGAAATGAGCAATTCCAACTGGTAAATACAGAAGCGAGTATATAACGTTGGGCAAATATTTAAATGTACCCTAAGGTGCCGTAATACGACAAAGGTCAGGTCAAAAGGGTCAGTGGGAAGGAAATGAAATAAATAACATTATTAGCGCTGCGTAGAGCAGGGCTCTACTAGAATGTTGCTTGCCAGTGTCCGTCCATAAAACAAAATGGAAACAAACCATTAACGTCAACCTTAGACTATTTATAAAGTTACAGTGACAGCAGTTGGTTGTCTCCAAAGCTGAAATGAGCTTGTATCTGCCACACATCAACACAGCCAAGTCAAACTGGCCTTTACTGGAGAGAGAGAGAGAAAGAGAGTTATGCTGCAAGTTGTTGAAAACTGGTCTGTAATGACGAATCATTTAAATTCACTAATGATTTCATTTTTAACGAACTGTAGCTTCCTTACAGACAACAACCATGGTTTATATAGGTATTTACTGATTCATTACTTTAAAAAATACACATATAAAGATTAGTTCAAAGGAATTATAGCAGTGACTACAGGAAGGGGGTAAAGCATGTCTAGATCACTCTATGTGATTCTGATGATTGAGTAGACAGATAACAACACAGTGAAGGAAGAAAACAGATAAACATTAACTTAAGCGAAAAATGAGGCGTATTCAAATTTGTTTTTGCAAGAGACAATTCGTGAAATTAATGTGCGCTATTATTTTTCTCAACTCAGCAGTAGGTGTACACGAGTATTTATTTTAAAGCTGAAAGTACTATGCTATTCCAATTTTGTTTACCAATTTTAAATGACATGGATATCATTTATTCGGGAGAATATTAGTAACACGTAACTCTTCAGTGATCGTTTTACTTTTTTAAAACAAAAATATTTAAGGATTAATGACAACTGATATAAATTCTGCTTTAGTTGTCTGAAATTAACATGTGATCATAAAACCTTTCTAAGACGTACCTACCATAAACTAGAAACTTGTCAAAATAGACCTGTTTTTTTCGTAATATGGCAACAATTTACTAGAAAATGATCCGAAATTTAACAAAGCCTGTCACAGTAGGAGTGGAGTGAAGTTTTCCTTGAAATTTTAATGCCATTACTTCTGAATAAAAGGAAATTTTGAAAGGAATGAAGAAAATTTACCACCACTTTTAGGCACCGTCTACAATTGAATTCTAGGTATGAGCACTGAGATTGTATCAATACAATGTGCACTATTTCTAAATAGAAATAGTGTTGATAACTTTGAACATAGCATTTCATTTCGAATTGTAAATTAGATTGTTACGTGTCCCGAAACATTGAATATAAATGTTCACAAAGCCTGACTTTACCCAATTCAGGTTTCGTAGAAGGGTAGGTGAACTGCTCAATCCGTTATAACATCTTATCTGACGGAAGGTGCACATTAGCTCTCTCCTTTAAAGAAAAATTTCTCATGTTCATAAATTTTCGATATCTTACACTCAATTAAAGAATGAACGTGAATTTTACAGGAAAAAAAAAGTTCTGAGCTTCAAGATTTATTTAATCTTCCGGAGAACTTTGCAGACAGACCAAAAAGCGGATAATTGCAAAGCAAGATGCAGACCTGTAATATGTAGCTTAGTTTCTCTAATTTCTCTTATACGATATTAGTCTGATTTCGTTTATGAGGATGTATTCTTAATTTCTTACTTCTTAGTATTATGCAAAGAGGAATTTAATTAATCTTTATCACTTAAAAATATACTTCTAAGGCTCATGAATTAAGGTAGGGTGTTTGGTAAAGAGGAAATTAAAGGCTGGCGACATACTCCACAATCTGCAACTGGATCACATTTTCCCAGAGACTATTTACTGTATACAGAAGAACATATTTCTACGAGATACATTTCAGATGTAGCGTATGTTTAAAATTCTGTCGGCAGTTTCATTTTTAACCCAAGATTTTAATTTTTTCCCTCCATTTCTAAAAACCACCTATGGTGTATTCACACAAAAGCACGGCACTAAAAAAACACCGAAATTGCATATATCCATCGTTGTAGAGCTTTCAAACTTTAATTTATCCAAAGACCCATTTAAAATTATTTCAACACCTAACTTAAGAGATTACTTTTATCTTCATCTAATCTCAAAATGTCTATAGTTAAAAGTGCTTTTTTGTCTAGCAGAACTAACCATTAGTAAGTTGGAAGGCTTTCTCGGTATTAACAGTAGCTTGATTAACTACTAGCCCATTAAAGAACAGAACAGATTTGAGGGGAAAAAATGCAGTACCGCCTGTGGTCACCATTACAATCACTATACTGTTTTTCTCCCTCTCTTAAAGGCCATTTTCAGATAGTGAATGTAGAGGTTTGCTATGACAAAAAGTACCAAGTACAGTTTTTCCGCCAATTATAACTTGTGTTGGAATTAACTTTCTTTGATTTCTCTAAATATGATACTTTCTTAAATAGTCCCCCTACATTTAATTAAGAAAAAAATAGCAATTTGGCTTGAAATAACCAGAGAAGAGAAAATGAATCGCTTCTTAATTTCCTGCCACACAACCAGCAATGATATCACTTACTACACAATGGTCCATTTTATTAAAAATTAATTAATATAATGTTTATTAATTTCCTTTCCTGACTATCAAGGGGAAAATGATGCGCCTTTCTTAGACGGTTTCTGGTGAAACGGACGCTGTTAAAGAAATCCCCAATTAAACTTCTGTTCTTGCAGCAATAAGCAAAAAAACCAATTGTAAAACTATCGCGTGCTATTTCCGATATTAGTACAGAAAAAAACAAGCAAAAACAACGTCCCAAACAAGTAATATAATACACAATAAATTTTTAATTTTAGACCATTATAGATCTGGACTTTTCATGAAATTCATCACCTCATATTACTGATGTGAAACACAACTTACACAAAGCACTAGAAATGATACTTCTGTATTCTTTCTGCCGTTCATCTTAAGCCATGTAAAGCTTAAACAAACATGCTTGGCAACAGGAAAAAACATGGATAGATGTTTGTAGAAGGAGTGTTGTCAGCAGATGGGTAATGATACAACTCAGCAACTATGGACCAACAGCATGTTGGCAACGTATACACACTCCACAAAGCATAAATGTTTCCTTCCTGCAACCAAGCATGGAAGTTCAAACAGAACTTCTCTATTTTATAATCCCAGTCGACTTTACCACAAAGTACATTAGTCTTAATGATTAATTTCTTGTACGCGTGTCTATTCTGTCAACTCGACAAACATTATATGGTAAATATACATATATCTGATATGTTGCGTCCATTCGTGTAAACAGCCAATGTTAGATATACAATTAACCGGGACGATCATTGAAATTACCCCAATTTCCTTCACATTTCCTAAAAGACGATTTCAATGGGCAAACAACATGCTGAAAAGAAGATTTACACATCTAGACCCATAGATTCTAACTCCATTAGTGCCAAGAAAGTATCCGTCAATGGTGGACAATACACAGTTGTTTCATCTGAAAGCTTTCTCGCACTAAAACCAGAAATTGCAAATGCATTTAGCACACAGCTCTCCCTTTGCTTTCTCCCTTATATGCCACTGTCCATTCCTTCAACACTTTGGCAATTATATTGGAAGAATGAGGGAGAAAGGAAGGACAAGAGGTGGCTGTTGAAAACTAAAAAAAGTGAAGCACAAACTGCAATCTTCCATACGGTTTCAAAGTTTCAACGCCTAACCATTTGCTAAGTTCCCTCTTTGCAGACATTACAAACGAACAGCTATTTTAATGATTCTCGCAAGATTCTTCCTGTTTTTAACAAGTAGTAAGTGACCTCAATGACGGATGATACTGCTATGGAGCAGAAGAGGTACACGGAAAGGGTCTTTGGAAACGCAGGACATATTTTTGAGAACGACCTGAAAACAAAAGAGCTCTAAAGTTGACGACTAGAGGATGCATAAGGACAATATGAAATAGATTCGGGAAAATAAGAAATATCCATCTCCTGCTGTCGCAATCGCATTCAATTACCCTTACCACCCACGTCTCATCTGTGCGCATACTAAAGGGGTGTCTTATTTCAAAACCAGACGTGGGTTGTATTCAACATCGCCATATTTTTTTTTTACTTTTCAATGCGATAATTCTTAAAACATCGAAAAAGCTTATTAAAAATGCAAAGAAAATAGATTACCGCAGTTTGTAAACTAAGAAAAAATGGATGGTGTTGTATTTTTAGTTAATTGCATTACACGTTACACATTACATTCTATTTTTTTTATGTGTTATCAATTGAAAAAGCACCCTGCATGACTGAAAGGGTTGTGGTATAAGATCAGCAGCCAGTCACAGAAAGACATCATCCAGCAGTTTGCTCATGAGCTTCCGGAGACTTCCTTCCTTTCGGTACCCGCTGTCTTTATATCTGTTTCTATCGCAAGCAATTCACGCTTCTGTTTCCACTTAGAAATTCAGGACTTACGGGAACGCGACCCTGGCATAGGCAGAAAAATATTTAGTCTTTAATAGAGTACATATCGTCAGTATCAGGCAGAAAATTTATGCTTCAGAGTTCCTGCTCATATTTTCAGCAGCGACTCGGATGTAACCTCTCTCCCAATAACGTTGTTGATCGTTGGTCTGCTTTATTAAAACTCCAACGAAAATGAAAAGAAACGTCAACCCTTGCCAATTATTGTAGGCAATAAACATTACTATTAATACGCTGTAATTGATGTCGGGTGAAGCAGACCCGTAGAAAGATAGAGTACAAATTTTGTTTACAGTTCTAACAATAAAAAATCAATAATTTTAATTTTTATCTTTCGATTCATAAACTCTATTCATCTACTGGGTCATCGGACTTCAACAGCAAACATAAATTATTGTTATCATTATTACTACATTCCTCAAGTATAAGCTTTTGCTCTTGGGTAATTTATGAGAAATAAGATGCCCCAATATCCAAATGAATACTGCTGCTGTATAAACTAAAAATGCAACCAACAGTCATGTGTACGTGAGATGCCAAACACGCCATAAATTGTTCAGAAGTGTTAAATATTATATGTTACGCTTGCCAGTTTAAGACAAAAATAAATTCTAAAGCTTAACATTTTATTGACTTGCCTGTCAACAGGATGTCACACACTCTAATGTTGATACAGCATGATCTAACTATAAAATACATTCCGACGCACACACTCTAAATTTATTAGTTTTACAATAACAGATCTAACTAAAACATTTTTCTCGTATAGTAAAATTATAATGTTCAACAACACCTTTAGTTCAATTGCCAAACTTAGCAGCTTTTCCACACCATACGTATTTTAACTCAGTCCTACTGTGCCAACCCTTTCCTTTTTTTTATTCTCTATTACTAAAATTTTCTTATTCGATTGCATTCATTTGGAGTGCTTAGTAGAGTTTCAAAGCTCTACCGTTTTATACAACTTCAAAATAAACAGTAAAAAACACGTAGGATATCGGTCTTTCTCAGACATGAATGATTGGGTCAGTAGGAAATGGGAATTGTATTAAGCAACCTGAAGATGAAAGAGAAGGAAAGCGATGAAGAGAAAGACAGAAGAAATTCGTGATGAAATAGCTTATTGAATTACATCTTGAACTACAAGTAGATTAAAAGGAAACGACAGTGAGCCTCTAACGGTCCAGATGCATGAGACTTAACACTTCAGGTGCTAACTCCACATATTTCTCATTTCTAATACTACCAACTATTGCCATCCTACTACTAACACTTTAACGACAGTGAAATGTGCTGACTGACTACAGCTACTACAAGCCAAATACGATTTCCAGAAACCCATATGAGCAGCAAGTGCAGTATTCCTAATTGAATTTTGTTTTACAACTGCAAACACTTACAAGTACTAACGCCTGCTGATGGGATTTTTTTTCTTCAAATTCTGATACGTGATGCTAGTTTATACACTTTCCAGGTAAATAACCAAGAGGTACAGAAACTCCAAAAGAAGTCAAGCACATCCTGTCTAATTAATTCATCGAAATGACATATTATTATTAAAGTCTCGTTCTGGCAACGTTCCACAGTTTCCAATACTATATCGGTTTTTCATTTCTACTCTTGCTAAAATACTACTCTCGTCAATTTCCGTCTTCATGACATATACACCGCACATAATATTGCACTGTAAGATGTTGAAGTTAAATGCGAGACACGGAATTTAAGGGAAGTAGACCTTAGTAACTGATTACATCCTTATGTTTTCTTACGAACTTCATGTAAGGTAACTTTTCAGTGAAAGTAAGTAGACATACTGTATGTTATCCCGAAAAGGCACAATTTGGCTTACAATGTTTTTCAACCAGAGATGTAAAATGTGATATTTCATATCTTAAGGCATCCATCCAACTTGTTGGCTGTTACATTGTCTTATCTAACGTCGTCTGAAAGAGTATTGCAAAGTGTTTCAACCAACAGAAAAGATGACAATGCAGGCAAACACAAACCTCTCAATGCATTCAAGAGGAACCTACTAGACTAGACGAGGATTGAACCTATACCAATGATCTTGAAAAGAAAACATTTAAATTAATGTTTCTTTTAGTCATACAGGATTCTCATGAATGCAGTTGAAAAGACATTTGTTGCGAATACCAACCATTATGATGCCAAATTAAGAACCTGTAATAAGCACCAGCACAAAAAAAGTCAATTCATTTAACTAAGAGGTAAAAAATTGGGGAAATTTCGCACACCTAACTTTTAAATCGTTAATTAAAAGAATTCAGTAGTCCTAGTCTAAAAAAAATGTATGCTTACTAAAGATATTTTTTAGATACGTTAGAACTTAACATCAAAACGGTTTTTATCACCAAGTAAATAATTTCGGTATGCATAATCATAGAATTTTTATTAGATTTCAAGTTTCTTGCGATAGTAATCTGTAATAAGAGCAAAGACACAAAACATGTTATTAATAACGATTTTCACGAAAGAGAAATTCAGTATTCAATGTAAACATGCCACCAGTAAGAAACACAAATTCATTACTTAAAAAATATGAAAGAAAATCGATTTATTGTGGGGGTAAGGCACTCAAGATCCTTTTTTTAACTGTATCTTAGAACTTCATCACACGAAAGCATAATTAGAGGAAACAGATCTCTGCAACGCAACAAGACCCAAATGTTCTCAAGCATAAATAAATTTAACGTGTATACCTAAGGCTCAATAGAAACTCTCGACCCTTTCCCCTTTTTTGTTTTGTTGGTGTTTTAGGGCGATTGAACTACAATCTCATTAGAGCCCAGTCTACTGCGTAGTTCTAATACAGAGAATGCACAGACACTACACTAACGCGACGATTTTTGGTTATTAACAGTACCCAGTTTTCCCAAGCGGTCAGCCGTGGGGTTGCGTTGCTTGACTTCAATAATTAGGCAAGAACTGGTGTGTCCAACGGTAATAAGCTTCTCCCAGACCCTTTTCCCGCCTAAAGCAGGATCAAATACTCATCTTATCCCTCTCAATGGACACAAGGGCGATATATTAGACAGTGATTTTCCACAGCCGGTTGCCGACCAAAGCTGCAACACCTATGCTTATTTATCGTCGGTCTACTGATCGTTGGGGCCAGTGGGCGAGCTCATACACCTGGAAATTTTGCCTCATCTTCCCGTTGCATAGTAGAGGGTTCTTTTACGTGCAAATGCCATCGTACACCACACTGGGACCTCGGTCGTACTTCTCATCTGAAAGAAGGCACACTCAGGGCCTCTACTGGCGCAACTACTGGGGTAACTACTGACGCAGTTACCGAATGTGCTACCCACTGTGCCACCGAGGCAGGTTTAATGCCTAAGGCTCAATGAATAATTATATTTTCTTAATTTTTCCAAAGTTACCTACCTAGTCTTTATTTTGCATATTTTATGTATTGACGGATAAAAATAAACTCTATATAAACAGACGTTATATTACCTACAAAGTAGTCGAAATTTGGACGAAACGACGCAATCAACCCCAAGCGTTAAGGAACAAAGAATTAGTGCCTCCCTCTAGTGACGTTGTTTTGAATTACCACTGTAGAGGTTGTGTACTTCCCTCTCCGTCCCCCGGTGGCTTGAGAAATGGCGGTCCGATGTTAACTAATTAAACAATTGTGGTTACTTTTTGTAATATCCTACATTAGTACTGTACTTCACGCCGCGATTATCTCGATATATTTTTAGTTGAAGTAAAAATGTCAAGAGAAGTACTTTTCGAATTAATTCACATTTTCAAATTATGCTTCCTTTTTTCTATTTCTTCCATTTCATTAAAATGGCTGACGCTTTTCAATTCTCAAAATATAAATATCTTTCACTACAATTTGCCAATAAATATGTCGAAAGTTTTTTTTAATATTTCAGATATCTAGTTGTAATAATTAACTGAAGAATTTGAGATTTAAATTCCTCATCAAATTTATTATCTATTGATTCCTTCCGGTGGCTCTAGAGGGGGGAAAACATGATCGTTGGCCCTTTTACAAAGGAATTTCACCAAAATAACATTTAAAGGCGATCAAATAAATAATATTAGAAAAACATAAAACCAAGAATATGCAATTTATTGATGTCAGTATGGAAAAGTAACCCAACATAAAATGATTTGCAGTTAAGGTTTTCAATTAGGGCTCTCACAAACCAACTCAATTGTAGCCAGTCACAATTTTTAAATGTTAACCGGCCCATTCATCCTATTCTTCCCAGGTGTTTTTATGCTCACCAATTGACAGACAATAAACTAATCAATTATTCCAGCTTTAATGAAGTCGATGCATCTTCGTCTCTTGGTGGTCATAATCTCCTGCCGTCACACCTGGCTGCCAGTATTTGTGATTTAGATGTTGTCCCCTCCCCCACCGTGAATCCGAGGAAGAATTAAATAACGTCCCCCACTTCCTACTCAATCCATAACAACTATGAACATTAGGTTGCTCGTAGTAACAGGAATCACATTGGGGGAAGACAATTGATTTTAAGTCGGGACAGGGTCACAGGACGGTGCATTCTTATTTAGGACTGTTTCATCTACACTGGGTAGAGCGATCATTCAACTAATAAGGTTAATCACATTTGCGTGAGATGAGCGCAGATGGTAATGATGACATATGCATTATACCATCTTTCACAAACCTATTTCTCGTCAAAACCAGGGTCGATTACCCATGAGTTTAAGAGGATCATACAAGAACTAAAGGGAATAATGCGGTAAGATAAAGAGGGAGAAGAGGAATGGAAATCATGGACGAAATGTTAAGCGATGATTTTACATGGCTGGTTGCTGACAAAATGCCACTTACTTTGGGATAATTCACATCACCCCATCTCCACAATAGCAACTCCTAACCCTTTTCCCGCCTATGGCAGGGTCGGGTACCCATTTGTCCCTCTGAATGGACACAGGGTGATATATTGGACATAGTTTTTTCTGCAGCCGGTTGCCGGCCAAAGCTGCACCCCTACGCTTATTTATCGTCGGTCTAGTGTTCGTTGGGGAATGCTACCGACGCCAGGGGGCGAGCTTCTACACCTGGAAATTTTTGCCTCATCTACCCGTCGCGTAGTAGAGAGGGTTCTTTTACGTGCAAGCGCCATCGTACACCCACACGGGACCTCGGTTTTACTTTTCATCCGAAAGAAGGCACACTCGCGGCTTCTCTCTCGCCAGAAAGAAGCCGACCAACCACGGTCCAGTATCGAACCTAGAACTACTGGCGTAGTTGCCGAGTGAGCTAACCACTACGCCACCGCGACGGGTTTTTTCAACAGGAAGGCATTTAAATTTCAGAATTGCCTCAGCCATTTTTCCCATCGCACATAAGCTCACATCAGTTTGCATGAAGCTGAAAGGCTCCCTCACACCAACGTGAAGCAATCACAGTCGCTGTGGATATTTTGCAAGAGGAACGCGCCGCTTAACCTGAGATGTGGTGGATTCGCCTTGATACACCCCATCTCCACAATAAATATTTCTAATAACACACCCATACCAATGTGCTGGTCACCACGAAAACAAGACTTCCATCTACATAAGTGTCCCACATTTTCGAAACATGCTGGTGAACATGTTTGTAGGATCCTGATATCTCAGTAGGGTGTGACAAGGCTTCCACTCCTTGCTTGAATTTATGGCGTTCAGGTTCAATCCTGACGCCATAATCTGGCCGCTGGCTTCTCTCAGCGGAGAGGGACAAGTCAAATGGGACTTTGATTAGATAAGCCATGGACTTATCCCGTCGACCTTGAAACAGCCTTCAGACGATGCAACAACTAATCAACTTTGATGTAGGGCATCTCTGGGCCCCTTCCTCCTCCTCATCATAATAATTCCCTTCCTGCTTTAGCCCTAGGTTCCACTCTAACCGAAATTCATCTTTATTCCATGAACTTCAAACTCATGATCGCATGGTTTACACCACTGTTGGGAGCGGCTTATTGCGTTGAGCACAGCAGTTCTCGTCTGGTCACTGAAGTTAAACAGCGCAACCCCAGCTATAGTACTAACATGGGTGGCCGCTTGGGAAAACTGGGTACTGCTAATACCAAATAATCGTCGCGTTAGTGTAGTGTCTGGACAGTTTCTGCACTAGAACTATGCAGTGGATGGGGCTCTAATGACCTTGTAGTTGAAGGGCCTTAAAACACCAACGAAACAAAACTACACCACTGTTGTGGGGCGGCAAAATTTCCAGGTAAGGAGTCCGCACTGGTGTCGGTAAATTGCCTTTCTAGGTGATAGATCGACGTTAAATAAACTAATCCATAACTATGACAATGTTGCATTTGTTCTGACAAACGATTCTACGTTATAAACTGCATGTGTTTACGGATTTTCAGTTAGTAGTCCTAATAATTTGACACAGATGAATAATTTTTATTACATTTGATATATCAAAAAGTAGAGTTTTTTATGGTTAGGACTTCATATTGATAGTTTCTGTATGAAATTACAATGGAGCATTTTGAAATTCATGTCCTGTAATAAAAACTTTTAAAGTTATAACTCTAGATTGAAAAGTCTTATTTGATAAAAGGTTTGCAATGGACGGTTCTCTTCATTTCCGCTTTCTTCGAGTTACGTTAAAATACACAAAGCGTGACTAAATTGAAAAAATGAAATCTCCAAACCTTCACAAATAATCCAATATAAAAAGACATGGTTGCATTTTTATTTCGTAAAAAAACAAACTTTTAACTCAATATTTCCGGGCATCTGTTAGAAGTAAAGGTTTCTCGATATAAGCATAAAATTATCAGAATTGCAATAATTCTTTTTTAAAAAATACCTCTTTAAATAATGATGCTTTTCATAAAACAGATAAAAAAATACACAATGTACTTATTTAAATGGAGCGATAGATTATAAATATCTTTTGCGACATTCTTGTGTAAAGTTATGGTAACTTGACTAAAATTTCACTTCATTGTCAAAAAATATATGATGATTTGTGATTTGAAAACAAAATAAAGGAGGCCTTTACCAGTATATTATTTTGTTTTTTGTTGAATTGCATTTTCATGGATGAGTAGCGAACTACTATTCAATACACAGATTTCAGTGTTGAAAATAATGACAATATTTGGTAGCATTTCTGCCGAATACACACTGAAAGGCCCAGCAATAATTCACTTCTTGTAGTTAGCGTTTCAAAAAAAAAACAATTACGCTTTGAAAAAAATTATAAAGTTGTGTTAAAGTTATTTTATAGAAGAAGGAACGCCACAGATTAACGATAAATATTATATATAAAATATGAGGAGTTATTTCATTTAATCGTATTTTAATTTGGACCACAACCAATTATCAATCCTACTAGGCACTTATAGATAGCACCACCATCTTTGACTCTACTGCCCCATTCTGATAAAAACATTTACCGGTAAATAATGTAGAAAACTCAGCAGTGATATCTCAAAATGTAGCACTAAGAGGTTGCAGTGGGAGAATAAGATCCCTAACCCATCCACATCCGTCTTCAGATCCTAATTATAACTCGATATGGGGGATTCAGATTTGGATTGTCCTCCACATCTGAATTTTAACATTGCTTTGTTATTTTCATATTAGAGTGAAGCTAACCTGCCTCGGTGACCCAGAGGTAGCGTGCTGGGCTCGTGCGCCTTCGATTGCAGGCTTGAGACAGGTGGCTTCTTCCGAGCGAGAGGACCCTCAGTGTATCTTCCATTGCCTTTGAGCCCCCATAGGACATAAATGGGCATCGTGATGATATGACAGTGAAGATTTCAGGTCAGTCTAAGCCAGAGAGATAGACCTAATCTGCCTATTGAACCACCAAGAAGAACTCCCGTCTGAGAATATTATAGTACATTATAGAAATTAGCTACAAGTTTGATCGTCCTCAATTAGCCCAGTACTCAATTAGTAGCGTGATTTACTCTTGAGCTAATGGTTCTGAAGTTCAATTCTGACAGAAGCGAGTGATGGAATAGAAACCCAAGCTCGCCTTCTGTTGATTGGGAAATCAACCAGTGATCCCATATGTCCTATAGATGATGTGGGAAGGCTTGAGAAGTCCAAGGAAGATGCACAAAAGGGCCTACAAGACATGAAAACAGCAATGGAAGAAGGGGGCCTTAAGGTGAACATGAAGACTGAGTACCTAGCTTTCAATTTTAGTGGCCAGGGGCAAGGGGGTGAGATTCGTTGTGGGGAGAGGAGATTCCAGTAGTGCACGAGTTTCGTTATCTAGGATCAGCTTTCCAGAGCAATGGGGAAATAGATGCTGACATGACCCACACGATTAATGTAGGATGGCTGAAGTGGAGACAGGCAAGTGGGGTCCTGTGTGACCGTCGGATCCCAATAAAGTTGAAGGGCAAAATTTACAGAACCGTCGTTAGGCCCGCTATGCTGTATGGCTCAGAGTGTTGGGCAGTCAGGAAGAACCATGAAAGGCGAATGCAAGTGGCTGAAATGCGAATGCTGCGCTACATGTGTGGGGTGTCTAGATCCGACAGAATCAGAAACGATTACGTTAGAGGTAGCTGAGGAAAAGATAAGAGAGAATCGGTTGAGATGGTATGGGCATGTGATGAGGAGGGGAGAGGAGGAGCTTATTAGGTCCATTGTGGGACTGCAGGTAATTGGGGGCACCAGAGGTAGAGGAAGACCAAAGCGAACGCGGGAGCAGGTGGTGCAGGTGGACATGCAGGCATGCGGGGTAGAGGTGGACCTGGTGGTGGATAGGCGGGAGTGGAGGATTAGAACCCCCAGACCCGACCCTGCCTCAGGCGGGAGAATGGTGAGATGATGATGATGATCCCATATGTCACTTGTAAAGAAATGAACCCTCTATTTTGGTTCTTTCATCAATAATATTCAAAACAGCTTTTGTTTGACACAATTTCACACCTTAATTTTGGTGAGCCAAGAATTTATTTTGTGACAGTTCAATTTTCTCTCAAATTAGCACGAGGAAAAGGTACTTATTACACTACAGTCCCAGGAGAAGTTTTTTTTATTCTTATTAAGGTTGCGTCTGTGGAGTTTCTTTTTTGGCACAATCACAATATCTTTGCATAGGCTTGAAAACGGCTCCTCTAATCAACTCTTGCATCCAACTTTCATCAAAATATTTTTCAACTCAGAATTGATTAAAAGCAAGTTAGAGATCTATGTTGAAACTAAGTCATTCCCATTACATTCCTTAGATGAACATAAGAGTGTACAATGGCAGTGGAATCCGCTTAAGACGACACCATTTAAGACATTTTCCGGTCTAAGACGTCAGAAATATTTTACACCACTGCTGTTTTCCAATAAACCCATCCTTTCTTAAGACGTTTTGCTACTTAATAAGCTTGATTGATTGACCTCCTTTATAGGAATCTTAAGAAGCTTTCTCGAAAGACATTAACATCTTCCGGCCAAAGGCTTAGATTAATGATTTTAAGATACATCAAATTCAAAATAAACGTAAATTAATGTCAAATCATTGGAGGTAGGATTCATATTCACAAATGTCATCTAAAGAAATTACCTTTGGGACATTTAATATGTTAGAAAATTATTTTCTACCGTTACAGTGCTCCAATTTATAAGAGCTAATGCCAACTAATTTTCTTTCTCAGACTCATTTCCTACCTTCTAATTTTATATTTGTTTGTAGAAATTTAATTTTTTTCTTTACGCCAATTTTTGCAGCCCTATCCGCCCCCTGGCTAAATGTCACCTTGCCCCCCCCCCCAGATATCGGCCTGAGTATTAACTTGCCATATCCGAGAAAGTGAAAGAAATAGCCTATTTTTTACTGTTACGGCCAATTTAGGAGTACAGTAGTCCATTTTGGTTTCCTTGTAGGCAGGGCTTATCTTGGGACCTTGAAATGATCCAAAGGAAGGCAGCAAGAATTGTGCTACATCGCTTCTCTCGTAGACTGAGTGTGTCAGACATGATCACAGAATTAGGGTGTGACTCACTACGTCAGAGGCGGGTATATGACAGCATTAAGCTCAGTGCCGGATTTACCACTAGGCTAAGTAGGCTGAAGTCTGGGGCCTCAACATTTAGCGGGCTTCAAAACTTAAGAAAAGAGCCTCAAAATTGAAATAGCCTAGGGCCTCTCATTATCTAAATCCGGCACTGGTTAAGTAAGCTTTTTACAGACTGTTGAAAATAGGGTACGAGGTCCTCAAGTTGGTAGCTTATCCTTTGCAGAGTATAAGGGGAGAAATGATCATCCAAATTGAAGGAGATCGGTACACGAAAAGACTCTTTTTTCCAAGGGTCATTCGGCAGTGGAATTCTCTCAGTGAGGATAATGTGAGGAACTTTCTGCAAGAAGGTGCCATTATGCGGCGAGTTGCGTTGGACACACCAGTTCTCGTCTGATCACGCCCAGTTAGTACTGACATGGGTGGTCGCTCGGGAAAGCTGGGTACCGCTAATACTCAATAATCATGGCATTAGTGTAGTGTCTGTGCAGTATATGCATTAGAACTATACAGTGGACGGGTCTCTAATGACCTCGTAGTTGACGGGACCTTAAACTCTAACAAACAAACAGAATGGATGCTACGCTTCAGGTTCGTTGGGGTGTTCAATAGGTTAGAAATTAGGAATGAGAGTCATGCTCTCCACTGCCAATTTGGCCTATCAGGGAGAGATTATGAGAAACTATGAGCACCACATATTGCATTGCCAGCGATTGAAGATTTCAGTCAGAAATACAATTCTAGATATGTAATTATTATTTAGTTAACTTTGAGCTTGGACTTGTATGCATCATATTCTTTAGACAGCCCCCTCCCTACATATAACACAGAGCTTTTAGTATGATGTCGGTTATAACACTTGACAGATACACGTGAAATAATTATGCGAGATTACACATGGGTTCCTCTGTTTTACCTGACGTTCAGACTTGTCAAGAATCATTGCTATTTTGCTGTCAACATAATGTCTGTGTCGTAATAATGTAGGCCTGCCTATATGCGTGTTAGGGAGAGAGAAGGTTTGTTTTCGTTGTCTTCCTAAAATATTACCACAGCATAGAAATATGAGTGGAATCACTTTGGAAGGATTATGGTGTGTCGATCATGTGCACAACAATGAATTATGAAGTCATCATTATCAGTTATTTGTCTGTATTGAAGCATTTAACAATAAGCCAAACCTAGAAAAACATAAGAGCATCTTGGGGATCTAGAGATCATATTTAATACCTTATCTCCAGCCTTTCCCCAATTTATCAGGTTGGGACCGGTATTTTCTCTTTTTCTGCCATGTGCCCCACACTAATACGTACGTACTATATAGCTAAATGACTATCTCGCCTATGACAGGGTCGTGTTTAGAAGTTTTGGCTTTCCATTGCCTCGTGCTCGTAACCACGTCCCCATGTCCTGTCATATAAGCAGCTTTGGCTTTTCTCCATCTCTTTAATTCTACTTCTTTGCTTGATGGGCCTATTCCCTCATCTCATAAAATGCCCATATCATTAATAACAGTACCCTTCATCATATTATAATCTTCATCTTCTTCTTGCCCGTATACCACCCAATGCCGGCATCGGGTCTGCGAATTCTGTTCCTCCACTCCTTTCTGAAACAAAAATTGGTAGACAATAAAAAGCAACTATAAAATCAAATGCATTTATTTGCTGTAATTGGGTGACTATTTTAATATTTACTGAGGAATCGACAGTTGTTTCCTCTGTTACTGGTACCGGGTGGATTCCTGTCACACTCAGGATCCTATCCTGTCAGAATCCGATCTCGTCGCCCTCTTATCAGAAAGCAACATCATCCACATCTGTCTGGGAGAAACCTGAGTACGTTGACATCCAGACACAAGTTACTGAGGTCAACTTGTTTTGATAATAACGTTTATTAATAAATAGTTGAGAAGCTGAACCCCACTGCACCCCATATATCTTCGCATCTGGGCACAGAGCATTCCGATCACCTGTACACCGTGTGTAAGCTTTTAAGGAAGGCTATGATATCTCGCGCTGATTTTAACCCAAATCACAAAAATTAACGTCTAGTGGACTTCATTGGTATGTGCAATTATTACAGCCTCATATGAATTCCGGTTTTCATTGCCTGGTCCCTTCAATTTCTGTCACGTTCTCTTTATTTCTGTCATTTGCTCTTTCCCTTTTATTTGCTTTATTGTGCTTTATCATCCCTGCTGTAACTGTTTTATTTTCCTGGATCCCCGAAACTGGTGGTAGCAACTCTTTTGGAGGCGAGAAACGGATTGGTTGAGTACAGTTCTTTCATAGTAGGGTGTATTTGGTCTTATATGCGATCAGATATGGTCTCTTGAGTTCAAAGTATGCAGTACGCAGATTTTGTAGTGCGTTGTCAGTTGTCCATCCATTAAATCACAGTTTGGAATTCTCGTATAACCAGAATAGCAACTCCTAACCCTTTTCCCGCCTATATATAGCAGGGTCCGGTACCCATCTTGGCCCTCTGAATGGACACAAGGGCGATATATTGGACATTGTTTTTCGCAGCCTGTTGCCAACGCCAGGGGAACGAGCTCCTACACCTGGAAATTTTGCCTCATCTACCAGTTGCATAGTAGAGAGGGTTCCTTTACGTGCAAATGCCATCGTACACCACACGGAACCTCAGTTTTACTTCTCATCCAAGAGAAGCCTCTTTCGGGGTCTCTCTCGCCCGAAAGAAGCCAACCCACCTCGATTCAGTATCGAACCAAGAACTACTGATGCAGTTATGGAGCGTGCTACCTACGCCACCTAACCCACCGAAGGCGGGGGAAATCTTGTACAGTATAAGCAGAATGTAAAGATCAGTGCCGGATTTACCTAGATATTGAGAGGTCCTAGGCTATTTCAGCTTTCAGGCCCATTTCAAGCTTTTTTTGAGGCCCTTTTCTTAAGTTTCGAAGCCCGCTCAATGTTGAGGCTCTAGGCTTCAGCCTACTTAGCCTAGTGGTAAATCCGGCACTGGTGAAGATATATATGTGAATGAAATGTGAGAATGACCTCCAGAGAATACAAAATAAGTCCTTTAGCCTGCAAAAAATGCGTTGCAGTATGTACTTTCGTTTTTCAGGATGTTGACGTCGTATACCACTCCTTTAATTTTTTTTTGTTAATTAAAAATATCTTTTAAGTTAAGAAGTGCCATCTCAATGAATATTATCGCTTTATCAAGAATAAAGGAGCTAGACTAGCATTCCTTATTATGAAACCGCATCCACGTGGTTGGCAATTTAAATAAACTATGTTGTTATATATCATTAAAGCTCCTGGAGTCAGTCCTGGAACGTTTTTGTAAAACTGATAACCAGCTGTGAGACAATCTTGGTACAAGGGTGAACTTCCAAGTTCAAAATTATAACTGTTATTCCGTTTATACCTTATAAGTGGGGTTTTTTAAAAAAAAATAAAAAAATATATATTCAACTTACAAGATAAAATGGGAGTCTTTCCATCAACTTTGTAATTATTTTTCTTGAAGATATCATCTTAGACAAAATTATTTCTTGATAATAGTAGCAAAAAAGGAAGAGGAATTTATTTCTGTATGAAGAATAAACACCCTTATTGAAGTACAGAACTTTTAACCATCTTAATTTAACATAGTTCGTTCAAACAACTTGCCAAAAATATAAATTTGAGTGAAGCTAGAAAAAGGTTGACAACTATAACAATTTCATATTTCTAAGATGAAAGTACCAACGTATTCATTATGTATTTGATTTTGTATTCTGTGATTGGTATTTTAAATTGTTAGTGACAGCAAGAAAAAAAACGGAGGAAAAATTGAGATTGTGACTAAGGCATGTAGACAATCGAGCGAAAAGAGTGTTTGCATTAAATAAAAGTTGACGAATTCAGCTGAACACGTTTATTATATTGTAGTAGTATTTATATCACTCAGGTATTGTGTGTACCGTGTCGTATTACTCTTCAATTTATTAACTCAGCGCATCAATATGACAATCTAACAATGCCTAACGTGAAATATAAATGTATGATTCAATTCAGCAGTGCCTACTTAAATATGATCAACATTTCCTCCTCCCTGAAAGCAAGTGAAAACGAAAAAAACTGAAAAAAGCACTAGGTTGTTAAAAAATGCATTAAAATTCACCATTCATTCTTTGTGCCAAGGAAATATTTTACTTTAGTATGATGTTTGCGACGACTGTACTGTAGCTTTAGTAGACGAAGATGACAAGAGAAATCTGGTGATGACACTTTTAAGTGATGCTTAATTCACTCCTTTTCCTTCTCTCGCCCTCACCCTCACCCTCTGATATGGTATGACGTTTGAAGGATGCGAACCCATTTCACACAAAGATTAGGTTTGCAATTACATAGGGTGATGTACTTAGATGAAAGTTAATGCAAAAATCTCACTTCTAATTAAGAAAAGCTTGACGTTTCCTTAGAAACACGTGGGAGAAGACCTTTCTAACAACTATTTCTTACTTTCAACTGCATAAATTATCACCGAAACTTACTGACAACGCAAGCAATCTATTGTACTGACAACTAGAACATTGTCCTGAGACTGACAATACATTATGTTCGCAGTTTGATACGGAATATTTAAAAATCCATTAAACTCGCGCGAACATAGCCTTTTATGCTATTTAATGTTATCACAATGTGTTTAAGTATTATGCTGATTATTTAGTATGGTAAGGCAGCAAGGAGTCAGACAATTACAAGAGAATTCACATGTTACCACTGTCTCATAGGTATCTAATTGAGTGCAGTCTAGCAGAGAGAGAGAGAACAACCACGCCCTATATGTTGTATACCAAGTTAAACTGATAACTCCTCAGCCTGCTGCTTTTTTCTGTCATTAGTATAAACATGACATGTTTCCGTATTTTCATTATTTATTCGTACTAAGTGCATGATTATGTCTGGTTCAGGTGTTCAAGATTTGTGGATGAGCAGGTGACACCATTAACCAACACTTTGTCAGGTTTATAATTCCTATAGCAGAGTTTCTTAACCTTTTATCCTTGCAGAATCCTTGAAATAATATTCATCTCTCGGGGAACCCCTACATAAATATTATTATATATCCTTATTAATATCTTGCTTTTTCTTTTATAGACTTAATGTTCCTAAGGAAAATATTATATATTTCTTTCTGACAGCTGGTTTAAGTAAAATAAATAACTTAGGCTCCTCTCAACTACATTGACAATATAAAAAAAACTGAAAAATCAAACTGCCTGTTCAAGAGACCACATGCGGCGGTTTTCATTCAGAAAAAAATTAACCCCATATCTTGCAGATTCCTTCGATATTCCTCGAGGAACCCCGGTTGAGAAACTCTGCCTTACACGATGAAAGGAGCACATTTAAGCGTACTCCTCCTCACAGCCACCAGCCTCTGGAAGGAGCGAGCAATTTCTACTTATAGTTTAAGAGGACGAGGCAAACTCAATATTTTTTTATATACAGTACGAGATATTTATTTGGGAAATCTCTTTTGCCAAACCACTGTCCTCACGTCTTGAGCACCCATGAAACCGGCAATTAAAAGCAAAACAGGAAGGAGATGAAAGCGATAGCCTGCAAAAGGAAGGATGGAAAGACACCGAGGGTGTCCAAAAGGGACAGGCCATAAAGACACGTGCTTCTATGGTCATCGGCTCCAACGTGTTAATACATACTCATTAACTTTTAGACTAACCGTTTTCCCTACTAATTACTTGTTTTTTGGCAAAATATTAATTAACTTTAATGAGTTTGTGTTGGCTTCTGGTTCCGTATTCATTTCTACAAATAATGTACAACTGTTTCCAAAAAGCGACTAAGATGTCGATGACCTACTGCTTGGGTGTGTTACAATTATTAGTTTTTATAAGACTTAAATATTATATTTCTGATCTAGTTCATCACACAAGTGTTAATAAAGGTCGGAAATCAAATGAAAAAAAGTGTTTATTTTCTTGACATCTAATAATATTGGCAGTTATTTGATTACGACAGTCGACAGGGTGGAGTAATGGAAAGCATAGTTGACGTTGCATGTGATATCCTAATTCATATTAAGTCAGAAACTGAGTGTAATATAAAAGGCAAGTAAGGAAAATATTGAAGATGAGAGCCTTAAGAGATGTGAGAACAAGACTCATAGATAACTAAGTTATGTACTCTTATAAAAGTTCATTTTTCATTGACTTCATTCCCCTTTATTCCTCCAAATTCATAATGTTTTCAGAAAAGTTAATTAAAAAGAAACTTCGTGCTCAGTTATCTTATGAGTTTTCTTGATGTGATGTGTTGAAACTCAAATATAGAATAATACTGCAAACGGACAACAACATAATATAGAAAAATGATAAATGTTACACATAAATGAGCCCTCTGCTGGGACGCTCAGTGGAAAACAGGTAATAGCATTTAGTGGCAATGCCTATTCTGTTTATCCCCAGGACTCCCTGCATCTTATTTAAGTAGAAAGTAGCGAGTTAAGGGGAAAACATTTATTTGCGGGTAGAAATAAACAAGCATCTTAATCGAAATTCAACTGTGAGTTAAGAAAATTAACTTTTTTTCATATGTTAGTCTTCATTAGTCTCATAATTTTAGTAGGGTCAAAACAGATGCCTTGTTATTGACTCTGTTCATTTAGAAATTGAGATAATTCAGAGTCCCCCAAATCGGTTTCACCACTTGATGCCCGCCAGTTTTTAACAGCAATTCAACCTCTATAACATTCTAACAACTGAAGTTAGTTTAACTCATGAAAACGGACCTCTCAGGCCCGAGTAGGCAGAAGTATAGTTGGGATGTTTGTCTAAAGACCCATAACGAAAATGTGTCCCAGTTCAACGTTTACATATCTCGCACATTCATTTCTAAAATTTTGTTTGTGATGTCCACAGCTGCTCCTGGCAGCCGTTAACAGCTGGTAAGAGAGGCAGAATGTAGACAACATTGTTTAAATTTTTTTGCAAAGAAATCTGGCAAATGTCGAATATAGTATCGGAATAAATGTTTGATCTTTAAAATTGCCAGAACCCACCAATTGCAACAACAATTGCCAGAGATGAAAAACAAAATACTTTTAGAAATTAGACTGAAGGAAATGTAAAAGGTTCGCATTAAAAGTTAGTTAGAAAAGTGGTGATATAAGTGCCTAGGAGCCATACTTATATAATCCTGATATGGAGCGTTAAATAAAATAATCAAGAGTAAGTAGTCCAATCACGTAATTACGTTGTTTGCTGTATCTCAATCAATTAAAATATTTCAAAAGATGCTTAATAAACAGTTGAGAAAAAAAGTTGGACATCTTTTATATAAAAAGTTAGCTGCAGCAGTCTGCATTGGCCTTTCATAGGTCTCCTAGAGTTTGACTTTTTCAATTAAAGAAAATTAAACATTGCACGGGCCTGAATGCAGCAGGTCCGAAATTAAAAAGTATGACGTTACTTTTTTTTAGTTTTAATATGCAGAAGTTGTTTCAAGCTAATGAAAATCTACAGTGACCCAAGATTTTAATTAAAACCCTGAATTCTTGAGATTACAATTTGTTTGTCATAGCTTCTAGATTAATTCTTAGATGAAAAGTTTTAAGAAGTGATACAATTATGAAATCTTTAGTGTTTCTCATCTGACTCACTAATGATTTATATTAAAAATATCTTTCCTGTTAACGCACAACATTCATAGTAATCTAAGATTACTAACATTCCAACAGGCGATTGAAATTCAAAGTTAGCTTTAATCTTTTGCAGCATCTAAAAAGGTTATATGAAGTCAACTTTGTAGCTCTTGTTAGTAATAATCTACTACTAAATAATACAGTTCATGGAGAGGTGCCAAACTGATCTTATGCGATAATCTTTAACTTATTTACCTTTTTAAAGATTAATTGCTCATATTTCTTGAATTCATAAAGTTTTCTAAGGACGCTAGAAGTGGTCCAAATCCCATATGTGCTATTATTTCACAATTATTGGCATTTTCTCTACGTCGCCATGACCCCTTTATACAAAATGTTATAACCCTCTCTCTCTCTCTCTCACACACACACCTGAAATTATTAATTATATTTTAACGTTAGAGTTTTACTCCAGACAGCAAAACCATATTCATATATTTAAAGTATGTAATGTAAAATCACAAGAGCACGCTGATGAACTCAATTATAAAACATAAGAAACTTTATGTAAATATCAATAAGATATCTTATTATATGCTACTGAAAATATATCAAAATGAAGATTACATACTTTTTTTTTATATTTGTGAAAATATAAATGAAGCTCATTTGTAATATATAGTACTGAATAAGAAGAGCTTAGTTCTAGCGTCAGAAATAATAAGCCAAAGGTATTTTTAAGGAATTTCCACACCTTATACTAGGATTTTAATTGAATGCAGTCTTCTCTGTCATTGGATTACTTTCATGCTTATGAACATGATCTACCTAAAGGTATTATTTTTCTTCTTCCGAAAAAAATCTGATTTTCTAATAGAGTGAAAACATATTATATACAGAATATTCAAATCGTATCCAAGACATTCCACTTTAATTTTCTTTTGTACTTTTAAGATACAGTGTAATTCAATTATAAAACTGCCAAGAGTAATATCAAACTTTTCCTATTTTCAGCATATAAATCACACACTTTTAGTGCCTTGAGTGCAACATGTCAGTATATACATTAGAAAACCATCCTACCATTTTTCAATTCAGCAAAATCTTAGGATTCTGCTTATTAACATCTTCTCTGAAATGTACCTGAAAGGAACAAAGTCAATTAAAAGAGGGATGGGAGGGATCCCAGGCCTTTATGCAGGCCATTTCACAAGTTGCCTGCGTCCCACAAGAAACAAAAAAAATATGCATTATTATAAACCCACAATTTTTACTATGTAGCTTCAAGTCAAGGGAGTAGAGTGCACTTGTATCTTCGCTCAGTGCACAGGTTTGTTCCCGACTGAGGCCGGTGGGTTTCTATTTGATAGAAGGGAGATCTAAAGTGCTTCTTAGAATAAGTTGAAAGATGTGCTGACACGTGGGAATAGACCATGTCATCCACCCGTTCACACGAATCTCGAGATGAATAACAGAATTGAAATTATTGCCACTGTTGCTAAAATTAAAGAATATTTTTGTTTGCAAACTAGTTTTGAAAATACTCATAATCATGGTGCAAAAATGTCTGCTCTCTCTTGCCCCGATCGTTGCAAGTTAAAATATGGAATATACAAATCACCCTGTAGACTGCATGGAACATACGGTGTTTTCACCTTTCGCCACAAGATTATAACTGCTTTATGTGTACTAAGAAGATACCAGAACTTTTTGAATCTAATCAATAAAATCCTAATTTAATATTCACAGATCTACAGAAATGTTGTATGTAAATGGTTCTCGTTTATATTAATATTATTAGTATCTTCGTCCATTTTAGAAACAGGCAGTGTACCTATACAGTTATCGTGGAAGCTGAATAAATTAAATCTCAACTATTACAGCAAATAAACCAACAGAATCCTCAAGTAATTATTAATATCCTCAAAATTATTTTATATTTATTTTCTCTAGGTTTCCAAAGGTCTATTAACGGATTTGACAGTCGCTATTCTATGATAGGAGATGAAACTTTAGGGGAATATCACCTTGAGATAAAGCATGCCAATTTAGGAGATGATGCTGAATTTCAATGTCAAGTAAGTTGGTTTTGAATTTATTAACTGCAATAAAACTACAAACCGTGAATCCGCCGTCGTTAAAAAATAAGCTAAGTTTGTAATTAATCTATATATGTAGTAGCAGGCATGTTCATTTTAATCTTAGTCACGAAACATTAACTGATAGTTGCCTAACATGTACGAGATCCACGTGAATTTTTACCCCGGGACCGGCGACGTCTCTCGGCAATCCTGGCTGAATGGCACAGGAGATTAAAAAAATGAAGGGGTAAAATTCATATAATTTGCAATAATCTTTTCTTCCATACTGAGGACAACAAATTTAAACATTTTTTTTCTCTGAACCTAAACAGAATTTAGATATTTGTCTTATGGTAGTAGGAATTAAGTGAAAGTCGACTAAAATGATGTGGCATTAGGTAAACAGCCAACAAACCCACAGGACATGCAATCTTCTCCCTCTTTTTCTTTTCTATCTTGTCAGTATATATACCCTGCCATAGGCGGGAAGTAGATCAGCTGAAACTAAAGCACCATGAAGATTTGAAACAAAATCGTTAATTAAAAACAATTTATTAGCAGTTAATAATGATCATTCCGGCTGTTTATGACAGCTTTTTTTTAAGGCCTGATATGATTCTGGTTTAAATTAAATAACCATCAATTTTACGTACTGTACAGAAATGAAAATAACGTCGTTTTTCAACTGACTTTGACAGAGAATTGTAAATAAAATGTTTATCATTTCAATAAAGTTTATCATCTGGTCTCAGCATCTAAATAATGATGAGCAGCAATGATGATTCAAGAAAGAGATAGAAATGTTACTAGTAAATTACATTGATTTTTTCGTTTGAATAATTCTAATGAATCAGTCAAAATAACTCATAATTTATGAAAATGAAACGTAAGCATATCTTAGTGAGCTACGCTGACATCAATAATAATTTCCCAACATTAAAATGAATAAAATCTGCGATTAAGCATTGGCTAAAATTAAAAATAATGTAAGATACGAGTAGCATGCAAGTATATTATGCTTATTTTGATTAAATATTCAATGACATCCTGATTTTAGGTAAGCCCAGTTGGAGAAGTCAAAGAAATTTGGGCTAGTGCGCGTCTTTCTGTCATCTGTAAGTTTATCAAACCTAATTAAGTTTCGTAATATTTATTTCCTTACTTTAATAAATGAATGATTAAATTTGGAACTCTAGTGCCTCCTGTTACTGTGGAAATTGTAACAAAAGACGGAAACATGGGTGGAACGTATGTAGTGCGGCAAAACGAAAATTTGGATTTGACATGTACAGTAAAAGAAGGGAAACCTCCAGCAACTATAAAATGGTTTCGTAACGGATACGAACTAAAGATTGGTGAGGCTCCACGTCTAGTCTCTTAATACTCAAGTGAATTAAATTGAGGATGATCAAAAGGCATAATTCAACTCACGATACACAATTTCAAACAGAGAACGAAAAATACGAGGTTGAAAACGTTGCAGGAAAACGCCAAAATGCTAAGAGTAAAATACGGCTTCATCCTACACCAGATGACAAT
Organism: Trigoniulus corallinus; assembly: GCA_013389805.1. NCBI lineage: Eukaryota > Metazoa > Arthropoda > Diplopoda > Spirobolida > Trigoniulidae > Trigoniulus > Trigoniulus corallinus. The sequence continues at coordinate 28,105,679 of JAAFCE010008833.1, read as the reverse complement.
GGGGCCACATTTGTCTGCAAAGGAATTCATCCAGCTTTGCGTGAACCAATAAGTGCTCAATTTAAATTGAGTGTTCAATGTACGACTAAAATAAATCATAAAAGCCTACATATACCACACCAGAGTTGCATCTACCATCGGTAACTAATTTTTATTTTGTAGATCCTCCTGGAACCCCAGAGATAACTGGCCATCAATATGGTGAAGTTGTCAGAATGGGAAGCATTGTCACTCTCACATGTTTATCACGTGGAGGAAATCCTTTGCCACAACTTGTATGGTACAAAGACAACACAATGGTGGATCACTCTTTTGATACCAGTGGCCGTGAGTCGGTCAACTCAATCCAGTTTGAAGCAGACAGCTCAGACAACGGAGCCGTTTACTCTTGCAGAGCCTCTAATAATGTCACTACGACTCCTAAAGTGGCGTTTACTAATATGACTGTTCACTGTAAGTGTTGTACATTCATCTACCAAATTGGTGTATGAATTAATTAATTCACCTGCTTTTAATTCTAAGATGCTCCGTCGAAAGTAACCGTCAAAGGCCCAAAAGAAGCGAAGAATAATGATAAAGTTACCATGAAATGTGAGACTAGTAAGAGTTACCCAGCTACAAATATATCCTGGATTGTTGATGGAGAATCTATTCCATCTGCATCGAGTGTAACAAAAAAGGAAGACGATGGATGGATAACAACGTCAGAAATTACAAAGACCGTCTCGAACTTGGTAAATATGGTTAATTCAGTCTTCGACATTACATCACAGTGTACTAACGTTATGAATTATCTGGTTTACAGGATAGGAATTCGATGATGTTTTCCTGTTATGCAGTTCATCAGACACTAGGACAAACACGTGTGGACACTTATTCTCTTACAATATTGCGTATGTTCACCTCCCAATTAACTTACTTAACAGTTGTAGTCGTTTTGCGAAGTTGTAACAAGTGAAATTCATTCATTTTTAGACCCTCCAAATCCACCAGTCATAACGGGTTATAGTTCTGACTATACAATTCCTGCAGGACAAAGTCTCAAATTGACATGTACAGCTACAGGTGGAAATCCACGAGCTACACTTAAATGGTACAAACGAGGAAAAGAAGTAAGAACACAGTCGACAAATCACTAGTACATTTCGTGACAGTTTCTAATTGAAAGTTCGTATGCTTTAGATTCATTCAACAACAGAAGAATCGAGAGGCGATATTGTCCTTTCAAATATAAATATAATAGTTTCAGCAGAAGATAATATGGCTGAATATCAATGCAAAGCGTCTAATTCAGCGACTAAAAATCCATTAGTTGCATCTAAAAAAATAACTGTCCATTGTAAGTGAGCCTCCAAGCGATTAAAAATTTAGCATCGAAATAATGCACCGAAACCCTATATAAGTGTACTGCATTTCAATTAATTTTCAGTTCCTCCAGCTGGTGTAAATATTACTGTCACTCCGAACAGAGTAAAAGCTGGACGAAAGGTAAGTGAAGATTTATAATTCAAAATCTATTTAGAGATGAAACCACTAATACGGTTGTTATCTATCAGGTAACACTACAATGCGATTCAGCTAGTAGCAACCCAGAAGCTGACATTACATGGTGGCGAAACGGATTTAAAATTGAAAGTGCCCGATATAATGGATCACAAAATGGGGTCTATGGTGGTAAAGCTGCTCGCAGCATTTTAAAAATTGATACAACTCCATCTCATGACAACGCAGTGTACACATGCCAAGCATCAAATAAAGCTCTACAACATAGTGTTCATGACGCTATAACCCTCGATGTATTGTGTAAGCAATATTAAATTATTCAATGAATTTGACCCTCTATTGTCTCCTCGGGGAAAGTATTATATGTATATTTTCATTATTTAGATAAACCCGAATTTTTGAAGCCATATAGTTCTCCAGTAGTCGCCAATGAGGGTCGTTCTGTAGTGGTTAATCTAACAGCAAAGGGAAATCCGTCTAATATTAAATATAAGTGGAAAATTGGTGACAAGGATCTTGCAACACTTAAGTATGTCTAATACACTTTTAAGAATGGGTCCAACATTATTTGAAGCTTGAAAAGTTACTCGCAATGGATTTGTCAATTAAATGTCGCTTCTTAACACAGGAATCCCTTGATACAACTCAATGGGTCCGTCCTGAACATTACCAACATTACAAGGGATGACATTGGAAACTACACTTGTGAAGCTACCAATGGTGAAGGAACTACAGTAGCCAATGTGTATTTAGATGTGCATTGTGAGTGTTTTAGCGTGACGTGTTATTTTGTGTAAATTTAATGTCTGTACACATTAAACCCAGAGATGTTACTTAGTTTTCCAATAGGTATGCAATATTCTTATATTAAAATGTTACTATCTTTTTAGATTCAGCATCAATTACCCAAATCATAGGACCATCCATGGTAGATGAAGGAAGTAGTGCACATTTTGAATGTAGTGCTGAAGCAAATCCGAAAACTTCAAATTATCTTACATGGAAACGAGAAAAATATAATATGAGCAGAGTTAAACAAGTCACCAAAAATGGAAAATCTTACTTGACTATTACAAATGTTACCAGAAGCGATTCCGGATACTTTACGTGTGTGGCAAATAATGGTATAGGTTCGCCTTCTGAGAAGAAAATCACTCTCACTGTGAAATGCAAGTATTATAGTGTCTCGTAAAATCTATGATATAAATATTTTTTAACCAAAAAATGTTTCTAAAATTACACACAGATAAACCAGTGATCGATAAAACATCACCTTACTCTAAAGCTGCCGGTGATCAAGGTGACCACGCACGTCTTACTTGTCGTGCAGAAGGTGCGCCAAACATCACATTCTCTTGGTCCCGGCATGGTCAAACTATCGGGGCAACCACAAGTAACAGCAGGTATAAGCTTGAAACGCGGAAAGTTGATCTAACCCTTTGGGAAGGAGTCTTGTCCTTCAGCAACATTCAGTCGAAAGACTATGGGAATTACGAATGTGTAGCACGAAACGACCTAGGATTTGAAACGTGGAGTATAAAACTCAATGGCACAAGTAAGCTAAGTTATTTCATTACTTCACAACGACGACATATCAACTATAAATTAACAAATTGCATTTTAATAGGTGCACCAGATCCCCCTCTGGGTCTGAAAGTCATAAATTACACTCACAACTCTGCGCTACTTGGATGGACACCTGGATTTGATGGTGGACTTCCCTCGTCATTTCGCATCCGTTACAAGAGTGTGGATTCACCCGTTCACATGTTCACGGACGTTTTTCCTCGAAATGCTACTGTTTATGTAGTAGGAAATCTACAAATTGGGACCGAATATTCATTCAGTATTATGGCTTATAATGACAAAGGACATAGTAATTACACAACAGAGTTAGTTCAAGCAAAAACTTTAAGTAAGTTTCTGATTGTATGACCAACTACAAGAGTGAAGTAATTTTACAATAAATGGTGTAATTTTTATTAATCACCTAGGTGAAGTACCACAAGCAGGAAAAACGGACATTACAGATGTTTTAAGAGGCAAAGGAGAAATTCCGAGGATAGTTATTATAACAGTTTCAGTAGTTGGAACTTTTCTTCTGGTTCTAAACGTAACGTTAGTTGTATGCTTTATAAGAAGAAGACATAAAAAGCGACTGGAGGACGGTAAATGAATTTACCAATGGTATTTTTATTTATTTAACATTTTTAAAATTATTTACATTGTCAACCATTGGGATATATCTATAGAGAGCAGCGAACAATCAAGTAGTAAAGCAGCAACCATTGAAATGTATGCTCCCAGTAGTTACAATGGGACCATTACAGGTGAAACGCTAAGCTCCATTTCAGAAAAAAGTGAAACTTATTCCGAAGATAATGTTACAGAAGATTACATGGCAAGTGTTTTTCACCATATCTAGCATACTCTACATGACTCGATATCATCAGTGATTTTGAAATTTTGTAGGATGACGGGTGTAAACCATCAGCTACTTATTTAACGGATCCCATGCCTCATTCGGAAACCTATCCCACTGAAAATCCTGCATATTTAGGTTACAGAAATGACAACACGGGTAAGCTGTATACGTTTTTAAAAATCAGCTGTCACTAACAAAGCTCGGTGTAATGGGAACGTTTTACTAACTCCTTACTGGCTCTTTTATGCTAACACTTTTCATACTAACAACTACTGCTTAGTTAAAGCAGTTTTTTTAATAATATAACTGTTTCAAGAACTGGATTAGTAACTAAGTCAACATTTCTTATGACTGTGATTTAAAACTGTCACTATTTTTCCACCAACAAATTTCAACTGATTGACTGCTTACCCGTTTTGTCAACATTTGTAGTTTAACCTCCAGACTTCATATCTAAATGATATAAGTTATATAAAATCAATTAGAAGTCGATCAGCCACTAGACAGTGGTCTTAAAATCCCCATTAATTCCATCGTATCAAATATCAAGTGACCTCTGAAATTCTTTCCATCTAATAATATTTTAAATAGCAGTGCTTAGGATAGTCCGTTCATCGTATTACATTACTATACTAAATAAGAAGTAACTGTTGTATTATGAATTCTGGACCTAAAAGATCAAAGCTGCATTTGTATTTGAAAACAGATGTTATCAATTACAAAACACATGGTATCAGTTACCAAGTAGCACGTCTTGTTGCCAAAATTGTGTACGCTATACGAAAGCATTTCTTAATTTTTCAGTCTATCCAACAAAGGAGTGAAATATAAATTTTACCCGAGGATAGAATGTAGAAAAAAATTAACTATCTCCACATTATTTATGTATTCCTTCTTAGGCTCACAACATAATACTTTAACAAGGCCCCACCTCAAGATAGCAGGATCCAATATGTATGAACGTCCTGACGACTTCAACTATGCTGATGCATTGCGGAAGAATGCATACAATCATAATTTAAGTGATAAGGTAATATATAACCTTCGAAATTCTGTTTTTCTTGGTAAACAATTATATAATCAATGTAAAATGTTATATATTAACAGACTATTTATACCAAAGCACCGCCTAATCCCCCAATTCGATCTATAAGCAGTAAAGATCCATTTTATAATAATTCTCCAGAGGCGCGTTATGTCCCTTATCCTACATTGTCTCCAATGCCCCCGGTTTTATCAACGTTCAACCCAAACCCTCACGAGATCTCAACTACACCCCTGGTTTCACCTCAAGGAACAGAAGCACCGCCAGGTTTACTGCCTGAAATGGCAGGGCATCTAGTCTGATGGAAGTGATCATTAAAGAAAAGATGTACTGTTTTTTTCCATGAAATGAAGAGTTGGGTTGTGTGCCTCAAAAGGTGACCAGCAGTGTTGGATATTCAGTATTTGCTCTAAAAAGCGGACCAAATCATTTTCAGTGCCTTAATTCAAGGACCAAACCCAGGAAACTTCATAACACATCCTCAAGTTTCATCTGAGCAACTCCATTTATCAGTGGTCAGTAAACTGTAAAGCAGTGAGTGGTAGATAAGCCTCATAGGATGAAGCTAAAGGAATTAGAAGTGGTAAGAAAGAGTAGCAACAATTTTGTAAGATAATTATTCCATTTTTATTGAGTTTGTTCATTGTAACGATGCGACGACTTTTGGTGAAAGACTTCTGTGATGGCTCAAGCCTCAAGTAGCAAATTAAGGCTACTAAAACTCATGGCAATAATGAGTTGCAGCTACTTAGATGTTCACCATTCAAATTACATAGCCTTTCTCAATTCATAATTGTCATTCGTTTCTATTTTCACCTCATCTACAACTAAACTAACTGTAACTTGTATAATCATTTGCTCATCTCGCATCAATACATAATGCAACATAACGAAATTCAAAATGCCATGCGTTGTAATATAAGAGCCTAAACTGCTTCTTGATAGGTGCCTTATAATATAAAGATTAAAATTTCAATGGAATTTTGTGCACAGTATTGAAACGACGAATGACTTAAAAAATCATTATCAACATAAAACACGAATTAAATATGGATATTTAAATGGCATTCATGTTAATTTTCATTAATGTAGCTGTTTAAGCTACGTGTATAGTACATATTCCTTTTTTTGTGCATTTTATATAATGAAGATTTACAATTTGTTAATAAATTATGTAAAGAGTATATAATTGTTGTATATTTATTCATGGTCCATCTGTGGTCTCCATAATGCAACGTATGATAAATGAAAAACAACAAATATAAAATATCTAGATCTTCAAAATAAAATCAAAAGACTGAAGAAGCTAGCGACATATTGCCATTGTGTAAGTAGAGAATGGCCCTAGGTGAATTTATTGGAATACTTGATCCATAAATGTCGCCATACGTATGTCACGCGCCGACAGTCCATTCACATCATGGGAACTAAGTGTCACTTGGACTTTGTTGTAGACATTAAACCACTCTGGATGATGGTCCATCTTTTCCGCCAAAAGTGCCACTCTGGTCATAAACCCAAACGCCTGCATGTGAAGGCACATAATCAGAACGCGTATTACAATAATCAAAGGCACTGCATGCTTACCACGAACATGAATATGACAATGAACCCACAAAATAAATGTTTAGAATACAAGTTAGGCAATTCTGCACAAGTTGCAGCCTGACCACATCCAAGCAAAATCTCACTTTATATATCACTCCCTGAATTTGCTTATGAACGATTCGATTCCACAAATTGAGACAACGTCTTCACCCTTTTTGATTTAAGTAGAGATTGAGGCTGCAGAGTATTTAGAATCAGAACTTAACCTATTATTTTATCTATAAACATCATGCTAACCACATCTTGTTACAGTAGTATAGGGACTATATATTTAATTAATAACATAACAGCCTAATGTGAAAATAATACTTGCACTATTAAAATTCGTGAAAATAAATTCCTTATAGAGGGCATCCCTTCCTTCAGTTTGGGTCCAACCTGTTGCTAGTAGTGGTGCTAATCGACTTTCTCTCTCTTCGGGTGTAAGGGCTTCTTTTTTTGATGTCTAGAAAGATTTAAATGTGTATAATGTTAGCAGCAAATGACTGAGATCAACTCGTGACAAAATTTTGTCGTAAAGCAATAGAACTTACCATGGTTGCAAAGGTACTCCGTCCAGCAGCTGTCACACACAAACGTCTACAGACAACTAAAGAAAATAATCGCATGGCCAATTCCAGAACTAAGTCGATCAATAGCAACAAATATTCAGGTCACATGACTACCATACATCAGATTTACGCAACACTAAGCTCTACTATGTGTCTATTTCAACGAAATATGAGATTTTTTATGGTAACGTACCAACCGCGCTGAATAACAGGACTCAAGAACCAAATATACTAAAAATACGGAAACTCATAGGTTACAGTTGTACGTGCATCTAACATGAATCAATGGCTTACTATAGAGAGCGTTCAACTTCTAGGACTGTGGCGGCGGACCTTTTTTGATGACGTGCAGTGCCGGATTTACCACTAGGCTAAGTAGGATGAAGCCTAGGGCCACAACATTTAGAGGGCTTCAAAACTTAAGAAAAGGGTCTCAAAAGGGTTTGAAAATGGCCTTAAAATTGAAATAGCCTAGGGCCTTTCAATAACTAAGTTCCCGCACTGAAGACGGGTCACAATAACACTAAAAAAAACAAACGGTTATCCGCAGGTCTAATGCAAGCACTATTTAATTTTATGAGTAAAAATAAATTATTATTAATAATGAATAAAGTTTATTAAAGTAGTAAATAGAGAACATCATCATACCCTTATTCCGCCTGGGGCAGGATCGGGTCACGGTGGGTCACAGGTTCGCCACCACAGATCTAGGAGATTTGATGTAGAAATTCACACTCACTCCCTTAGCCGAAAAACTTCAAAAACTGGCATTTTTGTGAATAGTTGTTTAGTAAAATACTCCATTTTAGCGTAATCAAAATACCAAAACAAAGCTGGCCCAAAGGGCTTTTGAATCTATAGTCCCGACCCCTGTACAGTAGGTCGGGCAACTCTAGCTCAAAGTACAGGTTTCCCCAGGGGCGGATCTAGGTTTTTCGGATCCCAGGGCTTATTGAAGTCTAGTAATGTTACAATGGCTAAATAAAATAAATAATACTCTAAATAATCATTATTATTAAATTACTCATATTAACTACTTTTTACTACTGTAAAGGCTCTATGAAAAGTGCCCATTGTTAATGAAAAAGAATGAAAAAGTATTAAAAATTTATGACAAAAATTCAATTTTGTGGGCCCTTGACACTGGGAGCCCAGGGTTCAAGCCCCATTAGTCCTTATGTACATCCACCCCTGGGTTTGCCCCAGGCCGAGACAGTATTTTCTCAATCATAAACAGAGCCGGCTCAGACGTCGGTTTCTCTGGATTAGGACTTGAGCCCTACACCTTTTTTTATAAAAATTGTATTTAATATTTTTAAAAAAATTAAATTCAACTCCTAGTTCCAGGTTCGATCCTGGACCGAGGTGGGTTGGCTTCTTTCGGGCGAGAGAGAGGCCGCGAATGTGCCTTTTTTCGGATGAGAAGTAAAACCGAGGTCCCGTGTTGGTGTACGATGTCACTTAAACGTAAAAGAACCCTCTCTACTATGCAACGGGTAGATGAGGCAAAATTTCCAGGTGTAGGAGCTCGCCCCCTTGCGTAGGGGTTGCAGCTTTGGCCGGCAACCGGCTGCAGAAAAACTATGACCAATATATCGCCCTCGTGTCCTTTCAGAGGGACAAGATGGGTACCCGACCCTGCCATAGGCGGGAAAGGGGGTTAGGAGTTGATTGTAGTCTCAAGGCCGGTATATACAGCATATAAAATGCATAACGGTATTGCTTTTAACAAAAAAATCAACGAGTAACCCGCAATGTTCTTTTCGAGGAATTGTACGAACTGCACCAGCCATTAAGGCACAAAAAATTGCAATTTTCTTCGGAAGAGATGGCCCCCTCCGAGACCCTTCGGAACCTCTAGCCAGCGCTGATCATAATGTCAATATAAAGTGAGTCTTGTGTTGGACAGGAAGTTAACGCCATAGGTCCTGGATGTACAAATATTCAATAAGGTATATTCTGGGAAGTGAAAATGATCAGTCCATGCTGTTGCACCGCTGTTAACTATATCTGACGTCAGCTTACACTAAAATTGCCATGCAAAATGTAACTGCCGATACAAGCGACACTGAGCACGACTTATTTTAATAAAAAGTTCAGTCTACTTAACCAAGAATTTCACGGGGGAGCCTGTAGTAGGACATGATGTGGGGTGGATGGAAACCTAATGGGAGACAGGTGAGAGTGGAGGGTCAGAACCCGTAGATCCTGACCCCCAACATTCTTTTACATGTAAATTCTTCAGGCAGATCTCTTCAGAGTATATCGCTGTAACTTTTTACCCCGCTTCATGCAAAGCAGATAAACACAACAATGTTTAAACCACAGTAGTATCCTAGTCATGATGGTATAATATAAAAAGTAAGTCATAATAAAACCAAATTCAGTATTTAATTACAAAGTACATTATCAAAATGTATAGAAACATCATGTGTTGTTATAAAACACGGCGTTTAACTTACTAAAACTTACAATTAGAAAACCCTCAACATTTCATAAAATGATTGTCCATAAAAGTATATCGTCATTGCTGGTGGAACAGAATACTATGAGGATTTATGCAAGACATTTTCAATAAACTTAATGCAAGCTTCGATGTCTCTGCAATTCAATTTTGCTTCATCCAATCTAAAAATCATGAAAATTTTAGTGAACATCATAAATTTTTAAAGAAAAAAAGGAGAATGAAACGAACGACAATACCATTACCTGTCTCTAATATCTTTATAATGATCAACATCAAAAATACCATGCTTAAGAGAAGACATGCAATGGGTTGCCAATGACGAAAAGCACTGCTCCTTAACTTTATTATGAGCAGGGTTTTCCCAATCTGGTAATTTATGTACATATTTCCAGGCCAACAAGGAATAATCAATAACTGATGCCCACTGATGACTAGTGAGTAAAACTTTGCCTTGTTCAATGCATGTTTTCTACAAATTTCAACATATTAATAAGATTGCAGTATTGAGAAACTTAAAGGCTGGACTAACTTCAAAATAGCCATATACAAAACTACAAATTTTTATAGAAGGAACGTTAGGGGTGCAGCAAAATTGAGTTTGGAATGAATAAATAACGATTCGATATAAATGGGAATATAGCAAAGCATCCTCAAACTGGGAAGGTCTTTCTTTGTATATTTTGATGACATCACTTACCTTGAACTCCATTAAATAACCTTTTACTCTGTTATAGTGCAATGCATCTCCAACTGATCCCAAGCGAGTACTTGGAGATGATTTTAAAATACTACGTAAATGATGACAAAGTCTATCTTCCAAAGGCGTCAAATCTGGCAATGGCATCATTGATACAATTTCCTAAATTTAAAGAAAACTGTATGTAGCAACTAACAAAACACCTGTAACTTAAACTCAATCATTCAACCTTACTTGCTTAAGATGAGGGTGTATAGTCATTAAATGAATAAGCATTTCAGTGAGTTGATTATGAGAGAGACCTCTAAGAGCAAGTTCTGGTTCTGATACCATTGAAATATGTTGATTTCTTTGACGTTTTACAAGTTGAGACTGAACCTGATGAGAAAAAGTTACTATTGATGACCAAATTCATAAGACAAAAATTCTTCAAGACCTTCATAAAAATTCATTGCGACTACCTTTCCTCTCTAATTGTGGCATACTGAACTACTAAGATGCCAAGCTAATGCATGATAATTACTGATCAACACAATTTTTAGCTCAGCATACATATTGTTGTTTACAAAGCTTCCATCATATTGGAATTCCTACTCCTGAGGAGGCAATAAAACTAGATGTCACTAACCTTGAGTTTGGTAGGAGTTAAAGGAGAATCTTCAAGTTGCAACCTTTTTCGAGGACTGCTTCTGACAGGAAGACTGCAGGCTTGTTTAGATCCAACTTTTGTAGGTGTTTTAAGAATGTTTGGTGTATGCAAGTAACTAAGAAGGTTCCCTTTCATAACATGACGAAGTAATATGTTAGGTATGAAAACTACATCTTAAAACTGCTAAATTAATAAATCATACCACTTGAATCAAAATCTTCTAAGCTGCCACTGGTCTTCTTTCTTCCCCTACTTTTGATTACCTGTTCATCGGGTGATGGAGTTAAGAGTGAATCTGGTAACTGCTCGTTGCTACCAACTGGAAAGTAAAATTGAAATAACGATTGATAAATTGCGACAGGTTAAAAATATTTCGAGACGTTTAAAGTGGCGCGAGTTTAAAATTCACACCTATTTTGGCTGCCCTATTTTTTATGATATTTAATGGAATGCTGAACACATTGGAATTCCCTGGTCAGATATCTAGAGTAACAGTTCAGGATTTGAAATATAGATTAAACTCTGCAAGGGTATATTAGAAAACCTGAAAAATATCACTTTTTTGATAATTACAATTTGGCAATGAATCTACAGATGGCGCACAAAAATAGCTGTGAGATATCTGGTGAGATACCGCCAAAATTGCACCGTGGGAATTATTGTTGGAATTAAAGCTTAATTTTTTTGCGTGTTCTTTTCGAAGGATTGATACACAAATCACGAGTATTTCAATATTCTTAATATCAATATTAATTTTTAGCTGCAACAAATGCCGACATAGGATTAAATTTGTGTAAACGGAGAGCAGATCCATATTTACCAGATGAACGTCGGCTCTCCATTGTCCTATCGTCGGTAATTTCTTGAAGCACACGATTACGGTTGCTACGCAAGTCCATTATTCTTTTTTAGAATCACAAATAATTAATTTAAAAAACGAGCAACACCAATATTTCAATTAATAATCAAGCAATGTAAAGGCAACAATTGCCTATAACGTCCTCAACAACATTATGATACGATTCACATAGCGAAAATAGCCGCAGCCAAGAGACATGCATAAAAATTCCCGCGCCGTAAGTAGGCGGGGTCCAATTATTTGGAAGTAGAAAAACGCAATCCCATTGGACAACAGATTGTGTGGTGTCGGGGTAATATTCGCGCATGCGCACAGGTAATATTTGGAACAACCCCGAATTCGAAGAAGCTTTGCAAAATGATGGCAATGGCCGAAATTGAGGAAGATCTTATTAAAATGTTATTTAATCAAATAATGACCTATGTACCACAGAAAAGACGATATCCTTTCAATCATTCATTTTTCGAAAGCGATGATACAGTGCCAAGTAAGAACACAACGTACGATGCCGACGCAGAAGAATTCTTGCATAAATCGTAAGTTGTTGTGGTACCTACTGTATTTTTGAAACAGATGACGGATGACCAAACTTTCAAATCATTTATTGTAATTGATTATTTCGTAGATTACCCGAGTTTAATTGCCATATTGCTGGATGTATGCTCACTTTTACAACAGTTCAAGATTATGAATTACATTATAATAGTTTACATAGACATGTTTGCAATTCGTGCAAGAAAGCATTTCCCACAAGCCATTTATTAGAACTGCACGTTTTAGAAACTCATGATGCTTTATTTAAGATTCAGGCACAGAAACAAAACATGGTAAGTCTCTCTACACTAATAATATTTGAAGGTATTTCTAGAATAAATACCTTAAAACAGCTTTAATAAATTACTTTATTTTGCGTAAATATTAGCCGTATTCACATACCTGTGGTACATTTTACCCATTAGTACCTGTGTCTTGTTGAAGGATGTGGAGAGAAATTTTCATCTTCAAAAGAAAGACATAGTCATTTAATTGTGGCACATCACTATCCACACGAATTTCGTTTTTATGGCCTGAAACAAGAGAGGTTTAATGATTTTTAATAAATTTCAAATCAACATTGTGTTTTACAAATAAGTTGACTCTTAAAATTAATTTCTAAAGGTCAAATCCAAAAGATGACAGTCATTGTACCACGGAGGACAACACTTATATGGAAGACGACGAAAGATCCACACCAGTTCCTATTAAATACGTACCGAAGTGGGTGAAAGAGTCTTCATAAATTAGATTATATCAAATATAAGGTATATGTATACTTATTCATTCATTTCAGGCTTCCAAAGAGTATATCTTTTGGACAAGGAATAAGTAGAGGGTTTATGCCAAGAAGTCGTGGGAGCAAACCTGGAAAGCATAAAGAAAAGCACTGGCATCAGCAATTCAAGACTGAAAAAATGGATACTAGTGTTAATATTAATGATGTGAAGTTTCAAGATATCTCTGATTCACTACCAAACCTTGAATAAATTCTATAAACAATTAAGATATAGGTAATGTTAGTGTTTTACTGCTAATCGGAATCCATTAATGCGCACTCTGGTTTGTTATTAATAAAATGTCTGCGAAAAGCAGTGTACCTGTCAAAAGTTATTCCTATAATAGAAATGGTGGTGGTCTCGTTTCATTTGATTTTTGTCCATATCTTTTGTGGACGATTAGAGGCTCACACAGGCTATAGCTCTACTTCAGTTATGCTCTACTTGTACATTTGCGGTGACAAAGTGCATAATGTTGAGTTACCAAGACACACACTCTAGCATCATTTCCGGTTAAACTCAATTCGAATGTTCACGATTCTTGGATATTCACTGCAAGTCAGCTCCACGGCCGACTGAGACTTCGAATTTTCTGGGGCCTCAGACGGAGGTCCAGCTCTCAAAGGAGCCCTGCACTTTCATATTTTTAAGGTTTTCGATAAATTCTTTTTTTTTTCAAATACACTGTACGTACTGTATTTTGGGATCCCACTAGTAATTTTTCGCGAGGCTCCGCTAATCCTCCAGGCGACCCTGGCCAGCTCCATAAATTACTGAAATTCTCAAGAATACGTTGTTAGGTGGGGTCGGCCGGCATACCCCCACAGACAACCCGTCCAATATTCCTGCCGGTTCCAAACGCCTGGGTGGGGTGCCCCCAATCAGAGCAGCATCATCAAGAGAAGGGGCTAGTCTTAGATTAGGGACGTGGAATGTGGGGACCCTTACAAGGAAACCGGAGAATTAGTTAGGATCCTAAGGCGTATGTTGTCCGTAAGGACATGGGGTGGACGGGGACCTAGTGGGAGATAGGCGGGAGTGGAGGGCTAAAACCCGCAAAGCCGACCCCACCACAGGCGGGATAAGGGTATGGTGATGATCAAGAATACGTTGTAAGGCAGGTCCTGGAGATTATATCCTTTCCAGCTTTACCTCAAATCTTAACCTATCAAAACCTAATTCATGCTGCCAAAACCAGAAGCCATCATCATCACACCTGTGGAAGGGTCGGATCTACGGATTCTGGCCCTCCACTCCCGCTTATCACCCATTAGGTTCTCACCAACCCCACAGACCACTACAGTATATCCCTTCGTACAACCTGCTCCCACGTGTACTGTGGTCTTCATCTGCCTCGGGTGTTACCAATAACCTGGATCCTTGTAATGGACCTAACTAGCTTCTACGACTGCCCCGTAGAACTTCCCCTTTAACTTTATTGAGATCCTCCTATCCTACACGACCCTACTTGCCTGTCTCCACTTCATCCGCCTTTTGATCCTATGGGTCACGTCTTAAACTATTTCCTCATTGCTCTGGAACTTTTATCATAGGTACTTGAACTCGTACACCCTTTTTACTACCTCAGCCCCCACAGAGTACGTTGAGGCCATTTTCTACCTTTTCGCTGGAGTCACCAAGTTTTTCAACATCGTGAGCGAACGTCATGCACTGGGGGCCCCCATTCCTATTCCCCAGTCAGCAGCTCGTCCATAAGCAGAATTGAAAGGCATTGGTGCACCCTAACCTCTTCTTGGAAACCCCCAGTATTTTCTCAGGTAACCTGGCTATGAAACCATCATACATACTGTATGCTGCACAAGTTACGGTGCTTCACTTCGACTATAAAATAAATGCGAAGGGTGTGATCGGGCCTATATCCATTGAATTAGGATTCGCCAGGTCTCTTCGGCCGAGCCCTCAAGGTTGGGCCGAAGAGCCAGTCAGCACTACAAATGCGGCAAACTTCAATACGAACACCTGAATCCTTCTGAGTAATTATAGTACTTGCCTGTAGTGTCGCTGCGAACACTAACTTGGTTCTTGCGTGGCAGTTCGGCCTTCATTTAAAAATGGTGGATGATGTAACACGAAAAACAGTAAGTGGGCTTCCATTACTAAAAACAAAAGCTGGGCCAAGAGACAAGGAACTATGGGTGCAACGACTGAAAGAGGAATATCAAGCACTAATTAAGGTTTGTCTATATTGATGGAGGCCATTACGTAGCAATGGAGTAGATGTATATTGGAAATCCATTGACACTGATTTTATAGTATGTAGAGAATAACAAAGCAGCTGACAATGACTGGTTTCGACTTGAATCTAATAAAGAAGGAACACGATGGTTTGGGAAATGTTGGCATATCCAAGATCTTCTTAAATATGAATTCGAAATTGAATTTGACGTAAGTGAAAGAACTCCTATACTTTACAGTACATATTTTAATAGCTCGGATACTGTGTTTGAAATATGCCGATTGCACCTCTGTCACATGTGCAGCTTTGTAAGAAATATCCTCTGATTTCTTTGACAGATTCCTGTTACTTATCCTTCGACTGCTCCTGAAATAGCTATTCCTGAATTGGATGGGAAAACTGCAAAAATGTATAGGTACGCACGAATTGCGCAAAAAAATAAATAAAACGTATTTTAAACGAATAAGTGAATTAATCACTTACTAATTTTATTTCTTCAGAGGTGGAAAGATCTGCTTGAGCGATCACTTTAAACCATTATGGGGTAGAAATGTACCAAAATTTGGAATCGCACATGCAATGGCATTAGGTGTAAGGAACTGATATACCGGTAATCTTACTGGACTTGATTTTTTTTATAAAATTGTTCTAACGTTATTTTGATCGATATAGCTTGGACCATGGCTAGCAGTTGAAGTTCCAGATTTAATACAAAAAGGTATAATTTCTTACAAACAAAAAAGTGAAAGTGCTACAAAATCGTGATATAAATAATTTATCAAAGGAGTCAAGTTGATCACTTAACGTGTAATGATGTTTTGATTTTTTTTCAATAAAGTATTTAAGTAATTGTTAATAATTTTTGATTGTGCAAATTCAGCAATAGTTTATATTAATGACGCACGATTTTTCATTAGCAGCACTGACTAACACCCTTCAAGGTGATAATGAAAAAAAAGCTTTTGTTGGGGAAAAAATATATTTTTGTAGAAACTTTGAGAGTCATAATTGAGTTGAGGACAATAGTGAATTTGACTGAGGCAGCAGAAAGGGAGAGTTAAAAATATACAGTAAGAAGATATGGAGAACTCAACTTTGTCCTATTTAATAGTGGACTGCAAATGCGATTATGTTTATACGATGTCTAATTTTCGATCTTTGATTACGAATGAAAAATCATCTTTTTCAGAAGCATCAACCACTTCCAATAAAGGTAGTTTTTATAAACATTTATTAAGTTTGCATTAAAACCCAAGGGTATAAAAAGTCGTTGCATATATGAAAAGTAATCTCAACGTAACATGCTATAAAATTACTATTTTCATTAGCCAATCTGAACAGTTATAAAATAATTAAAAATAGCTTAATGATAGTATATCAACGAAATATAACGATTAATAAGTCCAAGTAAATTTAATCAAGAAAAGTCACCAACAGCATCACAAAATCTTTACAATGTTTGCTGCCATTTTCCTGTCTTGAATTGCATTTTGCTTTGAATACAAATAAAATTATCATCTACTTACCAAGTAAGTCAGAATAATAAATAGTTGATTATAAATTATCAATTAAAACTACATCGATACAATAATAACCACAAAGTTAAGGTGTCGAAATTAAGTTCCAATTCGTGTCTTTCAATGAAATTTCGTATGTTAAAGGCATCATCGTATAAGTGTCCCAAGGAAGCCTTTTAACAAAGAGGTAAGTGGAATACACTGTCAAGAGAAAATCACATTTACCTACACGAATTTGTCATCATCACTGATCAAAGTGTGGCCGTAATGGTTCCTACAATATATAATATTTGAATCACAGATAATAAAAACAACACATGTGTGAAAAGCTTTGATAAAAGACATTTTAAAGAACAGAAAAGCAGTCCATATTTATTTGAAATTATTCAAAAAAATCTTTAGATATCAATAGATAACAGTACAAGTTTGGAAAAATGTTAAATAGTGAATATGTACGTGTGAAAAGTGGTGCTAGGCACTCTGACCAGAATTCATACAGTAAACCCTTACTAAAGTGACAACTCATTGGACCGTTGGTAATTTCTTGCAGCTTTTCTCCCTTCTTTTCACAAATGAAATTACTTCTTACCGCATAAATTGACTGGGTGACACAACAAAAGTTAAAGTGAGGACAAAAACTGATTTTAAACAAGTACTACAGGTGAATGTGGTTGGAAATAAGAAAGAGTAGCTCAAAGAAATTTGACATCGTTCACAAGGGTGGGCACAGAACAAACGTTAAGTAACCACTTCCCACGTAGTGCTGAAGTGTACCCGCTGCCTTAACTACATCAACGCTGTGTAAGAATTTATAGGGCAAGAAGATTACATCTAGAAGTAATATTTTTGGGTGCAAGAGGTACTAATTTTGCAGAAAGCCACCTTCATTTTTTGGTGGAGGCTCCCTAACAGTTATCACTGGTCACAATGTCCAAACAAATTATTGAATTTATTGAACCCATAGGTGAGAAGGAGGTCACTGTTCAAAGTTGGCCACATTGGCAGGTTCTACTGAATATTAGTTGGCACCTCAATGAATTCCAATACATCAACCCTTTGCAATTGGATATGCTGAACCTTCCTTCCTTCCCTTTTCAAAAAGTGGTTATATAAGGCCTCCTTGTGAAAGCTACCTGATCATAATTTCCAGTAATATTTCTAATTTAAGTAGTTATTAAATTTCCATTAGCAGGAGTAGTACAAGTAGCAATAACAACGCGAAAAAGAACCTAAATGTGAAAATCGTATATTTCAATTTACTTAATAAATAACAGAGACCAGACATTGGTTACAGAATTGCCCTTACATTTGCAACATGACCTTAATGCTTTCAGGTTACGTCCCTTTTTTGGTGAAGAGGCACATATTCTACATTACCATTAAAGAGATCAAAAGCTAATTTAATTGTATAAATGTAGTTATTATCTTATTAATTTTGAGATACGGTTGTAGTAAGCAAGTTGATTATTTTAAGGCAGAAATTTACATTTTCTCACTTTGGGTCAAATATGCAAAAAAGTGTAAATAACAATAGGAGATCAGATTTCGAATAATTTGAAAATTGTACCACGTCCCGTCAGTTAAATTGACCATTTCATGATTATTACTTTATGCCCCCTTTTAAGAGAATACAAAACTTTATGCTGCATTAGACTTACGTATCAATCAATAACAATATGCGACTAACAACCAGAAAATAAAACTGAAATACATTAAACAACAGTGGCAGCATTGAACAAGGTCCTTTGTAATAAGATCAACTGGACTTCACTTTCTTCGACATTTTGGCTTGCAAAACATTAGCTGAAGGATCCTGAACATATTCCCTACAAAAGAAGAAAAAGTAAACAGTTTAACAATAAGGATGACCTGAAAGAAAGAAATAATCATGTTTAATAAATAATTGAATAATAAAATATTAAGTAATGGTATGATGGTTACAAAGGACCATGGTGGTGGGTGTTTACTGAAGAATTGATATCATAGACCAAATGTAGAAAATTTATTTCCATAACACCGATACACATTTAAACTCAACGTTAACCAATTAATATAACAACAAAATATGACAACAGTAAATTAAGGTCCATGGTACTTTTCTGTTTTAAAAATCCCCAAATATATTATTACTTTTACAATAAAGCTACATACATCAATGACATGCAATGTCTTACCAGCCAACAGGAAAAGGGAATGAAGTATTTGTACTATCATATTACAATGAAGACTATGGTGGCCTACACTTGAGAAAATGATAGCTTAATTTTTCAACCTACAAATTTATGGGTTAAAATATATCTTACAGTCTATTGTAGAAATATTTGCGTGGGACAAGTCTCTAGATGTGGTATTGGTCTGGTTTGGAAATTCTAATCAATCATCCGTTACCTCCTATTCCCCACCACACCACAGAGTGCTGTCCCACAGTACAACCTGCAACTATTCGCATTAACTAGATCACTAAATTGCAAAAATTGATTAGCACTGCCAATCGTCAATCGTGATAAGGTGACAATCATGTCTTGATAGATCGGTAGTAGTCCAGGTCTCACTTTGTAATCGTGGACAACGACCTGATCTATAGTCTAGGGTTGCCAAAAGCTAGAAATGTGATTTACTATGTGTTGGTTAAGAAACAAATTTTTTAGATGGGAAATGCTAAGTCTTCATATAAATATTCATTAGACTGCAATCAGCGCAAAGCAAGATAGCGTGGTGGAAATTACATGTGTGACAATATTTTTTTTAAAAAATATGACATTTGGATTTGTTAAGCCAATTCTGAGAGATATGTTGTCATTGAGTTCTTACAAGTATCTACTTAAATACATACCATTTAATATAGTTAATAAAAAAATAAAATTCAATAAATTCAACAAAAAATGGTTACAAGTCAATTGCTGTTCATAAACTTGTGATGTGGGGTAACTAATTAATTTTTAGTTCAGCTTGTGCGATGATAATAGGTAACTTACTTTCCCATTTAAAAGACATTCACACCCATTTTAAATAAAAAAAACCTTTTGAAATTCATATTTATGTATTTTCCAGATTTATAGCAGTCTATCAACCCTGACTTTCGGTTTAATTTAACATGATTTGGAGACAAACGAAGTGTATAAGTTCAGGCCAGAAACGTTATACACGGGTCAAATGCATGTAATTTTGAACTATTTATGTTGACAGCTGGCATCTCAAGTCTTGCTGGTATAATAAAATTAATGAAATTTCTGTTAAATTTCTTATGCAATCCATTTTGCTAATTGATAATTCAGAATTATATTCATTTCATTCTCATGCCGCTTCAGTATAAATTTTTCATTAAGTTTTATAGTAACCAGAACGATGCAGAAATTTTTGAAAGTTCACAGGCTGTTTACGGGATACTTTTTATCCATGTCAAGACAAAATTCGTTAAATTATATTCATTTATAACAAATTTCAACTGTTATTTTAAGACCATGGTGTTGCTGGGGTATACATGGAGCAACATCCTTTGCTACCAGTGCAGAATTCATAAAAATAATGTGCGATCAGTCAGGGTTGAGGTGACACTATACAGTACTTCTCACGCAAATGATACAAATATTTATAGAAAAATAAAAAACACAAGTTGCACAAGTGGGATTTAGTTCTCGTTAATATTCACTAAATTACTTCTTAAAACAATAGGTCGACGGCGTAATTTCCAAAAATTCATAAGAACGCGAACCGATATACAGTCAACCCTCGTGCATTCGCGCTTCTTGGGAATTCAGATCCGTGAAAATATCCCTGGAATTGAACTTGTTTTCGTCCGAGAAATCCTCAAAAAAATTACAGAAGTGGTTATTTTTGTAGTAATTTATAATTTTTCACGCGATTAGTTGTAACATTGGTAAGAAAGTTTCAGTTAATGAAGATTGTACTGTGTTTTGGGGGAAACTTCAAGACATATACAATAAATCAGTTTAAAAAAATCCCTGTAAACTATTGTGCATGTATGAAATCAGGGTTCATGTTCCCGTTTCTCCGTTCCTGTAGGGGAACATTAGTATACTGTACTGTAAATGTACTAGTGTGACAACTATATACGGTGAACCTATTTCTGCTGGTGTGCCAAAAATTTAAAGTTATATATTAGAGTAGTCCCTACTTCAGGTATGTTACAGGTGAAGGAAATACCACCTATCAATTGGTTTGGCTTTATATAGGTTACCCTGTATATGTACACTACGTGTGCCAGCAAAATTGTTCCGTGTGCCATAGGTTCGCCACCCATGCATCAGGCGATACTGCACTATTTCAATGGTTCTCAATCCGTGGTCCGTGGAACACTGGTGCTCCGTGAAACCACTTCGTGTTCCGCAAAAAACTAAATGCACAAATAAAGGTGTTTGGATAGGTTTGTAATCAGAAAACACAAATACACAAATGATACTTGTTCGTTTTATAGTTATATTAAGTGGTAGAAAGTATACAACCTACTTTAAAATTTATGTTTAAGTGCTCCGTGCAAGAAAAATGTCTCAGTTTACTGTTCCCTGCCTTCAAAAATATTGAGAACCACTGCTATATTTTATATCAAACATTTGTTTTTGAGGGTAATGTTCTAAGCTAACTTTTAAATGAAATTAAAGTGTTTGGAAGCATGACTGGGGTCATATTTAGGCGTTTCAACTATAGAAATGAGCATATATTACCATTTTAGTGATTACAAAACATATGCGAATCCTTCTCATTCGCGACGGGTTCGGGAACCTAACCTCGCGAATGCCCGAGGTCTGACCGTATACCCCTTAAGAAAAAATATTGCTAGTTTTTAATATGATAAAAACACTCAAAGGGGAAAATAGTGCTTACTTCACATCCAAACCTTTTACAAGTATTACCTTCTAATGGTTAAATAAATTATTTTCACAATAAATAATTTTATAACAGTAATCTAGTCTTTTTAAAACTAATCTCTGAAACAGTAATAGAGAAACTCAATTTCTTTTGAAAGTTGTAAATAGACTTTTATAAATGCAAAACAAAGTCAACTTATTAGTTTAAACCAGGGCTGGTTTAAACAATGGTCAATCAAAGTACCATAGATAAATAAAATTTACTAGAGTGCAGACCTCTGCTTATAATCAAACGCCATGCCTAGAACTCAGTGAAATTTGCATAGCAAAACTTGGTTACAATATCACATTTAACCTATTTAATATTGCAAAGAAAAATCTGCATGTAAAAGGTTTGTTCTACGAACTAAACAAATATGGTATATGTATTATATATCCTCAAAAACTTCAAATAGGCTGAACACAGTAAGCGGTCTATATCATTTACAATAAGAGCAAAGCAAATAACAGCTCACTGTTGATTCAGAATGAAGTAGGTGCTTCAAAAAACATCAATCAGAATTCATTATTTCCTACCATATTCAAACAATACGATAGCATACGGTTTATGGGAGAAGGGAAAACAGTGAAGGATACTCATGACCCAAAAAGTGTCATTATGATTTCAACCATTTCCTGATATGTGTATGGATGAGAGTGACGTTCTTAACGTACATATAAACAGCAAATATTCATGGCATTTTAGAATCATTTTAGAGTTAAAAAATGCGGCAATAATCACTCTTCGATTAATCGCTTTATAAAAATGATGCAATAAATTCAGACTCCAATTTGATAGGTGCATTACAAAACCGATATTAATTGAGTAATGTTCCACACAGCATTGCTACAAAGTTTAGTGCTAATCGATGCTGTTGATATTCTAGAAATATAAACAATTGATCTCAACCTAGCTTTTGTAAAACTTTGCACTTTTAATTACCTGGTACTTAAATAATGAAGAGCAAATGTGGTCAGCTTTTCAATGGTATTTGCAAAGGGAGTCAATTCTTAGTGAGAGTTGTAAGCACTCCACGACAATAGAAAACAGGTCACATTTCTGTCTCCAAAGATTCAGTTACAAATTATAAAGACAAGTGCATATTTGTTTGTGCCTCTGCAAAATGATCTTTAACTATCTCCCTGATAATGTCTGAATATAAAACATTAATTATTAAAAGAAATCTCACGCATCCCACATTTATTTCCTTACTTAAACTAAAAAAATAATTAGTGAACTCAATATATTCACAACAATTTGCCTATTTGATCGTCATTGGAAGTTACGCTCATGTAAAAAACAGGATAAAATATTTATAGCAAGGTGTTAATAGAGTTCAAACATCTGCTGCGACGAGATTAAAAAGTAGATAAAACTTCTCGGTTCAGAAAGAAAAAGAAACCATGTTAATTGGAGATTAAAATTTTCATTTAAAAAATCACTCTTCGGAAACAATGCTGAGAGGCCTTCGAGGAACTCCATTTGGTGTTGCTGCTTTTCCAACTCGACGACTTGCAGCAGTGTACTCATCATAAGACCTACAACAACGATAATTATAATTAAAAATTGGCCTGCTTTTACAAATATGAAAGGTATACTAGATGAAAACTTAAAAACTAATGGCATGCAACTTAATAACAGAGATCAAATCTCTTATCAAAGGCAACAGATTTTTGTTCACTACTGCAACTACTTAACAAAAAGAATTATAATTTCTTAAGTTTTTGTTAAGTATTCCGGGAAATTAAACATGTTCAACTTCTCTAACATTTTTAACTACTAGTTATAAAATGCTAAAACAATCAAATGATTTTCTGGCAGCATAACCATTAAAAACAAAATAATATATGTGACTTGCTGGCAGTGTACACTTAAGAACTAACAGTGCTCGATACTACTACTAAATAAGATTTGATAATATTCCGAGATATTTTAGGTCACACAATCTGATCATGCATCAGCTGAAAGTGCAAACTGCTAAATGAAAACAATTTAATAAAATCATTTGATTAATAACGACAATTATGCTTTATCTGTGATGCGCCATCTCGAAAATTTTACCCACAGTTGCAGGCAGTTGATATTTTCTAAACTAGCACATTAAACTAGACATTGTCGAATATTGTCATTTGTATACAGTTAAAAATGAAGGCATGAAACTCACCTGACAAATAAGAGTAAAAAAAATAAACTATGTCTCAACCAAAGTGCTTTCCCCACTTGCGTCACTGATGGTAAGTAACGATAATCGAAATTATTTTCTATAAAACTCTTAAGCAATGGTTGTTTCAAATTAAGAACCAGAACAATAACTACCCAGCATATCACAATCACCCATTACAAAGTTATTTAACACATCACACGAGTGCAAGGAGGAAAATTACAAAATAAAAGGCAAGCTGTCGAAACTACGGCAGCTACATGCGAGTTATAAAAAGTGTTAAATTTGAAAACGATCAACATTATCAAAGAGCATCAGAAGCACTAGAGGTGTTCACACCAACGACGTGCAAGTACAGTATTTCAATTGATTGTCTCAAAAATCCCAAACAAGTACACAAGCATGCACAGTTGGATAATTTTCTATGAATAAAAGAAAAACAAATTCGTCAACCTACCTACTGAATTAGTAACTTGAACTTGTTGTAAGGGCACAGAGTTTTATTGCCAGAAGGAATAGCCTTAATCGAAATTCATGGTTACTATATTCAACGTGTCGCATAAAAGGGTATAAGAAACCAAGATAATGACGTGGTTTTTCTATTATTTACATTCGGGAACAGATAATGATGATGATGATGACTATGAAGATGAGTTGAATGTTTCCCTTTAAATCCCATGTGAAGAACATTGTGCGAATTTTCCTAATCAGTTTTTTCTTAAACATTTCGACATCTTCGTGTCAATGTTTAATCGTCAGTTAAACATATTAAAGTCATCCTATTTCCCACGGGTTCCAAAGAAATCTAGTCTCCATTTAAGGGACTGCATACCTAACCCTATAACCAATTTTCACGAGGCATTATATCCTGGTGCTGTAAATAAATTTGCAGGTTAATTATATTGTGTGAAAATCAAAAAATACTACTTTTAAAAATGTGCATCCTACAAGAGTGGATTATCTGACAGCCACTAGAAATGAAAATGTATGCGTAAATGGCATAAATAAAAACTTCCAAGACTGATAACCAATATTTTTCAACTGTCTCCGTAAGTGCCATCAAGTGCTTTCAGAGCACAATTTTTATACAGTATATTCTGTGGAATGACGTGTATTAAGAAAAAAACATCATGGCAAAGCGAAGAATAATGAATAAGAGTACACAAACAACAACATAACAATTGAACAAAACGTGAAATGTGATATGTTTGACAAACATGAATATTAGTGTGCAACTAAAAACCACGATTATGAAACAAAACAATGAAGCCCAAATGTGCAGTATAGTTTAAAAAGATGTGAAAAAAGCACACGATAGATTGTGCATCAATAATGAAGAGTGACAAGAAGAGAAAATTTTAAAACAACCATCACGTTTGTCTCCTGCATTTGTTATTAGTTTGGAATAGAAAGTATTGCTTTTCATCATTCGTTAGCCATACTACATTTAAATTGAATGATCTACTCAGTTTATGGTAAAAATCCTATCAAAATACTACATGGGGAAATGGTATTATATGCCTTGTATTACATCAATCAGGTCATTTTCATTATAACTTAGTTAAACTGAAAAATGATAATATATGTGTAAATGTACTCACAATTCCAACATGTTGACTGTGCTGTCTGGACAAGGCGCATCAGTTTTCACGTGACACATTTTGTGGCAACGCAAGTGACAATCTACACGGTAAACATGCAGTATACATTAAATGGTCCTCACATTATATTTAAAAAGTTATACAACTATACGCGCTGCTCCAACAAAACCTACCTCGACATTCATAGCCTTGCTTGCCTATCCTTCGTGGAATATTTTTACTACAAACTTGACATATAACTGACCTACTCCAAAAAATGGTTATTTCAGTAAGTTCATTAAAATACTTAATATATAAACATTCACAGTAGGCCCCCGGATTAACCAGTAAGCCTTTACTTATAAAGATCGATGAAATAGCTCAACTTTTAAATATGCGATTTTTTTCGACTTTACTAATTTATCGACTTATGCTAATATACATACTAACCCTGGAAAATGCTTAGCTACGAATATATGATCATTAAAAATGTGGAGTTTAATTCCTCGTTTCCTCCACTTGCCTTTATTTGCCATGGACGGTGGCAGTAAATAGTGCCTAATATGAAATTAGAAGAATATTAAATTCGGTTATAACACACATATGCAATCAAACATTAGCTTACTTCGTCACACCATTCTCAATTGTCTCAATAATAAGAGTTGACATTTCACTCAAATAAGTCTGCGTAGAGCTTTCACTTACTCCAGATGCCTCACTTAAACTACTATGTGTGCTAGTGACTTCGACTCGGGGTCCACCTTACAACAATATATGCAATTCGTTAGTATAAAAAGTTAATATATTGAGATGGAAATATGAGCATTTAACAACACTCACCAGGAATACCTAGAAAAGCACCGCCTGTAAAAAAAACAAACTTATTAAATCTCACGTGAGAAGATTTTAAATTTAGCATATGTCAAGGAATTTAATTGGGAATATCAAAAGACCAACAAATGATTAGTAATAAGTTTGACTAGTGTTGTTTGGTAAAGAACGTTGGGTGCTGCAAATTTCCCCTCTCCTACATCCTCTACACCTACCTCCTCATCTCCCGCGAGCAGCCTCCTAAGGGTTTGGTCTGTTATGGCTGCTTGGCATACACGTAAAATGCTGGTCTAACAATCCCACATCCCGAATATTTGCTCAACTGCCAAACTATCTGCTTAGTTCTGTGGCTAAATGTTCAGGGATATTATGGGGTGAACAAGACTGCCTGAAACATTTACGATTGATTGATTCTACTCTGAAAACTACAGCACCACATACTAAAGGCCAAGAATGAACGCCAAGTTGTCTGATCTGGATGCGATCAAATTAAGTCAAAGACGATGAGATATACAATACTCGAAGCTCTTTTTTCAATCCATCAATACCTGATAATTTTTACTTCTAATGCTCAACAACAAAGCCTCAAGGACTTAATATAACTCCTTTCCAGACTAAAAAATCCAATATAATTTTGGAAAACGAGCTGTTTTGTGGAAAACAGCTAAACTTACCTTATGTCAGTTTGTACTCCATCAAGATTAGAAGGAAACAACAGACAACACTCATGCATGAAAGTAGCAAAAAAGAAACATACAGTAAACGGATAGCTTTAAACAACCATGCCATTAAAACACGCAATATACTGTAGAGATTTACAAATTATCGCAATTATCTTAGCAAATCAATGGTCTTCTTAATTAATGCCACATAAATTCAAGAATTAAGGGTCTAGGTTCAAAAATATGAATGTATCTCTCGATTGGCACTATTTCACTAAATGTTTAGACTGTAGCTTACAAATTTTACAAGCACATTAGTCCTTACATAAGATATTCATTGGTTGCCAAAAGGCGAAAATAATATTTTAGCCGAAGGGTTTACTGAATCAATCAAATGAAGTTAAAGTATCAAAACAACAAACTATTATGACGTAGGAAGAATAGAGAGACAAATAAAATTATTATTATGACCTTTTCTAGTTCCTCGTGCTCGATCAGCAGAAGCACTGCGAGAAACGCTTTCATCCCCACTGACATCTCCATCGCCTGGAGGGTCCATGCTCTTAGATCTCTTGTTCCGAAAGCTAAATCTCTTGCGTAGTGTATTCATAAAAGTTCGACGATCCTTTGGTCTAGATCGTCCTTTTATCACACAAACAAGAAATAAGAAGTGTAACCTTCGTATCTCGGAGTTGCCCGAAAACATGCTAGAATTTATTCTTTATTCACCTGAATCTTCTTTAGAACTGATGGAAGATGCTAAGCTGTCCAAAGCACCATTACCTTCAGTAGGTTGCACTTGTGGAACTTGAATAGTTACATCGCCATCTGACTCTACTACCACTTCAGGCGGTGGCTAATTGGTAATAAAAATGCAATAATATTTAAAACTAAAGCGACACTGTAGTAGATCAGTATCATTCCTATTTGTTTGCAATGGAAAATTACAGTGTTATTATCTGCTAAAGAAGAATCAGCTGCAGACGACGACTAAGATTTTAAAATGCGTAATTACAGTTACGGTGATCTACATTTGAATGACCCGTCAGATGAACAGCAATCTATAGCCGTGCCAGTCACTATGCGACTAATGTCGGTATTCATCCAAAAATGCAGTAATTATATTCGAAATTGATGAAAAAAAGCGTGGAAATTGGTATGACAATCACTTTTTGGTGGAGATTTCAGTAGGAAATTGTTTACCAAGTCAACTGGTAAACTTTATGGTTAGTGCCTTATTAATATAAGTACAGTATATTGTATATTTAAAGTATTTCATGCGAAATAAATCCTCTGATTATGTCACATGATGATCATTCAAAAGTAAGATCACTTCTTATGTTCAGTTAGACAAAAGCAGGACACTAAAGGTCAAAAGACAGAGCAAATATAAAATTTTAAAAAGAAGTTAGTGATCATTAGTGAAATCCATTATTAAACATATCAATCATGCCACATGTTTCGACATCTGCTGATTAACACTTGGGAATTAATAATGGGGATGACAATAACAGACAATAAAAAGAGCGCGTCACTAGATAAGTATGTTTTGGAGAATTACCTGTGTAACTTCATGAAATTTTCCATTTTTAGTCTTCTCTACCTAAGGTATTAATACACCATAACTGGTTAGGACACATTTCATAACTTGTGTTAAAGCTTTTATCTTCATGCAAACTTCTATCCGTCCATGCGAAAAGCCCCTCGTAATCTATTATGGACTTTGGATCACATAAACTACAGAATACCATCTAGTTCATTAATTCAACGTTAACGTATGATACACAGTTAGTTTTCCAAATTCGCCATCAAAAATTATGAATTTTGTGTTTTCAAAAACGTTAACTTCCTCAATGGGTGGTAAAAATTTACTGGTGTGGCTAAATATCGATCCTAGTCTCTTTTCTTTCAAATTCAAAATATGACTATAGACAGTTATGGATGAAACCTACCTTTACTGACGGATGCACTACTTCCTAATATTCCACAAGGCACATGCAGAAAAAAATATCAAGCACATAAGCAGATGAAGACAGGAAATTTAACACAAAACAACGAGAAATGATTATTTCAACAATTCACAGATTAAAATTGTAAAGATCAGAATGGATTACTCCCTAATTACGTCTAATTTAATATATCATTGGTTAATCATCTTTCTAATAATCACAAATCCAGAAATAATTTTATGTTCATAAAAATTACACTTACCCTTTGTACGCTATGAATAATCAGAGTACTTTTATTAGTTGTTGTGGACGGTGGTGCCGACACAAACTGGCGATTTTCTAATTCACGCAGTGCAGTGTCAGTTACTGGATCTCCGCCATTTGCAACAACATCTAGACATTAAGAAATTCAAAATCTTTAAATGCACTGCACATGTATAAATGAGTAAAAACAAAATTATTAAACAGCAATGTGTCAAATTTATATAAAAACAGGCGTCAGTCTTATTTGAAATCACAGATGGATAGGTCCACCATATGGGAACTAGGTCTACATATGTATCTTGATTAACAAGGAGTTATTATGCAGAGATATCTTAAAAAGATGCATAGAATAGGCACAAAACATGCAAGAAAAGGATGCCGTAATAGTGGACCCAATAAAGTGTGACAAAAAATTTAAATGTGCCAACTTCAACTCGAAAATTACATTTAAGTGCTAAACAATAAACAACACTACATCACGTGGTGCCCCATGCAATCACACAACATTTACAAATAAAAACCACTCATAAATATTTAACTCTTCAAAATAAAAACCTAACATGGACTTGTCATCATCGTTTAATTTAGAAGGTCTGACTGTTTAGAACTTGTGATTTTCCTGCAATGCTAAACAGATTACCAACAGTATATTTTTGCATTTTGAGCAAAAATAAAACACAAATTGCACCTAGAAACGTTTACATTCATTCTTTCGACTGTGATTATTGCATAACTGCTACAATACAATATACAGTGTATAAATGGATACGTAAAATGTTGATTCAGAAGACATCCCTACCGGTATCTCGGTCTCCTAGCTGCACACTCTCCTGATCGTTCATTTCATTTTCTTGATCACTTGGTTCTTCCACTGATGGTTCAACATTTACAAACTCAGGAATGCTCTCAAACTTCTGAATTTCAAGTTTACTGCAGAACAACTCTGCATTGCATGCAGAATTGGAGAAGCATATGAAACAAGCGCACACGAACAAACGCCAAACAGACACAAGAGGATATAAAAAGGAAGAAAGAAATTGGAAAGAAAATTAATGAGTGCTATATATGTATTAAAACGTGCAATACTTAAAACTAAATGACTAATGAGCCAATTTCACATGCACTGAGGTGTAACAGTGTCGGAGTGTAAGTGAATGCGTGAGTTTGCTGTGCTAAGAAATTTCAGTAAGCGTCCTTTGAAATCTCTACTAGATGTGCACATTACAGCTCATCCAGAAATTGACGACCTAAATGGGCGGACCACCTCATTACCATAAGGAGAGATTCAGTGGAGGGTTTCATAAAATTTGAAGACTTCGACAAATTAGTAAAGTACTGAAAGCGGAGAGGGAGGGTTGAATTAGAATATTTGTCCCGAATTCGCGTGCTACACAAGTTCAACGAAATTCGACAAACGGGTTGTCAAGACCTTTGAATCCCATCACTGCTAATGCGAAGCTGTCTTTAAATGATCAAGGGTATAACATAATTTAACACCAGCCTTTTTGGCATCTTCGCGATAGCACTAACTGTAGTAGAATCAAAAGAACTGGGTCATGCTAACTGATGATCACTATAACTTGGAAGCCCCTAGGTGAATATTAATTGTGGCACAGTAAGGAGAAGATAATTAACGTAGGACACTAATGGTAACTTTCAGCAGTTATTGTCACCCTCAGTTGAATAATGCCATTATTAATAATCAT
Source organism: Trigoniulus corallinus (assembly GCA_013389805.1). Classification (NCBI taxonomy): domain Eukaryota; kingdom Metazoa; phylum Arthropoda; class Diplopoda; order Spirobolida; family Trigoniulidae; genus Trigoniulus; species Trigoniulus corallinus. The sequence continues at coordinate 28,074,829 of JAAFCE010008833.1, read as the reverse complement.
AGGAATGGTAATGTGTTCCGACTCTTTTTTTTATATCTAATATATGAATCGTGTAATAATGAATGCAGTTATAAATTGCAACTACCAATCCAAATTTACATTCCAACATATGTATGTACTTATTTAGCTGATGAGATAACATCTGAGGCTATTGTATGTGCAAATGAGTTTCATTTTGTGATCAACAAGAAAACTGCTTACGAATCCACGAGTATAACCATATTTACATTTAAAAAACTTGCATTTTAGACTAATTATTTTCTGCAAATTTTCAAACGACGATTCTTACGCATTAAAAACAACAAGCATCTTATTACTTAATCCATGCTTTCACTTAAGAAAACTTGAAAAATGATCAAACATACGTGCCTCTCATCAACTTCAACAACACAAAAACGCAATTTTTGGATAGGTTGATCTATTAAAAAAGAAGAATAAATTATCTTACCTGTCCCACTAGATGGTTTTGAAATAGTTGTTGTAGTTGTTGTCACCACCGCTCCACCTGGAGTTACTAATCTATTAGTCTCAGTACGAGGTTTGGAGACAGGCGATGCATTTGTTTGTGAAGAAGAAAAATCCGGTAACAGTGATATAGTTGTAGCATCAACAAATAGAAACTGTAATGACCATTGTAAATGTAGTTCACATACTAACGATGCCATAACGCTAGCATTCAATTATAAATTTTTATAGAAATCTTAAGTACCTCAGCAGTAAGTGATCCTGACACTTCGTCATTTTCATACGGCCGCGTTTGCAAAGATATAATCTGCCGCTGACTAGGATTTTTCAACAAATCATCTACACTAATGATACCTAATCCAAGAAAAGCATCTGCAACAAATTTCAAAAAATGCTATAGTTAACAAAAATTTTCTACGCATAATACAAGTGGTCATGTGTTGAGAAAAGCGACTCCTACCTTTCTCAGGTTTCGCTTTATCGTAAAGTTCGAATAATAATTCAGTAGATTCGTTATTAAGATCACTAAATTTAAATCATTTCCGTAGTTTAGAAAAATCAATTATTTTACAAATGATTAAAAACAATATAACATCTTACAAAAGAAAATGCTCGTCCCAAAAGGGATTATTTGTATCCTTCAAATATGTGGTTTGGTGCTTTTGTGGTGGCTCATCTATTTCAATCACACAATAAGGCTCTTGACAACCTAAGTGCGTCACAGACAAAAGCCTTACTCTAATAATGAAACTCGTATGCAGGCGGTGATAAAAATGTGTGCATACAGCGCAATATAGGAATATCTTAATTTTCTTAAATCTAAATTTCAATTTTAAATATATAATGACAGACCTGTACAGCACAATAAATACCTTTGGAAGAGCCTAAATTATTAGCCTTAATAACTTTCACTAAGAGACGTTTATCTTTTTTTGATCGCGGCGAGATTGGTGGCAGTAATGGTGAAGTCTTAAAAGGGAATGAATCATTAATAATACAAAATGCATCCAATTATTAATAAAGACTAATATTTAATCAAATTTACCATGCTGTCATAATGAATTGGCTTCACTGGCTGGGCTTCTAAAGTGGGCCTTTTGAAGATTGGACAAGATAGAAATTGGTCAAAATTCAACTCCAAACGCCAATTCGTTAAGGCGTTCGTGATAATCTCTTCCAAGACAGCTTGCAATGCTTGTTCATCCAAAGGTTCAACGCCCTATTATTATGTTTTTTTTTTATTGTAAAAAGCGTTGGTTCAAAGAATTAGTCGCTAAACATATCTTTAAGATAGTTCATTTGCATTCTACATACCTGGTGTCCTAGAATGGGCTTTAAGGCAATGCGGAGGTTAGGATGATCAGCGAGCGTCACAGATGCTAAGACTTTATGCGGATTGCAAGAAACTTTCAGCTACACAAAACAAAATAATAATAATAATGAGAAATGCTACAACATACTGTACGTGGGAAAAGGTTATCTAAAATTGGAGATAACGCCCATTCTCAACGATCTCGCTGTAAACTACACCTATGATTAGCAAACGTTTAAGGATTTTAACCAATACATTTATTTTGTGATTGTGTATAGCATCATAAATTATCATGTAATGAATAACTTCAAAACGTTATTCAAACATACAGAACACTGTCAATAAAAGATATCAGTCATATTTCTTCCCTTATAAAGCTCACTTTATCATAGTCTAGATATTTTTTATGGCAATTACAATAAGCGGAGGACTGTGAACATTTCACAGAATCCGTCAGGAAGGTAAATGAATTTTGTCCTGGTGCTCAGATAACAGTCTTCATAGCAGTGATTGGTCATCACTGGGAGTGAACTCGACTAGAATACACTTACACAAGCGCTTGCCAACCATTGAGATAATCAGGAATTCAGTATATTCACTTATGCTGTCGGTAGAAGTCGTTCCCAATAACGCCGTTCTCTTAAAATCAGGCTACAGACGCCAAAAATGTCAGTGAACTGGTAAAGCGAGTACCTTATGGTTGGCTTATCGTGCTACAAAGTGTTTTTTATTAACATTTTTTTGAGAGAAAAGCACACCATGTTGCTAAATATAAGGATGTCTTTTGTTTGACTATATCTGGGTTGAACCATTACGATTATTATTACGCATCTATGAGCACGAATAGCAAAGGGTGGAAGATAATGGTCAAAATTACGTAAGGAGCCTCCCACAATTTAAAGCAACAGAAGAATTTAAATGTTTCACCGATGACGTAGTAGACTTCAAAACACATTTTTAAAAACTTCGCCTACCTCTTATGTCAAAATTATAATTTCATTTTATAGCATAACTCACAACTTCTTCTGTCATGTAAGAAATTATTTAAACCTGACACAAAATTTTAAAATTTATCAAGACTATTCGCTCTTTCACATACATGTATGTATACATTTACATGTCGCAAAGGCATCAATTTACTGACCATGCCGGCATATCCCGAGATTGTGGCTTGATAAACTGGAGCTAAAATCATGTCTCCTTTTTGTCTTGACGTATTTACAACAAAGATCATCTTGTTGGTGATTGCGTTACACGAAAGAGACTGTAAAATAAATGATTTTATTTAGTAATCAACTTAAGAATCCTTATATCAAAAGAACTGAAGAATAAATATCCACTTAAAGTGCACATCAGAACTCCGGACTAGACGTAGGGCTAGTGTCTTCTGGGCACTAATCCGGACCGGCGACATTGGCAAGAACCTAGTTTCATTGCGTTGTTCAATAACCAGGAAACCAAAGTACCCACCTACTTTTTTTTTAGCTGCTAATGATAACTGGAAGCCTGATGTGAAGTTAGCATTACCAATCTATCCTGAACATTGCAGTTTGCAAAATAAGAATTCATAAGGTGTTTTGTGTCCAAAAGAAAGACCTCTAGTTTCTTGAAATACAGAGGTGATTTCAATCTAAATAAGGACCCTCACTGTTCATTGTCTAGACCGGGGGGGGGGGGGGGACCTGCGGCCTTTTGGCTACTGTACTAGCCCTTGCCCCTTGCATACTACACTCGGATAAATGAATTTCGGCCTTCAGAAATGGAAAGGTTCCCCAAGCTGGTCTACACAGAGTATTTAGCTTTCAATTGGGAAGGCCAGGAAAATAATGGTGACGTACTATCCGGGGACGAGCTGATGACAAATCTGCAAGAGGTAAAGTATTTAAGATCAGTGTACCAGAGCAATTGGGAGATAGATTCGAATGTGACCCGTAAAATCAAAGAGGGATGGTTCAAATGGATACAGGCAAGCGGACTCCTGTGTGATAGGAGAGTCCCAATAAAGCTGAAAGGGAAGTTTTACAGGGCAGTGCTTAGGCCAGCTATGCTATATGGATCAAAGTGTTGGGCAGGGAGGAAGAGCCACGTCAATAGAATGCAAGTAATCGAGTAGTCTGAGGGTGGGGAACATGGCGGGGAAAAAATAAGAGTAGAATGAGGTGGTATGGACACTTAATGAGAAAAGGGGAGGAGGAGCTCATTAGGTCCATTACAAGAATGCAGGTGGTTGGAAGCACCCGGGGCAGGGAGAGACCAAAGCAGACGTGGCAGCAGGTTGTCCATTAGGATATGGTAGTGCGTGGGGTGGACGGGGACCTGGTGGGAAGTAGGCGACATTGGAGGGCTGGAACCCGCAGATCCGACACTGCCACAGCCGGGATAAGGCTATGAGTGTTCGTTGTCTAATTATCATGTGATCTGATCACAAGTATGTTCACAGTCTGTTAGGGAGGCAAAAACCCATAACGAAAACATAAATAAACACGAAAGTCTTGTGTGGAATGCCAATAATGTAAGAATAAATGTGAAAAAAGTGACGATCCAGGAGGATATCAAAAAATTTTAATGATAAAATTATAAATGTTTACTATAAATTGTCAAGTGGGCACCCGGATACCCGGTTGTTGACATAAAGGTTAAGGAGAGATGCCAAAGATTCTGCTTATACTCTTCCTAATGCATACTGGCACAAAACTACCAATTTTTATTAAACATTCAGTAGTTATAATAGTAAGGAGTAAATTGCTACGGAAATGTCACCCGTGAAAGTAATAATTTTACCGCACTCTAAATCTATGTGATAAGGGGCGAATAAAAGGGTTGTGGCATTCGATCTGTGTAAAACCATTGACCGACAATTCGTTCTCCCTCTATTCATTTGGCAACTACTGCTCTACTCCTAACGTCTGGTTTTACATCTCCCTTATGTTTGTTTGATCTTCCTGTACTGATGGTGTACCCAACTCGGTCATAACCGGTTTCTTGTTGAAAACTAAGATCACCAGTCTTCAAAAAACCATCATAGTTTGACCATTTCCTTTAAATTTTAATATAAAAAATGCAATATACAGTATAACATTCTTCTGACAACCATTCTGCATTCATTTAACTTTCACGGTCAGTAATCATCCATATGTTGAACCATTTTCAACCATTCTAATCACCTCTAATTTCTTATCTAGAGATAATCCCCTGCCTTTTTGCTACACTTCTTGTTTTCCATGTGACTTACTTCCCACCAAGTGGGTATATAGCCAAAAATTGTCCATATAGAAGTTCATAACGTATCAGAAACAACGGGGAAAGTAATAAATGATGGGGCAATGTTAACGGGGGCAAATTTACACTGAAAAGTGAAGAGCGGGGGACTAAGGGCGGCAATATAAACGAGTGGCAATATTATCAAAGGCAATATTACAGAGAGTCTACTATATCGAGTAAATACGTCAGTTTTATCTGCCAGCGGTGTTGCTGTGAAGGGCTACAGGTTGATGACAGCTTGTTAGTTATCATGAATCTCTGTACAGGTAAACATTCCTCCCCACCATATTTACAATTGACATTTAGAAAATGTGAATATACTCCAGCTACTTTTCCTCAACCAAAAATTTACTGCCGGTATCTCGATTTCGTGAACATTGTGCTGCCCAGTTTTCACAATCGATATAATGGTCGCAGTAATGCATCCGAGTTATTGAAGAATTAATGGACATGCAAACTGAATAATAAAAAGGGGGCCGTGCAGGCCGCCCAGAATAACGACCGAAATAATGTACAAATTCAAACTTCGATTAATCAATGAACCTTCTCAACTACGTTTACACGGATATTACTGATGCAGTTCCCTCTCCCCACTAATGTTTCCATATAATACACTACTTACAATTTCATCTTTGGGGGATACTTCGATGGAGACATTATGTAGTTTTGGTGGAGCACTCTCGGGGTTTAGCTTCTCAAACGTAACACGGACACCATGCTGAAATAACAAATGATAAGCTGAATTAAAATAATGAAGAGGACAGACGGTAAACAAATTCTTACAATAAATTCCCTACTGCAACGAGCACAGACAGCAATAAAGTAGGAAAGAAATAAATTTGAAATTAATCTAGACAAATTTAATTTCTTTACACAATTTAAGAATATTTTCTTCATGTAGCCATCACTTTCAGCAATGTGTAACACCATTGCACCTTTCACAAAACTTACTCTTGTCAATACTCTTACATGCACAGGCGGCTCATGGGGCAGGCAAACCTAGGCGGCTGCCTAGGGAGGCAAATATTCAGAGGTACTTCCTTGCCATGCAGCCTATCGGTCACTTAAAATGTTCATAGTCCTGGGATTCCCAAACTTTTCTGAATGGTGGGGCCTTTTCTAAATGTTGGCTTTCTCGAGGTGCCATGTTGCAGAGTCGTATCAATGCATTGGCAATAGGACAAATGCCAAGGGCGTGAGGGACGCTCGGACAATTTAGACCTGCATTAAATTTAACGGGTGCGGCGGCAATGGGCCCACTTGCCTAGGGCGCCTGAAACTCAAGAGCCGGGCCTGCTTCTATGAAGTTGTATCCAGTAGTATTTTTCAGGATAAAGCACGTAATTCCAAAAAATGAAATATATTAAAAGCAATAAAAGAGAGATAGTGTGTGTAATATAAAATTGAGTACTTCATCAACGTGGATTTCACAGTAACAAAATTGAGCATGAAGCAGAGGACAGTAAATTAAAATTCCACTTTTAAAACATACGATATCAGTAGCTATACCGCGCATATGCTGAATTATTATACTTTTTATGGCTTCCGGTTTCTCTCTCCCTCTCTCCATGAGTTTAAATCACTAAATAAACTTCCTGCACTCGTCTAGCACAGGTAGATTGGTTGGTGCCACGTTCTGCGTGGCTAATACAATAAATACATTTTTACTTAGATTCGCTTTCTTTACTCTTCTTCTGTATAGTTCTTCAGCAAATAATGCTTGTCTCCAGTCTACCTTGAAGTTAATTGCAAATTATGGAAAGTTTATATTGCAGCTCAAATAAATGAAGGTAACATTAATAAAACAGCAATGCATGCATTGATAAAATAAAAACAATTGCAGTCATGTATTTAGAGTAAAAAAACGAAATAAACAAAATAATTTATATTAGTTGTATTTGCTAAAAATCAATTCAAGGCATTGATTAAAGTGTAGCAATATACATTTTTAGATCCTGACCCCTGATCATTTGCGTGCTTTAAGCCTCATAAGTACCGGAACTAATTATTACTGAACAGGCATCTGTATTTTGGTCTAGTTCGTTGGTGTTTAAGGGCCCTTCAACTACAAGGTCATTAGAGTCCCGTCCACTCCGTAATTCTAATGCAGAGACTGCACAGGCACTACCCTAATGCGACGATTTTTGGGTATTAGCGGTACCAGTTTTCCCAAGCGGCCACCCATGTCAGTACTAGCTAGCTGGGATTACGTTGCTTAACTTCAGTGATCAGACGAGAACTGGTATGTCCAACGCAATAACCCACTCCCAGAGGCATGCAACGCAATGAACCGCAATAAAAGTCAAATGAAGGTAGAGGTAGAACTAAGTCATACCAAGGGTATTTTAAAGAGTTTCTTATAAGGAATTAAGGACATGGGAAAGACAAATCCTGGAAAAAAAAAACACAGACACAAAGAAATCCGTTTAGAAATCCTCAATAAATCATGAGCTTTACGGGAAGAAAGACAGATGCTTCTTAGTTGCTCTAAGATTTAATATTAACTGCGATGCCTGTCACATGAGGAAAAGGATATAAGACAAGTGCCGATAATCTAAATGCGAATATTTATGGTAAATATGGATCTATAATTTTGCACAGCACAGTAAATGAGTTTCAGATTACAACTTGGAACAATACTCTTTAAACAAGTAATGCCAATTACGAAATTAATCACCATGATGCTTGAATTAAATACGCAATCCCATTTTCATCAATAAAATCAATGATCCATCCGTGGTGATTAACGATCAACTATCAAAATGTGTCAGTAAAGTACAGGAAGTTGGTGACAGTCGAATTACCCAAAGTTTCAAAAATACCAATCAACTAACAATATCCAAATATGGCCCGAGATCCCTTTTTGGTCAAAATTATCTTCTTAATAATACTAGAACTCGATCCACCCCAACTGACAATTGTGTGGTTCTAAGTTCGATACGGGTGAGTGAGAAAGGTACCGAGTGATACTTCCGGCGGATGGGAAGTAAAGCGGTAGCCCCATGTGGTGTACTTTGATGCCATTTATGAGGAAAACCCCTCTCTACTATGCAAAGGGTGGATGAGGCAAAATTCCAATGTGTAGAAGTTCGCCCCAAACGAACAGTTGGCCGAACATAAATAAGGAAATGGGTAGCAGCTTACGTCGGCAGCCGGCTACGTAAAATACCACCCGACAGATCGCTCATGTGTCCATCCAGAAGGACAAAGATGGGTACCCGACCCTGCCAAAGGCAGGAAAGGGGATAGTAGGAGCTATTAGGCTTCATCAATTCTACCATGGTAAATATCGATTAATACGCAAATCTAAATATGAGGGTCTTGGTGATTCTCAGTAATTTTTCGCATGGAAATATGATAACTAGTCGTGCCAGCAATCCAGGAGGGAAAACAAAAGCAGAGCTGAAAAGAAATGATTTTGCTAGTATTATCTTGAGCCCACCATGTTACATGAATATCATCATACCCTTATCCCGCCTGTGGTAGGGTCGGGTCTGCCACTGGGGAACCGCAGACCTACCCCACAGAAGACACGCGATGCATTATCTGCCAAGGGGCTGCACCCCCAAGGCATTGCGGAAGCTTGATAACGACGCACGTTCGCCCCTAACGACCACCGGGGAGCGGCGAATTGCGTTGGACACACCAGTTCTCGTCTGATCACTGAAGTTAAGCAGCGCAACCCCAGCTAACACTGACATGGGTGGCCGCTTGGGAAAACTGGGTACTGCTAATACCCCAAAATCGTCGCATTAGTGTAGTGTCTGTGCAGTCTCTGCATAAGAACTATGCTGTGGACGGGGCCCTAATGACCTTTGTAGTTGAAGGGCCCTAAAACACCAACAAGCAACAACAACGACGACGACCAGCGGCACTGGGGTTTTTATTCCCTGCATCGTAGATTTGGAGTTTTGCCGAACACTTTCCAAAATTAAGAATATATTGTACAGTATATCAAGCGACATACTGCAATAAAAGGCAGGAAGTCGTACAAATGAGAGTTAAGACATGGACTGCCGCAATAAAAAATTTAATAATAAATAACCAGGAAACTCCACAAAAACTGACCTATCTCCACAACCTTCATTTCGCAGCAAGCTAAAACCCAAACAAACAAATCACGACTATCTACTTTCAGTGTACAGTCAGCTGAGATGATCAACTACTATTCCGCAAACAACATTTGAATTAAAGATCTGACATCAGACAAATGGGCACGTGATTAGAAAAACAAAACACTATGGCTTTTTTAGCTAGGCATCAACTTCATAGAATGTCAGCGGACACAATGATGTATCAAATTGCAAACAGAAGCTGCTTACAACAGTAAACTAACGACAGCAACGTTATTTACATTGAAACACAGCTTTAGTTCTGACCTTATCGAGTTGAAGTATTTTGCCAAAAATATCTCTAATACTACACATGCTTACAACCGAATTATAACCACAGTATTACACAGACAAAATCCTCCACATAATGCTTTCTACACCTCGTTATCCTAAAAAAACTATAGTGGTGATAACCAAATTTTTTTGCCTAATCATTAAAAACGCAAATAAAAACTAAGTTGCCGTATAAATAACTTATTGTGTGCAAAAAAGGATCACTCTCCCACACTCGTTATTAAGAGCTAAAAATATCAAGGATGGCCATGAGTAGATATATATGGGAAAGAAAAATGGGAGAGTTTGAGAAAGATGACGGCTATAACATAAAAACTGAAGATCAACAACTAAGATGTTATCGGACTATCTTTGGGAGCAGCCTTATTATGAAACTTAAGCTTAAGAGGTTTATACATTTCCTAAGAATGCACAAAATGTTTATGTTTAAAATCACCGTATGATTTTCTCAGATTTTGCTTGCACTACTTAATGTGATATAATATCAATAATAACTTTTATATATTAAAATGCCGAAAACATTTTTTACAACTGTCGTAATTCCTGCGTGTGATGAAAAAGATGCATATACCCCTTTCTTCCCCACAAGAACACTTATCAGGGAAAAAAGAGCCTATTTTCAGCAGACATCATCAAAAAACTGCCGCAGTCTGAAGCATTAACTACAAGACATTACATGTACTGAAAAGTTGTTAATGCTTAGTTACGTTTGGGCTGTCATTAACAATATAGGAAAGATGCCAAATTTTTTAAATGGGACCATATTATCAATGGCAATTTGCACAGCACAAAAATGCAATGTTACAGATTTTGCCATGGGGTAGAGGGAAAGTGAAATGAGTAAGAGCATCTCCAACATGCGAATCTTGAATCACAATGGTGGAAATGCACCTCCAAGTTACATTTAATACATGGCCAATTGAAATTTATGTTTATTGATCCCTTCATTAACTAAATAAGGGTCTTCGCCAACAATCTTCAACCACTCATTTTCTTTACTTCACGAAATATACTCTTCAAAATTGCGAAACGCTAATTCAAACAATATCTTTACAAACTGAAGCTATAGACTGCACTGCGGTAAAGACAGCATGATGACTGTAAAGTAAAATTCTTGACACCATGTCAAACTACTGCAACCTACACTGCAATAACCACGTTATTATCAGGGACATCCATGCAACGTTTCCACCTACAGCTTTTCATCTTTCATTTAAACCATTGTAATTCTATCACGTGAAAGTATGTAAATAATGTAAACTTGAGTTTATGAAATATTTGCAGCAAAAAAAAAAGGGGGGGGGGGAACTGTACAGCACACAAAACACGATTGACACACCCTGATGCAAATAAAACCGTGTCACCTGACGAGAGTATGAACCTACAAGCCAAGGTGGTGCTTGGATGCTTGAGATGATTTAAAACTCCTGTTGGATGTCTTATTTGCTGGTAATGAGGGCATGACCTTACTTGTTGCGCAGGTTTCAGTGATGAACTCTTTCTTCCTACTCCTATATTACTTTATTATGCATTGCTTACAAGTTACATCAACGCATAAAGAAGGTTGGAAATGATATGCGGTAGGAGCATACTGCAAAACTAAATCCATTAATGCTGCCATCTTTCAGTAGGTTATATTGCTTCATATGTCCCATGAGAAACAATTCTAATCCGCATTACCTCATTATTTCAAAGCTAATAGCTATTAGTGGTATCGCAAACAACTTCAAAAAACAATCTCGCAAAAATTATCATACCCCCAGGCACTCCCTGAAGACATCATGGTTAATCGCACTAACCAATAATGAATTGACGAAGAGTTGCTTCAAGTTTCAAACGTGATTTCCACTGTCGTTTATCGCTAATGAACAGATACTCGAATCAATCTGAAAGAAATAGTTTTTGCAATGTATGTCCCATTCCCGATCAGGGATGGAATTTAGGCCAGCATCCGGTCGTATCAATCTGTAACATCCATTTAATGGCCATTAAAGAGATTCGCAACCTCCAACTCTCATCCCCATCTAGGATGGCCCAATCATAACAAATCGGTGAGCATGTACGTCGAAAAGAAGAAAGAAACACTTGAGTTTGCTTTATAATTTTGTTTCTGCAGCGGTACTTCAGAGTAACTTAAGACCTGCTATTACAATTAGGAATTTGTGGATGTCTGGCTAAAAATAGAGTGGATGCTGCTCAATTCTTAGAAGTAATAGCATGTCCAAAGGTGACCACCTGTTCCTTCTCTCGCCGTCAATCCGGATTCACATTTCTAATTCTAATTCACTACACTGCAAGCGGCCTTTTCTTTGGCCAATATGGCAGTGGAGAGACCAACTGTCAATCCTACATATGATACCATAATACTCCTAAAACCCTAAGCTATAATTCTTGTGTCTCCCCCCAACGGTACTAGCAATGGTGGGCTTTTCTTTGAGGAAGCCCTCCACTTTATCCTCTCCAAGGCTATTCCATTGTCGAATGGCCCTTGGTAAAAATGACCAGTAGTACGAGTCTGTCTGTGCCCTAATCTCTTTCAATTTATATTGATGATCCTTTCTCCCCTTACAGTCAGCTAGGGACACACTTCCAGCCAGAGGTCCATTGCATCCCAGCAGCAGTAGTCTGATAAAAAGGCTAATGCTGTGAGATATACGCCGCTGACTTAGTGTGTCCCACCCTAGTTCCCTAATCATGTCAAGACACTCTCTCCCTGCGAGAAAACCTGTGGAGTACAATTCTTGCTGCCCTCCTTGGGATTCTTTCAACCTCCCAAAATATGTCCTGCCTGAAAGGAAACCAAATTGGACTACCATACTCCAAAATTTCATAAAAAAAATAATCGAGAAAACTCTCAGGCAATGTTAAAGTCCATCATCATCTTTTCCTTCACTGTACAACTTTAGTGTGTGCAGTGAATGATATTTGTTAGGAGCCAAAAAAAGGTTCAGTGCCAATGACAAAAGAAAAAAACTCATCATTTCAGGGGATTAAAACAGACTGGAGCCTACGACATTTCGAGACCCACATAATGCAAATGCAATTTAGTCTTTAGTATCATTATTCGTCTCCTCCTCAATTTTACTTGCAGTGCTTATCGTAAATCATATTCCCTAGGAGAAATTGCTTCCCACACGCGAATCTGACGTTACATTTATATGCAATCAATAAAGATTTTATGATGTTCGATAAAATGTACCGATATTTTTTTCTTAGTGTCACAATATGTTTACGCCCAATTTTCAAACTTCATCGCCTCATACGCGACTCAATGAAATGCTTTATCCGCTCAGAGCCTTATGAGCACTGACACTGCATCAAATGGTTGGTACGCTAGTGGGTCAGTTGGATGCTGCATCGCAAACTCCAAGAACTGCCAAGACGGTCACACCCCAAAAAATGTGTATTGGAAGTGATTGAAAAACGCACATTATGAACCCTGAGAAGTAGATAAATCTTCAATCAACCACACATTCTGCCATCCAAATGACAAAAATAAATTAAGACTGCTGCAGGAATCTCCAAAATCAATCAAATGTCATCCGTGCCTTATCTTGTACATCAGATGGGCCTGTCCCATAACGTCTTGACATTTAGAAAACACAAAAGCTTAAATAACAGAAACTGTAGATGGATAGATAAAAAAAAAAAATACTGCAGACAACCACAGACAATGGAGAGATAGGCTAATTCCACCCCACTTCTACAAAGACAAAGGAACTATAAAATCAATATAAAGTATTGTAGAGTGTAAATAATAAACAACGTCAAAAATAAACAGTTACTTGAAACGACGGCTGATTTGTTAGATAAAAAATATGGTGCAACTGTAAATCACAAACTTAATTTGCGAACCGCCACTTGGAAGAAAGATGATTAAACGACTTTTAAGTTTTAAATCGGGATTTGACGTTAGGCAGATGCGATAACAATTCGTCCGTCTTTCAGTCTTTAAATTGCCACTACCACGAAATACGGTAACCTGATCGAAGATAAGACATGGACGTATAAGGCGTACAATATGTGCATTTCCGCAACGAAATACATCCTACCTTTCATGACTGACCCCATTTTTGGGCTCATCTTAAACACAGAGTGAAATAGAGGAAATAAGCACTATGATGTTCCAAATATCTGGCTTGACTGTCAATGAATTAATGATTAATATCCACTGTGAGATGTCATGATGTAAATGTAATAGATATAATACTATAAACCACGTGTTTGTTCAAACGTAAACATTATTATCCTTAAACATTATTCTTTTAAATAATGTTGTACCTTTTCATCCAGGTTTTATCTTGTTGCTATTTACAACAATGAATTTCTTAACAAATAACTTCCAACATTAAAAAGTGTCTTACAAATCTAACAATAGTTACTATCGCCGAACTGAAACGGCTAGTGAGATGTTAATCAATGCGGAATACAATGCCTATTCAACTGTCATATGAATAGCATCAGAAAATTTTTTGATAATTTTATAAGCTACAGGCATTAACTGCAGACGTTTACCGTTTCCAATAGATAAATGCGCATTAGAGCATCTTCTACGCATCCTTCTGCAGGAAATGTCTATATCTAGGTTAGAAAACTAAAATAGGATCAATGGAGGAGAGGAAGAGAGAGAAAGAGACAACAAGTAGGTCTGGAATATTAGCAAGGCTATTTTGGACAAGCCTTAAAATAGTTCTATGCTCACGACAATAATTTTCTCTGCCAATTTATGTTACAAAATCATTTAATTTCAAAGTTATAAAGTCGATTTTCTTCAAATTTATAAACTCAAAGAAGTAAAAAGGGGTGCGAGTAAATATCCCTAGTCGTAGTTCACATAAAATAACTATCTTGATAAGAAAATGTTTTTTGGGCAGTATCTGTAACTTAACTCCCGCCAACTCTAAAGTCTAAAAAAAGCAACTCGCTGGCACGTTGAATCTGAATGTTCGGTAAAATGATACACAAATTTATCTATCTTATACTGCATCCATTTGAAAGTCGGGATGGCGCCCTATCAATTCATTCATCGATAGCAGAACTAAAGTTACTCAAAGACCCATTTAGTGCCACCATTTTCACCTGATTCGACCCGCGTTAAACCCCAACCTTTAAAAATATGTGGCTACAGCGCCACTCTTAGGCTTCTTAAAGTCTCCGGCCTTCCAGTGCCGGTCATAACTTGCCGGCCTTAGGGTTCCGACCATAGACTGCCGGCAATTTTCAAGCATTTGTTGACCTTTCATTTTTTGTAATTAGTTTCCTAGTTTGCTTTTTAGGGCAGTCTTTCCTTTGGGTTGGTCAATATTTGGGTGGTAGCGAAAAGTGAAACCATTTTCATTTTGCAAAGCCGGTCAGCATGGCAGGACCTTGTGTGCTTGCACCTTTCGCACCTCTCTCTGGGAGATCCTACTATTATGCAAAGTATGGCAGTATGGCAAAGTATTATGCAAAGTATCACGTGCACGTTACTAGAGGGCTACAAGAACCATCTAAACGGAACTCCCAAGCTTAATCTTGAGATATCAGACTACAGCAGAATCTCTGAGATCATCGCATCCACCCCACAATCATTAGCGCAAAAAGTTTCTAATCATTTCATTACAAACTCTTGTAATAATTTTTGTATCAACCATCTTAATAAACACAAACAATAACGTTATTAGAAACAATCTATGATGTAGTGAACGCTTCAGAACTCCTGAAAATTGATGAAAAGTGTTAAGTAATACTTGTGATTGAGAATGGCAAACAGACAAAGGAATTCACTCAAGTGTATCGACCGACTCAATTGACGAGATTCAAACTAAGGAAACTGGTGGTTTATACGTGCACCAAACTAGAACAGTTTCGTCCCATCACAGTACATACAGAATCATCATCTTTTATCTTGCCTTTATGGAGAGCCACAAGGGTAGCAAAGGTAACTACAACTTCAAACTTCATTCATCTACTGCATGTACTATATAATCACTCCCCAAATAAAAACGACACCGCAGGTGGCGTTGCACACACTAGACATGTCGTAAGAGGAGACTAAAAGGGTTATGGCATTTGGTCAACAGTAAGAAACTCAGAACCAACATCCAGTCCAACAGATAACCCACGAGTTCCCATTCTATCTTTTCCTTATTTTTCTTACTTTCCTGTCAGTTTTTATTCCACTATGTCCCCTGAACTCACGCGTACTCTGTCCGGCAGTAGGTGAGAAATGGTGGGAAATTATAAGTATTATAAAGCAACTCCTAACCCTTCTCGGGCTCCCACCGTTTTGTCTCTCTGAATGGACACAAGGTACGGCAGCGCCTACACCTGGAAATGTTGCCTCATCTACCCGTTGAATAGTAGAGAGGGCTCTTTTACGTACAAATGCCATCTACACTACACGGGACCGTGGCTTTGCTTCTCATCCAAAGGAAGGCACACTCTGGCTTCTCTCACGCCCGAAAGAAGCCCGAGCGGGAGCATTGCGTTGGACATCAGTTCTCGTCTGATCACTGAAGTAAGCAACGCAACCCCAGCTAGTACTAGCATGGGTGGCCGCTTGGGAATACTGCGTACTGCTAATACTCAAAAATCGTCATAACGGCGTAGTGTCTGTGTAGACTCTGCAATAGTTACTACGCAGTGGAAGGGGCTCTAACGATCATTGTAGTTGAAGAGCCCTAAAACGCCAACGAAACCGAAAGAACCCAACCCACCTCGAATCAGTATGGAAACTAGAACCACTGGCGCAGTAAATCGCGCACGCTACCTATCGCCACCGAGGCGGGGTAGTTATAAGTATTATCACAAATCTAAATTACTTCATTTTCAACCCGAAGAAGATCAGTTTCAGTGATTGATTACTTTAGACTTTCATCTTTCATGTGCTACTATTAGGGGCTTAGAAGTGGACGTTTCACTTTAGACTATGACACAAATTATGACAGGATGTCATATTTAGGATCGGCTAGCTAGTAAAACAATATTCGGTTCTACACAAGTAATCTACATGTGCACATGACGAAGCCACGTGCCAAACACCTTACTCGTTAACTGCAGAAGAAGGAAATGCTGTACCTTATTTGTAAATAAGAAATAAATTTGCATCGCCTGAGAGTTGCTTGTACCACCCGAGGAACAATTTATAATAATCATCTTGTTAAGTAATAGCTTCCACGTTAAATTTATGTCAGTCATTTTTTTTCAATTTGGACAGGTAACGCCGGAAACGCCGATATTTCTAATGATTCAAGTCCAGAAATTAAGAACTTATTTAAACATAAAATAACTTTATAATGGATTTCTTTTAGTGGCATCATTTTGAATACAGAGCCTTAATGCAAAGACCATTCTATATGACCACACTTGAAATTTGAAACCCACAGTCTTCAACTTTACATGTTCTATCAATTCCTACATGATGGGGGCACCGCAAACCATTGACAGTTTTGCTGGCTTTTCTCGGGGTACGACCCATAACCATGCGATGAGGCTAGCATGATTACCCTCGTGATTCACGACATAGCCGTCAGGCACCTTCAAGGTTCTCGAATAGTAAAAACAAGTTCCCTAGGAGACACCACACGTCCACAACCGTGCTCATGCTCTGCAGAAACTTAGTATTTCTAGTAGCAGCAAACTTTACAACTGGTTCGCCAAACTTCACACATATACAGGCTATGAAAAACCCCTGTTTCCCAACCTTCTTTGACCATGCCCCATCTAAGCTCCTTTAAAAATTCTGATGCACTCTTTTTCACTGGTTGAAGCTAAAAATGACAACTTATTCAGGAAACAGCAGGGCAGTATATGTACTGAGGAAGAAATCACTAGAAAATTGTAAAGAAAAATACATATTATGCGATATGAAACAATTCATACTTGAATCGCCCCCTTAAACCTCACATTTCCCCACGTTGGAAACAACTGGTATAAACCCTCCTGCAAACGTTACAGTGATCCATCCTTGGAAAAACCAACCTCCCTTGTTCAACTGCAGCCGCTGTACTGCGTTTGACACACCAGATGTCGTCTGACCCTGAAGTTAAGCAACGCAACCCCAGATAGTACTGACATGGGTGACCGCTTGGGAACACTGGGTACTGCTAATACCCAAATCGTCGTGTCGTTACAGCTAAGTGTCTGTGCAGACTCTGCATTCGAACAACACAGTGGACGGGGCTCTGAAAACACCAACGAAAATCTTGATCAACTGAAATTCGGAATGCACTGATAGTTTTAATGTTGCCCTCATGGTAAGCTCTTTAATTCGTTGTTAATTCGTTCCCCTCGATACTGGCCAGCAGCATCAAAATGGGTTCATCCCTGTTATTGCTGCTTGGCCTACACCACAACCCTGGGTATTAAACAAAGATAAGTGGTCAACAGACTGTTAGCTGATGGCCAAAAGTCCATTATGTTCTGTGGAAAGGTGTTTTACTGATAATGGCAGTTGAAAATTTTAGGCCTTCACCTTAGTAAAATAAATAGCAGTTACAAACAAAGAGTAAGTGCGATTTTGCAGATTGTCTACATGAGGCTACTCAAAAGGGCTGGGGCATTCGGCTTTTCGTTTTCTCATCCCCGTCTTTTCATCTTGGGTCATCCGAACCCTGATGTATTATTCAATTAGTTAGTATTGGAATGATACGCATAACGTCCACGAAAGATCAGACTCTAGTTTGGTCTGACAAAATCCTGGTTCTTATCACATTTCGTTCGTTCTCCCAATATTTGAAATTTATGATTGGGAGGGGTTTCGTTACGTCTGACAAACAAGTATAACCTCAGAGTTAGGATAAAACGTACCATGTTGCAAAACTGGGTTGCAACAATTTTGGGAAAACTGGGTGCCGCTAAAACCCAAAAATTGTCGCTTAGTGTAGTGTCTGTGCAGTCTCTGCATTAGAACTACACAGAGGACGGGACTCGAATGACCTTGAAGTTGAAGGGCCCTAAAACACCAACGAAAGAAAAAAAATCCACTAGGTTCTCATCCACCCACATACTATCGTATCGCTTCAAATAACAAGCTCCCACATCTGCTGAGGTCTTCCTCTGTCCCAAGTGTTTCCAATAATCTGTATTCGTGTAATAGACCTAACCAGCTCCTCCTCCTGTCTACTCGTCAGATGCCCATACCACCTTAATCTATTCTCATTTTTTTCAGCCATGTCCTCTACCCACAAACTACTCTGCTCTCGACACTCCGCACATGTACCGTAGTATGCACATTTCAACTACTCTCATTCTATTTTCATGGTTCTTCTGCACTGCTCAACACTGGCCTAACCACTACCCTATATAAAGCCCTCTTTAACTTTATTGGGACCCTCCTAACACACAGAACTCGCCTGTCTCCACTTTACCCACCATACGGTGATCCATCCTATGGGTCACAATGGAATCTATTTTTCAATCATTATGGAAGCCAATAAGAGGCTAAAAAATAATACCTTATCTATAAATAGACGATATATTTTAATTACCTCTTCCAGACCAGACTAAAAAAAGCAGCAAAGCTAAATCAATTATATACCCTATGTAGATGCCTAAGTTGTAAATGCCAAACTGTGAACTCATTGATGATATCACGCAAGTGATCACAAAAAAAACGTCATTACAATCAACTCTTACAAATATCTACCCACTAAAGTTAATTTCGTAGTCATACGTTAATATCTCCCACACAACAAATCGGGGCAATTGAAATACAAGGTCAGGCTTTTTCCGCATAATACACGGAAATGTCAACCAACACAACAATAACTAATCATGTTATAAAAATATAAACGAGGAACGCTTCGAAAATCAAATTACGGATGTAAGGAAGAAAGTTTATGAGCAACCTCATAAATCTACATATAATTGAATATGCAAAATACAATAGACAGAAATATCGATGTCAAGTAACAATTAAACAAGTTTTGCTTTTATGAAATTTTACGACAAAGAATTCATGTCTTTTTTAAAGGCAATGAAAATTTTCAGCAAAAAAAAAAAAAGCAATTCCTTAAGAGACGGTTCAAAACCATTCATTTATTTCAAGTTAAAACAAGTTGTAGCTTAGACAACTGTGGGTTTATCAGCAATGGAGATGGGTGTGGACTTAGCATCACACGAGTTTTGCATAATGGACACGATTTTCCTGAAAGATGATGGATGATACATCAACAGAAAGGGGCCCGCGACATAATACATACAGTAAACAAAAAAGTCATCTTTCCACTAAAACCTCACTTGCTACGGTTTATTGAGCATAGCAGAGTGCACTGCCTTAAGAACAATAAGCCATTCAACTTTAAGAAACTTCCAACGTACCAATTTAACATCCCACAGCGTTGGGATACACGGATGGTCAAATTTTATATGGCTATAGATTCCTCCACCACTTGATGGCAATAATAGGGGTAATTGCTAGCATATTCCGTAACACAAACCACGCCTTGAAATAAAACTGAAACGATGACTGACGTATCTAATGTGAAATACTGTACAAGACCTTCAATTACGTTTACCTGAAATAAAACTTAATGTTTTTACTTCTTTTACAACAAATTCAAGTCAACAACTTCCGGTTAATTGTCACGCTGTCATTTCTAAAGTCGTCTACTATAATTTCACAGTAGTAGGCATTAACTCAACCAAATCATAACCTAATGCGTAGGTAGTGTAGTTCCAAGCTATATCATAGTCATAAAAACAAAAATTCAAAATATAAAAGTATCATCGACAGACGCCAGTACATATTCCCACCATGCCACCAGCACGATTTAATCAAACATCCTAAGGTTTCCATTACTAAACAAATATATTGACTTGGGGAGCATGAATGGCCTACTTTTCGTGTTATGAAAAGTAATTTTCACCTTCCTTCAGAACGTAAGGCTGGTGTCATACTAAAATAATAAATACTGTAATAACTTAAAACTCGCAGTCAGGTCGCTTCTTCGACGCACACTGGGGCAATAATCCTCTAAATTTATTTGACGTCTATCGGCTTCCTGTCTTCGTCCACCCTGAATTTCAGTACTGTATTTTGCTTTGCTTCTCTTAACCTTCAGTCCATTGTTTTCCTTTTATTCCTTTGTGTCATTTACCAATATGGATGGCTGAAGTGGAGTCCTGCGTGACCGCCGGGTCCCAATAAAGTTAAAAGGCAAAGTTTACAGAACGGTCGTTAGGCCCGCTATGCTGTATGGTCCAGAGTGTTGGGCAGCAAGGAAGAGCCATGAAAGGAGAATGCAAGTGGCCAAGATGCGAATGCTGCGCTACATGACTGGGGTGTCACGAGTTGACAGAGTCCGAAATGATAACGTTAGATGTAGCTTGGGGGTGGGAGCCATCGCGGAAAAGATGAGGGAGAAGCGGTCGAGGTGGTATGGGCATGTAATGAGGAGAGAGTAGGAGGAACTTAGTAGGTCCATTATAGGTCTGCATGTGATTGGGGGCACCAGGGGTAGGGGAAGACCAAAGCGGACGTGGGAGCAGGTGGTGCAGAGGGACATGGAGACGTGCGGGGTGGAGAGGGACTTGGTGTGGGATATGCGAGAGTGGTGGATAAGAACCAGCAGACTCGACCCTGCCGCAGGCGGGATGAGGGTAAGATGATGATGATGGTGTCATTTACCAATATGCATCAGAACATACTACTCTATATATTAACAGCACAACTAGAGTCCAATCTCCGACTCGTCACCGACTTGCCGGAAAAAGCCAACTGGCAAAATTTCAAAGTCGACTCTTGGTACATCCCCATCCTAAAACAACAGAAAATGTCTTAGTATCGTAGGCTAGTTCAGCAGACATAAATATTTTTCTTGTGCCAGGAAGCTTTATAATTCAAACTAATTTTTACATTTAAGAGTAAAATAACGTCCTTCAAGGTGCCAAAGAGGAAGAGAACAGCAGTGACCACCGCATCTTGTCTACAATGCTGGGAATAAAATTCAATTCGCCTGCACTCCATACCAATACCGAGTCACTTCCTTCATTCACTGGGGACTGGCTTCAAATCCCGCAGCCCCTCACTATTTTCAGATTCTCTATCGTTTTTATAAATTGCTAGTAAGTCCTATAAGAGGTCACATTAACTAACTGATTTTTAAGCACTCCTAAATCCATTTGTGATCACATTCCTGCACTAAAGTCGAAATAATATAGCAGAACATTTCCACTTCCTGTTCACAATATTCCTGCTGTTAGTTTGAACCTCAAAAAGGGGATGTCAGAATGTTGGAACATTTAAGTTTTTTGACAATGTGCCGATTCTCTTTGATATTTTATTTACCAATAGCGGCCAACATCCAAGCTCAGTAGAGTCACTGCTTCGAACCACAATACGCATCAGAGAACAAGGTAGAGATGCGATGTAGCTATCGACAAGTAACATAACTACAATCCCTTTTTTAAATTCAATGGGCATATGAGTGGTGCCCCACTTGAAAACACTACATACAACAAATTGTAATCTGATTACTCCCATTTGATGCACTCACAAGGTTTCTGGTATTTTATCCTTTAACCGACAACGCGGCATAAGAGATAAGAGAAGCCTAATCGAGTCAGGAGCGGAACCAGACGGGGGCAATGCAGCAATTGCTTCCCCCTCAGTACCTCTATAGGGCGCATTGATGAGGTAGGCATGTTTGCATTGCTATCCCGATTTCTATACTGCCAGTCCAACAGTTGCAGTTTAATCTGTAGCTGGCTAAACCACTGAAGACAGAACATTGCAGGAGAGGATCTATTGTAATTGCCAGCTAGATTTATACTAAGGAATTCTGAATATTTAAAAATATTTGGGGTGCACTTTTTTGAAGTGCTCCCCTTGGATCCGCCACTGAATCGAGTAATCACCTATTTGTAACTTCAAACCGTATTATGGTCCTTCTGTTCAAAAATGCAATAGGGTACTAATATTTCTAAAGCAAGAAAAAAAATTCAATGTCATAGTATATTCGACTTGATTGATTTTCACGGGTTGAGGAGGAAGCCAAGCAGCTATAACAGGCCGAACCCTTAGAAGGCTGCTCGCAGGAGATGAGGTGGTAGGTGTAGAGTATGTAGGAGATGGGAAACTTACAGCACCCAACGTTCTTTACCTACCACCCATGTTGGTATTAACGTGGGCTTGCGCTGCTTAACTTCAGTGATCTCACGAGAACTGGTGTGTCCATCGCAACTTGGCTGCACTTAGCTAAACAAAACAGTTAAATGTCAAAGGTATTTAAATGCGCCATAAGTACCATCCAAATAGTTTATATTCAAGAGAGAGAGAGAGAGAGAGACCCACCTATGCAATAAAAGCGTCATCAAAACCAATTATTTGTCAGTTCTTGAAAGGCATACATAATCATTACGTCATAAACACATACAGTATAATCAGCTACGCAGCAGTCGGTTAAAAATTACATATATAACAATTACATACACAAAACGACCACCATTTTAAAATCTTTTCGAGGAATGCTTACATTCCGTTATACCGACAATAATCGGGATATTGTAAAATAAGATTCACAAAATTTTCATGGTCATCATTACATTTCCTACCATTTCATGTGCATCATGCATATTTTTAACTATTTTAGTATATTCATTTGAATATAAAAGAATCTGGCAATTTTGTACTCGAGATGATGACAACCTACCAGCAGACCTTCCCAATTAACCAATTTTAATATATCCAGGTGCAAATTATACAAGATCATAAACTACCAGACAGTTACTCGCCTGTGCCACAAGAGCTTACACGGGAACAATAACTAGAAATTAATACAGGATATAATTTTTAAAGTAACTAATGCCTTTATTTAAAAAACTATAAGATACAGACAAAATGCTTAAGAAAAAGTTATAGATGATGAAGGTTGATATTCATTTCTTAAGACAGGTCTGAAATTTCTTCAGTAGTTTTTTCAGGAAAATCCAGTTACATTTTTAAAGTTGAAAGGGGTATTTTTAACTAGCCTATTACATCGAATTGCGCTGAAAAAAAGCAATATTTTGATATACCATATCTCTATACTTAATGCTATCCCTACTGACACTTTGGCTCGCGCTCCAAGTTGGAGCGCGAGCCAAAACACCTGGAACTAAAACACAGCTAAAACACCTGGAGCGGCTAAGAGCGACAATTTGTTGAGCTGCATACCCCAGACAAAATCCTGCAATCCCAGGCCATTAACTTTTACTCGATAATGCAGTTTTGAAGGCTTATTTTTGATTTTAGATATATGGATGTGACATATCAAAAAATCGCATTTTTTAGAGTGATGTGACAGTTAAAAAAATTTTTGACAACACATGTCAGAAGAAAGGAAGGAAAATGCGTTCTAATTAAAGTCAATGCTGGAATTGCAATGGTCATCAACTCAATTTTCTAAAGGATATGCCAGAAAATTTGAGTAAACAGTCGGCATTACAAAATTATTATTGAACCACTGTTCGTCTCGACCACTACGTTCAAAAGGCATCAACAGCAAGTCGCTGGCCATCTACTGGCTTTTTGTTTTTTCATCGTCTCAATTCGTGGGGTACGCCGGCATCCCCCACAGACAACTGCCAATATTCCTGCGGGTTCCAGACCTCACCCTGCCACAGGCGGGAAAAGAGTAGGATGATGATGCGATAGTTAAAAATACCCTTATGCATTTGAAAAATGTAATGTCGTATTTTCCTGAAAAAACTACTGCCGAAATTTTCGATCTGTTTTAATAAATGAACGTCCCCCTCCATCAACTATAACTTTTCCCCATTGGATACTTTAAAATTTAAACCCTGCATACCTAATTCACTTTCATATATAGGTGCACTGTTTCCATATCTGTGGGACCTCTAATTAAAATTATTATATCTCTATCAATACCCTACATCACTGACTATTTTAATTATACAGCATATTTTGTTAAACATGACTTCATCTTAACTAAAAACAGAATGACAGTGTTCCTGTCAATGTTTGTAAAAAAAAAAAGGCAATGCCAAAAGAAATCCTAACTGCTGCTGATATTATCCCAGGAGCCCCAGTGGGTCCTAAAAATTAAGCAATAATAAAATAAATTCCCGATTCTGATTTTCATTCAGCTTATTTTTCAGTACACAGTTGTGTTTATGCCAAACGTCTTGCGGTTTAAAAAGAAATTTCCATTATGCATTAAACTCCTACGTCTCATAATATCAGATATCGAAAGTCATTATTATTAATTTAGACCAATTATGTACTTAATTTAGAAAATGTCTTGATGAAACTACTTTTATTGAGTCATGACATTTCACTAAATGAAATTTATACCAAAATTGATATGATATTACAGGACACTATACGCGAGAGTTTGAGAACTTTTCAGAAACTCATCCTCTTCTACTCCGAAAAATTTTATAAATATTAATTTCAAAAAATACGAGACGAAAATATCGATAACACTCGCTATGCTAGACGGTTATTCATTACGACCCTGAAAGTCAGAAAGGGAATTACATTAACCGTTTTAAATGAAATTATTACAAAAGCATGTTCACTCCACCAGAATCAGAATTACTGGATGTTAAGACATAAAAAAAATCCTTGAAGACTCAAGTCACCATAAGAATCACAAATTTAGACTCTCATTTACAACAAAGAAAATGCTAGACGAAGACTGACCACAAATATTAATGTTTCTATACAGTCACTGTGAAATAAATGCCTACATTCTAGTTATTTAGCTCATTACTAAAACAGCAGATGAAAATTAGAGTAATAATAACTTTGCTGTTAAGCCGCACCCTAAAGGCAGCATGTAACTATCTCTTCGTGCTACTACTTTTACTTTATAACTACGACCTTTGCCTGGCCCCCTTACTACTACCTATATTAAACCCAAATATTACAGTAAATTCTATGGTCAATTAATTCATCCAATTCGGGCGCCCAGGGACTCGTGGTTCGGCAAACGACACTACACACATACGTCAATGCTTTCACCTCTTACCTGACGGGCTCCTTTATCTGACAGGATCCTCAATCCTGCGTACTTTGAAACGAAAATGCAAGAGTGCACTACCACGTAAGTTACCGAGGTAAGCACATACAGTAATTCTGATTAATGCCATTTTACTAGTTTTATCAAGTCCATTCAAACACTCAAATACTGTAAAATCCCACCTAGAGTCCGCGGACTATACGCGAAACATAGGTTCATTTAGTGCGGACTATAAATGAAACCAAGGGATCTCAATGAAAACTGCTCCTCATATTCTGAACATTTTATTACACTGAACAACACGACTTTACACAGTATGTTCTTATTTATATGGTATTGCAATATAAAAATCATCCCACATCTCAATTTCATCGTCAAAGCAATCCGACATTTCATGTTCATGCTATTGTTACGCCACTGATTACAGTAGGAATTTTAAAGTGCTAGTATGTTATGCTAATGGGTTGGGGAGTAAGCCAAGCAGCCATAACAGGCCGAACCCTAAGGAGGCTGCTCGCGGGTGAGGAGGAGGTAGGTGTAGGGGATGTAGGAAAGGGGAAATTTGCAGCACCCAACGTACTCTACCTACCACCATGGTACTAACTTGGGTTTGCGTTGCTGAGCTTCAGATCTGTCAAGAACTGTTGTGTCCAACGCAACATGTGCGGACTATGTGAGATGTTACAGTAATTTATCAACTCATTGGATGACAATTTAGAGTATTAAAACGATTTCAAAGTCAAACACCAAAGAAAGCCGCAATACGAAGAAAAAGCAGTTTTCTAATCTAAATCTAAGCTACTGTTACCAATATCCTAGTTCTGCTGTCAACGCTCAGGGAGAAAGGCAAATAAATACATCTACTTGAATGAGGGCATCTAGCGTTTTACTCAATAAAACCATCAAAGACGAAAACTCCATTCCGGAGTCCGTTAACCCTTGACCACATCTCATCAGACATTTCTTCAAGACACCACGTCTGTGGCTCTCCATTGAAACATCTGCAACACGGCAGTTAACCTTTAAATTACAAGAATTGATGCATTCTGAGAGGCCCAAAACAGACTAATCCTACATAGCGGCTTGGTTAACGGGTCAACAAACTACAAAAAAAAATATTTCCGAAACTGTATAGAATTGAGGAATAATAAAGGCTAAGATATCATGGGCAGAAAGCTTTGTGTAAATGAATGACCCAAGACAAGCTGTTTTTAATTTCGCATAATGTTCATTAGCACCATTGTTATTTAGAAAGATCGCTAGGCAAGTGCAGCATACCAGGACAAAATACCATAGCAGCACATTTGAAACACTACTTTGTAAACCTTACAATACTGCTAACATTGCACTTCCGTAATGTGTGTTATTTCTCAAGTCCGCTAACAACAAGGCTTTTTTTCCTCTCGTTTATCTGTTCTTTTTCGGGAAACACGTATATAACCTTGAAGTGTATGACGTATTTGATGAAAAACTTGGTAAATGGTACTTCAACAAATGTGTCAATAGGAAGACGTGCTTTGTCTGCAATCGTAAAATAAAAAGTAAAAACTTATACGTATAACATGACGACATATACACCTTTACCCCATAATCAATGCAATGCACACGACAGTTGCTCATGACTAATGCCTATCGAATTAAAGCAGGTCCTAAGAATAATGGCTCATTAAATAAAATACATAAATTACATTTTTCGCTAAATTACTGACTTGACTTCATAGTTAATATACCTTGAAAGATATGTAACAGACAATATTACTTTCTTTGTATTATAGCAGCGGATAACACGCAATTTAGAGAAGTGCTTTCACCTGATGATAATTACAAATGTTATGTAATAATTATACACAACGTCTTGGTAGCTCAATGGCTAGTCTTTGACTTAGTAAGTCCGTCACGTGGATCGATTCCTGCCGAAGCAGTTGACTTATTTCGAGTGGGAGGGGTGCCCTAAAATAAAATCGCTTGGTGATCGCCAAGTCACCTACTCCATTTCTGCACGACTAAAACATACATGTAGATCGGCATAATATCCAAAAGCTCCTTGGCGTTGGTGGCCGAAATTAGCCCCACGAAGGAAATTGACGTTAAAGCAGCCGGCTGGTCAAAAATATACTCCAGTAGTAGTTCGGCCCCTGTGTTCCCGGTTATCCGACCCTGCCAATGACGACAAAAGGGGTTAGAAATATGATGAATTACACTGCATACACTAACGTAAATGCGCAAGCAAACTAACAACGTTGAACAAACTGTTTTCTATCTCTAATAAAAAGTGATTGACTGCTAATAATAGCAGCACAGTATTGCAAACGTAAGCTAACACATAATTATATGGTTTATAATATTAAGTTGCACTTTAACTTTGCAATTGAAATTAACTATAAACACATTGTAAACAATATCGCATCCAAGTTACTGCAAAGATTGCTATTCATTTGATCAAAAGGAAATGAAATTCCATCCTAATATTTGGGCAGCCTAACACAACGAAAAATATGCCTTTCAAGGAATCTGAAACTACTCGGGGTAATAAATCCTGTCTCAATTCAAATGAAAAGTACACAACAGAACTGATATCAGGCAGTCATTGCTCAGATAGCGAACTACTGTTGTCCTTTTCATGTCACCGTTCATGTTTTGTTAATGACATGGATAAGTCAAATAATGATCAGATGAATTGTTTCTTGGAGTTTGTAAATGAATTTGAATGTTTCCTGTGGTACTAGCATTATTAAATGGAAATCCTTACAATAAAATGCACTTCAGATCAGTAATTATGAAAAGAACTTTACTTATATTTGTCACGGATCGGGGCATTTTGTGGGAGGCTAAATAAATACAGGTATTAGGCTATTATCAACAAAAAAATGCACTTTATTGGGAGGAAACCCATGGTGAAAAAAGCAGAATGAGTTGAGGGTGCCATTAGAAGTTAATTGAAAAGAAATATTAATCCAACCTTAGCACACTAATAAGGCTTAATCCAGCCTCACTACTCTTTAGTAATATTTATTAAGACAACAAATTAATCGTAAGGAATGAAATAAAAGGAATTTCCATAAGTTCATGTGCATTAAAAATTCAACAAGCTCTCCTCTTTGAGAGGTTGGTCACTATAGTCACTTCAGAAAGGGCTTTTAAAAAACAATAAACGCCTGCAACATTAATTTATGCAAGCTCAATATCGAATGTAATTCCCTACTACCGTAAAATCTCACGTAAAGTCCGCACCCGTCTATAGTCCGCATTAGCGATGGGTATGTTTCAAATATAGTCCGCACCCATGTATAGTCCGCACTTTAAAATTCCTACTGTAGCCAGTGTAGGTTTGTTTGTTTGTTTGTTTGTTGGTGTTTAAGGTCCCGTCAACTACAAGGTCATTAGAGACCCAGCCAGTGTAGGGGCAATGGGATCAAATGAATTTGAACATGAAATGTGAGATTGCCCTGACGATTAAATTGAAATGTGAAAGATTTTATATTGCATTATCATAGAAATAAGAACGTACTGTGTAAAATCGTGTTGTTAAGTGTAATAAAATGTTCAGAAAATGAAGAGCAGTTTTCATTGAGAACCCTGGGTTTCATTTATAGTCCGCACTCATATATAGTCCGCCCTCGCATATAGTCCGCACTAAATGACCCTATGTTTCGCGTATAATCCGCGGGCACTACGTGAGATTTTACGGTATCTAGCTTTCTTGTAAACAAAACTTTCACCATGACATAACTGACATAAGGCCATTCAATATGACGCAAACATCAGAAGCAAAAAACCGGTCTACCTACTATTTACGAACTTGTTCTGTACATACTGTACAAATGAAGGAAAGATACAACCATACGATGGAAATTTTTAAATCATTATGGACAGAAAAGTCTCCTATTCAGGTAATCTTCCTGGGTCATGAAAAACAGCTACCAGCAATGAAAAAAATTTCGATGTTGTGCAAGGAATATGCATGCGCGCGTGGACTATTCGGAAATTAACAACACGCTAACAATAACCAGTTGTTCTCATACCTGTATACATACAGTATATAAATAGCAGAAAACTGCTTTTTATCATTCAATTTTTCGTTAACTACAGGTGAATAAAGTTCAAATTTAAGTACACCTCTCGCTGCTAACCTGACATTTAAAAAATGTCTCTAAACGTAGGTAGAAAATGCCGCCATCACTCAACGCAACACAATATCAAATTATCCAACTACTGTATACTATTGCAAGTGGGCGCGAGTTCGACTCCTACGAAAGGTAGTAGTTTCCTGTGGGTGAAAAGGAAAGCCAGTAATACGTTTGCATTTACAGGGATACTAAACTATCGCCCACGACCAAATAAGCAATCAACTGCACGAATCTGTAGGTGTAGAACTTCTCAAGGAGTAGGCACTCCCGCACGGGATACAAGCGGACATTAAGTAACACATTTCACCCGGCCGAAATAAAGCTTCTTTTAGTTTAATTTAATAAAAACCAATTCTTTTCTTAATCTACATTAGCAAGAAAAAGTGAACATGACCGACCTACCAAATGTGGGACTAAAAAAACCTTGAACACGCCATTCATCAAACTGAAAACGTCTGAATACGGCGCAATTTTAAAATTTTCGACGCATTACTAACTGCAGGCAGTTTTTCAAGGCATCGGGAAAATACATCTCTGAAACATCAACATTTCTATTATGAAACCCTCTTAGAAATCTGAAAGTGTGGGACCCCTCTGAGCTCGAGGACTTGATCTCGAGTGGAAAAGCAGACATCAGAGGTCGCCCTGACTTAGGTATACACAATTTTGCTTCTGGTTTTCCTAATGTTAACAACATGACCCCTTTCTAGGGGACTGAATTAAGGATCTTAGTGTATCTCAAATTGTTCCTTGCTACCATATTTACAAACACCAGCTTAAGGCCCAAAAAGCTTTCAAATTTTGTAATTTTCTAATCGAAAATCGTCACATAGCCCCGTCAACGCAAACCATAATACTTGGGCATTTGGACAATAAACGACTCATGTTGATGCCCCCACCCCTATACGGAGATAATTTTACAGTAGACTAAATAATTGGTAGCCCTTGGGACCAAAATTATGCCAACACATGAAACACGAATATAAATGAATGTACATTTTTACAAACGGGAAGATTGTATGCAGTTCATCATAAATATTATATGCAATAATGTTTTTGTATGATGTAGATATCATATTTATTTAACATCCAAATATTAATCAGAGCAGCTAGATTGTTTACATCTCTAATTATCCAGTACAGACAAACGCGAACGGACAAATCAACGGGAGAGTTTACTAGATATTTAGTAAATAAACATAAAATTTCATTTTCCTGTAATTTTCATGGAATTGACTCGAGCATAATTTGCAAAAAGACTAACAAACACTTTTTTTAATCTAAGACTTATGTCAAGGTCCTATATGGTATTACTGTATGCTGATGTGTTATTTTGCTATGACTGTTAAGTGTTTCGGTTCACCTAGATAATTTTAACTTCCAATAAGAGGAATTCCCGAAGTTTTCACAACTTGCAAAGTGCATACTGTTGGTCTCATGCCAGAAACGATGAAAATCTTGGAACACTTACTACATAGTACCAGTAATATTATTTACTTTTACCAAAATAAGAATCAGCACATCAATTTTATTTGGAGGAACAAGTCCAACTTTCAAACAAACTATCAAGGAAATCCCTAGACAAGACGGGGATAATGGCATTATTAACGTGCAAAGAATTTGCACTATTAACAATAACAACATAAACGTTATTAATGTGATTGCCAAGTAACGCTTCAAGAGAAAGAAATAAGGAGGAAAGCAATGTGAAAGGAAATACATCCAGATTTTACTGATCTAGTGATTAGAAACAAGCCTGATGAAAGTGGTAAATTAAAACAAGTTGATGGTTTGTATGGTATATCAGGAAGTTAAAAAATGGTTTGTATATACTAATTCAGCAATAATATATATCGATGGGTGTACACACACAAATAAACCCTCTGCTGTCCTTCAAATTTCGTGTCATATTAATTGAAAGTCGAACAATGTATATAACGGTCTGGCAAAAATATGCTGTAGTTGGTGGTGCACCTGTTGACTGCGATATGGCCTTTTCTGGAAACAATTTTAACACTAACCATCTGTGACCAACCATACTGTACGTGTCCCGAGTATCATGCAGCTTATGTAACATTACTTTTGCAAAATGGCTACCTTACAGACTGGAGCTGGATAGAATATAAAAGATGTGCTCCGCAATAGTGATTTTGTTTAAAATATACGACATATTTTGCCGGTGAAAATCCATTTTAAATATGGCACTAGAGAAGAGGTGGATTGTTTGATATTCTACTTCAGGGTTCTGCTTCTTAATGATGAAAGTAATAACAGTAGCTTTTCTAATTTGACACCTAATAAACTCAGCTTAGGATTCCTGTCCTCCATCACATATCGTACCACCGATAAAAAAAATGAATGCTGCAAGAATTAAAAATCACACGAGAATGTCCTTTGGATGCCTTTAGCATACGTATACCATACAAACCACAATAAAAAGCATCGGTGCTGTATGATACAATCTTTTCATTTCATCAAATCTGAAACATATTGCTAGCTGTAAATTTAAGCCATAATTTGATGATTAAGCTATCAATTCACAAACCTGAACCAATATCAAAGATTCTTCTCAACGAAATTGCTTAAGTTTCCTTTCAAGAAATGAAAGCAACTTGCATTAGCTCAACAGGTAACAAGGCAAGTAGTCCAGTAAGATTCTCATTTATAACCAAACAGCCAGAAACTTCAAATAAACTAAGATATTATCGAAAATTAAGGTGGTAAAATTAGGCGATAGGATGCATTAACTATTGATGTAAAAATGGTGAAAAAATTCGTTAGAAATAGGGCCTGTCAGGCTACAAAAAGCAGTGGATGTCACTTCAAATCTTCATTTACAGCCCCTGTAGCAATGTAACCTTTAAAATATTGTGACGCATCAAAATTATGCTAGGAAACCTTTGAAAAATAAATATATACATACAACCACGCATTACTATGGCATCTACTAGAAAATTTCGGCATTAGGAAGTGATATAATTTTTTATGACAACACCATAATCTGTATGTAGGCAGCATCATTTATCTACAACTAGGCAATATATACTGTAAATAAATAATGAAAGAAAATAGTTTCATCAGCATAAAAGCTTGTTATTAAAGTATGAAGAAATTCATATACTGTAATAGTATGGTTATAGTATATTGTTGAATTTTTAAAATAACTCAAAATGATTAAGAATTACCACCTACCTCTGTATTTGAAGTGGAGATCACCTTGTTGAGATCTTTCATCCACATATCCACTATAGCACAGCTGACAGATGTATCATTATAAACCCAATCTAACATTTGGTTAGTCCAATCAACAGCATCTTTATCTATTCCTGTAACTGTAGCTGATTGAATTAATTTTCCAGAACGGGCAAACGGAGTCCCCCTTCCAAGCGAGGAATTCGAAATATTCCCACCGAAACCACTTCGAGAACCGGCGGCGTCACTGTTTGAAAATTCCGATGCTGAATTTGTGGTTCCTTGCGCTGAAGATAAAGTGTTTGCATTCTGTTGCAACTTACGCGGTCTTAAATGTCTATTATAAATGAAAACACCTAACAAAACTATAAACAAACAAAATAAAGCCCATCCTATTAAAAGAGTTGTTCCTATATCCATTTTCATGCCACCAAACTGTAAGCTACACAAGACATCGTCCAACACCGCCGCCATGTTCCACTCACTAACTCAATGAGTGCATCATATCTTGGCTCATATTTACGTGCGCATCCCCGCCCACAATTCCGATAGGGCTATTCATGAAGTAGCGACGTAGTCAAACAGACGTATTTCCTAAATTACTGTACAATAATTATACAACCAAAATATTTAATTGTAATATTTATAAATATTTTTCAATTTTCATCAATTCAAGATATCAGCCAGGAAACGATAATTTGTTCACCTGAATAGTAAATATTGGTGAAACGCGCTTGCCACTCGAGCTGAAGTGTGCGCAACGTTGCAGTTAGCCGAGATAGGCGTTTTTCTGACAGTGGCAACAAAACGTGCCGCCTGTCAGGGATGAAAAGAATGTGAGATATCATATACTGTACCTTCCCAAGGACTCTGAACACTCACATTTAGTATGATCTGAGTTGGACCACAAACAGAAATCGATAAACAAGAGATTGAAAATTACGAAAAAAATATACAAAACTGGGATTTGAAAAGGGTGAACTTGGTTGAAGGCCAATGTGTACATCATAGTGCTTATTCCATCCCCCAAAAATATGGTCCTATAACTATAGGCAAATTTATTTGATTACTGATCCATTTTCATATTCCGAGTATACCTAGCTTGAGTATTTAGTTCCAGGTTCTTTTACTAATGTGCAGCACCATTAGTCGGAAACTTCATGGGTCTCGGCCCCTTAGACCTCATAGGATAACTAAGAGAAGATATAGGTAATATTGGTCATGCAATCTCCCAATTGAGCACTTTTAATTTCCCCAGCTGATGAAATGACCGAAAAGACTTCCTCCTCGTATGCAGCTCATCAGCGTCCAACTCATCATTTGTGGAGACATACTGTATGGTGGCGATACTTCTCTATTCTGAAAAGCTGCGAAGGCTGATGATCTATTGTGCCTGCAAGTAACTAAAATTGTTCAACCAATAATTTCATTTGGATCCCTCTAGATCCAAATGAATCCCTTTAGACCCCAAATCATCTGGCGTGTGATATTATATCATCTAAAGTTTAGATGATATAACATCACACGCGTCAGTTCCGTTGATTTATTTAAGCCCTCTCGTAATAAAGAAACCACCTATCGCACAGAAGCCGAAAAGGTAAATGACTAAGACCACTTTGTGTGCCATTCATAAAGTGTGTGCTATCAGAAAATTTATCCCCAGATTGGCTTAACACAATACTTTCCTAGTTCACAGATGCTTTCCAAAAGTGTTCACCCAGATTCATATCATCCTGGGACCTGTGAATGACTAAGCCACCTTATGGAGGAAGGGGCAAAGAAATGAACACAATTGGAAATTTTGAAATATCTCATACGTACAAAAATGCAATTTCAAAAAAAAGAGCAAGAATTGGCATGTACGAGGTACTTCTGTCAAACGAGAGAGGGACTTGGGTACATACAGAACAGCTGCATATGTTGAAAGCCAACCTATCATATCCTTACACTTTGATTAACCTCCGCATTTCCACGGCAACAATATTTACCAGATAATGATTCAGAAGATCGATTTTTAAGGATGTCAAGCTGGCTACAAATGCGGACTTGGAGCTTTGTGAATAGTGTAGTCATAGTGTTAATAATACCCTTAAAATAGTTCAAATACACAAAATATCGGTCTTCGGCCTCAGTGACCACAGGATAGCGGCGAAGGGGGATGAAAGTAGTGCCAAGAAATCCCAATAAGGAAAATTAGATTGGTACAGAAAGAGGACAGAATACATAGATCAAAGGTGGAAAACTGATATGAAGACAGGCGGACCCTCAGGGGCTCCATAACAGAAACGCTAGCTGACGATATGGTGAAAGATGATCAAAATTTGAGAAAAATTTGTTTGGTTGCAAACTCCACTGCATAATATTCTTAACTTTCACTTTCAGAATCATGCTTTGTGGAGTGAATTACCCAAATCTGCTGTTATTTTACATGACTATAAAAGAATTTACATCAATCTCACTTTCTTGTCAATCCAAAACTGTGGCCAATGAAATTATACCAAGTATGTTTATGCATATTTAATTATTTAAAAATAATTTTCAAATTAGTTTCAATTACATCAATTCAGTGTTTTTGGTTTTCCTAGGCTTAAATTTAATGAACAATGTCATAAAATAATCTTGAAATTGGATATCTTACTACAAAAGCCATAATGGTACAAAAAACCTGTAATGACAAATTACCCTGAAATTTAATGATCACTGTGGCAAACTGACACTAAATACAGTAGTCCCGGTTATCCGACCTTCTTTATCAGTTATGTATTCAAATGATCAGTTATACACCTTTTGATGCTATAAACATGACATGCTCATTAACAATAAACACGAAGGGCGTTCCATGTATTCTCTACTTTCAAATTGTTGTCATGTCGCACAATCGGGACTACACAATACTTAACATATACAAATAACGGCATTAAAAACTTACTTGAAATAATAATAAATAGCTTGTCAACGTTCTTTCGTGCAGAGGACCAAAGATTCTCAGGAAAAAATTAATCAGGGTTAAATTATTACACTGCATCTCTTGACCGTCTTCTCCGAGACCTTCTTTAAATTCTACTAATTTAAAAAATTTACAAACACGCAGAAATAATTCCCCCAAAGGATTAAGCTCTTTGGCTTTGAATCTACTATAGCTGACGTTCATTTCATCCGTGTCTCTATCATACCTAAGGAAAAATTTAAAATTATACAATACAAATGGCAAGTACATATTATTCCTAAGTCCTAATCCACTCCCCCCCCCCCTAACAAAATGAACGAGCAGTTTTGATGAATGCGGAGACAGAAATATTAAGTAGTAAATGATCTGCAGATCGGGGCTCTTCGCGTGGTGCATTCAGGAAAAGAAATTCAATTAGGTCGATAAGAACATATAAAATAATTACTAAAAATTATCGATGGCGGGATAATTTAATCTCGCAAAAAAAAGGCGGTGGTTATGGGAAGACCTAGACCTTCTTATTTGAAATGTTGAATATCGCGAGCCCAACCCTGTTTCGTTGGAAAACAATAAGACCATGATTAACACTAAATGATGGCTCCCCACGCACAACAATTAATTAATGGATACTATTATAAATCAATTACTAGTAGAAATGATATTTCATTACCTTGGTACACGATGACGAGGGCATGGAATTAGACGAAATACTTGTGGCACACTATACAAAAAATTTAAAACTTGAGGTATAAAAAACAACAACACAGTTTTGCTGAAATGTCCCAAGATGCCAACAACAGCAAATAACATTCCAGAGTAGTAGCAAAACGTGTCTCCAACAAAAACTGAAGATGGATACCTGAAAATAATTTAACACTCACAATTATACGCATAATGATAAATAGCTCTTAACAGTGTTTCCCAAAATGTGTCCCACGAAAAATCTCCGCATAGTGTTGAACTGCTACAAAGTAACAATACAAGTGTTCCGTAGGTGCACTTGGAGTTGAAAAATAGTTTAAAATACCCTGTAACTAAAATATTGGGAAACACTCCTCCAAAATACCATTACAAGTTACTTTACCAATTGTAGAATAATAGTGGTAGAGATGTTATACAATATGGTATAATAAAATAAAGCGAAAATTGATAAGCTTTCAGTCCGGTCCCAACTATAAAAAATAGGAAGCACTATTAAAAACACTTGATAAAAACATTATGCAACAGGCTGAATGCGGATATAATACTCACAAAATAATTCGATAAAGTTGAAAATCATTATTGAGAAAGCAATGATGACTGACTGACCGACTTCTAATCCATTAATACCTGCTAAAATGTTAATAGCGTTCGTACAAAAAACGGCAAGCATTCCCATGTATACATAATACAAAATTCCTGAAAAGAAGAGCAACGATCAATATAAGTCATTAGGCACTAACATCAGAAGGATATTAGCCTTCAAGTCGTACCTAAATCTAATCTCAGTCCTAGGTAATGACGAAGAGGTTTTGGCACAATTATGTGTGTGGAATTAAAATTTACGTAATAAACCATTAACAGTGGTAAAGAAGCAATAGTTGGCAGCAACAACTTGTGCCGCCATCGTAAATTTAGAACATCGTCAGCAAATCCCAACAAAATCATGCAGCAAATTGACAGCAAGGCAGAAATCATTTCTACAAACTGAATCAAATGTGCGTGAAGAAGTTTCAATATAGTTTTGTTCAATTTCAAAAATGTGAAGTAATCGCAACTTACTTCGTCATGAGGAAACTCCATATGGTTTACTATATGCCTGCTGAACGGAATTGGGATATACAAAAACATGACCACCAAAAATATAGACCCAACAACAACGCCCATTGACTCTGGACTGTCACAAAAATGAAAAATTCATTTTACCTTCACAACTACCGGTATGTAACATCGGCAATAACTTACATTCGCTCTCTTTTACGTTTACTCAAGTCAGTTCCATATAAGTTTGCTTTAATAAACACGTCTTTTACCCTTGGTAATACTCGATAAGTTAATAAACCCCCCAAAATAGAAAGTAAAGTATTAACACCTAGTTCAAACAACATTTTTTGAAAACCTGAAAAATAAGACAGGAAATTAAAAATTGGTCGAAATGTGACTAAATTTGGTATATGATCCCTCGGCCTATACTTACACGTCAAAGTTGATCATGCAGCTATTGTATTACCGCTAACGATCTAAAACGTTGACAGAAACAAATAAGGTCAGATTTCACATAAATAACTACAAAACATTACACGCAACTACTCGTTGAAATTAAATAAACAGAATACATCAGACGACAGTAGAATCTTGTTTCCATTTTGTACAGAAACCCACAGTTGACTCAAAATGGGCACACTACTGGACGAAAGTACGGTACAAAGTGGCACATTAAAGCAACCGTAATACAAGGTTCTCAGTTGATCAGATGTTGCTTAGTAACCAACAAAAATATTGAAAACAACGTGAACATATCAGTGGATGATGCATAGCACACTAATAACAAATATTAATAATCAAACTATGCATTTCTGAATGCAACGTGTCATGTCATGTTCCCTTCAATTGAACCGTTAACGCATAAATTGAGTTGCAACTTCAAAAATATTAAGCGTTTAACATCTTAAATATCTTACCCTACCAAGTGGTGATCTCGCAGAGCGCAGTTTTTTCTGTGAAATTTACTGTAAACAAGGGGTCTCAAATTCATGTTGTTATGGAATAATAGAACATCTTGTAGGCTGCATACATACTTTATTGGATAATGTTGTCTTTTAAGGGTCCAGGTTATTGTGTAGTTTTTAGCAGACGATTATGTCGGCTTCCGATCAACGAAAGATGCTGTTTCGACCATATTCGCCAATTCCTGAGCAGTTGTGAAGGGATGTTTTCTCGTTTTATACACAATTGCAAGTTTCCATCTGTCACTAAACATGTTTTTTCTGTCTGTTCTTGGCTTATTTAATGATGAACCAGTCTCATTAAACTTTCTGATGATGTATCCAACTGTAGAAAATGGTAATTTAAGCAATTTCCCAATTTCTCTACTACTTAAATTATTATTTTTCATTTTGATGTTTAACTGAACAAACCCGGCAAAGCCTATATGTACGAATACTTTTTGCTCTTTACGTTTCATGTTTTTTTATAAATTAAAAATATATATCATACTTTAATAAAAAAAAAAAAGTTTATTAATCAATTAAGGATTGACAATGCTATATTTTGCATATTCTGGTTTATTTTTAAGTATTATATTTTTCAACATCTTCATCAACTTATGGGTGTACAAATAGGCTACTTTTTGCTGTCACTGTGTAAAGTAGCGAACAATTTTCAGAACAACTTTTTACAGTACCGTAACTCAGTACCCTAACTATTATCAAATACCATTTCGATAATCATGTCAAATAAGCTCGACACCGTCAGGTCGGGCCTCTTGATATTGTTAAACACAAATTACAAAAAAGTCAACACTGCATGGCCCGTATGACAACGCACATGTTACCGCTGTGGCCCTCGGGGTACCCTCCGCTTGACATATCTGCCGTAACTAATTCTTAACACTAAACATTTTCTTTTTTTAGAGTGGAACAAATGAGAAAAAGCAAACTAACCTGGAACGAGATGCGATCCCACCTTCTAGAAATAAGCCACTATTTAAAATTATGACAAAGAAATTCAGTATAACAAAACGTTTGGACGTACACCTCCTAAACTCTACATGATGCCACTGTCCTACTCTGGCTTCAACAGTCACCAAGGTCTCACGCGCACAAAGCAGCCACCTGTATCTCACTTTATTTTTGTGCTTCTGTATGTTAATAAAAATAATAAATTTTTTGAGCACTTCATCGTTGACATTATTATTTTAGGGTACATTCCACGGTACCACATTTCACTATAGTCTTTTTATTTCTTGTTCAACAAGATATACAAAGACGTTTTTATTTCGTGTTTATTTGGACAATAAACAAAACCTGATGCCACTTCTACGGTATTTCACAAGGGTCCGTTTAAGGTGTTCTATGTCAAAAATTCAGTCCAGTTTTGAGTTATTTTTGAACCAGCATTTTGGCGGAAATTGATCTTACTTATTTGGACCTGTAGGAAAACTTCAATTTGGAAATAAATGAATGCTATTGGTCCTAAAATGTGTTATTCTATTGGCTAGCAGAGTATCCGATCACGTGACTCATTGGCTATAAATACCTCCAGCTTTCAAGCGGCGCGTATTAAAATTTTGGATATCTAACGTTCGAGTATACTTTTTCTGTATATCGAGAAATGTCTGGTCGTGGTAAAGGTGGTAAAGTTAAGGGGAAGGCGAAGACACGATCGAGCCGTGCGGGGTTACAATTCCCTGTAGGTCGTATTCATCGTTTATTACGAAAGGGGAACTATGGTGAACGTGTTGGTGCTGGGGCTCCCGTCTACTTGGCTGCTGTGATGGAGTATTTAGCCGCTGAAGTGCTGGAATTGGCGGGAAATGCTGCAAGGGATAACAAGAAGACTAGGATTATCCCACGCCATTTGCAGTTGGCCATCAGAAATGACGAAGAACTCAATAAACTGCTCTCTGGTGTTACCATCGCACAAGGAGGCGTGTTGCCAAACATTCAGGCGGTTCTCCTACCCAAGAAGACTGGTACGACAAGCATAAGTGGAAAGGGATCTAAGAAAGGTGGACAAAGCCAGGAATACTAAGCTACGTCGTATGCACTTTTAAACCAAACGGCCCTTCTCAGGGCCACCACAGAGTGACAAGGGATAACTACTTGGGCGGGATTCTACTTGATGAAATTCACACAAACATTTTCATGCAAACTTATTTTATTAAAAAGAACAAAATCATGGCAATGTATTTGTTGCAACAGCAATTGGCCAAGTAACTGGTCCAACCAAAATAAAACTTGATAGTTGTCTCTTTATCAGTAGAAATTGTTGTTTAAACTCTAATCCGTCTCCCTAAAGGAATTTTCGAGTTATTAGAGGCTAATTAATAAACCACTAAATATTTCACATTCTTCTACCTTTGATAATCTAAAATCCAATAAAATTTTGTTATCCATATATATTAAAGCGGCTTTGAACATCAGTTGCATCTTTCTACGATCAACCGTTGTCACGGTCACCTATAGGTATGGGAAGGAGAATTAGCATGAAACTGAAAATTTATATATATACGTTGTTAATGCGCTTACCATTCCAGGGGAATTCTTCTTCCATGTGTAACCCAGGCGCGAAAATGCACGAGTTAATTCTGTCATTGTAGCTTCTGCATTAGTGGTCACAAAAAAACGTGTCATACGTTTTACTAGCCTCTGCCAATGTGTCTGAAAAGAAAAATTTCTCAAACTAACAATACTTAATAGATATTGCTGGATCCATTAAAACGTTACTAACCTGAGAAGAATTTTGAGTAGTTTGAGTTTGACTACTGAGGAACATATTTTCAGGATGAGCTGGTTGTGAGAAACAAATGTTATTCAAAGCTATATCATTTGAGCCAACACAATCCACAGAAGAAAACTCAACACCAGGCTCAGGTTGTGAATATGACAATACTGTTGATACTCCTTCTCTGTAAAAAAGATGAACTTATTATTTTCAGGCGACTAAACAGGGGTAACCACATTAGCTGAAATATTTAATTACCTCGAGGATGCTGGTGAAATACTACTGCCAGATCGCATACGCTTACATATGAGGGATTCATTAGATAGGACTCTGCGAGGTGATTCTTGACACAATGTATCACAAAATAAGATTTAAAAATACTATAATAGCAATACCAATAGAATTTTGCCATTTACCTGATAAATTAGACGTTAGTGATTTTGCAAACCATCTGCTAGCCTTGATCTGTGCTATGTTATACCTCCTAGTAGGGAACGGCATCAAAACTTTCTTTAATAATGCTAGTAACCAAAATACAGTTTAAAAACTTTAAAAGCAGAGTGTAGCAAAGTGTAGCTTGATTAATTAAACATACACAAGGCTAACGTTCCGATTTTCGGCCATGGAGATTGTGAAATTTTCCCATGTTTCCAAAGGTTGAATTCCATGCAGTCATTAGAGGGTATATCCCATGGGAGTTCTGAAAATTTGGGTCAAAGTAAAAGCTGAAATCACAGCACAAATCATCCTATGCCAACGAAATGACTGCTAGTCAGTCGCATTTGAAAGTCTTTGTTATTTTGACAAAATATACATACCACCAGCAAGCATCGCAACTAGAATAATTCCACAACTCCAAATATCTGCTGGTTCGGCGTAATACATGCGTGACAAGACTTCGGGGGCAACATAAGGCAACGTGCCACATCGTTTTTCTAACGCCCTTTCCATTCCACTTTTACGAAATATTGTAGCTAAGCCAAAATCTGAGATTCTTAAGTTATCTATAATGGCAAAATCCAAGGAATGAGCTTTCGATACATATAGGCAATGGTTATTAATTAGTATAACGTACCATTGTTATCTAATAGTAAATTTTCTGGTTTCAAATCACGATGAGCAATTCCTTTAGAATGCAGATATTCCTGCAGAGATTACATAATGGTTTAATTCAAATGTAAAATATATTTTACAAACTATACCAAAAATAAATTTAAATCTAACCACTCCAGAAATTAACTGTCTAAAATATTTTAACGCTTCGCATACAGGCATACCAACATCTGGTTCTGAAATCAAATGTCACATATCAAAAGTTTGTATAATTCGGAAGGTTCATTTGTTTTACTTATGCCCTACCTATTCTATCAAACAATTCTCCTCCAGCTGCATACTGTAAAAAGATGTATTGCACGAATCCATCTCTCCGTTGGCCATAAAATTTTATTATGTGTTCATCATTTAACATCCGGTGAATACAAACCTAATATAACGAAAACCGCAATATTTAGATAAGGCTATGCATTTAACTAGTAAAATTATGTACAGTACCTCAGAAAAATAATGAGAGCACCCATATTTATCAAACAGACTTATGAATCTGATGTTTAAGCTCTAAGGCATGCAACCCTTTATCACTGGGGCCTAAAATATATGAAGTTTACCTCTTTTCTAATATTTTCAGCTGCATCTGCATGATCCTTGAGATTTAGAATTTTCATAGCCACACTTTCACCACTACTGCGATTGACAAGCAGTTTCACTCTGATAATTACATGCAGAAATGTTCAATATTTAAGTAACACGGTTGTGTAAAAACGGCATAGCACAAACAAATATTCTTTCACTTACTCGCCATAAGCACCTTCACCAAGAGTCTGTAAAACATCCCATCCTTCCACGAACTCCATCACCATTGTTGCTTGTACCTAAATTTGTAGTGATTAAAATCAGACAGGTCATTTATTCAGTGACGGTACTGAGATATACATAAAGCTTTACTTACATGCATGGATGTAATCCAAACCAACTTGTCGTAATTTCTTAATATCTGACATCAGTAACAATCATTAATTAAATAGCGCCTAAAACTTGAGGCGTATACATTGTCAATCCTGTGCAGCAGAACTTTCCCGCCATAAAAACAGCCGGTAACTATATCACCATCACGTTGTATTGAAGTATAGCTTTTATTTTTGAGTAAATGAGGATAAATTGACAAGTCTATAACTTTGAATACATACTAATAGCCACAAGAATTTATATTACATTTCGAATGTCATTACATCAAACACCAAAACAACTCGCAAAGAAAATCCCCTTCATGTAACACGTGGTAAAAAACAAAAACAAACAACTCATAAGTGCCAACTGTAAGATTTCCTGAACTAATCCATTGATATTACGCTACCTAGCGCTCTTTTCGGTCTATCCATTTGTCGTACAATGACGGCGTAACAGAGATCGGCTACATTTGGAAAAGGTTCGGCTCCTCATTACACCAGCGTACATTTGTACCTGTGAGCATCGTAATGGCGAATAGCTAGAGAGCATAGATTTTTGAAATCAATGACATACGGAGAAGTAGTATCTCGTAATTTATGAACATTGTGACAAACTTAGTAGGGCATAGATACAACTAAATTTTGGTAGATCCAGTCCTAATATGACATGCAACTTCGCATTTGGTTCAATTAAAAGCCCAAGTAGTTAAGTCTCACCTCTAAGTCATAGGCCCATATGGGGCACAAGCGATCCT
The DNA here is from genome assembly GCA_013389805.1 of Trigoniulus corallinus. Taxonomy (NCBI): domain Eukaryota; kingdom Metazoa; phylum Arthropoda; class Diplopoda; order Spirobolida; family Trigoniulidae; genus Trigoniulus; species Trigoniulus corallinus. Next base: position 28,030,990 of record JAAFCE010008833.1, on the reverse strand, counting down.
TAATGAGTTGCGAATGCTCGACCGCCAAATAATACGAACCTGGAAGAACATTTGAATTATCTTTATCCGATAACTGGGTTTAGAATGTTTACGCAGACAAGTCCCAGTTGTACATACATTTATTTCAAAAAATGAAAGAAATTAAGTTATCTTTTGTATTGATGTTATCTTATAGTGTCATCATTAGTCGGATTATACATCATTAGTTGACTATTGCTAGCCACACGTATTCGTGATGGCACAATTTCCTTCGCGCACACAACCGATACAGTATCAATTCTTCAACTAACCCAAGAGTGGCTCCATTTGCCTCCTTTACAATCTGAATAATTGAAATCAGGTCACTTGTATGTCAGAGGAAGCTCAATATATCATTGTCACTAGCCAAGAAAAAGAGAAAGTTTGAATTAAACAAATTCAACCGACTCTTTTTCTACCCTTACCCCCTTTTGTTTCCGACATCATTATTTTTCAGCGTCAAAACTCAATTGTCAGATGTCTTTTAAATGACAAATCCAATTACCCATGGTATTACGAACCTACAATTGCTAATCTGGGGCTAGTAATTGGAGATATGAAAAATAAACAATCAGAAGCAATACGAAGTTTTAAAATCTTTATTTTTACATTAAATTCGCATTACAAAAATCACTCATTTTTAGACGTAGTCCCAAGAACTGTTATATTGGACAGCCAGAAACCAATGCAATGAAGTTCTCAGTTCATCCAATTCCTGCGTTTCATCAGGTGATGAATGAAAGAGAACTTACAAAAAGGGACAAAGGCTTTTCAACTCTGCAGGCTGAAAATAAGGGTTCAAATATAATTCTCCCACAAACTAAATATGAGAACTGTTGATAAAAATTATCGCTTAAACACATCAAACTTATTTATCAGTTAAAACGAAAAAACATTTTAAATTGGTAGCTCTGTTGAAAATGAAACAAAAAACAACTCTGCAGACCTCTCATACAAAAATGAGAATGAAATAAATCACTGCTTAAATTATAATTTTACACATCTCCATAAAACAACTATAACTAACTACAATCGCGTTCGAGAAATCGAAAACTTTTCAAAATGTACCACATAAAGGTAAAGTCACAAATCTGGATCACAGAATGTAGAAGTTATTTGATGTCTTAAGATGTATTAGGAAGTTGAGTTTTCATGTGGTTCGACTTCTCCATTTATGAAAATTTCTTTTGGAAGGGGTGCTGGTCGTAAAGTTTTTTGCAAAACATGTGCATCGGCTGGTTCAATTCGTTTATAATAATGTTGCTTTGTCTCAACAATTTCAAAACCAAACTTCTTGTAAAACTGAATAGCACTTTCATTGTTTACTTGAACATGGCTAAAATAAAAACAAAATTAAGGTTATGGCAGTCTGTGGACATTCCACATTAAGGGTGGCCAACAGGTCGATAGTAGAAGGTCCTTCAATCGATTGCACTCGTATTGAAATGTGAAAGACGATCACAGCAGTAAATAAGTTGGCCACCTTGGAAATACATTATAATGCAGTTTATACTTACAGAAATATACTATCAAAGTTCCCATCCTTTTTAACATAATTTAGTACATGTTCTACCATTATAGTTCCTAGATAGAGAAGCATTTTATATTAAATTAGCCACTGACCAATCATTTTACACCAAATTATGTAAATGCATTATCAAATTATCCGCCAAAGTGACAGGACTTTGCAATTGTTAAAGGCAACCTCAATGGTCAAACTTATATGAAGTTCACAGTACCCATTTAACCTCTCTGAAAGATATAGTATTACAACCTTCAGAATTATCTCAATTTTCTAGAAGATAATTGTTGAACAATGTAAAGATGAAATGATATCGAATTTTTATGTTAGATGGCTATTTTTACGTCTCTATTGCTACTCATGTACTATTAGCTCTTTTTATGCATCCAGTGACCTCACAAATCACCAAGAAACAATTAAGTGGATTGTGAAACGGCCCGCTATTCCTGAATGATTGTGTTGAGCTCACTCTGTTTTGTTGGTGTTTTAGGGCCCTTCAACTACAAGGTCATTAGAGCCCCGTCCACACAATAGTTCTTATGCACAGACACTACACTAATGAGACGGAGCTCACTCTGACCTAGTTAACCTTACCTTTCAATGATTAATAAATAAAACGACCATAATTCGTTCCTAGGGTAAATAAACATACACACAACGTTTTTAAGTGTGAAATAATAACTGTGAAAGATAACTTTACCTATACCATGTCTCCTGTAAGGTGCAAGGCATCCAAGTGTCATGATATATAGGCGACGTGCATTATCTGAGGTGTCAACACGACAGCAGACTGCTCCAACCACAATATCGTTATAGTATGCTGTAATTATGTATTGTTGATGACGAACTTTCATAAATATATTAAGAAAAATAAGCTTAAAATTATTCTCTCAAAGTATAAATTACCCAATTTCGCAAGTTCTCCAGCTTCAAGAACATCTTTGTAAAATTTGTCATTATACGAAACGGGGAATACAACTTGGTTTAAACGTTTAAGTTGTTTGATGTTGTGAGGAGTAACATCTCCCAATTCTGTCCGTCCCCTAAATTTAAAAATGTGCATAAATATTTAACATTATCTAAAACAATTGAAGCAAAACAAAAATATAACATCAAGAACTTCATTCATTAACATGTCACATGTCACGAATCGGTACAAATGTGCATGTAACGCAGTTCCCAGTAAGGCTTACGGTAGTTGATGTGATACATTCGTCAACACTTTCTAACTATCCAAATGTTATATTTTCAGTATGTTAAATAATATCGTACCGTGTCATTATTAAGTTTCCATAAATGACTAGACTCTACACAACAACACAATTTTTAAGTCTTAACCACAACACATTTCCAAAAAAACCACCGCGGATAAGTTCTGAATTCAGAAATGGACACCAGAGGACGCTAATACTTTACAGCAATACTACCGATTAAAGGGTAATTCAAAAAATATCCAGACGTTAAAATGACGTAGTAGTAGGTCAATTTCCTTATTTCAAAATCTAGGTGCTTTGCTTGAAAGAACTATGAGGATATATAAAGATTATAAATGTTATGTAATAAGCCAATTCAGGAAATCCAACAATTTAAATTGCCTAATTTTTAATCAATATACTGTAGTCACTTGTTGCAGCTTGGTGGCAACCGGCTGTGGAAAAATACTATTCAATATGCAGTACATACCGCCCTTGTGTCTATTCAGACGGACAAGATGGGCACCCGATCATTGCATAGAGGGAAATCGGTTAGGAGTTGCTTTTGCCTTTACTGTAGTCACTTGTTGAGAGCCACGAAAAAATGCTGAATTTAGTTTCAGATGCAGGGTTTATCATAGATTTAAATGGTCATCTGAATTATCATGTTGTTTAGGGCCCATTAGAGCCCCGTCCACACTAATACAACGATTTTTGGGTATTAGCAGTACCCAGTTTTCCACAAGCGGCCACCCACGTCAATACTACCCGGGGTTGCGTTGCTTAACTTCAGTGACCAGCGCTCCCTGAATTTTCATGCCATGCAACTATTAGCTGATAACTTTATGTAACAACTATTGTAATAATTGATGGACTAGATTCACAAACGACCTCAAACTACAAAATTACGGTTTATTTTCGAAATGTTATTCAGTACTAATTACAGTATATACCATTATTGTATGCATTATTCATACATTATCGTACATGAAATATTTCATTTAGTTTGTTGAAAGTGTAACTCGTAATTTAGTCCTGAATCCACTTCCACATAAAGTTGATATACACTATATACATTTACAAAGAAGCATGTCTGAAATGAGAACATTAGTTTTTGGTAGAAAATACTGTATATATACACACATGCATACAGTTATTATTTCACAGGTGGCATACACTTATAATGGCCATGAACACCTGTATTGACATTTTGTGACAATAAACCGCTGATGACAAACCAATGAAATACATTTACTAATGCCACGTGCACCTCATCAGATCCATCTACTCTCTTCAATTCTATAAAGTTTTTCCTCGACACTATGGACTAAAAACTAAAACATTTCAAAATATTTATATCAGTTATCAATTATTTTATTGTATTCCCTTTAACACCAACTTCAAATATTTTAAGCTACAAATCTTCACTTCAATATTAGAAATAATATTTTTTAAGATGTCTGGAACAGAAATGGAGACATCAGATTTAAGGGAAGCAGAACGAATGCGCCTGTCGCCCAACTCGAGTTTGCATATTGAACCAATAAGTCCAGTGGATACTACTAACTATACTATCATTTGCCCACCAGGAACTATTAATAATGAAAATATTGCAAATGAGTCTGACTTTTCTACACAATGTAGAACATTAAAAACTGCAGTTCGTAGAGGAGGGAAAAGAAGCCAATGGTCTAGAGCTGACAGAACTAGCGAAGGCCGATCATCAGGTAAATCTAATATACGTGTAATTGCTATTGATAATGTAATACTTACAGTGTCTTGTCGCAAAAATATGAGTTTTTCATTACAAACTTTAATTTTAGAATACAGACGAAATGCTTGTGATCGTGAACGCACTCGTATGCGAGATATGAACAAGGCTTTTGATTTGCTTCGGACAATTCTTCCAAGTTGCAAACCACCAGGGAAAAAGCTGTCAAAAATTGAAACACTAAGGTGATGAACTAGTTAATTTAAAGTTCGTTAATAACGTTATGCGTAATTTAAAATTTTTTAATATATCTTAAGACTAGCCATTCGTTATATTTATCATTTAATGAATATTACGGATGGAAAAGAAACACAACCATTTGTAAGTGAACAAGGGCAATTTAATCAGAATCCTTTCCATTTATCCCAAAATAAAGATTATTGGAACTCACAGGTATAGCTTTAGAATTTAATTAATCATCATGTATTTATTACAATATGATTAATCTACTAAAACTTTTTGCCTGATTCTATGAACAGAGCAATGCTTGCTATCAACTTCCATATGGGATGCTAAGTGGTGATCAAATAGTAAGTACTTACATCGACTACAATCATCCTACAATATGTAACACAACTGATGAAGGCTTCAATGAAAGTTTTTGGGAATCTGGAGAACATGGTATCTCCAATTGCATGCCAGAATATTAGCTAAACCACATAAGTTCAATTGTGTTACTTCACATACATCACCCAACGTTTTAAATATTTATAAAGGAGAATCATTATCATTTCATTGTACTCTAGTCAATAAATTGTGATATTTTTGTAATTCGAGCAGTTATTAAAAGCGATTATATTACTGGCAAACGCCAGATTTCTTTACTAAACATCAACTACTGTTATAAGCTAGTTTGTAAATTTTTTAATTTTGGATTGAGTTCCCAAAGATATTTCATCAACACGCACATATCAAGTCAGACAGGCCAACTTTTAATAGGGATATTTATAATACATTTAATTTTAAAGGAAGTCATACAAGCATCAAACTTAAGATAATAAACAACCTAGTTCAGCGCGGTGCAATTTCGAGTCTAGTAAATCGAAATGCAATGTAATACATCTTCCATGTAAATATCAATTTCGACTGACTGCACTGAATATCTGTTTGCTGACACCCATTTTAATTAGCGAAACCAACGTGTCGACTGACAACAGTACCTGTTACTTCATGGTCCATGGACATTTTCAAATAGCGTTTCTCGCTCATTAGTTAAAAACTCAACCAATACAGGACATATACTTTCTCCACAGCGTGCAACCTGTTTCTCAATGGCAAGTTTAAGTTCTTCTTTGGCACCTTTATTTACACCTCGAGTTATGGCACGTTGTCTACATTTAAGAAATAATAGTTATAGCGAGTTCAAATTCTACTAACGTAAATTATAGTTTGAAATAGTTATTTAACAGAACTCACTTTGTGCCATTAGATGAGGCACTAGGTAGAAGACTGAAAGTTAAATTACCACCAACAGGTAATGATAGATGAGCAAACTCCTCTAAAATGTCAATATCTATAATAGAACAATGTACAAACATTATTTCGATAGTGTGTTACAAAGACAAACGAAATTCAGGAAATCATATTACTGATAATATAATTGAAGAAAATAGGATATGAAAAACTTCCGTGCTGTTTAATTCGCTCAATTATTTCTAGAAATAGGTTTTCTTCATTAGGCCAATCATACTGAACAAGGACCAATAAATGCCCCATCGCAATGTCATTAGTTGTTCTCAAGTTGACAACTTCCTAAAGTCCTCACAAACATTTTCCAAAATTAATTTAAAATTACTTAAGAATCAAATGATTATTTATGAAACTAGATAAATGGTGCACAGGTTTCCCTTAACAAGACACAGAAACGAGTGAGTACAACTTAAAGCAATGTCTTTTTTAACCACTGAGCTACTCCTATGCACCATAATTTTGACTGGCGTAAAATACCTGTAGACGAGCCACGAACAATTTAATGCAAAAGTTAAGAACATCAACCATGGTGAGGCTCAGAAAAACAAGATTACGACCTACATTAACAGAATAGAAAATATAATTTATTAATCGAAGAACTTATAATAAGTATGAATCTCCTGGTCTTCTATTACCTGGTTTACTTAACGTAGTTATATTCCCAGTCATTGATGTATCAGCTGAAGTTTCCTCTGATATGGAGCACACCACATCTAAAGCTTTGTTGCAAGCCGTCTAAAAGCAAACAATTACAGTATATAGAGACACAACCATTCGAAAGGGTGCACGACATATATTAAATGATTATAATATGAAATACAATTTTAATGACAAATAAAATTTCATCATCCCATCCCCATTTTAAATTTTCAAACGTAGGAACACATTATGATAAATTTTAGAACCAAGGTAGAATTTTAAGGACAATCATGCAACATAAAAACTAGCATCTTCATAGTACCGGTGTGTCCCATGTACCAGTAAAGCTTACAGTCAACATCATCATAAGCCTAAATTAAATACCAAAACCTATCCAATCAACTTACTGTGTATTCTCCTAACTGATAATAGCAGCATGCTGCTTGTAACATTATCTTTTCCTAAAACATTTAAAGCAAATGTTATAAACAAATTCTAGACTACTATAAATCGTGTATCACTACGCAAATGCACAAACTAGCTGTTTAAAAAATATTACTCTATATCCAGGTGAATTTGGTATTGGCAAATCTGATAACCACTGCACTGCCTCAGTGAAGATACCCTAAAGAGCAAAAAAACATTCATTAAATTTCTAATCACAACAGTATAAGAGTTTGAATTATTCCACTAACTTTATAAATCAGTACATCAATCTGGAAACTTTGGAAACATGACCATGAATCAATTAACAGGTGCTGACACAACTCTGAAAAATCTATGAAACGAATAACTTAAATACAACGTTTATTTCACAAAATGCTAAAAAATTCTCAGTATTCTCTATGCTACATGAACCCTTCGTGTTGCAAAGTTTGATCCAGTTCTCATCCCACTGAACGAAACAAATGAATGTCAATGATATTGTAAGCTATCAGCAATGATTATAATTTTCTAAACACAATTCCTCTTTTAAAAAGCGATTTTCTTGGTAACCTGATTAATAAGTCAATCAAGTCGTTTTTCAATTTACCCTCCATACTCAACTCCCCCCCCCCGCATATTTTCAGTGATGTTCTAAGCAGCGCTAACGTTGCTGTGTAATAAATAACCATGATTTCAATAAAGAACTTGCTTACCTGTCGCCAACAGTTCTGTGGCATGCAATAAATCCCAACATCGTACAGCAGTTAGAAAACTGTGAACTAGATTACCAGTTGTCTGCCCGACGTGAGCACTTACAGTTAATTCTGGAATATTTTCGTCTTTTCCCTAAAATACAATCAGTATAAAATATTTACTTTAAAAATAAGCTGATTATAACAACTAATATCACCTCAAATTCTAATTTCGGCTTCTTAAATTTCAATATGCTATTAATGAAAAGCAAAATTAAATTAAATGAAAATAAATTAATACTTTAAAACACGTGTACAAATATAAAAACCTGACCCATAAGTCCGTAAACCTTCAATTAATGCTGCAGAACAAGACCTACTCTCGATCGTACCTAAAATGAAAAAAATATGATAAAAATTCTTTAGACAGAATATAATGCCTCACTGAGGGTTTATTTTAACTAAATACCGATGTGTAGAGATTTACCTGATGCATACGATGGGTCTATAATTGCGACATATTCGCAAAAACCTCGTAAAAATAATATCGTAGCACAATACAGAACTTGACGATAAATAAATGAGGTTGAATCATCTACTGCTAGTTGTCTCAAGTTACACACGGCATTCAACCGCTGCCACTGAGCTTCCCAATCCCTATGAAAATAAATAACTGTAAGTCAACGATTCCGATAATTAGCATCACGTTAATAAAAAAAGATATACAAACTGTGACTTAAAAATATCGTGCAATTCCCATCCGATTTTCTGTCCAATTAATTCTACAACAACTGCCAACTCTTGCCATGGGGATTCTGCACTGACAGTTCTATCACGTCCACCCAACATCCTAAAAAAGATATTTATGAACGATATTAGAGGGCAAGTTGAAAAAAAAACCACAATAACTGATAATACAGTAACTTTTAGGTAACTATCCAATTGTCTTCGACTAGAGTAACTACCCAAATTTTTACAGGTATTAATGCAAAGAAAGAGAAATTAGGCCTGGTTGCGCGTTTCTTTGACGTGCGAGAGATGTCTTACACACCACACTTTGCAATGATTTTGAATCCTATTCTAAAACACCCATGGAAATTAGTAAGACAGCCAAGACGTGCACATTGCTGAACTGAGTTTTACAGATATTCGACAAGGATCCAGGGATAATCAGTATGATCTATATACCATCCTATTAAAAAAAGCTATAATTGAGCTACAGACTTGCAAAACGATAAGTGGAGTAATTTGAGCGCAGCTAATAATTATGCTTCTAAGCAAGTGCTTGGTAACGTGGCTAATGGACTTGCCGTGAATAACACTCAACTATTTTTGTTACAATGGCTAGTTACTCGATAAATTTCACTAAACAATCGAGAAAAAGAAACTACCAGGAGAGATGAAAATGTTAGCAACACGAACAATTAATAATGAAATAAAATATACCCAGGTATTCCAGATTCTTCTCTCCCATATGGTTTCATGACAACATATACACAATATTCGATACTCTTGTGAAGCAGGGTATAAAGTCGCACTTGTGATATGTCAACAGAAGTTGCCTTCAGAACCAAGGGTAATATTTCTCCAACCAAAATTTTCCTCAAATTATTAACAGGGCTATCGGAATAAGTGTGCTTTTCAGTATTGAGTAAATTTTCTATCAGCAGCATCTTTGAGAACAAAAAAATATATAACACATATTTTTAAATAAATGCTAAAGCATTAAGTAAGCAACACTCACACCATGTTGAGCAGTACATTCAGGAAATTTCTCCAACAACATTATTAAAATCTTACAGTGCTCAATTATATCTTCAGTTCTTTCTATAAGAATACCATTAAAATAAATGAAAACTGCTCAAATTGTTGGAATTCGATAATATACGAAAACATATACCTGCAGCTGTCAAAAGTAATCCTCTTTGCACTTCACCACATAACCTGGAGTATAACTCTAAAGTATAATAAAGTTGAAAAATTTTCATGAGCTTCGCATCTAACCATCGTTCCAGTGAAGAACGAATAGTGCTAACCTCTAAGAAATTTGGAGTTAGAATCCACTATCTCACTTCTAAGAGAATCAGTAATTGCTCTCACTTCTCTCCAGAGAAGCTCTTCATGTTGAAAATTTAAAAACCTACCAAAATTGTCATGTCAAAAAAAAAGCTTTAAATTTTATATTATTGTAAATTATTCAGAAGTACTTACATTATTTCTAAATTGCGTGCAGCTTCCGTTATATTGCCACTATTTTTATGCATTGAGTAGGCTTCAAGCTTGAAAAGAAAATGGTATGAAAAATGATTGAATAAACTTACAGCAAAATTTTAGTTTGTGTCTACAATGCTATATTAACCTTGTAACCTATCTATCCCAACCTCGCTTCAAATGATTTTATTTCTACTAGATTATGCTAAGTGAAGAGTATGTAAGCATACGATTCCGAAAAGGTCTTGCCAGATCGAAAGGAAACCAGAGTTCCGTGGGACCAAATAGAATATACTAATAAAAGGCATAATTTTGGTCGTATAAAATAATTTAAAAATACGCTTGAATTACAATACTTGATATCTTCAGAGAATATATAGGGGAGGGACCGAATGATCACAGAAAAGTAAGAGAATGCGACGAAATGGTTAACGAGAAGAAAAACGAGTACTTGGCTTTTAATTGGTATGGAGGTGAGGTTGATGACGACGTGATCTGAGAAGGATGGGGTAAAAGAACAGTTCAAAGAAATGGGACGTTATCCTGAGTAATGACATAATAGATTTGGCTATGATCTATCTATCAACGTAGTTAAGGAATGGATATATTGTGGAAAAGATGTGAATAGATTCACGTCAAATGGGCATGTTACAAGATGAGGTGAAGAGGATATGCCCAAGTTCATCATGAGGATGCAGTCTATGTAGACAAAGGGGGTAGACACAATAAGTTGTATAGAGGGGTGTGACACTGTGGTGTGCATTGCAGGCTCGTGGGAAATAAGAAAATTGGGGCGATCACAACTGGCAGGTCGATCCGGTATACCGGCCGATCCTTCCATGGGAGAAATAAGGGTACGGCAATGGGTATACCCGGCAATGATATGCGGTAACCATGATATGCCCCTGGTGCAGTCCGTCGGCGAGTAAATGTTCAAAACTGTCGGTTGCCCAAAGAGTTGCTTGTCAGTAAACATGCAGTGTAACTTCAGCAAGTGAGGTGAAGAACAAATGGAAGACAATAAACTAAGAGTTAAGAGTACGTGGGAGAAATGAGCGAACACCGAACACCCGTTCTGAGGAGATGAATACTTGCAGGGCTATTACCTGAATTTTAAAGTTCTTAGGGAACAATGTTCTTGCTGTAATTAACCAAGCTTTTGCCTCAGCATCATCGGTTTTTTGCGCCATTTTAGCGCGCATAACCAAATAATCTTCGTCAGTCATGTTGAAAAGTCTTCTTTTGACAGCACACGAAATTAGCGTTAAAACACGAAATACATGCTGGGGCAGACACAGCTTCCAGGGCAATTCCAATAATTAGGAGATGAGGCAAAACTTAAGGCCAATGATTGTCAATTACTTCCCTCAAATGGCAGTAAAAGGAATACGGCGACCGAATCTATGAAACGATTTTTTAAAATCAGCCTTCGAACACGCGATTTATTCAGATCAGCATGCAGTAAGATTACAGGTACGCATGCATTGTAATGTGTGAATGGCTCTGGAACTTCAAATACATTACAATGACGCTTCACGTCGTTTTACTGTGTCGTCGGCTCGCAATAAAGTTCGAATAAATTGTATCAAAATATAAAATCAACAAATAGAAATGCCTAAAATCATTTCCAGTGACATTTAAACTGTGATCATAACATAATTGAACCTGCTTCTAAAAGAAAGACTATCATTTTGCATCGTACAGTATATGATTAGTACCATTCCTTTCCCGCGATATAGGGGGCGATAGAGTCGTGATTATTCAGACAAGCAACTGAGGTACGGTTTTGTAGCATTTTGTCAACACGTGTTCGACGTAGAGTTACAATGGGAAGACCAGGTAAAAAGGATAATCTCGGCTAAATATAATAATATGAATACTTTTAATAAATAGTGTTAACATAATGTTGCAATATTGGCAAATATTCGATGACATACCTATTTTGTACTAATGATGTTGTTAAACTTTTAGAATTTGGCCCACGAGGTGGTGGCCGGGGTGGTAGAGAAGGTAATAAGTTTGGAATAATCATTTGTTTGTTTTTGTTATGTAATAATACACAAACGTTGTATTTAGTATTATATTTCAAGTTTTTAATACACTGTGAGAAATTGGGAATGTACTCCCATTCAACAATTCACCATATGCATAAATGCACTTGAAAGTACTCCTCTATGTGGTAAATCGGAGTATTTTTTGGTATGATTGTAATTTAGGTCGTGGTGGATTTGGTGGTGACCGTCGAGGCGGAGGATTTGGTGGTGACCGACGAGGTGGTCGTGGTCGCGGATTTGGTGGTCGAGGTGGTGGATCTGGTGGTGATCGAAGAGGTGGAGGAGGCCGGGGTGGCTTTAGAGGAGGTGCCAGAGGTGGACGCGGAAGAGGAGGAGGTAAATAATTGTGTTCCTTTGAACGATTTCTTAAAAATACCAGCAACTTGCATTCCTAATTTCTTGCAGGAAGCTTTCGTGGAGGTGCGAAAGTTTTCATTGAACCACATCGGCATGCAGGAGTATTTATTGCCCGTGGTAAAGAAGATGCATTAGTCACTAAGAATCTGGTAATTGGTGATTCAGTTTATGGAGAAAAACGGATATCTGTTGAGGTACTACAAGAAACGATGAAAACTCACTGTTTCTAAGGAAACATTTTGTAATTTTTTTTTACATTGTGCTTTCAGGGTGACGAGGGAAAAATCGAATATCGTGTGTGGAATCCTTTTCGATCTAAACTTGCAGCCGCGATTTTAGGTGGGATTGATAATATTCATATGAAACCTGGTACTAAAGTTTTATATTTGGGAGCCGCGTCAGGAACTACCGTTTCTCATGTATCGGATATAGTTGGACCAGTATGTTAATTATGCTAACGGATGGTATTTCTACGTTTATGTTTTAAAGCTTTTTTAATGATTTGTTTGCAGGAAGGTTATGTTTACGCAGTAGAATTCTCCCACCGTTCTGGCCGCGATTTAATAAACGTTGCTAAAAAACGTACGAATGTCATACCTATTATTGAAGATGCTAGGCATCCACATAAATACAGGATGCTAGTTGGTAAGTTGATAACACTTAACGCGTTTGTCATGGTTTTGCTTTAATACGCATTTAAATTCCAGGTATGGTAGATACGATATTTGCTGATGTAGCTCAACCTGACCAAGCACGTATTGTCGCTATTAATGCACACCACTTTTTAAAGAATGGTGGACATTTTGTAATTTCCATTAAGGTATTAACACACAATATTTAATACATTAATTGACTCATTTAGTTGGATAAAGGACCTCGTAATTGTTTTATTTGCCAGGCAAATTGCATCGATTCAACAGCTATGCCAGAAGCTGTATTTGCTGGTGAAGTGAAAAAAATGCTGGCAGAAAAAATGAAACCTAAGGAGCAACTTACACTTGAACCTTATGAACGTGATCATGCTGTGGTTGTTGGAATTTATAGGCCTCCACCCAAAAAGAAATAATTGTTTGGTAAAATACGCATTTCAATTAATTAGATTTTAATTCCAATGAGGTATTCAATAAACATCGTACTGTACCTTAAGCTTAAATCCTCGAATTCGAATGAATTTCTAGGGTTTCATGACCATTATTACATTCATATTTGTCCATTATACTGCGTGCACCCTTATAACGTACAGATTACAAAGAAACTTTCAAAATTAATTTTAACCTATATTTTATTTATATAAAATAAATCACTTTGATAGTTTTTGAGCTTTACTTATTTGCAGGCTATCAGAGTGCAATCTCATCAAAGGCCGTTTAACGACAACGTGGTAATAGTTACATTTCCTTGAGAAGTTTCCAATAACTGCATTTAGTTTTGTTAAGGGTAAGAGACAGTTCCCATATATGATGTTCAAATTGTATGAATTTGAAATAATTGTTCAAACGCGGTGCACGTTTGTTTTAAGTTGCTCTTTCGAAGCATAATCACCTCATTACGATAAGTAGCGTCAAGTTTGTACCAGTTGTCTAAAGGTGGCACTGGCTCAATCGCTATTTGAGAGTACACAAGCAATGGATGATTTATTTTTTGTTAAAATGTATTACAATAAATGTTTTCAAAAGATGTGCCTATCAGCTAGACGAAATAAAAATTCATTGCTTTTCGTGGTTATGCTCAACAACGTAACGTTTCTGTATACTTGCGCAAAGACATGGCGTGCTTTGATACTAGTCTTAATGCCACACACAGAGCCTTATCACTATCTCACTTGCGAAGAAATAAAACTGGAAAATCGAAATTGATAAAAATGGATATTTGTACAATAGATACCTCTAAGACGAAAAGAGCAAGTGTTTTGCTATAACATGCACGTAATTGTAGCGAGGTAGCCGAACGATGGCTTCTTTGCAGGAACTAGTTTCCGCCGTGGGGTAACGCGGCAGGAAATGTAACTGCCATTTTAGGAATTCAAAGATTTCGCGCGCCATTTTTGTTTAGCATATCTTAAACACGAGGGTAGTATATACAAAGACAGAATTTTCTCAACTATTTAAATTATATGTGGATTTTAAGTGAACAACTACTAAGGCGAACTATTTATAAAGGTAAGAAATGCTTAGTTTCGTAATTTTGTTGTTTGTAAAGAGAAGAGGTGTCTGCAATTTAAGTCCATGTGGTTAGGCTCATGGCGCATCAGCCTTTCGCGAAGTGCGCCGCTACCCATTCCGCATTGTTTTTTTAGTTTAAAGGCAATGAGATTATTTTAAAATATAGTTGAAAATCCAAAAATTATTATTTAGTATATTATTACGTAGTACTAAATACGGATGTAAGTTTGGGTCAATCTTCTAGTTTATTTTTAAGAAATTAAAAAGCGTAGTGCGCGACATTATCACTAGGGTACTTGATGTTGCCAGCAAGAAAAAAAAGTGTAAACAATAGTAGCTTCGTTTAGTCAGTTCCTTTTTTTTGATGCGTTGCTATTATTAAAAAGTGAAATCCTTATCGAGTCATGCAATCGCCGATTTATTTTCTATTTATCTATGTTTGGTACTATTTTTATTTAAAGAAGTAGTTACATATTATATTTAGTTAAAAACCGAACTCA
Source organism: Trigoniulus corallinus (assembly GCA_013389805.1). Taxonomy (NCBI): domain Eukaryota; kingdom Metazoa; phylum Arthropoda; class Diplopoda; order Spirobolida; family Trigoniulidae; genus Trigoniulus; species Trigoniulus corallinus. The sequence continues at coordinate 28,015,975 of JAAFCE010008833.1, read as the reverse complement.
TTGGGAGGGTCATTCGTACGCCATTTTGTAAGCTTTCCAACGCTTTCTTTCATTTACTCATCGAGATCATTGTAACACAACGCTGTTCAGTTGCTTGGCGTTGAAAGAAATACTAAGATTATAGATTTGAGAATTTCTTCTAGGACAGATATTAGGAAATGTAGTGTGTAGATCACCATAATAAATGCATTATAAGATGGTAGGAGTGTAATAAAAAAAATGTTTTCGTTGATCAGCTGGTGATACGTTAATGCGCTTTTGTGATGATCTTATTCTTTATGAAGTAAGATTGTTTTAGAGGACCCAAAGGCTGTTATCAATATGAAGAGAAATAAAATGATTAATAGGCATATGTCCCTAATAATTAATCCCTGATAAAAGAGGTCTTTGGAGAATTTTTTTAGAGATAAGGTTGTGGAAGTTTTAGAGACGCTTATAAGACGTGTAACTAGGCTGTGTGCTTTTATTCTATTTTATGAGATTAATGGCGGCAACTTGTTAAAGTCTGAAAATTTTAATTTTATATAGCACGTATTACTACATCTTTTGTTTATATAACACCTTGTAGTAATAAGTAACCAAGAACCACCTCACGTTTGCGCGTAAAATTTTTATTACCATAAGGTATCGCCCCCCTGCGACGACATTTCCAAACGAATGAGTCGCGTTTCTGGCGAAGGTTAGCGAACGGAACGGTTGCATAAAATGATGGAATCTCCAAGTCGCTAGCTAGCTAACGCTTGTTGAGATATACATAACTCTAGGAAACGCGGTATATTTGGATTATGAATAAGTAGCGTTTGAAGTAAACTGTGCTTATTACCTGCAGCTCTAATTCTCCTTCATGTAAACAAATCAACGTGACTGTTTAGGCGATATCACCCGCGTCAACTCGATTTTTAGCCAACTTCCTTACGACAATGGTACACAGGGTTCAATGCAAGCAGAGTCGGGGTTTGCTTTCAGAGTTCACCGGTTGATTGAATTAGTTATTTATTGTGGGGGCTTCTTCGGCGAAGACCCGCCTCGGCGGCGCAATAGGTAGTGTGCTCGATTTACTGCATCAGTGGCTCCAGTTCCATACTGGAGGGAGCGGCAAATTGCGTTGGGCACACCAGTTCTCGTCTGATCACTGAAGTTAAGCAACGCAACCCCGGTCAGTACTGACATGGTTGGCCGCTTGGGAAAACTGGGTACCGCCAGTATCCAAGAAAAAAAATCGTCGCATTAGTGTAGTGTCTGTGCAGTCCCTGCATGAGAATTACACAGGGCTCTAATGACTTTGTAGTTGAAGGGGCCTAAAACACCAACAAACAAAGCGATACTGGATCGAGGTGGGTTGGCTTCTTTCGGGCGAGAGAGAAACCTAGACTGCGCCTTCTTTGGATGGGGTCCCGTGTGATGTACAATGTCATTGGCACGTAAAAGAACCCTCTCTACTTTGTAACGGGAAGATGGGGCAAAATTCCAAGATGTAAGAGCTCGCCTCCTGCATGCCCCAACGAACACTAGTAGACCTCCGATAAGATAAATAAGCATATTGGGTTGAAGCTTTGATCGGTACCCGGCTGAGGAAAAACACCGTCCAATATATCACCCTTGTGTCCATTCATAGGGACAATGTGGGTATAGACCCTGTCATAGGAGGATCGCCTACCCTACTCTTGAAAATTTCGTTGCGTTGCGACCATGTGACGTCATACTACACCACAGGAGACCATGACTTTATTTTTTATTGGATGGAAGGCAGAGTATTTCTCTCTAAATGTACATATAGCGAGGACCCACCCCAATAAGGATTGAGCTTGTTAACAATGAATTCAAGACTCCAGTTCTATTTCCGAAGGATAGAATATTAAGTGTCCACTCATCGTCGAATGGGAGGTAAAGGTCATGACCCCTGGTCATGACAAAATGCATGAATTTACTGTGTTAATTGATTTGCCTCAAAGGCTTGCAGACTACAGTAGAATCGCGTTATATCGAACCCCAGGGGACGGTGAAAAATACTTCGATATATCCAAATCCAGAAATTATATAAAGCCAAAATTTACGTCAGGCGGGACCGGCGCTTAAAATACAGGCCTGAATACAGGCCTAAATACGTCCATCCATCTACAATCATATTTACCGATACAATATACATCCCGTCGATTATATTTTTGTTTTGTGGGGTTTAAGGGCCCTTCAACTACTAGGTCATTAGAGCTTCGTCCGCTGCATAGTTCTAATGCAGGAACTGCACAGACATTATGCCAATAATCTCAAATAAGCAGCCCGCGATGGTGTCTTGTACGGCCCGCAGAGATTTTTGAGAATTATAGGTACTGTACATTAGAAAAATGACGAGGATTTTGGGTATTAGCGGTACCCAGTTTTCCCAAGCGGCTACCCATGTTGTCACTAGCTGGGGTTGCGTTGCTTAACTTCAGTGATCAGACGAGAACTGGTGTGTCTGACGCAATGCAGAACAAGAAACGCGAAACAAGAACTTTTGTCTGTCGAAAATGAACTTCGGGTATCTCTCTCAAACATTAGGCCACGAATTCAACTGCTTATGCTAACACACACGCCTGTATCAATTAATGCTTTTTTTCTGTCACTGTATGGGGTTCCATGAAAGGTCTAAATGTTCCAAAGGGTTCCGCGAGAAGTCTAAGTGCTCAAAAGGATTCCGTTTCAATAAAAAGGTTGAAAAACACTGAGTAGCTTAATAGTAGGAGGCGTACACAATATAGAAGAGATAGTAACCTATCAATATGTTAGATAGGTGGGTGATCCGCGAGACTCTTTAAAAACTTCATCTGGACGGTCAGCATTGGTTTCAGTCATCACCATTTAAATTCAATAACTAACGCATTTTCCTTATCATACTCATTTCCCACGCTACTGTTGAAGATTATTTACCGATGCCGGGAGGTGCGCGCTCCTACACCTTAGAAGAAAGGGTAGACCACGGTTTTACCTTCCCGTCCGACAGAACTGCACTTCAAACTTTCTCTCACTCGAAAGAAACCATCCATCTCGGGTAGGTCCGAACCTACAACCATTGCCTCACGAGTCATAAAATCCTAACTTTAAGCCGCGGAGGTGGACTAAACACAATCTGGAGGACGTGGTAGTTCAATTCATGCATATAGTGCACTGGTCCCCCTCTGGCCGAAGTCGGCGATTTACACTCGGAAATTTAGGTATGTCTTTGGCCATCCATGGGTTGCATTCTAGTCTATCTCCCCTTTGCTCTGGAACACTGATCCTAAATACTTTACCTTTTGCGCTTTTATCACCCGCCGCCCCCAGAGTACGCTGGAGTTACTAAGTTTTTCCTACATCGTTTGCAAATACCATGCACTGAGGGGCTCATCCTCCTACTCCAGTCAGTAGCTGTCCATAACTAGAAGGAAAAGGTGTGGACTTAGATAGTGCTGAACCTTGGCGTACCCCAACCTTTACTGGGAAGCATCCAGTATTTCCCCAAGTGGAACCCTCATGCATATCCTGTACTATCCGAATACAGTATATCCTTCCTCTGCTCCTTGCTTTCGTAATACCTCCCACACTACCTGTCGTGGAACACTATCATAAGCTTTCGCAAAATTAATGAAGATTGCATGAAGATCTTTCTTTGTTGCCCTATGCCAGTGGTGGCGAACCTGTGACGCACTGAGCAATTTCAAGTGACCGTATGCAGGTTGTCCGTATGCAGATCCGACCCTGCCACAGGCGGGATAAGGGTATTATGATGATGGTCTCTATTTGCTACTTTAATAAACTTTATTCATTATTATTAATAATTTATCTTATTCATAACATTAAATAGTGCTTTTACCTGACCCGCGGACAACTTTTCGTTTTTTTTTTCGTGTTATTGTGACCCGTCTTCAAAAAAGGTTCGCCACCACTGCCCTATGCTTTTCTATCATCTGCCTCAGAATGACGATTGGCTCCATTGTGGACCTACTTGGCATGAACCCGAAACTGATTACCCCGGACACTAGTTCTATATCCAGAGCTTCCATGGAATGGCTCATAAGCTTAATACCTCTATCGTTACCACAGTCTTGCACATCACCTTTGCCCTTGAAGAGCGGTACTAACTCTCACGCTATATAGAAGGCATTCTATGTTAAAGGCCTGTTACGAAATAATGACCATAACAATTTTCGAGGCAAAGTTAGGAGTGGAATGTTTTTTCGTATGGCGCGTATTTTGAAAAAAAAAATCCTACTGAGGCGGCCACTTTCATAATCACAGTGGGTTGTGAGTACCAGGGCAGCTTGCTTTTCTGCTCTACCTACCGGCAAGACCTTAATCCATTGGTTTTTAAGCCAACGTGAAGAATCGGCATCATTTTTTAGATAACTCACTATCGATCGATCTGGCGGCTGAGACTGGCAACAGTAACTATAGCGACCAAAGGCGAAAGGCAAGACAGATTACGCAAGCCTTAAGTCTGACATTTCCAATTGATACTGTAATCATAATCTTTAGAGCATTCATAGTGTTGTTTAATATTGCAAAATTTTTTTTTCGTTTCCTGCTTCCACTTTTGAATTAGTGTTGGATAGCAAGCACTGACAGCGGCTATTATGTTTTATTTTTTTGACATTTTCGGGGAAATAAACATATGAATAAATTTGCTACCGTTCCTTTTGTTCTTTCCAGCCTATTATTGTGTTGGATTGTGCTTTTTGGTTCATCAGATAAATTTCTTATTAATTTCAAACGTTGCAGTACGGGGAAATGTGTTCAAATGCAATGTTTCAATGAACCAACAGGTTATGCAACATTTTGCCCTATTTATGCAATATCGATGTAATTCTTACATAAAAATCATAAAAAAATATTTCTTTCTTGCAACTTATTTGTAATGTTGCTGTAAAGTAAAGGTGCAGTATTGTTATGGCACTATATGTAGCGATGTTTCTGTTATTGCAGTGCGGTTTTTTTTTTTCAAATTGCGGATAGCGAAATACAGTATGGAGTTTGTTAGGTCCTTATTGGCATGGGTTCAGCGATGTTTAGAAAGGTATAATTTAAGATTTTAAGTCACTGTCTTGGAGAATGAACGAAAACTCGCAAATTAATCCTACCATAGGCAGGGTAACGGTATGATGATAATCGTAGGTGTTTAAGTATGTACCTGTTGGCTACGGACATTGCACTACATTCTGAATTAATATAGACTTTATGGTTTAATGCCCCAAAGCAGCAGTTATTTATGGTACAAGAAGGCGTGAAAATAGAGCTTTTCTCATTCCCGTCCTGCCAAAAATAATAAATGGTTGTGTCTATGTTGAAATCCAGATTCTTGTTGAAGCTGGTAGCAGAATAGGTTGTTAGATGAATTCACGACTTCAGTAAGTCACTAACCAGTGGTTTGTCAAAGCCTCCTCAAACTAGCCCTGGAAGAGGCTCAAGTAACATATTGAAAATCAGGAAACCATTCTTTGTAAGCCTGTTAACAACTTTAATTATAGCGTTGCGGTCACACATTAGATACTGTATGTTGTCTATTCAGGATGCCACAAGAGAGAGGATGGCAGTCTATTACAGTGTCATCGCGTTAACCAACAAAACTACAAAACGCACGCGGTAACGGGTTCAGGACTTTCCCTAGTATGTACCAGTGAAAATGAGATACCTTAAAGCTTACCGTCACAAAAATACCATGTAATAATCAGCACTGGAAGATGTTTAAGGTTCCATTAGGAAACACTCAGAGGAGTTTACTCTAAACCGGAGGCACATTCCATAAACTAAACTCTGTGATACACTATGGGATCACATAGCAACAAAAAAGAGGGGTGGCAGAAGTCATCCTTAGTGGCATGTGGTAAGAAGCTCGCACATGGTTTCAAAGTTAATATAGAGACAAACCTCTCTTCCGCGTGCAGGAAGTTAGATCCTGAATATAATAGAGTTCAGTATTTGGGATACTTTCTTATGATAGCAGCATCATGAATCTACGTGGAGTAATGGTTTTACTTCCGACCTCATAGAATAAAAAATGTTAATAATTTAATTTTCAGCCTGTTATGGCTGCTTGGTCAACTCCCCGTTAATTTAACATCATTTGAATTTATTATATTCAAATTAACCATGTGCTCAAGGATCAGAACTTCACCCTAGCCTTATTATTCAGTCGGCCTCTCAGCTGCGGAGGTTATCAATCATAGAGATGACCTTGTGTGTTACAGAATTTCACCGATCTGCTCATTTCTGTGAAGAAAGGGTTTTGTACGTGCCGTGATAACTAGGGTTGCCAGATCTCTTGCAAGTCAGACGGATATCTATATCGCGAATACTAGTGGCGGTATTTTTTTTTTTTATCATAACTGACTGCCTACCTAATTAGGTCAGCAGTAAGTTATGTAAAAATCTGTTTGCTTAGCAATGGCCTGTCTTCATTTTTGGGGGACCATTTTTTTTAATCGACGCCAGGAGGGCGAGTTCCTACACGTGCAGGTGACATGGTTCGCGTCACACTCGCGGCGAACTTCAGACTTCCTTCTTGTTTGACCTGAATCTAACCGGCAACCATAGTGTAATGATTCTGATGAATCAAACGGACTACTGTACTACAAAGTCACCAAGGCAGACTGCTATTCTTCCCGCTGTTAAGTACTAATCCTAAATATCGGTTCTTGGTAGTTCAATGAATAAAAATTTATCCGTGAATTAAAGCGGAATCTTAGACTATGCGGGACAAACGTACGCAACGCAAGATTTGTTGTCATAGCAACGACTCAGCCTCTTCCATCTCAACATTCTGGGATGGAAAAATGTGCGCATGTGTAGCGCTTGCGCTTTATTTTCTAAAGGAGTGTTTTTGTCAAGCCGTGGGCATTCATATTTGTATTAGTTTCAGATCTACGACGATGATGAAGATAGTCTAGACTTTTTTTTATATTTGTCTCATCATCTTCATGCGGACTCGTTTTCTGCGCGCATCATTGGTGATAAATTGATATACTACAAGCCATCTAAAGAAAAAAATTGGGACTGTAACAGGACAATTCTTCTCTAATACTCTTGATTTTATTTATTTATTTATTGAATTCGTATTTATTTTTCATATAAGCATAGCAAAACGTCGTATGCAACATAGGAGCATTGTGATTGTGTTGTGTGGGCTGGACGGGAACCTAGTTTGCAATAGAAGGAAATGGAAGACCAGAGCTCACAGATCCGATCCTCCATAGGCAGGATAAAAGTATGATGATAATAGCAAAACGTGTTATTTCACTTTAGGTTTAAATCATATTACCCGGTTCTGAGGTAAAATGCTTCATCCCATTTATCTCCATATGTCATTACCGATGAACAACTTCCGGGGATGAGGATAACTGATTAGTAGTAGTAGTAGTGGTTATAAGGAATAAAGACCGAGTAGGAGGCGTATCTGTGGCTCAAGGCATTGCTAGATTTATTATGATATGCAACTAAATGTTGTTTTATTCGCTGCCGGCATTATTCCCACCTGTTACCTTGGACCGGGAAGCATCTATTAACCAATTTCCTACCGACGATAGGATCTGATTGCTCTGAGTCCGGGATTGACAAAAAAGGATAAGTAAGTAGGTAGACAGAAATTGAAACAACAGAGGACCTCATGAGCAGCGAAAGTTATATAATTTGTGACCTACTTAAGCGTAACCCTTTCAGGTACGACTGTTAGCCAAGTCAGATTATAGTGCATAGACGACAGTAACTAATGTTCTTTTCAGTTGGTTTTAACATTTTAGAGCAAATGATTTATTGTTAACTGTATTTCACTGTTCAGCGTCAGTTTACGTACTTCAGTATAATATTTTGGAAATTCTACTCTGTGCCAAATTCATTCCTATTTCTTATTCTTAAGCAGCATGCATGTTGAACTTTGAACGAATTTTCTTTCTGTATTTAATCTCACTTAATTATTGTAATTATGTTTGTAATTGCGTATTCATTAGTGTCACCGAAAAACCTCAGATTAACAGGAATTTAGGACAGGAGGCGGAATTGGATGTTGATAGGCTTTTCTGACATTTAGCTGCATATTATTATTTTGAATCTATTATTAAGACGCATGCTTATTAAGTTATTAACATGTCTTTTATGCTGTGCAGTTTCAATTTTTTTTGACATCGTATTTACATATGAAGGTCTCAGTGTTTATAAGTTTGAAATTTAAAGAAGAAATCCCTGACCCTACTTTTTAATAAAAGAGTTATTTAGTCTTTTTTTGAGACGTAAAATATTTCTTACCTTGAACCTAGTTTTGTAACAAGATTCCCACCGCAATTTAGGATAAATTAGGTATTGACAGGAAGGAGGAAGTTCTTGAAAGTTGAAGTCCGTTTATAGTTATAGACTTTTTACGAGGCCATATTTCTCTATAACTGCATCCTAATCATTCCTACGGTTAACTTCATTTAATTAAGTCGGATATTTGAGAAAATTAGTAATCTTTCAGTACACAATAATGTCTACAGTGTAAATTGTTTGTTGATTAACTACTCCAGGCATCTCTTCCGCCCTGTTTTCTTTTCACTATAAAACAAGGTTTGAAATTAAAAGAGCTACTGGTATATTTGAGCAAGAAGCATGTCCCAGATTTTGAATCTTTCTATCGCCTGTATTAATAATTTTAATGAATGGTAGGAAGGTTAGATAATAAAAGGCACGTCGTGGCAGGTGAGGGACGTGATTTTGGCTAGGTTACAGGTTAGTAACTTGTTGGAGTCTTAATTTCAGAGGTTCATCAACAGGGAATTATATAACCTATAATCTGATATTTAAGCATCCACCAACAGTGTGAATTTATATTGCAGCTTTTTTTTTTTTAATTAAAACTTGTTACGGTCACTCAAGATAGGTGGTACTTACTTCTTAATAGTCATATACTGTATGTACGAGAGTCATAAGTTAACCCTTTGTATGCATTGCCAATTGCAACTAGTTGATATCTGCACTTTAACTGTCGTTCGCGTTTTTTAATATACAGTGAAGGCAACATCTGTTCCCTGTTTGATGATGACGATGAATATACATGTTATTTGGTATTTTCATTACGTAACAATGTAACAAAGTCACTAAGCTGCTGGTAATAGTATACTGCATTTTTGTGAATCATTTACGCTTCACTGTCACTACTGTTACTAGCTGATGTTCTGACCAATAGTCGGTTATGTTGACGGTGTGCAGTTTTGGTCAACCAGTTGAAGAATGGTTAGAAAATGAACGCCACCAGGCCATATATAAGCTGAATTCAATATCTCTACAGTATATTACCTCCTCCGATTAAGTGGATTACCGAAGGGAATCTAAATGTTGCATGGTTCACAAATTTATAGCATATTAAGATGATATTAAAGCCAATTTCATATGTGCATTTACTCGGATATGGATGGACATGGGTAAATTTGAATTTTCATAGACTTAGGTTACAACACTTAGGCGTCAAATATGAAGAAAAAAGACTTTACCTAGTCATGTTAACTTTCTTTAAGTATTCCGCTTTAGCTTCGTCACGTCTACGGGGCATGCACTGCCCCATATGTAACGTTGCCAACTGTTATTGGATTAATTTTAGAAACGTCTGGTGGCTGTCTGGGCTCTTTGAACTGAGGCAAAAACTGGTAGATGTGGGTTATAACTTTGGTAGGAATTTAATTTCGCTGATGTTGAATGTTACCGATCCAATATTAGATGGTTGTATTTTTTCCTATCTCTATTGCCATAAATACATTTTACGCAAGACACAGTCAACAAGTTCTGTCAAGTGTTGGTGACACAAATACTGCTGGAACAGATGAAACTGTGAGCAAAAGAAAACAGATACACGTATATGAAACAAAATGGAAAGGGAATAGGGCAAGCCAGTGCTCTCATATTATAATGTGTAATGTGATTATGAGCAACGTAGTGTCACTAGAAAACTTGCTACTCTACCGGTAATCTTTGCTCTGTAATATTTTGTGAAATAATCTATAAGTTTCAGTGAGATCTGATTGCTCCCAGATAGTAAAATCTCCTCTGAATCAGCTCCTCTTTCCCTTCTCATCACATGCCCATATATACCACCTCAACCTATTTTCTCTCTTCTTCGAGCTCTTTGCGGACTCTGTCAGCGCGACACCCCACTCATGTAACTCAGCATTCACATCTCGACCACTTGTATTCTCCTTTCGTGATTCTTTCTTACTGCCCAACACTCTGAGCCATATAGCATAGCGGGCCTAACTATATATATATATACTCTGACTTTGAACCCTGATTCTCCATCTCCTGCCACCTGATCATCCATTCAAATTGAAGGGATCAGGACATAAACACACTCATATTACTGGTCTTTTACTGTAATCTAAGGGTCATTTGGCAATGGAATTCTCTTGGTGAGGATAATGTGAGGAAGTTTCAGCAAGAAGGTTCGAATGTGGCAGGATGCAATATATGGCAGAATAGATGCTATGCTTCAGGTTCCTTGGGGGTTCAATGGGTTAGAAATTAGGAATGAGTCATTCTCTCCACTGTCAATTTGGCATATCAAGGCTGCTTGCAGTGTATTCAATTAGAATTAGAAAGTCGGACTCAATGTGAGAACTCAAGACGTGCATAGTCGGGGTCGCACATAGTTGGGGTTGCACATAGTTGGCTCCAGTGTGGGGCTAACCTTACAGGTGACCGTATGTCCTATTAGCCTCATTTTCGGTACCATCTTGTAATGTCAGTTTTCAACATTCCTGCTTTCATGTGAATTACTCATGATTTTGCAATGATATTTCCCCCGTTGTAGGGCATAAATTGCTGTTGTATATTACTGTCTTCGTACCAAATTTGCGATATTCTTTCCAGTGGTTTTTCATACATTTCAATAAAAATTTTTATTTTAGTTTTGAAAATATGTATGTACCGTTTATAATGAAAAATACTGATACCGGTATTGCTATGTCCAGTGGTTTAAACACAAAAAAAACAGCATGCATAAAATCAACGTTGTTTGGAGACAGTGCCACTTTGTTTGACTACAATAGAAGATTGTAGTGATGAAGCCATTAGGACGTTTCAAGCCACTAAGAGGATTAAAAAATGCGCAGACACGATAAAGCACAAGCTGTTAGGCAAATGGTTTTAGGAAAAAAAAGTGACATTTCGACAATGAAAGTACTCTTTTAACTATGTACTGTATTAGTAATTCAGTCTTTACATTTTGCCTTTTTTGCAATGAAGGAGTTATGTTGTCAACTCGTGTTTGCGATGTATTAGCTACTATATTAGCATCTTTTTTTAGGAGGCACACTGGATTGATGTCAATAAATAATAGGCTCAAATAATACTCCAATACTTTCCTCTGGGAAGGATGGAGGAAGGATTAAAAAGACTGCAAATTCATATTCAGTTATGCTGTGGGCCCTTAAAAAAACTTTTTCCTCAGGTGTGTTGTGCAGTACCATTCCTTACGTTCATTCCCTTCAGGTAGGGCAGTGTAAAAGGAATGAACGTTTATTAGTGGGGACTTTAATAGTCATGTAGGCAAGGATAGTCAGGGATGAGGCGGTTCATAGGGGTGGGGGTATGGAACAGTCAATATGGTGGGGCAGGCAAATCTGCAACAGCACATGACCTTGCATTTTAGGCCAGGCTAGAGTAGGAGGTACATTCCAGGGCAGGCAGGCATGGTGATGGAATGACGAGGTAAAAGCAGCCATCAAAGAAAAGAAGGCTGATTTTCACAGATGGATGGAGATAGGGAACCAGGAGTCTAAGATTCAATATAGGTAGATAAAGATCACAGCTAGGAGGATCATTGCCTTGCCCAAACATCAGAAGTATGAGGCCCTCTATGATCAGTTAGAGACAAAGGAAGGGGAGAGAGGTCTTTGAACTGGGCAAGGCTAGAGAAAAGGCAGCTAAAATATACCCCTAGCCATAACAGTGAAGGATAGCAAAGGTTTCCCCCGTCTGAGGTAAAGAAGGGGTGGGGATAGGACGACATTGACACCCATCCTACTTATTCTAGGGTGATGGACAGGGTAACGGAGGAGGAAGCAGTCAGGGCCCTGAGGAAGATGAAAGGCCGAAAAGCTGTGAGCTCAGACAGAGTACCCATTGAAGTGTGGTATAACCTAGGGATGACAGGAATCAGGTGGTTAAGGAAACTTCAAGATGAACTTGAAGAAGACAGAGTATTTAGCCTTAATTGGGAAGGGCAGGAAAATAATGGTGACGTACTCTCTAGGGGACGACCTGGTGAATAAGCTGCAAGAGGTAAAATACTTAGGATCAATGTTCCAAAGCAATGGAAATAGACTCGGATGTGATCCACAGAATCAGTGGGGATGGTTGAAGTGGAGAGAGGCAAGTGGAGTCCTGTATGATAGGAGAGTCCCAATTAAGTTGAAAGGGAAGTTTTACAGGGCAGTGAGGAATGACCACGTAAATAGAATGAAAGTAGCCAAAATGCGAATGCTGCAGTATATGAGCGGGGTACGGAGAGCTGATAGAGTTAGGAATTAGTATATTAGAGGTAGCCTGGGATTGGGGGATATCGCGGAAAGAAATGAGGAAGAGTAGATTGAGGTGGTATGGACACGTAATGAGAAGAGGGTAGGGGAGCTCCATATGTCCATTTCAGGAATGCAGGCGGTTGGAGGCACTCGGGGCAGGGCAGACCGAAGCAGACGTGGGAGCAGGACGAGTACCTGGTGGGAGATAGGTGGCAGTGGATGGGGTGATGATGTGTACGATGGGTACGATGATGTATGCTATGCAGTACGCCTTCTTATCGGCAATACTTGCAAGTTCTACTACATATTACAATGTGTCTAACAATGTTACAAATACAAATTAGCGATATTCTGTTAAGTACGTTAATAATATAACATCCACCCACGTGAAACGACCGACAGGTTTTTGCTATTAATGGTAGTTGATGATGATATTGTAAATCTGTCACACTTGGAAGCAACAGTGATCGGAGCGATTGATCATTTAATGTGCCTTTCTTACACCCGCGCTGTTAAACATTTGTAAATGTCTCGTCTTTAAGTTTGAAATTGTTTAAAAACCGGCGATGTTTCGCTGTAGAGATTTCAAAATGCAGCTTTATTCTGATCGTTGTTGGTTACACATTGTGGCGTATTATAAGGCAACTGCACGACTACACATTTTGTGCAGATAGTTCAGAGTGTAAACAAAATTATAATATTGAAATTATTCATGGTCAATGACCGTACGTACTCATGTGTAAACGTTGTAGTTTCTGTATCGGTATTTCGTCCTAATAGAAATTATTCTCCAGGGTTGTACTCCTAGACTAAAAGGTATTTCAAGTTACTAACTAGCCTCGTGGTTAAGACTATGGTTACAGTGGATGCGGCTTTGACGAAAATTAGTACTATCTGGGGTTGCGTTGCTTAACTTCACTGATCAGACGAGAACTGGTGTGTCCAACGCAATTCGCCGCTCCTTGTAAATTTAAGTATGAAATAAGTAACTTTTTCAAATTATAGGGGGCCTAATTCAACAAGACAACTACTCACCCTTTTTTCGTCTATGGCTGGGTCGGGTCTAACCCTTGTCTCCCTGAATTTACACACGAGTGATATATTGGACTTTTTCTCCGCGGCCTGCTGCCGACCAAAGCTCCAACTCCTATGCTTATTTATCGTCGGGTCTACTATTCATTGGGGCACTTTGTGTGGATTGTTTAAAAAGCCTTCGAATAGCATTTATCGTATTTTGTTTCTTCACCTAATAACTTCAATAATAAAGTACTAGAAAAGAAGTAAATGTGGTTTGCATTCATCCTCGCTGGAAGGTAGAGACATACAGTTGGTGGCTTATTGATGTTCAGAATTCGCGCACATGGTTACTGGATTAGTTTGAAGGGTTGAGGAGTAAGCCAGGCAGCCATAACAGGACGAACCCTTAGGAGGCTGCCCGCAGGAGATGAGGAGGTAGGTGAAAGGATGAAGGAGAGGAGTAATTTACTGCACTCAACGTTCTTTACCAACCACCCATGTTGATATTGACGTGGGCTTGTGCTGCTTAACTTCAGTGATCTCACGGGAACTGGTGTGTTCAACACAACTTGGCTGCACATAGTAACCACTGTGTTCTGACGAATAGATCGGAGCTGTTCAGACGAATTCGACAACGTCAAAATTCACATCCACTGTAACCATCGCCAAACAGCGAACATTGTCTTTATGAGTTTCCATATGCAGCTGCAGTCAGTGGATCAATGCGTGCTATTCAAGTAATTAATTTCCAGATGTAGCAAACACACGTGCGATTTCATAAACAGGCTTTGTAATAGTAGTTCTGAATTGTCTATATCGTATTATGAACTTTTATTACCATTTATTGAATGAAAAGGGAATACTGTAGAAAGTTATTTGAATAAAGTGCAAGCTGGAAGGCAGTACACGTCACTCGTTTTGATATCTGGGGGGGGGGGGGGATATCATGGTGTGTGTGTGGAGGATTAACTGAAGAGTTAGAACTAGATCTGAGACTACGATAGCCGAGAAACTCAGCATATAATAATGATGATACCCATCTGCAAATGACAGAATGCATTTTTAGGAATGCAGATTATAGTAGCAGTGGTGTAGCCAAGGGGGGATTTGGGTGGTTTAACCCCCCCCCCCCCTTGGGCCTCGAATATAACGAAGAGGTATACACCCTATCGAGTCATATCCCCCCTCAGAAAATCCTGTTCATGCTATCGACAGTCATATCCCCCTCTTCAGAAAATCCTGGCTACGCCACTGTATAGTAGGACCTGGGCTTAGACTTTGAGAATAAGGGCAAGGCATATTTTGGACGATTTGTCATTAATCAATACATTTGTAGATCTATAAACTTCATGTATTGTATTCTTATATCAAAGATCCGTGATGAAGAATATTCAGAAATGGCCCACCTTTGGAGTACTAGATAAGAAGATATCATAAGCATTTAAATTTGGCCCTTGTTTTGTCTTCAGTACTTTATGAGCTTTTTTCACATTGGGCACAACAGATTAAAGTCCTTCAAGCCTGATAACCAATCGGATACCGAGTCAATTCCTCAAACGGGCGGGGGCATTATACGCTGAAGTTTATTGTTTATTAAATTCAACACGTGAATATAATTTAAAAGACCGGCCAGAAACATGTCTGATGGTGTTGTGATTTGTTTATAAACCTGTGTTTGAAGACACCGGCATCAAGCAGGATTTTCAGAACATTGTTGTTGTTTCCTTTCAATATGGGCTCAGTAGTTAATAGTAGGGAAGATATTATAATATCGTAAGGTTAATTAAAAATCTTGTCTTCCTTACAACATTAATGTCATTCGTTGTGTTGCCATTGCCATGTTGTAAACATAAGTTATTTGTGATTATACAATTTCAAACATTCCGAAGCAATGTGCATTTTATTTTATCACGCAAGATCAATGTACTGCAACTTATCAACAGTGCACATATAATTTTGTATCAAATTTTGTATACAGTATATTTGAAATTGACGTTTATTAATTCAATTTGAAAATATGATGAAAGATGCTGTTCCCGCGTATTAAAGTATTCCTTTTTTTAAAATAGTAGCCTATAAATAGTTTTAATAATAAAAGTAGCACAAATATTGTCCTGTCGACTTATTTTAAGACGTACTATTTTGAGTGTAGTACATACTGTAAACGATGAACAACGAACGCCACGTGTGTTTGTTACCAAATATAGGCATTGAATGTCAAAACCTGATATGGACAGTCAACTATTAATTTCTTATATACAAACCTTAAAAAGATCTTTCCATTTTAAATGACCAGTATTGCGTGAGAAAAATCAATATTGCCACATGATCGACTCTCAATTGTCGTTGTCATATAGGCTATCATGTCAGTCATCATCCTATTGTTATTCATGTCGTTGGCAGGGTTAAGACCATGAGTTTTAGCTCAACATCTGCACCTGATCAACCCTGACCATTACTTTCTAGGTAGTCCCTTACCCACTCATTGTCAATCTCTTTACTGCTCTACCTCCGCACTGAAGGTTACCTCTGATCTATTACAGGGATGTTGGCATTACAGGCTCGTTAGGAAAGATTTTCTAATTAGGTTTTTCGGAATGTTGTAGATTATAATTATTCCAAACTTATGATGGTTTAATATTTTATATCCGGGAATCCATATGAATTTGCCCAAACAAGGTAAAGGAAATATAAATCGAGGTGTCCCTAAATTTTTAGGGAACGAACGACGAAAGAGGTTAAATCATTCTTTAGCATGTGATGCAACTTTTTTTTTATACGAAATGAATTAGGAATTATTTATTGCCAAAAGAAGCCTAATATGTAATAATTTGTTGATGCTTCAGAATTTATGTCCTATAATTGGTGCTCCTCCTGCCCCTTATAAATAAAACATTGTTTTGTGATATTGACCACGAAAATTGTTTATTTTAGGATTGACATGTTCGTCTGAAAAAAGGGTTGGCGCCGTCTTTCACTGTTGTCGAAGGTGTCGAATAGTGGTTTTGACTCACGTTTTTTAAAGTCAGATATTTTTAATAACTATTCATTGTGGCTCGTGGACGTCATAACAAAGGTAAATACATTTTTTATTTACTTTTTAATTCCGCATTTTAATATTCACTTAGTTGAGGGGTTCTATCATATTAATTATAGTATATTTAGAAATCTCATTGAAATATGTGGCGTGTATTATTTATTAGCCGAAGAGTTGTCATCAGAAGTCAAGTGTATTTATTTATAAATCTGATTCTGTGTTCAGCTTTGAGCAGTTATGAGCAGCTCATTAGTTGTTTCCTAATAAGTTGCCTCTCGATGCTCGTTCCTAAAGTGAGTCTTTACAGTATAGGATCTATCGTTCAACTTTGAAAGGACGGGTACTTCAATATCTGGTTGTCACCTGTGCAAGATAAATGCTTCTGAAACAAGTTGTCTGTCTGGTTTAAAATGTTATCAATCTTTTTTTTTCTAAAAAAAGATATACTGTAAGTGGCAAATATCCTGTTATATAGTTTAGATCTGTTGTCAGATCTTTTAATTTTCATCTGCCATCAGTGTTAGTCGTTGCAGTCCGGTGGTAATCGCTAATTAAACACTGGATTATAAGATATTGGTTGTTATCCATGTAGCACCTGGACAACCTAATCAGGTTCATTGCCCGTTCACTTTATAAGCTGTCACATTATTTCATTATTTAACAGTAGATGGCCTCGAATCACTTGTATTATAAATTATTTCACTCTGAAATTAACGTGTAACTATCTATTGGGTTCCTCGAGGGACTGATGTCAGTAATGTTCAATAATGCTGTAGTAGCACATTTGTCAAAATTCGTCAATTGAGTCTATAATGTTTCCTGATAACTTGTCACCAGTCTCTAAAGTTATATCTGCCACATTGGGACATGGAAGTAGATGATTGTATAATTCAGTTTAGAGATGTCCCCGTTCTGAGTTGTAGTTTACGTCTGAATATAGCGTAGCGTGACGAGCCTTTGTTGAAGTTTGTGTTTGTACTGATGCTTCAAAGGAATTTCTGTGGACTTAATTTGAATATTTATTGCATAAAGTGATTGATTAGTATTGTAGTATTCATCATGCCACCCGATGTTGGTTTTCTGTCCATCATCCCTAATTTTATTGCACTCTTGATAAGGTGTTATACATCTTGTCTGTATTGGCGGTATACTATTATGCGGTGCAATGAAGTCTGTAAGTGAAGTAGATGTATTATAAAATAATTAAATAGAGTAATTTAGATTTTATCTCTGGCACTTGAGAAGTAAATAAATTTCATAGTCAAGGGCTCTTGGGATACGTTCTCCATGTATTCAAATAAAAGTCAAAAGGGGAAACAGAATACCTTCATGACATTAAAACAATGATGTGATAGATAGCATTTTCATCTCAGAAATAATATGCATGCCGGTTTTCATTGAATGATACTGACGTTTAAAAAAATTGTTTCATCAACAGGTCAGAGGGGGTTTACTCCCCTGGCAAATGTAGATTTTCTTCTTGAAGTCTGGAATGTATAATGCTCAAAACATAGGTAGTTCTTTCTGATTTGTAATGCTTCACGCTTTCTTATTCCGAAATTCTTAAAGGTTGAACAGAATTGTATTTGGTTGAAATGGTTCACCTAAATTCAATTGCCTTAATCATAAACATGACATCTATTTGACAAAACGAAGGGAATTGTTAATGCAAATACTAGTAGACACGACAACCGTTTCTGAATTACGTCAGAACAACTAGTGAATTAACGTCACTGTCTGCCGGTTGACGCCATTGATCGTTATGGAATGTATTATCAGACGCCTTTTTTTTTGATAGTGCTATATGATACAAGTAAGAAAAATGCTGACTGGCGAACGTGCTTGCAAATGATAAAGAGATGTCTAAGGTGTAACTCTAGTTTTTTTTTTCTAAAAAATGATGTTAGGACGTGACCCCATCTTCCGTTAACTCCAGTTCAAGATATTCATTGATTGACGTAGGTTCTCTGAAGCTAATCTGAAATATTTTAAGTGCTACATGGTTAATCGACACTTCTAAAATATGATAACATGATTTGAAATACAGATATGGCAAACCAGCTTTTTTGTAATTTGAGGATGGGTCGTAATCTGTTTGAGATATTGAAAGGCATTTTTAAAGTCGTTACCATGGGTCGGAGTTAAAATATAGCTTTCAACGGACAGGAATTGTACCAACATGGCCTCATCATTGTGAGCATTTCACTCGCTTCTGTTATGAGTACTTTTAAAGAGTACGTAGCGACATCATATCTTCTTGTTTACCTAAGCATTCTCGTACCTTATATCCACGAGTCCGGAATTTCGAAGCGGAAGTAGAAGAGTAAAAGGAGAAGGAGAGAACCGGACAGGGATGAAAGGACAGAAAGAGTGAGGCAGAAATGGACATGGTATTATAGCATCATGTTTAAAATTGATGTTATAGGTATTTAGAAATATTGTGACTTCAGAAGTGGAGCATCACCACTGCATTTAATTGAAAGGTTCCTTTATTAATTGACAGTCGCCTGAGTTTAACCTAACCAGGTGCTTTCCCGAAATCTGTCGACCTACCCTTCTCCATTATGTTTGCTAGTTATAGCCCCCTCTCCCTAAACCATGTCCAGCCTGGTCAGAGAAAGTGTGAAGGTAAATTTTTCAAACATGCAGGGATAAACTAATGGACCGGCAGTTTAGGACCATTGTCCCTTCACGAAATTTCGTACTTTGCAAAATATTTTTCGATGTTAAATTTAATTCTTTGAATTTCACTGTTGGTCACTGTGAAGACTCCAGTCAGTGTATGTCCACTCCGGAAAATGGTTTAGTCAAAGAATGCAATTCTACTGTTGGTATTACAATGCCGGTGTTACACCAACTATCCTTTGCAATAGAAAAGTTCATTCACTGATAACTCCGACATCTTTAAAATATTTCTATCAAATATACGCAGTGTTGTATCAACTTTTACTTGTAGCAACAACAGTATCTCCTATCGTTATTGAGGTTTTTTTTTGCGTTATGCATTTATGTAATATCATATCGTATACACACAATCTTATATTTTATTACTTTAAATGCAACAAACTCTTTTAGCTCTGCACAACCATAATGCACGCAAACAACCCTTCTTGGATTTCTTTAAACTCATACGTGCCTGACACTAACAATGAAACCCTCGTTAGTGTTTTTATCACACCATGCTTGACGTGTTAGAGAGGGGTGTTTGTCGTGTTGCCATTTGAATGAGGATGCCACCCGAAACGATTGAGAAAGCTTTGACTCGCAGAGAATCATAAGTACGTATATTTGAATTTATTTCAGTGTTTGCTAAGTCGACAGTAGTTGACACTTTGGAGAGATAAAGAGGGTGAGAATACCTGTAATTCACTTCAGAGTAATGTTGTTAGTATAATTTTCAAGAGTTATCTCTAATCATCATTCCTACTCCTCCTCTAGAAGTTAAGGGAAATATTTTGTAACCTCAGAAAGATGAAAGCTGATAGCAAAATCAACACACTATGTTAAAATTCGCATTTTACAGACTGCTGTTATCAACTTGTGACATATAAAAGTCCACCTCCCAAATAATAGGAGAGAGAGAGTAGGCAACTTTTAAGAATCTATTGAGCTGTGTTAACAGTTTTTGCGATATTACATAAGTGTGATATTAAATTAAGGGAATTAGTATCAGCTTGTGTAGTTGGATGATCGCTGCCCATTTGTCGTATTTCCTCTATCTGATAGAAGATTCCAAATTGAGTCTTAAACCATTGATACAGGCATGATACATGGGAAAGTAATATTTTTGACATTCTTGCAGTTCGTGTTTCGTTGGAGAAACCTGTGGACATAATTAAACTCCACCTTACCAGACTAGCTAATATTTAAGGTGTCCTAGGGCGACTTGCTGATGCTTTTCGGAAATTCAATGCATCCGTCCGAATGGCATTAATACACGGGCTTTGTGGCACTAGACAAGAGTGAATGTAATTGACACCTCGGTTTTCCTTAAGGGCTCACTCACTTCTTGAACTCAAGGTAAGCTAGTTCTCACGTGGCTTGGAAGAGAATCTCATGTGCATCTTCCATCTGATTGGAGGTAAAGTGGTGCTTCAGGTGTGTGCAATATCACCACTACTCGTAAAATAACTGTCGAAAAATAGAATCGAGTATAACCAGGATGTTGTTACTGAGAATGTATGATACCACACACGCACACCATTCGGTGCAGTATGGTGATAGTTCACCCTTATTTTAGTAAGACTGTTTCACGAATTGGAGACATTTCATGGCCAGAACATTCACATGACCTTGCAGCTTTTTCCTGGACATTCGGAAGACCCTGGTTAAGGACATGAAAGATGTAATTCAAGTTGAAATTGCGCTCACCAAACTAGCTGTAAATTCGTGATACAACGAGTTTAGTAATTTTGTCGTCGTTTGAGTAGCGTACAGGAAGTCATGGGACCCATCCTTCTTCTATATCAGATGTAATAAAATCAGTGATTTTGACTGTCCACTTGGCATGTGTCTTATTTCATTCTCTGTCAGTTGTACTTAAAAAGTTATTGCAAATCAATTGTGGCAATCAGTTGTGCACTATACTATATAAGCCTCGTTATTACAGAAGTAAGCAGTTTTTCTGTGGCCAATAAATCATTCACTGAACTAGTATTCAGCACTGCGTCGTGCTGTTCAAAAACATGTTAAGCGGATTACCATTAACTCTCTTAGGATATTCTTGAATGTCTTTTATGAATAACCTACTCGCTAGAAATGCTCTAGAATTTCGGAAACTTCCTTTCTTTGTTAGACGGACAGTGTTAAAATGCATATAACTTACAAGCATACACTCGCACGCGTATATGCAAGTGTATTTGGAGTAGTAATTGAATGAGTTTATTATGCCCTCAAATGGTGTGTGTTCATGATGATATTTGGTGGTTTTGTTGCTTGTTCATATCACAAGTAGCTATAAATTCATCATATTTCGTTTATGATAGCAACGTCTCTCTCACTCCGAAATCGTGCTCTTGCGCTGTTCGTATCTGATTGATCTTGCTCTTGATCGAATTACTTTATACTGTATGTGTACGCAATATACAGTATGTAAAAAAGAACTACTGTATTTTGCAAATGAATTGTTGTCGTTTCTTATACCCTGATGGACTACCCTCTACCCTTCATAATTGCCACCAACTTCTCTCTTTTAATACTCCTTTTCAACGTCCCTCTTACATAGTTCATTGCCCTCTTACTCCAGATCTTCTTCCTCTTTTCTAGCCTAGCTTTCTATTCTGTATTCTGCTGTGGGGAACTTAAATGTGCAGCAGTGTCTTTGTGTGATGCGTTTGGATCTCGTCTTGAGAAATAATTTATTTTGGAACTGTGCTGGAAAGGGGGTGGGTTGGTACTTATGTGCCAATACATCTATTTATGGCATACTTTATTATCCGAATTTTTCTACTCATTGGATTATAAGGATTTATTCGTGAGAATTCGTCACAACTGGGAATATCCAATCTATAGTTTCTACGTGTCTTGTATGAATGTTAAGGACTTGTGATTGAAAATAAGAGTGTCCTATATGTTGTACTGTTGAATAAAGTAATATTAGCCGCACTCTCTCTCTCTCTCTCTCTCTCTCATCCTCCTCTTTCTCCTCCTGCCGCCAATATCAAACAAGAATAACTCCTTCTCGCTACTTTATTTCCAAAATTGAAATGTAGTTAATCAAGTAGCTCTATGTTTAAGGAGAATGAATCCACATTGAAATGAAATGTGGTTTTGTCCATAATAATGCTCGGAAATTGGTGAAGACTATACGCGAAAGCAATAAGTGCACTAAATTAAATAAATTATTGGATAGAGGATGAGGAGAACGAAGTGAAGCGCTTTCGTAAAATGTGGAGATGCGGTCGTTGAAGATACATGATATGAATTAAGATGTAGGGAGGATAGCCCCGTCAAATCGATGACTTCGCTTAAAGCAATGTTCGGATTCTTGTGAGCCGTTTGTTATACGCAAAATACCAAAATAATTGAAAGTGGTGGTGACGGTTGTACAATTAGAAATCGCATTTCTATTGTGTTAGACGCATACTGTATGTGAACCCCTCGTTATTCTTGTAGTCCATTATTCGAGTTCCCGCTGCTAAAGACTGCGCAGAAATGCATTTATATTAAAATAATCTCATATGTACTAAATCCACAGCTAGCTGACCACATGACCAAGTTATCCCTACTCAACCTTTCTTCCATTCATCCTGTGTAGGTCCCTCACTCGACTCATTGTAGCCATCCTCAAGCCGTTATCCTGTTGTCAATTTCTTCCATTTCTCCTTTCATTCTGAAATTTTAGTCCTCCCCTGTTCATAGGGTATCTATGCAAGGATTATTAACCCAAATCAAGTATGCTTTTAACTTTAGTTACTGCTTAAAAGCCCTGTTGGAGTTACCTTTCTGACACTGACACCAGTGTTCTTTTCATTGATGGTCAGAAAAAACCCTTTAGTCTGCAAACCGCCCTCCCCATATTAATCCAGTGGCCTTTCTATGAATATGAATATGTAATCCTTTGCGACGGAAACCTTGCTAGGGAGATTTTTCATGCTAGACCCATTTGCCTAGATCTCCACCAGCACCCTAGCAACACCTTTGCCTTCCGCACCCATTCCAGCCGCTCCACCCCAGACCCTCTTCCAAGGTGGGGGTTCCCCAACCCCTCCTGCAGTGATCCAGCGCTGGACAAGCCAGTGTCACATGCCTAACATCCTCCACTTGGTGCCCAACACACTTCTCATACTTTTGCTGTAAGCCTGATGTTCTTTGTAGGAAATCTTGGAAAATAAATTCATATACCCGTGTTGATAGCAGTCGCACAATTGGTAACATTTGAATTAAGGGCAATTTGAGAAATTTGCGAAAATACTTTATTTTAAGCATGAACGGAAAAGGGCCAGTTAGGATTTCTTAACTGGTTACTGATGTGAATATTATTGTAAGGCAGGAATGGAATGAAATCAAAACAACGATAATAAGGAACTTAGTTTCTGTTTTATGTAGCAAAAATTTAACATTTTTTCCTGTTGAGGAAACAAAATTATCATAGAGAATAAGATTTATTTCATTTTCTTCCTGTACATTTTTTTCAATATTCATTCAAATGCCCCAACTCAAGTCAGATTTATCCGCCCTTAAAGTATTGGGATAATGGAGGTGATATAGGTGTGTGGATTATTGCTGTCAAATTGTAATGAAAGAAATGGGGTGTGAGAGGATTTTCATCTGTTTGGTGCACAAAATACTGGCATTTTATGTCGCCGCATGCCAGAAGCAGAACCGTATTGAATTTTAGTATTATTACTTCATGTTCCTGTTCCAGTATCATGCGAACGAGTTTCAATCCAGAGAAAACTATCCTTCAACTATCTCTCTCTCTCGCTCAAATGTCAGAATTATTCCACCGTGTTTTATACGCGTAATATCAATTTTTCACATTTTATAAAATATACGGCATGGTGTTTGGCAAAGAAACTAAAGAACTTGTCAGGACCTAGAAGAAAATAATGGCCCTTCATCACGTTCTTGAACTTAACACTTTTGAATGAGAAATTGGGACTAGGTCGGCCTCCTTTACATCTTTCTGGGCTGTTCAGCAGGTGGCTGATTCGTCCCGCTGGAGTGTGATGAGAATCGTAATGGATAAGGATATTAATAGTACGTAATACAACTGCCCCGAAATTTATAGTGATGTATCGTCACATGGGTCGAGTGATTTATTTGGGACTAGCAGGAGTCAGGAGAATCATATTCATTCTGTGTGGTGTGAACTGTGTTAAAAAACGACCGGGGGAAGGCATGCTTCAGTAAGTGTTGATATACTTTTTAAATATTCTCCTTGGGTCTCTCCCTCTTCCCCTCCGCTTACCAGTAAGAAAATCAAATCAAAGAAAATGCACTCTATAGGTTGTTACCGTACCACCGTTGTCACGGGTATATAATTGAGGAGCATCACGCCACTGCATATCCACTTTTCGAAGCCAACTTTGTCGTTTTCTATCGGTTTCTGACTCTCAGCACAATGTGTATCCACGGGGTCCAAAGCCTCCAGTCAAAAAAAGTTGACGGAAATAAAGATTACTTCAGGACCCACACCGGGACAAAACAACGGCTTCTTGCAAGCTTATGCAAATACAGTGTATGCAGTCACCTATCGCAGTGCTCTGCAACCGGTGTGCCTTGAGCCGATACAGGTGTGAAGCTTTTGATGTCCCACGGAATTCTAGGAAGAACTTTGGTGTGCCGTGGGTGAGAAAAGGTTGCGGAGCACTGACCTATCGGATAAAGAAAATCGCAGTTGAAATCAAGAGAAAATTTACCCGCACCAGGGTAGGCGCAACTGTCATACGAAAGCTGAAGGACGACATGAATGACGTCACGTCGACAACTGTTGACGTGCCTCCATAGAAAAGTACGTACTGTATTGAATTTGGTGTCCGCGTGACGTCATTGTACACTGTTCACGTTAGTGTGACATACTGTAGATCTTTTATGACAAAAACGCTGGCGAAGTAATCCCACACCACCATCCACCCATCATTTAGAACAGGGGGTGAGCATAGTGAGGACCTCTAGGTCTTTTTGTGCAGTCCGGTGCCACTCACGCATCTCTGATGACTCCAGAGATTATACCTCAACGTCACTATTGGTTATAGAGAAAAAGCCACAAACTGTTGCTTTCTCCGTGGACAATATAACGGGACCTGAATATTCCACCTCTTAATCCACAGGACCAATCACATTTCTGCTAGATGCTGGGGCTCACCTCTGCCCCTTCAATAGACCTCGTGCTCTCCAATGGCAAGAAATTCAACTAAGAGAACCCCTTTCATGGGACATATGGTAGATTATTTTAAAATTAGTATTAATACTAATTCCATTTTAGTGTTTGGGAGTCTGTTTAATGCCCGGCGTACAAAGCGACGTAGTTCAGTTTTTTCAATTGCGGAGACATGGTGCCACCAAGGGAGGAGTCATGTCTGTCCTCAGACATGCTCCTCCCTTCTCTTCGAGAGGGAAGCTGGATGTGTCTATGTCTTTTACAATGGAAGCCGGATATTATAATCACGGATAATGTTATCAATAGGTCAGTCCCGAATATAATCCGCATACCGGTATTATAATCAAATTTCGGCTATTGTCATCAATTCTGATATTCTACATGCCGCTATGCAGTAGTTTTCAATTTAATCTGTAGATGGTGGCTGCATACAAATAAATATCACCCCGTCCGCACCCATGTGTACAGTACATTCAAAACGTAGTGTTCGCAGTCAGCACATACTAGGGAGGATACTTAGGGCCCTTAGGGGATCCTTAGGGCCCTTCAACTACAAGGTCATTACAGCCCCGTCCACAGTGTAGTTCTTATGCAGAGACTGCACAGACACTACACTAATGCGACGACCCAAGCAACCACCCATGTCAGAACTAACTGGGTTTTTTTTTTGTTGTTTGTTGGTGTTTAAGGTCCCGTCTACTACGAGGTCATTAGAGACCCGTCCACTGCGTAGTTCTAATGCATAGACTGCACCGACACTACACCAATGCGACGATTATTGGGTATTAGCAGTACCCAGCTTTCCCGAGCGACCACCCATGTCAGTACTAACTGGGCTTGCGTTGCTTAACTTCAGTGATCGGACGAGAACTGGTGTGTCCAACGCAATTCGTCGCTCCCGTACCGTTAACTATTTGTCTCATAAGCAGACGATACTTAAGTTACGCATGCTCCAAACAATTAATTTTATTCGTGTAGCATGCGCAACTTAAATTTCGTCTGTTTATGGGACGAATAGTTATCTATAACGGTATGCACAATCTCCCTATTGTTAATAGAAAGTTAGTGGTGAACGTCGACAATGACGATACGAGGCATAAATGAGCAACTGCGCATGCTCACGAAAAGCAGACCAGCAAGTGAGCATGCGCAGTCGCTCATTTCTGCCTCGTATCATCATCGTCGAGGTTCACCACTAACTGTTTAATTGTTGACAAACAACGTGTTGCTAGATCATTGCATACCAAATGACCAGTGTGTGTATCCTGTTGCGACTTTTCTAATTTGGTTTTGTGATCTGGTGAGTAATGAGCTATGAATATGAGGATTACATTCACGTGTTAATCAATTCAAACAAACGACAATGTTATCGGCCGGTTATTGTTATCGAAAGTGGCAGGTCCCGTTGCGATTACAATAAGCGGCTTCCACTGTACTACATGGGACTACTAAGTTACTTCCTGTCCGAAGGTAACATTTAAGTGTCCTTTGATAAGAAAGAGCCATCAGAATTGAACTTCGCTTCCATTAACTGATGACCAACTTGAGATAATTCAATCACTGGTAACAACCGTTCGAGCTACTTTAAAAGTGATTCAGTGCGGCCGAGTTGTGTTGGGCGCACCAGTTCTCGTCAGATCAGGGAAGTTAAGCGACGCAAACTCACGTTAGTACCAACATGGGTGGTTGGTAGGAAGCGTTGGGTGCTGCAAATTTCCCCTTTTCCCCCCCTTTTGTCGACTCACGGAACCCTTCGAACTTTATGATGTTTGGGGGAACCCCATCCCACCTTCAGAAAATATATCTCGCGGCTGATAACGAATTTTCATTTTGACTCGCGGAACCCCCAGAGCTGCCCTGCCCTACACCAACCTCCTCCTCACTCGCGAGCAGCCTCCTTAGGGTTCGGCCTTTTATGGCTGCTTGGCTAACTTCCCAACCCATTAGCATAACATACTGACATGCCCTGCTTCCCCTTCCCGAACTGTCATGGGAAGGGTGGACCAATGGAAGCTACGTCAGTAGCTCAGTGAAGTGTGCTTGAGTCGTGGACTCATGGTGACAGGCTCGAACCTGGTCGAGTGACTTCGGGAGAGAAGAAAGGCCAAGGTGTCTCTTTTGTAGGATGGGCAATATTTGTAGGAAGTGCCCCCTCTCCACTCTCCTCAGAAGTAGGTAGATCGACGTTAAATCTCCTAATAAACTAAATGAACGCTAGTACTGTTTCCTCTTTAGTACTCTGCAAGATGCATTGGAGCTCGAACCCCGGGCTCTCTGCAACATTGTACCAAAGCTATTGTGGAAGCGAACCATTTCATCTCCATGCCAGTTTTTGGACTTTTGCTGTGCAGTCGTTCTACATTCTTAATGGCATACTTATTGATCCAGAGGGAGAAGAAGCTAGGAAAAGCTTGTTGATCCCCCGCCATTCTTCCTTCGCTCTCGTTTTTTTCTGGGGCCCCTCTCTCTCGGTCTCATAGTTGTTGTTGCACTCTTGGTGTCGTCGCTTTTTGCTGCTCTTCCCTCTGTATAACCCTATCTGAGGAGAATGGAACGTTCAATCGTGTTGAACTGTAAGCTGCTGAAGATAAAGGTTCAGGATCTGTGCACGAGATGGCAGTGTAGTAGTGGTATCGCCGTTGTTTGACGCTTAAGACCTTGGTTACGAGTTGTATGCTGCCATTCGTCGCCATTCCGCCCTCTCTTGACTAGTGCCCTGAATTCTCTCCCCCGTAATTCTTTCTCCTTGGTCTTCACCCTTTCCCTCATTTTTGGCCATAATCTCGTCGCCTTACCGCCACATGAACATTTTTCTTTTAAAGTCGTTCGTCCCCTCTCATTGGTTGACACGATTTCAATTCTCGAAAGCGATTGGTAGATTGTTGTGTTTCGGTGGCATATAGTGTGGAGGTAATGTGGTGACGTCATGGTCGCGTCTGGTGGCGTGTGATTGGTTGTTTGTTGGCTTCCTCTCCGCCTATGGTTGTCACTCAATTTTTTGTTGTTGTTATGGGCTGTCTCCGCCCATCAGCTGTAAAGTTGGAATCGTGGCTGATTTTGACGTAGCGCTTTGCGCTGAGTCGGTTGCGATCTGCAGTTGTGTGAAACCATAAGTAGCAGCTTGAAAAAAATTGTATCCATTTATCGTATTTTTGGAGTGAACGTGTCATTTTTTTCCTGCTTGGTGGTGTCGTGCTGCTGCAACTCCTACCACTAGCACAATATAGTACTACTGTTACTTTGTCGGGCTTTGTCGTCACACTCTATGTGCCCTTTCGTCCAAGTCGTTTAGTTCAACCGAATGGGAAAAAGGTCTTTGAAATTTTCATTTGTCTGGATATAACAGTGTGTTATTAGGGCCGATGGTTGGGAGATCAAGCAGTATTCATGAAGAGGAATCGATCTGCTAGTGCTCGCTTTGAAAGAGCGCCGCTCGTTTCAGCAGAGTGGTAATTTAGCGCTGTGCGCGTGGTCTGTGTGTACGTGCTTTTTTTAGTGTTATGATTTTTTTTTGTGTGATTCAGTTTCAATTCGGGCTGCCTTAAGTCGACGACGACGAAAATTGCGTTATCTGACGAAGTGAAAGCCGCAAATGTCGTTGTTGTTGTTGTGTGCAGCATCGCGCTGTCTTTCCTAACGTTAAAGGTTGCAAAGTTACCTTGGAAACCGTATTTTTTGTGTCCTCCTCCACCCCCTCTTCTGCTTGTCTCACACTACGGTGAATTTGTTTCATCTTCATATCGTGCTATCCATGAATTGTTACTGTGTAACGCCATCATCATTAACATCAACAACAACTACGAAAGAGCAGTCTGTGGACCAAAGTTCTTGAAGATAAGGATCTCACAAGATTGATTCAAAGAAAACCTTCGAAGGAGGACCTAATTGTTTTCACTATTGCATTTCTTCACACCGGTGTTTTGTGCATCAGTGCTACAGTTGGATGATCTGCCAGTAATAATCCATGTATTCAGAGTTGAAATATTCTTTCCATTTGGATTAATTTGATCACGTGTAGATGTTAGGGCCATTCCAGGAAGTGGTGGTAGTGATAACAGGACAAAAAAAAATTCTCGAGCTCAAGAAGTGTCTAAGATACTACGTTTGACCATATTGTGGGCACCAAGATGCACTGTTGTTACTGCGGGTTTGCATCGCGTGTGAAAAACTCGCACCTCGATGTCAAAGGTCATCGTTGCACACCATCTTCATCTTTCTTTAAATATTTCATTGTCAGTTTTAGTGAATTAAAAATTGAGATAAATATTTGATGAGTGCTGCATAAAGTAGCTCAAAGCAAGACTCGTGCATCACTGATCGTAACTTTCCTCTCTTGTCCTTTCACTTCTTTGCCTTCCACAACAGTCCCGTTTCGACTGTTGTCCTCTCTTCCCTCATTCTGATCCTGTGGTGCTCGCGTGCCTTGACCTGGAGTGAAGCTGCTGTTGCTGTCATCCAACCATTTTTTTTTAAAATTAGGGTGACTTCACGGGCTGTTGTTGAAGGAGGTTTTTAACGAGCTTGTTGCGACTGACATTGTGCAAGTTTACTCATAGTCGTCGTTGTCCTCCACCCCCGTTTCCTTCTTTGCTATACTGTATATCCCACTTCGGCAATTGTCCCGTAAAGAAATAATAATTCTTTTCCCCCTTTCCTAAACTCTTTATCATCGCTGTGTTTTAGTGAGAGATAGAGAAAAATATTCGAAGGGTTATTGTGAATAAGCAGTAAAAAATTTTGTTGAGGAAGGCAGTGAATTGTTGTTTGATTTTTGTTGTCAAATTCAAACTTGATGCAATCAGCATCAACTTGGGCGTTGAAATGAAACAATGAAGAAATGGAGGCAGCTAACAAAAAGGAAATATCGATGTCTGTGACGATGTGACGGTGTATAATTGTGTCCTCGATTTTACATTTGACGAAGTTTCCTCTTCTTTCATTGTTGTCCAACAAACCGACCTGGAAATCGACAGTTTTTTTCTTCCCTCCTCTCAGGTCCGGATGATACACGGATATTTCGCGAGTCGTGTGTTGGCTTCTACCACCACCACACCACTACTACTACCACGGCCACCACAAAGGCTAACGTCAACATTGGCACGTGTATTATTGTTGTTGTTGTGACGTAACGGTTAATAGTGACGCCATCGTCGAGTTCAGGGCACTTGTGCTCCTTTAGTACGTGTCCTTCCCCAAGTGGCCTGTATTTCCTGCCGCCCTGTTTGTTGACAACAACAACAACAACAGCGGTAATAATAATAATACTAACGCGTGTTTTTCATTTCACGTGAGTTTTGTTTTTTTTACATCGCGTTGCGAACGGCGTCCATTCGATGTTTCCATGGTGATTTTGCGTTCTCAGTTGAGACCTAGAGGCAGGCCTATGGAGGCAATGGATAGCTCGGTGCTTATTGCTAAACGTATGGATTGGCCTAAAAACGACCATCTGTTGTGCGTTGAAAAAGCTGCTCTTAGAAGTAAGTGGTGGTGTGTCGCCATAATCCACACATTTATATTTTGGTGTAGTGTTCTTGGAAGTAGTGTTGTTATTATTATGATTTGTCGTTTCCATTTCTCTTTCTTCTCCCTTTCCCCATCATCAGCTTTCCTTTCTGGGACCCCTACTTGGATGCTCCACTCACCTCACTTTTCCTTCCGACTAAATGGGTTCAGTTTACGTCTATCTTTAGATCTCATCATCCCCGTTGATATGCACCAGTATGGTAGGACTCGATGTTGTTGTCCTCCTACATACATCTTATCTACTACGCCTTCGACAGGATGTAATCCTTGGTTTACTGGTTCGCCCACTTTTGATTCATTGCGATTATGAGACTGTGGGTAAAGCAAACAGTCATTTCGACGTTTTCATGCTTAAGCCTTTATATCCTGTTGCGTTAACTGCTTTCCTCCCCCTCCTTTTCAAACATATACGTACGGATGTCCGTTCTCCCATGCCCCGTCAGTGAATGTACCTTTCTGATTTCTACGCTTGAGAAAGAATCGAAAATGGTTGCCGTCATATGATCGTCAACGTATTAAAGGTATTGACGTAACAGTGACGCCGTTGGCGATCGATATCGTCATTATACGGTTTATGTTGTCGATATTTGCAGTTGCAGTCTCGCACACCACTTTACTAATGCGGTACCTGAGGGGCTTGCTGTATCCCTCCACCCTCTTTTTCTATTTCGAATAGGTCATATGAACTAAGAAGGTGCAGGTTTCTTTAATAGGAATAAGACGTTGTTAAGGAGGCAGGGGATTGACATTTGCGTCACACTATCGACAGAGGAAAGACCGGAAAGGAGAGGAGGTGATAGCATTAGCGGTTTGGCTTTTTGCCCCCTTCCTGTTTCCAGTTTAGTCTTACGTGAGCCCCAGTTGGCGTTATAGTAGCTTGTAGTAAAGGGTAAAAAAATAAAGGTGTTGATACAAGATTTTCTCATCTGACTTCTTGGCCACACGAAATATCCTAAGTATTAACATCCTGTCGCGCCTCTCATCCGCCAGTGAACTGGGTGGAAATTCCTGATATTGCGGTTGTTTTGATCCGACGTCACTAAATCGACCTTTTGTCTGTGCCGTTCATCTCTCTTCATGCTCCCGTTCTTGCAGCTGAGTATTACGATCCGGATGCTGTTGCCATAGTTACGAACACAGATACTATCGCGTCGTGAAGGATATACACCCTGTTGATGCCCTTCTCTTCCAGCATCATGACGATGGCATACACTTCATCTTGATGGACTAGTCTTCATCCAAACCCTTTGTCTCCACCCTGTCCACTTTGTCCTCGGGATGGCAAATAAGAGTTGGGGGGGGGGGGGGGGAATATGGTAGCTCTCCACTATTCAGTTTATTTAATGCCCGTCTTTCATATCTGACGATTTTTAATAACTGGGGCGAACTCCTAACCTGTATTTTTTGACCTACAGATGGCTTTACTTTGTAGAAAGGGTTAGCTTGTGTGTAAATGACTGACATTGGAAAGACCATACGGGACCAATGCTTTAAAAGCACCCTGGTGAAACAGCATGTGGGTCCCAGTGGCAGATTAAGTACTCTAGTGGTCTTAAGTGTAACAGAATTTTGAGGGCTCCTTTCACGATTAAATTTTCTAGTTTTCCGCCTTTATAATTTGCTTCTGGATGTTCCCCTTTCCCCAAAAGGAGTGACCCTCCTTGACCAGGAGGTAACGTGCACATTAATAATTGAGCTGTCGAGGCCGGCACTTTCACTTTTGTGGCATTAAACCTTGGTATTAATACGGTTGTTGTTGTCTGATACTGGTGAACTAGCTACAGACAGTCGCGCTATTTACCTCCCTGCCCAATTATTAGTCATCATTTGAATGGCAAAGAATGAATTTCCGATGTATGAAAAGGGAGCACTGATTGTTTGTATTGGCGTTCGTGTATCCCAGTCACTGTGGCCATTAGCTATTTTTGTGTCTCGTGTGCAGGATGTACTGGACAGCAACATCACTACACAAACTGATGGAGTTGTGTCGCTGTCATGAATTTTCATTGCGCAGGATGCAATGTGGGCCATTCATTTACGCTACTAGCAATTACAGTAATAGTTACTGGTATTTAGACCACATAAACGCAATGTCTATAATGGGACAGTACGTTGTTATTTGATTTGATAAGTTATTGTTATGATCATCATGGTTCACATTTTGCCTCTGTCCCTGAGTGCGACCGTCCCGGGACACTACCAGCATTGTAGTTGCATCACTATTGTCATCTTTGCTGTGAATTAACCCCTCTTCTAGCAAACAAGTTCGTGGGTAGTTCACCCTACCCTGATACACAAGTCGACATGTCCACTACGGGAATTACTTTTTGTTTGAAATTTCTGGTTGAGAATTTTACCTGGTGCTTTTCCTCTTGCTTACTTACACAAAAGGTATACGAATGAGCTCCAATTCACGTGAAAGGAATGTAAAAAATGCGCTATTTAGTGGGGTTGTCCCGGAAATGATTAAGGGTAACTAGAGAAGTGTCTGCTGTATTTTAATTAAGCTAGTCACACGCCACTTAAGGTCTGTAGACTGGGGAAGGGAAAGAAGTAAAGTTGTGAGTAAAGGGATCTTCAAGAGGAGGGAAGGAAAAAGTATTGTATAAACTGAAGCTATTTAAGAGGCTGCATTATGGGAATGAAAGCATCTGTGAGGGATTTTTTTCGATGCTATTTTCAATAAAGCTGACATTTGAGAAACTGCTAAAGTAACTTAAAATGATATTGTATATTTTTAGTATTGTGGTGATAGTATGCACATCAATTTGAAGGGAAATTCATAAAATTCCCGAAACTTGTTTTGGCATGTGGAAAAAAATGAACAATTATTATGGTTTCCTGAGCACTAATTGATGAGAATAGCACACTACGTACTGCGACCTTCTTTTATGCTCCCCTCTTCAAGATAGTACACACAATTTTTAGAAAAGAGTGGAGGCTGTGCACCCATTTCTTGAGCTGTCGTCATTGAGTAAGCGCTAAAATACAGTACGTGTTATATCAGTCCCTTTTTTGGGTCGAGAAATGTTGTTAAATTGGAGTTGCGTCTTAAGAGTATGTGGTATGCGAAAATTTTAAATTGGAACTTGGTTTTTCTATCGCCCGTGACCCCCTTTTCACTATCAAGGCAAGTAGATATTGTGGAATACCCTATTGTATACCACTATCAGGAGAATGAAAATGATAATCCACACCCGAATTCTGCATCATTTTGTATCTAACCTGATAGTTAGAGATATGCACAAGTCTTGCAGTAGTGGATAAGGAAGAGGCTATCGAGATTGTAATATACAAAATATATTAGTTTGATTCTGACTTTGACGCTGCTGATTTCATTCCAACATGTTAGTCACATCAGAGGGCCATTTCTACTTACGACTGACACTGAAGTTGAAATTAAATAAGGAAATAAATGCGTATTACGGCGTTATGAAGTGAGTGTGTACACCCAAAGCTTGTTAAATATTTTAGTGCTGATATTTTTTGAAAGCACAGGCACATTTGCATTGTGAAAATAACAGCGTAGGAAACTGTCCCAAAATGATCGCCTTGGTCACATTTAAAATTTCTCCTGAGGTTCTTTTTATTGAGTTTAAGAAGTCTTTGTAATATAAGAGCTAATTTTTAAGTGAAACTCATCGTGCAATAACTTGTTTACTGGTGTACTTGACTCTCACATAGGATGTAGGTGAAGAGTTGAAGGGAAATTCCAACGCCTTGGAATGTCGACACGGAAGTCGTAAGTCTATCAGACGATCAAACTTGAATGAATGAATTTAAATGCCTTGTGCTTGAGAGCTACGTACCCCTTCCATGTCTTCAGAAGACAAAAGGGGTTTTGACTAGGCATGGTCTCATTTCTTTCCTCACTCCCTCTATTTTTCCACTAAGCCTTCAGTTTTCATTTTCCCTTTTGTCACAGCTGTCTTTCCAATTTTAATCTTTATATCTGCTTCGTCCTCTCCAATACGTGGGTACCAGACCCTGTCCGACCCGGTAAATGAGGTTGTTATGAAAAGAATACATGAGAATTATTAATTGTTGCTTACGAAGTTTAGGACAAAATTTTTAAAAATTCACTGTTATGAAATGGATTATGGGCGAACGCAATTCGTAAACGTCAGTTCACAATGTAATCGATATTTTAGATATTTAATTTATTTGCAAAAGTTTTGAAGGAAGAAGTCCAACTTTCTTTCTTAGAAAATAACTGACTGATGACGGGATTAACCCTTACGTTACAAATCATTCATCCCTAAGAAACAACCCGCTTCAGTCAGGATTTATCCATCCTACCATGACATAGTTGGGAAGCAATTCCTATTAGGTGCCAAAATGACAGTCAATTCATTAGTTTCGTGACCCAAATAATGTTTGTAGATACGATTTTTTTTATTGCAACCATAATAAGTTGTTAAGGGGTAGCAACCTAAGAATTTCAGGAATTAAAACTGAAGGTGGCAAATTTAGTAACTAGATTTCTCAAGTTGTTGAAATCACGTTTTAAAATGTCAGCTTCTTGCTGCATTTGACTGTCCTCGCCACTAATTTTATCAAATATTTCAAGCTACCAGGTCTTAGATATTGTTCACTGTGATCACATTTCGATGAGCAATCCTTACTAAGTAGCTGTTGTATATTTTTCTCATCAATAATTTCAGCTGTGGCCCAATAGGTTATATTTTGAGATTGGCCTTGTATCCAAATTCTTCTGTTGAACGCCAATATTTAACGAAGTGATACTGGAAGCGCATAAGACATTTCTATTTCAAGTCCTCATTTCAATTACACTGGATCTAATATTAATCTGGTCCGAATCCTTGAGTGATGTTACTTAAGGAAGTCTCATTTCCAGATTTGGCGATGGCGAATGTTGGACTTTTTTTTCCTTCAAGGATCAAATTTGTCTCAGGTTTCACAACACATATTTGCATGATGAAAATGAATGCTGATAGAAGATAAGTGACTGACTTGACTGGCTTATATGCTAAGTGGACGATTAAATGGCTGATGTTCATCATCCTGTTTTGTGTTCATTTGAGATGAAAGCTGCTCTTGTTCTGCACATCGATGATGATCTAACAGCACGATTGCCTAACGTTACCAAAATCGAGCAGAACTACAAAACAATTACGTAGTAAATAATGCACGGCTCTTTTGAATGTACCGGGAACCGGAAGACGAGAAAAAAAACATCTTTTGTATGATAGAATCTTGTGAATGGAATTCGTAACGAGCAGAACAGTCAAGGAAAATGAAACATGAATTCCTCCTATAATATGTTTGGTGCTAATACCGGGAAATTACGTTTGCTGTTACCGTTGAGAAGCATTGAACGTAATAAACGGTGATGCTGCTGGCTATTATTGCCGTTGACGCTGAATCAGACACTGATGGTTGTTGATTCACCATCATACGACTTTGATTTGTACGAGAGTCAGATTATGGATAAGATCATCTGCCAAGCGAGATAGTCATAACTATTCTTGTCTTCTAAATACTGTATTTACGTCAGGAAGTGGTAGTTTTCGTCATATTCGATGCTCATTTCCTTGCCACCTGACGCTAACCTCAAAAACTCTCTCCTGGAGTTTTTTTTCCCATTATTCCTCTAAGACCCGTCTGTTGTCAACCTAATTCTAGCACAATCTATTTTCCCGACCATACGCCTCATTCAGGAAAGTAGGATGAGTGGTTAGATTTTTTTTTCAAGTCTTGTATATGCAGTTGAGTTTAAAATTTCATTCATAATTCAATAGTTAGAAGTCGGAATTCAAGATTGTAAATAAAGACAAATGGTGCGAGATGTAGTTTGGCACCACCACCTAGTATTATCGGCACTTTGAAAGGGATATCTAGCAGGCTTAAGTCTGCAGGAGATCGAATTTGTCGGAATATCTGGTTCATTATTGTTTTCTGTGCGGAGGATGTTATCCAACGACCTCCTACAATTTGAAATACTGTTAACGTAAATAAAGAGTTGATAAATGCTTTTTCTCCCACTGGGAAATATAATTTTGCTCGGGATAGAAATTCTTTGGGGTTGCTTTTCTTTCATAGAACCATCACTATCAACATGTACCATTTATTACTCGTGCTTCAGAAAGTAATTGAAAGCAATCGATCATGGCTACATGAGTCCACCATTTAGGAATTGAACTCGGGTTATTTGCAAACCGGATGAAAGAAATAATGATCCGCAATCATTATCTTCATGGGCAGTGCAAATCGGTGATATGTACATGTACCAGCACCTGATTTTTTGTTTCGTTGGTGTTTTAGGGCCCTTCGACTACAAGGTCATTAGAGCCCTTGTCCACTGCGTAGTTCTAATGCAGTGACTGCACAGACACTACAGTAATGCGACGATTTTTGGGTATTAGCAGTACCCAGTTTTCCCAAGCGGCCACCCATATCAGTACTAGTTGGGGTTGCGCTGCGTAACTCCAGCGATCAGACGAGAACAGGTTTGTCCAACGCAATAAGCTGCTCCCAACATCTGATTGTCTTTGATGTTGCAGTGGTCATGTTTTTCATTCATTTTCCTCCGGTTACCGTTCATTAAAATTAAAAGCAGAGAGGGGCATCTAAGAACCACTCTAGTTTGCACCCAGGCTTTTTTGTATCGTTTGCTGTAACCCTTGTGAGCACCACGTAAACTAACATTTGAAAATCCAAGGCGTGCTCTTTCAAACCAGAGATAACACGACTGAGGTCGTCTTTAGCTTTGGTTCTTCAGACTTATTTCACAGCATTGTCACCCACGCAAATTGAGGTAGGAGATGGTCAACAAGGTTCTTTTAAAATTTCATTCCTATTTTATTCAATTCACTTTCTAGTATTTTCGGTACTTAGATATACTGTATTTTGCAGAACTTTTACCAGCCTTAAATCTGGCGACGAGAAAATCTGCAGCGTTTATGATGTGTTGGTATGGATTGTCGACCACGGGATGGACATTGAAACCTTTTATCCATGATTTCATCTATGATTTATATTTACCGATGTCAGGTTTGAGTGTTTCTATCGGAACATTGCTTAACTTGTATTTGACCGAAGACTATCTTTGATTTCTTTCTAACGCGAATCCAAAATTACCGCCATGACCAGATTCGAACCTGCACACTGCCCACCAAGCCATTATTTTAGATAACACTCTAAACATATCCATCATAGAGAGAATTATTACTGGAAAGTGTACTGTATTTAAGTCTATCGTATTGTCTGTGTCGCAAGGGAAGGACCACGACATACGTTTAAACACTTTGTTCAGTGACCTTTAATTTCTAACCCCTGTTTACGAAATTTCATACGGTTTTGACGTCAATGAGTAATTTGTTGTCCTGCGTGCACTGGCAGTATAAATGAATAGCCTGTAAAATGAACCTAGTGCTCATTCGGGGTCAGGTGGTTGCGGTTATTAGATTTTTATGGGTGATCATTTACATTTCAATGGGGTGCTGAAGGTATGACGCTTAAAACTGTTTGTTAGTATTTACGAGGACATAACCCTCTCAGAGTGGTGTGGTAATTACAAATTAGAGCACAGTGAATTTTTGGTATAATTGTGTATTATAAAACACGTGTCATTGGTTCTGGCTATTCGATGGAGTAGGCAGCGTACGAGTTTCACAGGGCCTGATTGAGGTTGAAGGTTCGGGTAATGAGATGAAAGCCTTCGCAATTGCTGGTAGGTCCATTTCATTATTTGCGAAGTAGGTATAGTATTGAACTAAGCTCATGTTCCATCACAATACCACCCTCGCCCATAGTAATTTGCATAGATTGGTACTTGACGCGTAAGCAACATCGTACTGCACACACCACACGGGGAGATCCTTTGCGAAGATGCGTATTGTGATTCTCCTGTCACCCGAAACAAAGCACTGATCTCAGACCAGAATCTATGCTGCATACATAGTCTTCCGACTTGTCATGGTTTAGTTAAAATTTCAGTCAGAATTGTTGTCTCATGCAACTGACTGTTCTTTATCAGTAAAATTCTCAAGATTCGATCTCAGAGCACTTTGTTGTCACTGCCAGAATAAGTGGTTCATATCATGTATGGCTGCTGTCTTATCTATGCCTAGCAGTATTAATTGCAATGAGATTGTGGTCAATGACACTGGAAAGGTCAGTCTTATAACAACTGAGCGATGATTAAACATAACTCTTCTCTTGTCTACTTTTAAACGACCTATAATAACAGAATCCAGAACTGGACCGTTGTAACTATACGTTGCCCAGCGTAGACAAATTTTATTAATTCAATTAATTCGATATGAAATACCGAAGCAACAGTTACTTTATTGTTTTGACGGGCTTGTCCCTGGAGACTGACCATAGCTAACGGTTAAAATGATATTCCCTTGATTTCCATTGCTACTTAGACACACTGCGTGGCCACACTGTCCAGTCATTAGTGGTTTGATTAAACCAATGCGTTAATAACCTCGGTGGCGGAGTGGGTAGCGTGCTCGGTAACTGCGTTCGATACTGGACCGGACTGGACTGGGTTGACTTCTTTCGGACGAGAGAGATGCCCCGAGCGCGCCTTCGGATGAAAAGTAAACCCCAGGTCCCGTGTAGTGTAAAATGGCATTTGCACGTAGAAGAACCATCTCTACTATGCAATGGGTAGATAAGGCTAAATTTCCAGGTGTAGGAACTCAGCCCCTGGCGTCGGTGGAATCCCCCAGCGAATAGTAGACCGACGATAAATAAGCAGAGTGGTTACAGCTTTGGTCGGCAACCGGCTGCGAAAAAACACTGGTACCCGACCAGGCCATAGAAGGGAAAAGGGTTAGGAGTTGCTCTTGCTTTTTAGACGTCTATGCAAACCATGAGCCGTCCAGGATAATTATGTTGATATTTCCGTTCAAGACAACATTGGGCTTAATATTGGCTTATGGAGGTTCAGTATTTCAAGAATATGTTTAAATTATGAAATTAAGAGATTGTTTATTATGATTAATTTGTTTATTGCCTTATTATTTGACCTGACGTCGGCCACTTGACTTTGGAGACTATTATCTACTGATACCAAGGCATGCGATAATTTTGGAGCTCTACCCATGTGCTTACATACGAAGCTATTTATCGATGGCTGGGGTGAACTCTTCTTAAACCTAGGAATTTTGTCCGAAAGAGTTCGACGTGCAAGTGACCAGGAAAGTCGAAAGAAACTATTAGTATCGAACTAGCATCCTTTCACTTATGGAAACATACCCTAGAACAAACCCCAGACTTCTATTGATGTCGGAATCGAACCGACTGTCACGAACTTTGAGAACCAGCATGCTAATCACTAAACCGTGAGCTTGCTTGGCTCAGTCAAAATTCTGGGAAAATATAGGCCTAACTCTTGGCGATGCAGACGCAAGATAATTATTGTTTGAAATTTATTTTGACCGGTGGCACTGCATAATTAAAGGTACACTGAAGAGATGATGTAAAACGCAGAATAAATCAGGTGGCTGACTGACTATCAACTATTGAAGGGTTTCTGCTTGTATTTGTTAGCTTGTCCTAGTTTTTGGAAGTGGAGAGGCTGTAATTAACTCTAGACTCGTGTCCTTGTACGCATGTTGACCTAAAGGTTACCATTAAAGCTGTTACCTCTTGTGTTATTTTAGAGATGTGTTTTATAGGTCTGTTTCTGCCTGTTTTATAGTGTACTAGTGACTCAGTTTGGCCTTGGTGATGTGATGCTAAAGAGACAGTCTCTGCCAAATTAATGTGATTTGGCTTGGATACAATGTAGAACTGGCGCTATTTAATGAGATGTCGCCGCCCGTTTGTCATGTGACATGTTTTCTAGCCGCCAACAACGGCAGGAAAAAAGCCTTACAGAATTTTGTTTATGGCGTTATGGGCGTTTGCTTGTGTGAGTGTATTCTGGCGACGTATTATAAGGTTGCAGCAAATAGACACTCTCTATTGGAATTCCGTCAATAAATGTTGAAATTAAAATGCATGACTTGGTGATGAATACGTAGTGAAGTGTGATAGAAATGATACTTCAAGTAGAGTGACAAAAATAGCGTCAACAGTCATGTTACTAGTCCCCCTGCATCCTCCACTGTTGCTGCTTGGTAAACAGTAACTTGGTCATCCAGATGGCTCTTTTGATCGTCACGCAAAGCATCTCACAGTTACCGTTAGGCTGTCGAAGTACTCTGCAAGAGTTCCTAATAGCACTATTGTCCCCAATTCTCTATTTATGCTAAATCGAGCAATTTATATTGTGGATTATGTCATGGTGCAGTCAGCCAATTTTTTTTCATACAGGTTTTTTTTTGCATGAAAACATTAACTGTAGGGTGGAGAAATATTTTTAATGAATTTTTGGGACAATACAGCGATTATTTATCGGGTCAGACGGATGAATCCATTATGCGTTTTTTTTCCACACCCTGTAGTATCCAGTGGAGTTTGTTTTCAGAAGTCTTGGATATGTATGCTTGATGTCGACCAACTTTTCATGGAATTTTCATTACGATTCATCGTGTTCATAAATTCCCTTCTCAGTTTCCGGTTGTACGAATATTATTAGTCATTATTCATGGAGTTATGTTGTTAGTATAGCAAAGTTTGATGAAATACCAAAATATCCTCATCAACTTGACGTCAGGGATTCCAACTCCCCTAAGCCCCATTAACGACCAATATTGACTCATATTTTTACCGCAGAAATATCAGTAATTCTGTTCCTGAGAATATGATTGGATAGTACAACAGTATGTACAGCTATTAGTAGATCCGACGTGACCATAGGCGGAAAAGGGTTACATCATGATGGTAATAATGATAATGGAGCGCAGATCTCTGCAGGACCGATTGGGAGTTTTGTGGGGCCCCGGGAACATCATACGTACTCTGAGACCTCTTTCCATTGGACATTTGAAAATCAAATTATAAGATTTTATTATTTCACAAAATTTCCCTAAATAAAGTTGACAAGCGTTAATCTACTTCTGCCCGGCCTGGTGGATCTTTAGGTAATCCTTTCTATGAACCATATCTGCCCTACCGTCATGCACTAACTAAACACATTAGCGACATTACGTAAACGTACCATTCTTAAGTTAAAAGATCCTTTTATGACCTGGAGAAAATATACAGAAAAGCAGATCTAAAAATAATTGATATTTTTCTGATCGTGATTTAAGGAAGGCAACAGCTTAGCCCCTGCTGTCTACCAAAAGAAGAACTTAGGATTACCCTAACCACCTCGTACTCGAAAATAACCTAGGAACATGTTCATTTTGGAGAGGGTGCATTCGACATCCTTTCTCCCTCGTTAGTCCAGGTTGTCTGAGGGTCATTTAAAAGTGACGTGATAGCCTCTGGATGACCGCTAACCCTGTCTCCACTCCTTGATTTTCTGAGAAAGAGCGGAAATAACTTGTTAGCATGTACTTACGTCAAAAGACCTTTAGGTGACTTTGCTCTACACGGGATCCCAAGCAGAGCAGTTGGAACAATATGGTGAAACGCTTGATTGAAAAACTGGACTGAAATGCGCTATTGTTTGATGGAATAACTGCCTTTACACCATTTTCCTTTATAGTTTTCGATAGTTTCGTAACGCTCCGTTCAATTTTAACGCATCTCACACTCGTCTAGTAAAGTCTGTTGAGTTATT
The DNA here is from genome assembly GCA_013389805.1 of Trigoniulus corallinus. Taxonomy (NCBI): domain Eukaryota; kingdom Metazoa; phylum Arthropoda; class Diplopoda; order Spirobolida; family Trigoniulidae; genus Trigoniulus; species Trigoniulus corallinus. Next base: position 27,973,433 of record JAAFCE010008833.1, on the reverse strand, counting down.
GTTAGTTTTTTTGTGGTTGTTAAATGGTACTTCTTACGGAACGAGGTGCCACTGAACTTGCTGGTAGTTTTAACAGCCGAATTGTCTTATTGTTTAAAATGATAACTATATATGATTGTTGTTGTTGTTGGTGGTGGTGGTAGTGGTAGAGGTGAGGTTGTGTACTTATAGAGTGCTTAGTTTTCTCCTCCTAAACCCAGCAAGGGACATTGACTGGGTCTCTATTTTTGCGGTTTGGCAGGTTCTCGGTTAGTGATGCATGCTAAGTTTGCTTGTTTTGTTAGCACTTACCACTTGCTCAACCTCCTCTCTGCTCTCGTAGGAAGCTCGTTCAAAAGATCTCCTTTTTTTCATGAAAGAACTACCCGCGGATGAAGAAATGGACGTGACCGTGACCTTCGAGTATGCCACTCACCTGACACCTGGGCAATTCATGTATTATTATTATCCCCAGTCTGTTATATGCTAATCTTGTGCAACAGGACAGTTTTTTGAGGTTTGTGTTAGGTCCCCAACCATTTTGCAACTTTGTAAAACGTTGGTGCAGTTGTTTGACACTCGTATATAACCAACCCATTTCAATAATTATTTCCTTTCTTTGTGTCGATATTCATTCGAAAAATAGAAAAGTATGGCCTGCTAAACCAAATTAAATCACAAGGCAGACGAAATTAAATTCGTATTGCAGAAGTCTGGGAAGGGGCGGCATATGGCCCTTCTACTCTATCTCTCCCCTTAGTATGTCATTGCCCAACTCAGCCGCAGACAGCTGCATGAGGATTAGGGTACAATGCTGTGGGCTATACACTGAACGTAATAGGTGACCTGTTACGTCTGGAAATAATATATCGAGTATGTACCCTTGAGGATATTCGGGCGACAATGCACTGGGTCGAATCATAGGCATTACTTTTTCATTCAGCAACTGTGCTGTCTGAACATGTCATGTGGGAAAAGTTGCTACGTGCAAGGGAAGTCTGGTAGCGAACTCGTGTCAACCAGGGACTTGAGTCGATTAGCGTTTTGGGAGGCAGAAATAAATTCAGGCGTTTTCTGACTGAGTGGTTCGTCTGCGGGATAAACCACCGCATCAACCAGAAAATGATGCACCTGAACACTTGACCGTCAAATATGCAATCCAATATTCTAAGAATGAGCAGCTCTTGGTGAAGAGGATTGAAGGCGCAGTTGTTTGCGACAAAAGTGAGTTTTAACGCCACAGTAGGGCTGCAGAATATAAAAAGCGGATTGGTTAGTGATCCAGCGGGATTTAGGAGTTGCCATCAGCTGTTGGAAGAAGAGAAATGAGAAATCACAGAACTCTGCTCTGAATCACGTCTTGAAACGAAAGGCAGTGACCTGGCTATGGAGGCATTCATCCAAAGTAGATGTTAAAGGGAAAAATTACCCAATCTACCAAACGGTCAAGTATTCTGAAGGTCGTTGGACCTACCTAACGTCCCACTGCACTGAAGGAGAGCAAGGACACACACACAGAGACCCTAGCTAAATAATTTATGGCGTCTCTATGAACCAGTTACTATGCTTGTTCACTTAGTACTTCAAAATTGGTAAATTTCGTTTTGTGTACTTTGTCCTTTTGCAGATAGGAATTAAAAATCCTTTCTCCTCAGAAATACAGTAAAGTAACTCAAACTTTTTTCCACCTATGGCAGGGTCAGGTACCCATCTTGTCCCTCTGAATGGACATAAGGGCGATATATTGGGCAGTGTTTTTCCACAGCCGGTTGCCGACCAAAGCTGCAACCTTTATGCGTATTTATCGTCACTCCACTGTTCGTCGGGGAATTCCACCGTCGCCAAGGGGCGAGCCCCTACACCTGAAAATTTAGCCTCATCTACCCGTTGAATAATAGGGAGGATTCTTTTACATGCAAATACCATCGTACACCGCACGGGAACTCGGTTTTACTTGGGCCAACCCACTTCGTTCCAGGTTCGTTGGTGTTTTAGGGCCCTTCAACTACAAGGTCATTAGAGTCCCCTCCACTGCATAGCTTCCATAGCTCTAGTGCAGAGACTGCACAGACACTGTACCAATGCGACGATTATTGGGTATTAGCAGTACCCAGTGTTCCTAAGCGCCCATGTTGCTATTAGCTGGGGTTGCATTGCTTAACTTCAGGGATCAGACGAGAGCTGGTGTGTCCAACGCAATAAGCCGCTCCCACCTCGAACGTGCTGCCCGCTGCGCCACCGAGGCGGGATGTCCTCAGAAATACAGTATATACAGTAATATAAAATTATCCTGTATGACAAGAGTAAATTATGATGACGATTTGTTAAAGTATAAAGGTGAGAAGGAGGAGGGAGACATATGATCACTCCATTACACTAATTAGAAGGACCCGACTAACAGGATATGGATACTTCGCCTGTTTCTAAGGTGCATATGTGAAATCGGTTGACAATTTTTAAGCACACCTTTTTGACTGACAATTGTTTGGGATCACGTGTATCCTCACCATAATTCGGTTATCAAGTTTCACCCCCTTCCCTTCAGTTGATCTTTCCCACCATTTTGCTATCTCGTTGGGTGCATCTTGGCTTCTACGAGCTATTGTCTCTATGCATGCAGCTTGTCATGATCCTTTTTAAAAGATTGTTGTAAACATTAATGAGGTAGATAAAGAAGTTGAATAATTTCTACACCCCTTTGAGATAAATACTGGACTAAGCTGAAACTTATCAAATGACCACCGACGGAGCTGACCCAATCACTGAATCACCCTCCTCTTACTATGATAAACTCAAACTTGATGTGCATTAAAAAGTTTTACAAATGGTATGCTTTTAGGAGGCATATGATGTCTACTTTGACGTTTTTCGTTTTCCTCCCGTATAAGATGCCCAAATGCCCGGGCTAAAATGTGAGTTTAAGTTGTCACCTGCCCATCTACGAAATTTAAACACCCTAATGATGTGCAATCAGAAAATTAAGATGGATGGATGTGCTGGCATCTTCTATTTCGAAATCACACTGAAATATGCCGGTGATGTTTAAAACAACTTAAAGTAGGTTTCATCCGTCCCAGTCCCAACTGTGCTAGTCTACTACCAGTCTACAACAGTTAAGGCGTTTTGGGACGTTGTTGGATGTCAAGAAGAATAAGAAGCAACTTTAACTCTCCTGAATCATGCTTTCACAATGCTATTTATAATCGTGAAATAAGAGGACAATGGACTACTGCTACTTCACTGGGAGAGGACCTCCACCTCCAACTCCCGTATTCCTATCTGGAAAGAACGAGTTTTTCTTGATTGACCCTCTAGTTATTAGGGACGTTGAAATGAGTTACGAATTGGGCGTCCCGACTACAAATACGAGTGTGTTGAGCGTAGTTGTGCCTCCCACTCACCTTCCCCCGACTTTGGCAATGGTTAGAAGCCTCCATAATCGTAACTTTCCCCAGTTACGATTCGGAAGGCACTGAAGAGGCCACACCCTCGCGCATGCCCATTGAAGCTCAAACATCAGCATGAGGCAGCCATCTTTAGGAACGAAGACGTCTGGGTCTTAACGATGTCACATATGGGAAATTCTTCAGAACTTCAAAATACAGAACATATTCAAGAGAGTAAAAATAAAGTTTAAAGGTATAATTAGTAAATTACAATTAGGAAACCATTAAAATCATTAAATTATATGAAAAAATCTCCCAACAACGTGCAATGGGATTAGCACATCGTGCTAGTAAAATCACACTCAACTGTAGCACATAGTGTTTTCCAATGAGTGCTAGACTTTTCCCTAGGTTGCGACATTCGCTTTGGACATCTCATTTCAACGTCCCTTCACAATTACTAAATACGAACGAGTTCATCATTCGTATTTGTGATTTGTAGCATTCCTGCGACTAATTTTCAACGTCCCTATTACATCATTACCATGGAACGAAAAGAGAGACATTAAAAATTCGTAGCTATAGTGACCTGTTATTATTGTATCATGACATCATTTGTTGGGTGGCATGACTTTTTGGAAATACAGTAGTAGACTGTCTCTTTCTCTCTTACTCACTCAGTGCTTTTCTCCGAAGTCATATACCAATGATGAAATTCATAAAATACGTGTACAGTAGATGCCAAAATCCCTGCTGATATCATCATCATCTCACCCTTCTCCCGCCTGAGGCAGGGTCGGGTCTGCGGGTTCTAATCCTCCACTCTCGCCTATCCCCCACCAAGTCCCCTTCCACCCCGCATGCCACCATGTCCTTTTGCACCACCTGCTCCCACGTCCGTTTTGGTCTTCCTCTGCTTGTGGTGCCCCCAATTACCTGCAGTCCCACAATGGACCTACTAAGCTCCTCCTCTTCTCTTCTCATCACATGCCCATGCCACCTCAAACGATTCTCTCATCCTTTTCTCAATGTCTGCCACCTCCCAAGCTGCCTCTAACGTAGTTGTTTCTAAAAATCCCTGCTGATGTCCTTACAATATAAGGAAAAGGAAAATTGAAAACTCGTCTAAGTTAGAAAATGAAACAAAATGCCACCCACTCAAATATTATTCGCGATACATTGTTACTGCAGTAGGAGCTAGCTTTAATTTGTGTGACTTAAATGTTATTTACTGTTTCTTACAGATAAAAGTACTTAACAATCATAAAATGACCTTTGTATTATTACTGGCCTTTTGCTCTTATGAAGTGCTATTTCACAATGTCGTCCCCCTCCTCCCCCCTCGTGACCTCTCCCCTTCGTTCCTTTTTCTCCAATTTCGTCACCATTTTGTAACAGTGAGTGACCTTCATGTTAAAATCTCCTTATATTTCGTATTACACAATTTTTTTGGTCTTAATTCTTAGCCTTTCGGAGGGGGGGGGGGGGTTCGGTGGGGGCTTTAGTGCTGTCATTTAAGGGCAAATTTCAAGTGAGTGACCGAAATTATTTTAGCGCTTACATCATGGGTTCAAAATGAGCCCCTTTATTTGAATGATTTTGATGGTCCCATGTGATCATAATCACAATTGATGTCTCGTCGTTTATAATGGGATGTGGGTGTTTGTGTGCAGCTCATCTATAGGCTGGTGTTTTTTTTTTGACAAAAAAAAAGGCGTTAAAATTTTTAAAGGTAATTTGTGCCATTATATTAATCGCAACATAATAGTGGTAAATTCATGAAACTTTTAAAATCAATAAAATATGGGTTATTTATTTGATAATGCTTATCATTCTGACATACAGTAGCAGTGGACTCATTTTGTCTCATGACCCTGAGGGCTAGATCCCATTCTAGTGTCGTAAAACGAATTTTTGACAGTAGATTTAATTTGCAAATGCCTTTTTTGGGGACTACTCAGAGTTTGATATAATACTCACTATTTTCAATATCACGCTGAGAGGTTGCATGCTTGACTTAGGAGTTCGTGAATTTCAGGTTCGATCGTGGACCTACAGTAGTAGGTGGGTGGGTAGTGTCTTTCGGCGAAAAGGGCATCCCTTCCTTCGAATGGGAAGTAAACCTATGCACGTAAAAGAACCCTACAAATATTCCCCAGAAAGAGGGCAAACCGACGTTAATAAGCGTGGGTTGTGGGATTAGGCCCCACAGCTGACTGGGTAAATATATTCATAGTTCGATAGATTGCCCATGTGTACCCGTTACCATAGGAACGAATGTGGTACCTGATTCTGCACTAAGCTGAGAAAAGGGTTAAATTAAGAATAAATATATAATGACGATGACACCAAGATTTCTACAAATGACTGTATTTTCCTGCAAAAATTCCTAAACATCAAGATACTGTAGATATTTTTAAATGGGGAAACCGTCCTAAATAGAGACAGGAAAATTGAAGAGTGAAATTGACAATTGAAGACAGAAATCAACAACGGGATTATATTTATTTTCTTTTGACCAAAGCAGTTGAACGACGAAACAAAATACATGAGGCGTGACTTGTTTCCTCCTCATTTTAAAGGTTATAAAGAAATAAAAACAACTTCTAACCCTTTTTCCGCCTATGGCAGGGTCGGGTACCCAAAGCTGCAACCCCAATGCTTATTTATCATCTGTATACTGTGCGTTGGGGCACTCCACCGACACCAGGGGAGCTCCTTCCTGGAAATGTTGCATCATCTAGCCGTTGCCTAGTAGAGAGGGTTCTTTAAGTGCAAATGCCATCGTACACCACACGGGACATCGTGTGGTGTACCACTATTCGGTTAGTCTGTTTGTAATGCAGATTATTAGATGTTCAGGATGCTCAGGACACGGAATCCCATCACGTCAATGATGATTAAGAAATTCACGAGATTAATGATTTTAAAAATATAATTTTGTACTCTATTTTTAAAGTCTTTTAACCTACAGTAGAACAGTTATGTGAAGCAGTTTAATTAAAAAATCGTTATTTTCGCTAATCTGAACAAATCATTAATCCGAACATATCTTTTCTCCAAGTAGTTCGGATTGGTGAGGTTGCACTGTAATAGTCGGGTCTTATAAAGTCAGTAATAGGTAATATTAAATACAGTATTTATAAAAAATGGTGAGGTGGTCGTAACCTCTCACAATAAGCAACATTTTTTAGGCCCCATTTTTTAAAAGATCATGATTCGTAGCTTTCGGATATACTGTATATAAACAGAGGCAATGTGTTTGCTTCCTGTCACCATTCTTGACATACGATTTTTTTTTCTGTTTATGCTAACTTCCTCTGCTATCATAATCATTATCATCCTACTCAGAGGTCATGACCTTTGCTAGGCTCTCGGAATCATATTCATGAATGAATGCAGAAAGAAATAATGAATGAATGACGGCCACCAGCCTTTTGAACATAGCGACTCTATTGAGACTTGTGGAAAATAACACTGCTATGACAAAGAGCGTAAATAGCTATAAAACATCATAGATTGTGGAAGTGTGAACTCCATGAAATATTTAGAATAATTTTAAATAAAAATTCATCTACCAGTTTGTATGCATATGCCAATCATTTCAATTTTCTTTAAACTAAGAGTTTGTAGTGATGCTTTTTGACGTCGGGCATGTTCAACATACTTTAATAATTATTGAAGAAAGTGGACCATGAAGGGATTTTCTTTTAAATTGATGTTGACTATTATTAGCTGTCTATCTTATTTTTATTTTCTCTTTCCTCCTCCTCCTTTCTGCTCTCGTATTAACTCAATTTAAATATTAGGTCATCTGAAAAGTCTACGCGTATGACAGTCTCATCAAATGCAATGTCACGTGATGCTAACACATGATGCGCTCGAATCCTATTTAAAAATCACGAGATTTGCCATTTTTTAAAAAAGAAAAAGCTGGCATTTCTGTTTTATGTTCATGCAAAAGGTGAAAGGTTACCAGGTCTTACGGGTCATAGGGTTGTGGGAAACAACACTGTTTTGCAATCGTCTGGCAGCCAAAATTCATCATTCAGCAGCAGTAACAGTGCTGTGTGTTAATTTGATTTTACGTGATCATGCTCACTAAGTTATCAACTCATATCTTTCTAAACCCTCCGACTTTTTCAGTGTACATCTTTCAGACGTGCACTTCAATACATTTGCTCATCGTGAGAAATTCGTGTGACTGCATATGATGAAGTTTGCTTTTATAAATATTTCTTTCTAAATGGATGAGACTGTTACAGGCAGTATTAACAATATAGTCACAGGAAATGTGAGTTATCTTAACACGTATTTTGCTCATATTCTGCTTGTCCTCTCTCTCTCTCTCTAGCAAACCACTACCCTTCTCCCTCTTCGCAATTACATACGTAGGTAGGTTGGTAGTAGGTTGCATGCGTCCTCTGAGTCACCCATATGAAAAATCCCTCCTTTAGGAAGTGCTTTGAAGGGGAAAGTCTTCCTGACGCACCTGGAATCCTCGAATGGTTCGTCAAAGATGCATTTCGACGTCGTCTACTGAAAAAGAAAGTTGTATAAAACTTGGGGGAGGCGGTCGTAGACCTTTTGTCCTGCCATCCACAGTCTTTCAACCTTCACGAGAATTTTTTACTAGACAAGTTTAGTTGGCCGGCATATTAGTGCAGGTCGCGTTTGGTAACAGAAAGTGTGTGTCTTTCGTTCAACTGAAACGAAAAACAGGATACGACGGGGTGGAGTGCATTTACAGTATGACAATTAGTTCCTAATACTGTGGGCTGTGTCCCCAGGCTCAGGGATTACTTATATCAGTTGAATTAAGGCAGGCTGACTGTTGCTGTTGGTTCTTTTTCATTTCTTAAGGGAGAATGGAGGCTTGCATATGTTTAAACTACTAAAAACAAATGCCATAAATATGTAAATGATAATATTATTATTGATTTGGAATGTACGTTTGTTATTCAGGAAGAATTTAAATGCTTAGCATGAAGGTTCTTGTTATTGACTAATTTTGTTATGGGGATTAATTTTTAGTTTAGTAATGTTTGTTCGTTTGCTCCTTACCTGAAATGTATTAATTCAAACGGGTTTACAATTCTATGTGAAAATAGTACGACTATTGTAATAAAACTCTTATCTGATCTTTTACAACCTCACAGATTTACAGATTTCTGTTTTGATATATGTATTTTGGAGTAATATATTTTCTCAAGTATTTTTTGCCCCCTCTCTTTTCCTATGTATGTATGTATGTAAATACATTTGCCCATATTTATTATAACATTTTAAAATTTGAATGCATAACCTGAAGGGGCAATGATATTATTTTGGGTTAATGTTCTCAACTGTCGAAAAAAAGTTTACATGTTTATTGACGAGAGGGAGTTTGGGTAGTTAACCTTCTTGAGCCAATACCTTTGCCGTTTAGGCTGAATTTCGTTAATATTGCGTCTGGCATATGCATGTTCGTAATTTAACCTCCTTGCACTATATTTTTTCTCGTAAATGCAACCCCATTGCAAAGTGAAGTTACAGGTCAGTAGTAGGGTCACCTTTGGATTTATTATTTGGATCAACTGTGCTGTAGTTTATCACTGCACCGATTTGGGCGCAGAGATGCGAAACAGATTTTTTGGTTAGTATATATACCTTCCCGGTAAAACATCGTTAGCGCCATTTCATAAATTTTACAGGAGATGAGAAAAACGTTCTGATTTCCTCATTCATTCTTATGCTTAAAATATTTTTAGATATTAAAAAATAAAATAACTATTTAACGTAGGGTAAACCTGATTACAGTATTAATAAAGACATAATGTGCAGAATTTGATTATATTAAAAAGTGAAAATCTCAAAAAATGTCGCTTACGATGTTTTACCGGGAAGGTGTCGATATTTCTTCGTGTATAAATAGTAGCTATATGTCTGGAATTACCCAGCTTTTCTGCCCATCTGACAGAAGACGCACCCCTTTCGGACCTATGTAATGTGAAAAGCTGGCCGATGTATGTTCCGGTTTAGAATAAGTCCATCGCATGAAATTACGTAGAAAATTTTCAAGGATGAGGCGGGTGCAAGGCTTGCAAACAATGCTCCCCCTCTGCATGTCGTTTGAAGCAACTGTGGAATGAGGTCAACACCCAGCCATATAAAACCATCGTCCAAAGCAGGGGTGGGGAACCTTTCCATTTCTGAAGGCCGAAGGTTCTCCACCCCTGGTTCAAAGTGTTATAAGATAAAGAAGGGAAAAGGAGGCCTGGAGAAACTCTGAATGATGACTGCCTATTGAATGTCACAAAGCGTTGTTTGTTGCCTCTTATAGGCATACAAGGTTGCTATAGGCCTTATATCTCACCCCAGAATCCACCCACTGGGCATCTTTCAGTTCCGTACAGGTCCAGCAATAGAGCATGAAAATGTTTTAGTGTTCAGCGGTTATAAGTTCAATAAATGCTGGAGGCTTTTTAATATTAAAAATGAATGTAAGTCACTAGCCGAATGGAGATTTATTGTTTGCTCTACTTTTACTTCAAATTATAACTTTTTATTACTCTTTATATTGCAGGAATAAAAACAGTACTGTGTGTTCACAAAACAGTTGCATCTGAGCTTTCCTAAGAAGTTATGTGAAGAAATTATTCACTTGCATCAATTTTACTTCGTGCTTGAAATTCTTTAGAGGAATTCAATGCATGTTCACTTTTTAATTTAGTATGAAGAGGGTATCTAAAGTGTTGGCCATAGTGCTGCGGGTATAGGCAAGTAATTCAGAGATTATAAGGTATTCACTTTGGTTTTAGGCTGTCCCAGTCTTTAACAGCTGCTTCAAGAAATGGTCAAAACTTTGTATGAAGCATAAACTATATTTTTTTTCTTCTGAAAATCCAGTTTATGCTTGATATGCGTCGGAACTTTATGGCTTAAAGACAGCTGTTAAAATTTAAGGTATTCACAGCTGACTCAGCCTGTCGCTTTCTCCTCCTTAGCAACTTTATCTTTTCTCACTCTAGTCTTCGTTTCCTCGTGTGCCACACCCTAGTACTATGCCATACCCATTTCTTTCCGGTTTTGACTCACCTGAACTACTAAGTAACCGTCCTCCTTTCATGATATCATAGCTACTCTGCTGAAACGGTAGTGATTTCTCTATAGTTTAATAAGACTAGATTTCGCAGATGGAATTTGTATCCCAAAATTTTAAGAAGTGAGTAATTTGACACGGAATTTTTCCTTTCTGTTTACTGCTAAGTAATGGTCGTGTAGCTTATCAGCCACTGACAACGATCCCTATTCTTATGACGATAATAGAAACCAAAGACATCAAAGTCATTAGTAGCTAGAAAGTCAATAGCATCTATCGATTAGGAGTGATGGGCGTGAAAGTTAAAAAAGAAAAAAGAAAGTTGAAAGAAATGGGTAATTTCTTAAGATGTTTTCTGATTTTCTTGATCTTCATTTTTGTTTGTTTTTTGTTCACCAAGTGACTATAGTGTGCAGATGGATGGATGTGGGTGTTTTGGAATTTCCAATGACGGAAGTACTGTTGTTTGTATTAGTAAATAAATTCAACAAAGGACCCGTCATTCACCATTGATTTTGTTCACCATAACATTAATTTATGAAATCTTGTAATTTATTTCAAATTGAACTTTTCCTTTGGTTGCGGGGGAGGATAGGAGCAAAGATTAACGATGGAAAATGTTGTAAATGTGTTAGGTTTTTTGAATGACTGCATTGGAAATCAGGTGTTGTCTACGCGCCATGTTCGTCTTGCAAAAGTGCGTCATCTCCCAAGTAGACGTCATTATGACGTAAATACATTGTAATCAGATTGCACAAATGTTCTGGGGCTGACATGACTTGGATAGTAAAATATAAAAGGGGACTTTTGAAGAAATGTATCCTAACGATGAATCCATACAGTGTTGAAATATTAAATTAGTGTTTGGATCTCTGTATCCATTTCTTCATTGATCTCGTTTAAATTTTAAAATATGCATTACATTCCTACCTTAGAAAGTGTCAATTTTTTTTATAAGAAATTATGGCACGTGTTATAATGACAATTTGTGATAGCATCCTAACTGTAAATGTATGCGCATCTCGAATTGCCATATTTAATGTTTATGGGGAAGACTACAGAATCACAATTTCTGTGATTAAGTTCATACCCTTCGTGCACTTTGGAAGGATAATTACTGGTTTCTTTACCGTGGATGCAAAAAAAATTGTCACATCTTCAGACCCTGATTGATTATACTCGATTCGATTGTTCAAGCAAGGTTCGTGGCTATTCTCAGCTATTCTCAGTGGCTCTACAACTTTTGCTTTCTGACTGGAGAAATCACCCTTTAGTTAATCCTTTAACACAGAGAGAAAGAGATAGGACAGACAGGGGAAGAGAGACAGACAGACAGGGGGAGAGAGACATACAGACAG